>CM069146.1:3821490-4421490 GCA_035221665.1 Okamejei kenojei | reverse complement strand
AAATGCACCCGTTGGACAGGCCCTTAAATGACTGCTTTGGAGACTATTACAGCCTTATATTAACAGCTGATAAAATGTTTTTAATACAACCGTGAATACTTACAGAATCCAGATTTGTATAGAATGCTCCATTATTCGGTCCAATTTGTTTTGGATATTGAAGTTTCTAGTACTCATTTCAAGATTGTGTGTTTTAAATAGTTTCCCAGTTGATTAGTGTGTGGGACCCTGTTGGACTTTAAAGAAACTTGATTGTGTGGATTGTATAATTATCAATATTTTCCTTCTGTTAGGTGGAGGCTTCCATCATTGCTCAAGTGACCAAGGAGGAGGGTTTTGTGCTTATGCTGACATAACATTGGCAATTAAGGTGAGAACAGACATTAAATCAATGCAACTTCCTCATTACGCAAGATTTGAAAAATAGGTTCTAAAATATCAGTGAGAGGCAGCATATGTTACAGTGCCCTCCATAATGTTTGGGACAAAGACCCATCATTTATTTGTTTGCCTCTATATTCCACAATTTGAAATTTGTAAGAGAAAAAATCACATGTGGTTAAAGTGCACATTATCAGATTTTAATAAAGGCCATTTTCATACATTTTGGTTTTACCATGTAGAAATTACAGCTGTGTTTATACATCATCCCCCCATTTCTGGGCACCATAATGTTTGGGACACATGGCTTCACAGGTGTTTGTAATTGCTCAGGTGTGTTTAATTGCCTCCTTAATGCAGGTATAAGAGAGCTCTCAGCACCTAGTCTTTCCTCCATTCTTTCCATCACCTTTGGAAACTTTTTTTCTGTTTATCAACATGAGGACCAAAGTTGTGCCAATGAAAGTCAAAGAGGCCATTATGAGACTGAGAAACAAGAATAAAACTGTTAGAGACACCAGCCAAACCTTAGGCTTACCAAAATCAACTGTTTGGAACATCATTAAGATGAAAGAGAGCACTGGGGAGCTTACTAATTACAAAGGAACTGGTAGGCCAAGGAAGACCTCCACAGCTGATGACAGAAGAATTCTCTCTATAATGAGGAAAAATCACCAAACACCTGTCCGACAGATCAGAAACACTCTTCAGGAGTCGGGTGTGGATTTGTCAATGACCACTGTCCACAGAAGACTTCATGAACAGAAATACAGAGGCTACGCTGCAAGATGCAAACCACTGGTTAGCCGCAAAAATAGGATGGCCAGGATACAGTTTGCCAAGAAGTACTTAAAGAGCAACCACAGTTCTGGAAAAAAGTCTTGTGGACAGATGAGACTAAGATGAACTAATATCAGAGTGATGGCAAGAGCAAAGTATTGAGGAGAGAAGGAACTTCCAAAGATCCAAAGCATATCACCTCATCTGTGAAACACAGTGGTGGGGGTGTTATGGCCTGGGCATGTATGGCTGCTGAAGACACTGGCAACTTATCTTCATTGATGATACAACTGCTGATGGTAGTAGCATAATTAATTCTGAAGTGTATAGACACATCCTATCTGCTCGTTCAAACAAATGCCTCAAAACTCATTGGCGGCGGTTCATTCCACAGCAAGACAATGATCCCAAACGTGCTGCTAAAGCAACAAAGGAGTTCATCAAAGTTAAAAACTGGTCAATTCTTGAGTGGCCAAGTCAATCGCCCGATCTGAACCCAATTAAGCATGTCTTTTATATGCTGAAGAGAAAACAGAAGGGGACTATCCTCCAAAACAAGCATAAGCTAAAGATGGCTGCAATACAGGCCTGGCAGAGCATCACCAGAGAAGACACCCAGCAACTGGTGATGTCCATGAATCACAGACTTCACGCAGTCATTGCATGCAAAGGATTTGCAACAAATTGCTAAAAATGATTACTTTCATTTACATGACATTGCTGTGTCCCAAACATTATGGTGCCCTGAAATGGGGGAACTATGTATAAACACTGCTGTAATTTATACATGGTGAAACCTAAATGTATAAAAATGGCCTTTATTAAAACCTGACAATGTGCACTTTAACCACATGTGATTTTTTTTCTTATTACAAATATCAAATTGTGGCGTTTAGAGGCAAATAAATAAATGATGGGTCTTTGTCCCAAACATTATGGAAGGTGCTGTATTTGAATTGTATTCAATGTAAAATGCATTCAGTGGTTAATGTAATACAGGAGTTATAGGTATAGATATATTTTTGATGCAAAATCCTCAAAGTGATGGTAAATCCAATTGCTTTTAAAATGGTGAATTTGGAAGCTTAGGTTGATGTCCGTAGTTCCTTCCCATAAACTACTTGGATCAGCAAAGCAAATTTGTGGGAAGGAAATTTCAATCAAAGTGATCCATGCATTATCAGTTTATTGTTTGCCACAGGGCAAACTTGAAAGATTAAATTGTATTGAGCTTTCTGCATTAAAATGCAAATATAGAATTTTAGGCAGGACATTAGGCCAGGCAATGTTATCATGCACGCATAATCCATTTGAATTGAATTCCCTTCTATGCAAGATCACCTAGTAGTTTGATGCCTCCATTAAAATTATGCAGGGAAGAATAAAATTTTGTTTTTGTGTAACATCATTCAAAATAATCTCAACATCGTTTAAATGTGCTGTCAACTCTCCGAGGTCTATATTTTGTCATTCTGTCTGTTTTAATGGAACTTGGATATCATTGGATGTTTGCCATTTTACATATTTCACAGTTATGTTGTCCTGAAAACTTCAGTTTAGTTTAGAGATACGGCATGGAAACAGGCCCTTCGGCCCACTGAGTCCACACCGACCAGTGAACCCCACGCATTAACACTATCCTACACACACCAGGGAAAATGTATACTTATACCAAGCCAATTTACCTGCAAATATGTACGTCTGGAGCATGTGAAGAAACCGAAGATCTTGTAGAAAACCCACGCAGCCACGGGGAGGGTGTACAAGCTCTGTACAGACAGCACCCATAGTTGGGATCAACCCGAGTCTCTGGCGCTGCAAACCTTGTAAGGCAACAACTCTACCGCTGCGCCAAATGTTGAACAACCTGTAATTGTTATTGACGTTTAAGGATTGCACAAACTTTCTGAAGTTCATACTGAACACAGTTTGTTCGACAAATGGTCTTTGGTAGCGAGGCGTCGCACTGAGACTGAACCTTTCTGGTGTAAACTTATCATGTGGCGCTGGGTTGGGGGAATGGGACCAAGACAATTCCATGAAATGCTGAACAATTCTTGACAGCTGGTTAACCACAGCAAACCAAATCTCCCGGTTGCCAAACACTTTAATTCCCTTTCCAATTCCCACACTGACCTCTGTCCTGGGTCTCCTCCATTGTCAGAGGCCAAACGCAAATTGGAAGAACAGCATCTCATATTTCGCTTGGGCATCTTACAACCCAGTGGTATGAATATTGATTTCTCTCACTTCAAGTATCAAGTTAAAATTGAAGCTGTACAATAACTATAACTTTATATGCCGTTGGTTCTATTTTTGTACATTTGCTTCTAATTAAAAAGCAAATAAATAAATAAATAAATAAAAAGTGACCCTCGCCTCCCCCCTCTCTCCATCCCTCCCCTAGCAAGTCATACTAGCTTGTCAAAGTCTTGTTGAGTCTCATTGTCTGTAACTTGTTTTCACCTGGATCACAACTATTGATGGCCTGTTTCCTTTATCATCATTACTTTTTTGTATATCTTTCATTCATTTGTTCTATATCTCTCTATATCATCGTCTATATCTCTTGTTCCTTTCCCCTCTCTGAAGGGTTTCGATCTCAAACGCCACCTATTCATTTTCTCCAGAAATGCTGTCTGACCCGCAGAGTTACTCCAGCACTTTGTGTCTATCTTCAATACTTCAATATACTATTCATGTTTCCGATTTTCTGTAATTCAGACATAAAGTGAGTGATGTTCTCATGATCTACCTGTTCAACTGGTAATTTTTCGATTACTGCCCTGATCATATAGGTTATTTAAGTATTCCGATTTTGAAGTTAGTAAATAACCGTTTGTTTCCTCACCGTTTAGTGAAATTATCTATTTAGGCTTTGGTTTTTAGGTGTACTTGTTGCAGTAATTACACTCAGTTGGTATTGGTATAAGTTTGGCATTGTTGGCATATTCTTGATATTGTTCACTAGTTCTTGAGGCCTGAGATCGACACAAAATGTTGGAGTAACTCAGCGGGAGAGACAGCATCTCAGGATAGAAGGAATGGGTGATGTTTCAGGTTGAGACCCTTCTTCAGACTGTGGTCTGAAGTCAATCTGAGGAAGGGTCTACACCCAAAACGTCACCCATTCCTTCTCTCCAGAGATGCTGCCTGTCCCACTGAGTTACTCCAGCATGTTGTGTTTATCTTCGGTGTAAACCAGCATCTGCAGTTTCCTTCCTGCACATGTTCGTGAGGCCTTTATACTTTAAAGTGTTTATCAATCTTTACCTTGAATATAGATTACTATTCTGCTGCTACAGTTCCCAGGAATAGAGAAATGCAAAGATTTATCACCCCTTGAGAGTTGAAATTTCACCCTGTTATTTTCTGAAAAGGGTGACTTCTTGTCTGAAAATATGCTCCATTTCTAGATGTTTGTACTGGGAAAAATATTCTCTTACGGGCCTGTCCCACTTGGCCGCATTTGCGTCTCATTTACACGTCATATGTAAAATAGGTCGACGCATTGTGACACACGGGTAGCGTGTGGGTAGCACGGGACGGGCACATGGAGAGGCGTGGAGTTGCGAGCGGTATCGCGCGGTGTTCCAGGATTTTGTGCTGAACGAAATCCTCACGCGTCACCTGTGTGACGTATCACGTAAGCACGCTGACGCATTGGGTATGCACGCTGATGCATTGGCGTCGCACACTGCGTCCCGATGTCTCGCGTGTATCGCGTGGTGACGCATGGTTACGTCACCGTGCGTAACCATGTGTCGCCGCGTGCCGCAGGGTATTCTAATGACGTCACGCGCACCAGACGGCATGATGAAGCGTGATTTGTGCGCGACGTCACGTGTAATGACGCGTCGACCTATTTTACATATGACGCGTAAATGTGACGCAAATGACGGCCAAGTGGGACAGGCTCTTTAGTGTTCACCCATTGTAGACACAAAATATGTTGCGGGGAATGAAGGAGTGGGAATATGAAATTGAGATAAAGATTAGCCGATCGTATCGTATTGAAAAGCAGAGCAGGTTCTCCTACTTTTCTAAGCACTCCTACTTTTCTGAGTTTCTACCCTGTCAACCCCAGAAGAATTTTACTTTTCAATAAGATTATGTTACTACTAACACCCTCAGTTATGAGTGCTCACTGAACAAGTGTGTCCCATTCCCCTCGCCACACATTAAGTACTTAAACAGTGAGTAACTGCCTACCACAACCAGTGACCCCGTTACACCAAACTGCCCAGTGCCATTAATAGCTGGACACTTACACGTATACACAGACTCACAAATACACTTTAACTCTTCCTTTCCAGCTCTTTGCTGTGTTCTATGATATGTTTGATCCTATGGTGGTGGCGCAAACAGATCTAATTACAGGGTGTTTGTTACACAATGCATAGTCTATTGGAGTCCCTGGCTGTATAATGGGTCATGAACCTATCCCGAATAATCCCCACATGTTGTGACTATGAATGAAACACAACATGATTCGAGATGTAGATCTAATCGGCCTTTATCCAGCATGACAAGAGGCCTTCTGGAAGAATCTCTCTTGGAAGAACCTCACTGAGGTTGTATGGTCCTCTAAACCCAAGCTTAAAAGCAGGTGATTAAATACTGTTTAAATTGAAACATTGTGGAAGTAGGTAATTGCTCTGCAGAATTAGACTTTTACAATGACTGACAAGACAGCTTTCAATACAAACACCTACAGATAGTCTGGAAGTTTCTGAATATACTGTAAAACTCCAGGCACTCAAAATATACCTTTATCACAGTATTGAGGAACTGTTCCTGGATATACAAATACCCCAAATACTGATCGACAGAACAAATATGTCATTAAGTATTTTAAGGGATGTGGCGTTCGGTGACTAGATGGTCACTGAATATCATTGATTTCATTCTGGACACTACGACAAGGTCCATTACCATAAACCAGCTTTCTTCTCTCTACTATCAGTGCGGAGAAAAGTCTTGACCTGAAATTTCACCTGTCCATTCCCTCCACAGATGTTGCCTGACCTGCTGAGTTCCTCCAGCACATTGTCCTAATTTGAGGAAGGACATCCTTGTGATTGAGGCAGTGCAGCGTAGGTTCACGAGATTGATCCCTGGGATGGTGGAACCGTCATATGAGGAAAGAGTGGAAAGACTGGGCTTGTATTCACTGAGTTTAGAAGGGTGAGGGGGGATCTTATAGAAACATATAAAATTATAAAAGGACTGGACAAGTGAGACGCAGGAAAAAATGTCCCCAATGTTGGGTGAGTCCAGAACCAGGGGCCACAGTCTTAGAATTAAGGGGAGGCCATTTAAGACTGAGGTGAGAAAATTTATTTTCACCCAGAGAGATGTGAATTTGTGAATTCCCTGCCACAGCGGACAGTGGAGGCAAAATCACTGGATGGATTTAAGAGAGAATTAGATAGAGCTCTATGGGGTAGTGGAATCAAGGGATATGGGGGGAAGGCAGGCACGGGTTATTGATTGGGGACGATCAGCCATGATCACAATGAATGGCGGTGCTGGCTCGAAGGGCCGAATGGCCTCCTCCTGCACCTATTCTATGTTTCTATCTATGTTTCTATTGTGTTTTGTTTAGGTTTCCACCAACTGCAGTTCCTTATGTCTCCATTCATTCATGATTTTTCCCTACATAATTTACAACGGGGCAAAATCAGGATGTCCTACACCAAATGGCCAGTTTCACTGACCGAGTTTTCCATGTGTTCAATAAAGTATCTTTTTACAAATGCCAATAAAAGAGATTGCCTTGTCAGTTTCCGAAGTGATCCACTATGAACTGGTAGCCGTCAATGTTGCAGACTATATTTATTGCTTGCAGGTTACCTGGCTGCATGTTTTTCTGAAGACCGGTTCTCCTTTGTATTAAGGCTGCTTTCCACATACACTGCCCTCCATAATCTTTAGGACAAAGACCCATTATTTATTTATTTGCCTCTGTGCTCCACAATTTGAGATTTGTAATAGAAAAAAAAATCACATGTGGTTAAAGTGCACATTATCAGATTTTAATAAAGGCCATTTTCATACATTTTGGTTTTACCATGTAGAAATTACAGCTGTGTTTATACATAGTCCCCCCATTTCTGGGCACCAACATGTTTGGGACACATGGCATCACAGGTGTTTGTATTTGCTCGGGTGTGTTTAATTGCCTCTTTAATGCAGGTATAAGAGAGCTCTCAGCGCCCCAATCTTTCCTCCAATCTTTCCACCACTTTTGGAAACTTTTATTGCTGTTTATCAACATGAGGACAAAGTTGTGCCAATGAAAGTTAAAGAAGCCATTATGAGACTGAGAAACGAGAATAAAACTGTCAGAGACATCAGCCAAAACTTAGGCTTACCAAAATTAACCCTTTGGAACATTATTAAGAAGAAAGGGAGCACTGGTGAGCTCACCAATCACAAAGGGACTGGCAGGCCAAGGAAGACCTCCACAGCTGATGACAGAAGAATTCTCTCTCTAATAAAGAAAAATCCCCAAACACCTGTTCTGTCAATTCTGTGAGTGGCCAAGTCAATCACCTGATCTGAACCCAAGTGAGCTTGCCTTTTATATAGAAACATAGAAATTAGGTGCAGGAGTAGGCCATTCGGCCCTGCACCGCCATTCAATATGATCATGGCTGATCATCCAACTCAGTATCCTGTACCTGCCTTCTCTCCATACCCCCGATCCCCTTAGCCACAAGGGCCACATCTAACTCCCTCTTAAATATAGCCAATGAACTGGCCTCAACTACCGTTTGTGGCAGAGAGTTCCAGAGACTCACCACTCTCTGTGTGAAAAAAGTCTTTCTCATCTCGGTCTTAAAGGATTTCCCCCTTGTCCTGGACTTCCCCAACATCGGGAACAATCTTCCTGCATCTAGCCTGTCCAACCCCTTAAGAATTTTGTAAGTTTCTATAAGATCCCCTCTCAATCTCCTAAATTCTAGAGAGTATAAACCGAGTCTATCCAGTCTTTCTTCATAAGACAGTCCTGACATCCCAGGAATCAGTCTGGTGAACCTTCTCTGCACTCCCTCTATGGCAATAATGTCCTTCCTCAGATTTGGAGACCAAAACTGTACGCAATACTCCAGGTGTGGTCTCACCAAGACCCTGTACAACTGCAGTAGAACGTCCCTGCTCCTATACTCAAATCCTTTTGCTATGAAAGCTAACATACCATTCGCTTTTTTCACTGCCTGCTGCACCTGCATGCCCACTTTCAATGACTGGTGTACCATGACACCCAGGTCTCGCTGCATCTCCCCTTTTCCTAATCGGCCACCATTTAAATAATAGTCTGCTTTCCTGTTTTTGCCACCAAAGTGGATAATCTCACATTTATCTACATTATACTGCATCTGCCAAACATTTGCCCACTCACCCAGTCTATCCAAGTCACCTTGCAGTCTCCTAGCATCCTCCTCACAGCTAACACTGCCCCCCAGCTTAGTGTCATCCGCAAACTTGGAGATATTGCCTTCAATTCCCTCACCCAGATCATTAATATATATTGTAAATAGCTGGGGTCCCAGCACTGAGCCCTGCGGTACCCCACTAGTCACTGCCTGCCATTGTGAAAAGGACCCGTTTACTCCTACTCTTTGCTTCCTGTTTGCCAGCCAGTTCTCTATCCACATCAATACTGAACCCCTAATACCGTATGCTTTAAGTTTGTATACCAATCTCTTATGTGGGACCTTGTCGAACGCCTTCTGGAAGTCCAGATATACCACATCCACTGGTTCTCCCTTATCCACGCTACTAGTTACATTCTCGAAAAATTCCACAAGATTCGTCAGACATGATTTACCTTTCGTAAATCCATGCTGACTTTGTCCAATGATTTCACCACTTTCCAAATGTGCTGCTATCCCATCTTTAATAACTGACTCTAGCAGTTTCCCCACTACCGATGTTAGACTAACTGGTCTGTAATTCCCCGTTTTCTCACTCCCTAACTTCTTAAAAAGAGGGGTTACGTTTGCTACCCGCCAATCCTCAGGAACTACTCCAGAATCTAACAAGTTTTGAAAGAGTATCACTAATGCATCCACTATTTCCTGAGCTACTTCCTTAAGTACTCTGGGATGCAGCCTATCTGGCCCTGGGGATTTATCGGCCTTTAATCTATTCAATTTACCCAACACCACTTCCCGACTAACCTGGATTTCACTCAATTCCTCCTTTGACCCGCGGTCCCCTGCTATTTCTGGCAGATTATTTATGTCTTCCTTAGTGAAGACGGAACCAAAGTAGTTATTCAATTGGTCTGCCATATCCTTGTTCCCCATGATCAACTCACCTGTTTCTGACTGCAAGGGACCTACATTTGTTGTAACGAATCTCTTTCTCTTCACATATCTATAAAAACTTTTGCAGTCAGTTTTTATGTTCCTTGCCAGTTTTCTTTCATAATCTATTTTTCCTTTCCTAATTAAGCCCTTTGTCCTCCTCTGCTGGTCTCTGAATTTCTCTGAATTTCTCTGAATTTCTCCCAGTCCTCTGGTATGCTGCTTTTTCTGGCTACTTTGTACGCATCATCCTTTGCTTTGATACTATCCCTGATCTCCCTTGTTGTCCACGGATGCACTACCTTCCCCAATTTATTCTTTATGCTGAAAATAAAACAGAAGGGGACTAGACCCCAAAACAAACCTAAGCTAAAGATGGCTGCAATACAGGCCTGGCAGAGCATCACCAGAGAAGACACCCAGCAACTGGTGATGTCCATGAATCACAGACTTCAAGCAGTCATTGCATGCAAAGGATATGCAACAAAATACTAAACATGACTACTTTCATTTACATGACATTGCTGTGTCCCAAACATTATGGTGCCCTGAAATGGGGGGGGGGGGTTATATATAAACACTGCTGTAATTTCTACATGGTGAAACCAAAATGTATAAAAATGGCCTTTATTAAAATCTGACAATGTGCACTTTAACCACATGTGATTTTTTCCTATTACCAATGTCAAATTGTGGAGTACAGAGCCAAATAAATAAATGATGGGTCTTTGTCCCAAACATTATGGATTAAAATGTATACCTCAATTCCCCATCATCTAGTACATACATGCTAGCCTCTACTGCCTCATCTACTAGGAGCCCAGATCTCTTTGTACTGCTACATTTTGTTGTCTCACTCTAGTTAAGGAATAATTTACATTTTCAGTTGTTTTTCCATAGTCATGTTATACTCTATCTGCCCATTAATTGCACCTTCATTCAGCCTATCCATATTACTTTCTGACTTTCCTCCTCACAACTTGATAATCCACCGTTTGCACCAACTGCAAATTGTGACTGCTATACAGTGGGTGCCTTTAATACAAGTCATTAATATAGATTAAACATGATTGAGGTATTGCCCGTGAATGAATGGCATTGCCAACCTGCAAATTTATCACTTATCCTGACTCACTGTGTCGTGGTGGTCAGCCACACCCCTATCCATGCCAAAATGTCATCCTCTTTCCACCCACCCCACAAATCCCTTGTTATCTAGTGTGGCGCCGGGGATGACACTGGGTTGACAATGACTACACCGACACTCGCAGTAGGGTAAACTTGTCTAATATGGTTTATTTATAGTGACACGAAAGCCCAAGTCCACATCCAGGCCCTGTCCCTCGTTGTCAGTGTGCATGTGAGGAGACGCTGGCAATGTCCCACTTGCCCCAGCAGCTCAGTCCTGGTCTTGACAGAGGAGGCATGGTGCTCACAGGCTTGTCCCTATGGTTCGCCTTTGCCGTGAGAGGAGGTGCTGGTGGTCTCAGGCTTGTACTTGTGGCTCAGTATTTGCCCCAGTGTGTGAGCGCAGTCCCTCTGTCTTTGGGCAGGTAAGAGGCTCTGGTGGTCTCAGGTTGCCCCAGCCGCTCAGTCTTGGCCTCAGCTGAGGCACTGGCTGTCTAGGGCTTGTCCCAGCAGCTCAGTCCTGACCACAAAACAGTGGTGCTGGTGGTTTTGGGCTTGTCCCAGCGGCTCAGTCTTCCTCCATACCTGCAACAGTGGAGCACAGGGAGCGCTGGCTGGAACACCTGAGTTTGTTGATGAGTAGGTTGGAACGGTCTCGGTGGGCCAGAGGTCCAGTTTCGATCCTGTGTCTCTAAACTAAACCAAATGTTCTGCCATTGCTTTTTTCCAACAACAGATGTTAGCCAGATGGTCTAGAGGTTTTTGCTTTCCATCTCTCCTGTGTTGAACAGAGCCTTTTGAATTTGCAGGTTTCCAATCCGTAAAACATCAGGGATCCAGATTTGAGGGGATTTTGGTACATTAGATCGATTCATCAAGCAACTAGGCAGAAATTTCATTTTCAAAACTCTGGGATCCAGGCCATCACATCCATTAATTTATCTAGTACTTTTTTTTCTGGAGCTCAAGCTTATTTTATGTTCCTCAATTCATGCACCCCTTGATTATCTGTTATTATGGGGATTTTGCAGTATCTTCCACCTTGAAAACTGATGGAAAACTGAAAAATAATTGCCGCACGTCTCTCATTTTTATGTTTCCCCTTTATTAATTATTGAGTTTCATCCTCGGAGAGATCAAGGTTTTAGCTGCTCATCCTTTTTGTATTTATATTTATTATATTCATGAGTTTCCTCTCATACACTTTTCTTCCCCTCTTTAGAATTTATGTAATCATCTTTGTGTGATTTCTTAGAGTTCTCAATCCACTGGGCTACTGATCAATTTCAAAACTTTGTGTCCCTGTTCTTCCAATGGGATATCATCTTTGCCTTCCTAAGTAGCCTCTGATATTTGTCCTTGAGTTGTGGCTTATTTCGCATTGAAATAGACCTTAGCTGTGATTTATGTAATTTCTCCTCAAATGTCTGCCACTGCTGTTCAACTGTTTTATCCTCTAATCGGCTTTTGGCTGCACTGCCATCCCGCTATTGTAATTGCCTTTATTTAGCTTTAGGACACTAATTTCAGACCCACACTTCTCACCCTTAAACTAGAATAATTAATCTTTAATCAATCCTGATGCATAATACAATACCAGATCTGGAATCTATCAGATTGGATTTTCAATGTATTACTCAGCAAAACTACTTGTAACACACACCACAAACTCATCACCAAGGCTACCATTGCCAATTTATTTTGCCTTGGATATTATGGTTCCTTTCTTCATTATTTCTCAATTTATAAAGTGTAGCTACCGTTAGGGACCTTTCTGCTTCTCCCAGCAGTGACATCTTGCCCGAAACCTTTCTGATTTTCACCAAAACACACATCTGGTCCATCATCATTCTTCACCACTGGAGTAATCGCATTCTTTTTAATAGAGCAACCCCATCAACTTTTCCTTTTTGTCTATCTTTTCAGAAGACCTAAGGCAGGAGCAGAATTAGGCAATTCGGTCCCTACTCCGCCATTCAAACATGGCTGATCTATTTTTCCCTCTCAACTCCATTTTCCTGCCTTTTCCCCGTACCCTTTGGCACCCTTACTATTAATTTCCGCTTTAAAATACCCATAGTTTTGGCCTCCACAATCGTTCGTGGCAATGACTTCCACAGACTCACCAGCCTTTGGCTAAAGAAATTCCTCCACATCTCCATTCGTAAAGGTACGATCTAGACTCTCCCATTATTGGAAATATCCTTCCACGTCCATTCTATCTACGCTTTCCTTTATCTGGTAGGTTTCATTGAGATTGGTGTTATCAGATTTGTTCGGCAAGGTTTCCCTTTAACTAAACCATGCTGACTTTGGCTTATTTGATCATGTGCTTCCATGTACCCCGAAGCTTCATCCTTAATTACATTTGATCAACCTCTGATGTCAGACTAACTGGCCTATCATTTCCTTTCTTTTGCCTCACTTCCTTCTTAAACAGTGGAGTTATGTGTAATAATATTTTTATTAAAAGGAATCCATCGTAACAACGGTATTACAACTTTTCAAATACACAACCAACTTATTTCAATAAGTATACGAATGTTACGAATAGTTCTTATAAACTTCTATTTTTTTTTAAAGTAGAAAATGAAAAGAATAGATTTTAATCAATAAGAATGGTGATTAAATAATAATTTTGATTATAAAGAAAGAGAAAGAGAAAAGAGAGGAGAAAAATTATATATGTATATGTACATATTCTTGTTATATGTATTTAATTAAAATAAAGTATTATATAGAAAAAAAGAGGGATTATACTATACATCTTAATAGTGAATAACACAATTTCAAATAACGATATTAATGGAAACATGTATACAAATCAAAAAGAAAAACAGAGAGTTATTTTCATCTAATCCTGCCGGGTACCCATTGAGTTTTGATGCCAAGAACAGGTACCCCTTCAAATATTCTGTATATGGAGCCCATATCTGTTCAAAGAGTTCGTATTTGTCCATTAGGACAAATCCGATTCTTTCCAAATGCAACGTCTCCAACATTTCCACTGTCCACATTTTAATTGTGGGGGATAACGTTCCCTTCCAAAATTTCAATATTAATTTTTTCCCTAAGAATGGAGTTATGTTTGTGATTTTCTAGACCTCTAGAACCATTCCTGACGCTAGTGATTCTTGAAAGATCACTATTAACGTCACCACAATCTCAACCGCTACCTCTTTTAGAACTCTGGGGTGTAGTTCATCTGGTCCAGGAGACGTATCCACCTTCAGACCGTTCAGCTTCCCAAGAACGTTCTCCTCAGTAATAGCGACTGCATTCACTTCCACCCCCTGACTCTCTTGAATATCTGGCAAATTGCTGGTGTCACCCACTGTGAAGATTGACACAAAAAACTTATTCAGTTCATCCGACATTTCTTTCTTCACCATTACTACTTCTCCAGTGTCATTTTCCAGTGGTCCAATGTTGACTCTTGCCTCTCTTTTACTCACTGTAAATCTGAAACTAATTTTGGTATCCTCTTTTATATTATTGGCCAGCTTACTTTCATATTTCATCTTCTCTCCCTACATTCCTTTTTTAGTTGCCTTCTGTTGGATTTTAAAAGTTTCCCAATGTTCCATCTTCCCACTAATCTTTGTCATGTTATATTCCTTCTCTTTTGCTTTTATGCTGTCTTTGACTTCCCTCGACAGTCACAGTGGTCTCATTCCACCCCTAGTATGTTCCTTCCACATTGGGATGAAAAAATCCTGCGTCTTCTGAATTATTCCCAGAAACTCCTATCATTGCTGCTCCACTGTCATTCCCTTCCAATCTACTTTAACCAGCTACTCTCTCATGCCTTTGTAGTTAGTTTAACTCAACAAAAATACCAATACATACTATCACAATGTTTACAAGACGTTTGGACGGGTACATGGATGGGATGGGTTAGTAAGACCAAATGCAGGCAGGTGTGACTAGAGTAGATGGGCATTTTCATCACTGTGGGCAAGTTGGGTCGAAGAGTTGCCTGGCCTGTATGACTCTACACCTCTATCTGCATTCAGCTTCTCCCACTCAAACTGCAGGTTGAGTTCAATCACATTATGATAGAAACATAGAAACATAGAAATTAGGTGCAGGAGTAGGCCATTCGGCCCTTCAAGCCTGCACCGTCATTCAATATGATCATGGCTGATCATCCAACTCAGTATCCTGTACCTGCCCTCTCCATACCCCCTGATCCCTTTAGCCACAAGGGCCACATCTAACTCCCTCTTAATATAGCCAACGAACTGGCCTCAACTACCCTCTGTGCAGTGCCACTAGCTGTTCCTTCACCTTGAGCTCCCTAATCAAGTCTCGTTCATTGCACAACACCAAATCCAGAATTGCCTTTTCCCTAGTGGGCTTGGCCAGGACCAGTGGGCTTGGTCATCTCACAAGCTTTCTACAAAATTCCCCTCTCTTGGATCCAGTACCAACCTAATTTCCCAGTCTACTGGCATATTGACACCCCCCTGGCCTCTGTTGCATTGCCTTTCTTACATGCCTTTTATATGTCCTGAAGTAATTTATGCCATATATTGTGACTACTTTTCAGGCAAGCAGGCAACACAGCCTTCAGGACTTAGTTTTTGCGATAAAAAACTGTGTCTATTTCCCTGATTATATTATCTTGTTACAAATGATGTGTGCATTCCCAGAAAGAGCCTTTAATTTTCTCTTCACATTTTACATGACTATGGCTGTATATATTGATGTACATCTGGTGGTTTGCTCTGGCCTTATCATTACCTCTCTCACTGCACTGCGCCATTGCTCTTTCCTTTCTCCTTACTTGTCTAAATAACCCTTGGCAAGACCCTTAACAGCATTGATGTGCAGAGGGATCTTTGGAGTCTAAGTTCACAGCTCACTGAAGGTGGCAGCAAAAGTAGATAGGATGGTAAAGACAGCGTATGGTATGCTTGCCTTCATTGTTAGGGGGATTGAATATAATGTCAGCAAGAAATGGAGCGGGTGCAGAGGAGGTTTACCAGAATGTTGCCTGGAGCGGGTTTCAGATGCAGGGAGAGGTTGGATTGAGGTGGATTACTTTCTCTGGATCATTGGAGGTTGATGGGAGAGTGATAGAAGTATATAAAATTAGGAGAGGCAGAGATAGGACAGACCGTCGGAATCTATTTCCCAGGGTGGAAAAGTCCAGCTCTAGAGGGTACAGCAATAAGGTGAGAGGGGGAAAGTTGAATGGATATGTGTGGGGCAAGTTATTTACACAGAGAGGATGGGGGTCTGCAACAGAATGCTAGACGTGGTGGTGGAGGCAGATGCGCTGGTGGTGTTTAAGAGGCTTTTAGATGGGCACATGGAAGTGCGGGGAACAGAGGGGTGTGGATCATGTACAGGCAGGTGAGATCAGTTTTACTGGCATCATGTTCAACACAAACATTGGGGGCCGAAGGGGCTGTTCCTGTGCTGTACTGTTCTATGTTCAGTGTTATCTTAGCTCTGTGCTTCTATTTTCAGCCTAGCTTTTCTCCTTTCTGATTCAGCCTTTGGTGTCCCATTCTCTTGCCAAGCTCTTTCCCCGTACAACCGCCCCACTTCATCCTCTCCTTTCCGTCCCCTGCCTCTCCCCGCTCACTCACGTCAACTCACCATGAGGATATTGGTGCAGTGCCTGTTGAGATGCAACCTGTCTGACTTGTAAAGAGGTCCCGCCACGTCCATTCTCAGAAATAGCTTCATTTCCTGAGTACTGTGAAACCCTCTCTCATACACTCTCCATCCATGCATTCATGAAGTCACAGGACTATGCAGCACAGAAACGGGCCCTGCAGTCAAAGCTTGTCCATGGTGAACAGGATACCCATCTACACTAGTCCCATTTGCCCACACGTGGCCTATATCCTTCTTACTCCAGGTGGCTTTTAAATGGTGTTGCTATATCTGCTTCAACCTCTTTCTTAGCCAGCTCATTCCATACGTGCACCAACCTCTATGTGAAGAAGTTGTCTGTCTCGTCTCATTTATACCTTTCCCCTCTAACCTCAAACCGGTACCCTCTGGTTTTTGATTCTCGTTCCTTGGGACTGTGTGGGTTCACTTTATCTACGCCCCTCAAGATTTTAATCACCTTTATAAGGTCACCCCTCAGTCTACTATAAAATCCTCGCCTGCTCAGTCTTTCCTTTCTAACTCATGCCCTTGAGTCTTGGCAACATTGTAAATTTTAACAGCACTCTTTCCAACTTAATGGTATCTTTCTCAGAGCATGGTAATCACAATTGTATGTAGTATTCCATGTGTGGTCTCACTGCCCTATCTGTTCTATCTTCCCATTCCTACCCTAGGCTGCATGTGACGACTTTAACTAGGCTTTCAAACCACAGACTGAATATAAAATTGGGCTGCAAATATAAATTGACTCTCCACACCCACGTCAAACTCATAGGAGAATTTCCCTTTTCAGCCTTGATGCCTGTTTTGAGTTCAGCACATATAGCGAATTGAAGGTCCTGTTTCTCTCTGTCATTTGAGGTTTGTACGTGACCTGAGCTCTGGAATTCCAAAACCTATGAGTAGAACCTATCTGTAATATGTTGACAATTCACGTTCGGATGTCACAGTAATAATCATCCCAGGAAATGGAAGTTTAACAATTGTTAACGTCCTAGAATTATCATGCATTATTTAGGCAGGGATGAGAGTTTCCCTGTGCATATGGATTGTGCTGAGTGGCCTTTATGGTTTAATGCTGATAAGGATGTCCAAAGCTGAATGCTGACACTTATCTTGTGGTGTGCTGCTACTGCTGTGCAGACTTGTTATTGAACAGTAGCCATGAGCATTACGTCTGAATCAGCAACAGCTGATGCCGTGGACAATAAAATGCCCATTGGGCAACATGGAGAGAGTAAGGTCCTATTGTCCTTGAGCATTTTATTACATGAGTTTACAATATCATTTTTCCATGAAATTACATTATGATCAAATATATATTATTTTTTTAATTGCATACAGATATATTAATAATGAATACTTTATTGATCCCCTCAGGGAAATTCAGATGTCCAGAAGCCCCCAACCAACAAACCCACACATTCAAAACGAACGCAGACAGAAAATACATAAAATACAATGTGGACAATACCTGAGAGCAATAAATGCTTAAAAAGACCAATAATTAACAATTAAAAAAAAAAAAATGCAAAAATGCATCCCCCACACCCGGATTATAAAATCTGCATAAATATATGCACAAATTTGTTTCTCAGTAAAATCTGCTTAAATTTATTCAAATCCAAGCATACATTTTCAAAGTATGTGCCAGTTATAAACAATTTAATAGTTTTCCATATTGTACTGACTGTTTAAATTGCTCTTTTGGTGCATTGATTAAAAATCTCCTAGTTCCTGAAAATGTGAGTCATACAGTTTGTAACAGACAAGGGTGCAGCATAATAAACAGGCTCTTCACCTCACAATGCCCATGCCGAACATAATGCAAAGACCATCTCCTTATCTATCCGCCTTAAATGCACCATGCGTAATCCATACTCACCATCCTCTCCTGACAGTGGGGAGGGGAGTGGATCCAAATCCCTCTTAAATGCCTTTTGTGCCTTAATGCGAGTAGCATTCGTAATAAGGTGGATGAATTGAATGTGGAGTTAGTAGTTAAGGAATATGATACAGTTGGAATTACGGAGACATGGCTCCAGGGTGACCAAGGCTGGGAGCTAAACAAGCGGGGTATTCAATATTCAGGAAGGATAGACACAAAGAATAGGTGGGGTGGCATTGCTGGTTAAAGAGGAGATTAATGCATAAGCAAGGAGAGACATTAGCTTGGATGCTGTAGAATCGGTATGGGTAGGACTGCGAAATAGCCAAGGGCAGAAAACGATTGTTGGAGTTGTATACAGACCACCAACCAGCAGAAGGGAGGTTGGGGATAGCATCAAGCAGGAAATAGGGATGCGAGTAGCAAAGGTACAGCAGTTATTATTGGGGACTTTAATCTACATATTGATTGGGCCAACCAAATTGGTAGCAGCGCTGAGGAGGAGGATTTCCTGGAATGTATTCGGGATGGTTTTTTTAAACCAATATGTAGAGGAACCAACTAGAGGGCAGGCCATCCTAGACTGGGTATTGTGTAATGAGGAAGGATTAGTTAGCGATATTGTTGTTCAGAGACCCTTGGGCAACAGTGACCATAATATGGTGAAATTCTACATTAGGATGGAGAGTGACATATTCAGAGACCAGGGTCCTGAACTTAAAGAAAGGAGATTTGGAAGGTATGAGACGGGAATTGGCTAGGGATAGACGGGCAAATTATACTTAAAGGGTTGACGGTGGAGATGCAATAGTGAAGATTTAAAGACTGCATGGATGAACTCCAAAAATTGTTCATCCTTTTCTGGCGAAAAAATAAAATGGGGAAGGCGGCTCAACCGTGGCTAACGAGGGAAATCAAGGATAGTGTTAAATCCAAGGAAGAGGTATGTGAATTGGCCAGAGGAAGCAGCAAACCAGAGGAATGGGAGAAATTTAGAATTCAACAGAGGAGGACAAAGGGGTTAATTATGAGGGGGAAAAAGAGCATAAAAGAAAGCTTGTGGGGAATATAAAAACTATGTAAAAAGGAAAAAATTAGTGAAGACAAATGTAGGTCCCTTACAATCAGCGACAAGTGAATTTACAATGGGAAATAAGGAAATGGCAGAACAGTTAAACAAGTACTTTGGTTCTGTCTTCACTAAGGAAGACACAAACAATCTCCCAGAAATACTAGCGGGACCAAGGATCTAGTGAGACCGAGGAACTGAAAGGAATCCCCATTAGTCAGGAAATTATGTTAGGTAAACCGTTGGGATTGAAGGCAGATAAATCCCCATGGCCTGATGCTCTGCATCCCAGAGTACTCAAGGAGTTGGCCCTAGAAATCGTGCATGCATTGGTGATCATTTTCAAATGTTCTCTCGAATCTGTTCAGTTCCTGTGGACTGGGGGGCAGCCAATGTAACCCCACTTTTTATGTAAGGAGGGAGAGAGAAAAGGGAGAATCATAGACCAGTTAGCCATACATCGGTAGTGGGGAAGATGCTGGAGTCGATTGTTAAACATGTTATAGCAGCGCATTTGGAAAGCAGTGGCAGGATCGGTCAAAGCCAGCATGGATTTATGAAGGGGAAATCATGCTTGACGAATCTTCTGGAATTTTTTGAGGATGTAACAAGGATGGATAAGGGAGAGCCAGTGGATGTGGTTTAATTGGACTTTCAAAAAGCCTTTGACATGATCCCACACAAGAGATTAGTGTGCAAAATTAGAGCACATGGTATTGGGGGAGGGTATTGACATGGATAGGAGAACTGGTTGGAAAACAGGAAGCAAAGAGTAGAAATTAACGGGTCCTTTTCGCAATTGCAGACAGTGATTAGTGGGGTGCTTGAGATTAGGAGCAAGGATGTCCGACTGTAGTTGTACAGGGCCTTGGTGAGACTACACCTGGAGTATTGTATGCAGTTTTGGTCTCCTAATTTGAGGAAGCACATATTGCTATTGAGGGAGTGCAGCGTAGGTTCACCAGGTTAATTCCCGAGATGGCAGGACTGACTTATGATGAGAGAATGGGTCGACTGGGATTGTATTCACTGGAATTTAGAAGGATGAGGGGATCTTATAGAAACATATAAAATTCTTAAAGTATTGGACAGGCTAGTTGAAGGAAAATTGTTCCCTATGTTGGGAGAGTCTAGAACCAGGGGTCACAGTTTAGAATAAGGGGTAGGCCATTTAGGACTGAGATGCGGAAAAACGTCTTCACCCAGGAAGTTGTGAATCTGTGCAATTCTCTGCCACAGAAGGCAGTGGAAGCCAATTCACTGGATGTTTTCAAGAGAGATTTAGATTTAGCTCTTAGGGCTGAAGGAATCAAGGGATATGGGGAAAAAGCAGGAACGGGGTACTGATTTTAGATGATCAGCCATGATCATATTGACTGGCGGTGGTGGCCCAATGGCCTAATCCTGCACCTATTTTTCTGTTTCTATGCACCTCTTTTAAACTTTGCCTCTCTCATCTTAAAGCTATGCCCTCTAGTATTTGATTTTTCCCTCCAGAGAAATAGGTTCTGCCCGTCTACCCTATCAGGGCCTCCCGTAATTTTATAGATTTCTGTCAGGTTTCCCAAAACCTCCAACGTTCCAGATAGAATAATCCAAGTCTGTCCAATCTCTCGCTGTAGCTAATATTCCCTAATCCAGACAAGATTCTGGCAAACCGCCTCTGCATCCTTTCCAAAGCCTCCACATCTTTCCGGTAAAGGGGTGACCAGATCTGTACGTAGTATTCCAAATGTGGTCTAACCCAAGTCCTATAAACCTGCAGCATGACTTCTAGGGTGAGTGGGCAGATGCATGGCAGATGCAGTTTAATGTGGATAAATGTGAGGTTATCCATTTTGGTTGCAAAAACAGGAAGGCAAATTATTATCTAAATGGTGTCAAGTTGGGAAAAGGGGAGAAGTACAGTGGGATCTGGGATGAGAGGGGATCTTATTAAAACATATAAGATTATTAAGGGGTTGGACATGCTAGAGGCAGGAAACATGTTCCCGATGTTGGGGGTGTCCAGAACCATGGGCCATGATTTAAGAATAAGGGATAAGGCATTTAGAACAGAGATGAGAAAACACTTTTTCACACAGAGAGTTGTGAGTCCCTACCTCAGTGGAGGCCGGTTCTCTGGATACTTTCAAGAGAGAGCTTGATAGGGCTCTTAAAGATAGCGGAGTCAGGGGAAGGCACGAACGGCGTACTGATTGTGGATGATCAGCTATGATCACATTGAAGGGCCAAATGGCCTACTCCTGCACCTATTGTCTATTGTCTAATTACTCTTATACTTAATGCCCTGACCTATGAAGTCAAGCATACCATATGCCTCTTTACCACTCATTTATTTCAGTTACCACTTTCAGGGACTTGAGACCCCTAGATCCTTCTGTCCATCGATGCTGTTGAGGGTCATACCATTAATTGTATATTTTCCTCTTACATTTGACGTCCCAAAGTGCAACACCTCACACTTGCTTGAACTAAACTGCATCTGCCATTTTTCTACCCAAATCTGTCCCTGATCTATATCCCACTGTATATCTTGACAGCCTTCCTCACAGTCCAGGGCCTCAGCAATTTTGGTATCATCTGCAAACATACTAACCAACCCAGCTACATTTAAGTCCAAATCATTTATACACATAACAAACAGCAGAGGTTCCAGCACAGCTCCCTGTGAAACTCCACTAGTCTTGGCCTCCAGCCTGAATATTGTCCTTCAACCATCACCATCTGTCTTCTATCAGAAAATCAGTTCCAAATCCATACAACCAAGCCACTAATAATCCTGTTTGTTTTAATCTTCTGGTCAGTCTACCATGGGGGACTTTATGAAATGCCTTATTATAATCCACGCAGACAACATCTACTGCCCCATCGTCATTGATCACCTTTGTAACCTCATCAAAAAACTTGATCAAGTTAGCAAGACATGACCTGCCGTGTATAAGCCCATGCTGACTATCCCAAATTAACCTATTGTCCTCCAAATGGGAGTAAATCCTATCTCGAAGAATCTTCTGCAATAGCTTCCTTACCACTGATGTGAAGCTCACCGGCCTATAATTTCATGGATTCTCTCTACTTCCCTTCTTAAATAATGGAGCAGCATTAGCTACTCTCCAGTCCTCTGAGACCTCGCCTGTGGCCTGCAAAGACATAAAGATCTTTGTCAAAGTTCCTGTAGTCTTCTCTCTTGCCTCTATCAATAACTTGGGATAACTCTCATCGGGTCCTGGAGATGTATCGAGAGCCCATCACCTCCTTAATCTCAACCAACCGCTGCACATTACTGTCCTCCACACTTATCTCACTGACCACCATGTCCTTCTCCTTGGTGAATACAGATGCAACGTACTGGTTTTGTTACTCTCCTACATTCCAGACTCCAAGCACAAATTCAATGTTGGATATTAGAGCAATCCTACCTTCTCCCCAGTTACCCTCTAGTTTTTAACACTGGTATGAAGAGCTTAGGGATTTTCTTGAATATGACTCACCAAAGCCATATTGTGACCCATTTTAGCCCATCTACTTTGGCCGCTTGAGTTCTTTCCTTCTCTCTTTATATTCCTCAAATGTTCTGTTTCCAACCTCTCAAACTTTGCATGCACTTCCATTCTCTTTTTGATTAAATTTACAACCTCTTTGGTCATCTAAGGTTCCTTTACTTTTCCGCCCTTATCCGTCCTCCTTACTTAAACATGCCAGTTTTGTACTTCAATCAGCTGGTCTTTAAACAACTCCCTCGTGTCAGATGTAGTTGTACCCAATAACAATTGCTCCCAGTGTAACCTCCTGAGCTCTTGCCTAATCAAATTATAATTTGCCTTAGGGGGTTACACAAAAAGCTGGAGAAACTCAGCGGGTGCAGCAGCATCTAAGGAGCGAAGGAGATAGGCGACGTTTCGGGTCGAGACCCTTCTTCAGACTCAGACTATAATTTGCCTTACTCCAGTTTAATACTTATCCGCAAGGTCCTCCCTTGTCTCTGTTCGACAATCTGAAAACTTATGGAGTTGTGATTCCTGTCCCCAAAGTGGCCTTCCACTGGAACACCAGTCACCTGGCCAGGCTCATTTCCCAGCCTCCCAGGTTGGACTGCCCACATACTGTTTCAAGAAATTCTCTTGATAGACCTCCCAAATTAGCCCTGTCCAGACCTATTCCACCGAGCAAGTCCCCATCAATATTGGGGAAGTTAAAGTCATCCATGAAGACAACCCTGTCGCTTTGGCATCTTTTGGAAATCCAGCTACATATCTGTTCTAATTCTGCTCATATCACATATGAACTGATGAACATGTGCTTTCCTAAATTGTAATTATGGCTATTTCTATTTGCAGTTTTTGTTTGAGAGAGTGGAAGGCGTATCGAAGGCAATGATCGTTGATTTAGATGCACACCAGGTAATTCACCACAATCTTTTTATACACAGCAATTCTCTTTTCCTCCCTCTTATTTTATGAACTGATACAGATAACTGACTTGCTGAGATCTATGCTTTCTAAATATGTTGGAATGGACTGATGAAAAGCAAATGATTTGTTTAGTCATAAATGGTGTCGGGAAATTGACATCATTTTGAGTACAGTATAAAAACAGCTATTTATACACCATTTATTGTTGCTGGTGGGTGGTCTGAGAATCATGGTGGATGTTGGAAGTAAATATATCCTGATAATCTGGAGTTGGAAAGGGTGTGGAAATGACCCGTCAGCAGAAAAGGCACAATGCTGGAATAACCCAGCGGGTCAGGCAGCATCTCCGGAGAACATGGATAGGTGACGTTTCACAGAGTGCTGGAATAAACCAGCGGGTCAGGCAGCATATCTGGAGAACATGGATAGGTGACGTTTCGAGTCGGAACCCTTCTTCAAGCTGATTGTAATGGGGGAGGAAGTTGGAAGATAGGTACGGGTGGGACAAGCCTGGCAAGTGATGGGTGGATACAGGAGAGAGGGGTTTTTTGATTGGCAGATGGTTAGCAAAGGCCAGAGATGAAAAGACAAAAAGTGTGAGATAAGGATTCGAGAGGAGTGAAATGTGGAGTTAGAGGATGGAATATAGATGAAAGGGTGGGGGTGGGGAAAGGGAGAAATGGATGCACATCAGGTTGGCCACAGAGAAGAGAGGGGGGGGGGAGAAAGGGGGGATGGTGTGGTTTGTCTTCTTAAAATTGGAGAGTTCAAGTGGAATACGAGATGCTCTTCCTCTAGGTTTTGTGGCAATGGGAATGGAGAGGGCCCAGGACAAAAACGCCAATATGGGAATGGAGTTAAAATGGTTAGCAACTGGGAGATCCCGCAGGCCATGGGCAACAGAGCACAAGTGTTCAGTGAAACAGTTGCCTAGTCTATGCGTGGTCTTGCCAATGTAAAAGAGACCACATCGGGATCATCAAATGCAGTGGATGAGGGTAGAGGAGGTGTATGTAAACGTCTATATCAGTAGGAAGGGCTGCGGGGCTTCCTGGATGGTTCTGAGAGACGAGGTAAAGGGACAGGTGTTACATCTTCTGCGTCTGCACAAGGCGGGCTTACAACAACCATGTCAGTGCTGGTGGTAAGGCCACTCATTATCTGGCACAGATAGGCAGAATACACAAAGCCAATTCTACAACCACATGGGCACCTAAACCTTCCCATCAGGCTCTTGCAAATTGAGTAGCCTTATTAAGTAACATTAAATTAAACTGCCTTATTGCTCTGACAGGTGTTGACCCAATACATCACCCATTCATTCGCTCTAGAGATGCTGCCTGACCCCCACTGAGTTACTCCAGCATTTTACAGTTTATGTCAGGTGTAAACCAGCAGCCACAGTTCCTTCATACACAATTTTGGAAAGGATGTGACTGCATATTTATAATATTGTCTGAATATGATATCAATGTGGCAGCAATTCCTTTGAATGGGCAATCATCACATTTTTCAGTGAGAAATGGGATGCTGGAGTAAAGGGGGTGTCCCACTTGGGCGACCTAATCCGCGAGTTCTGGCGAGTTTGCCCTCGACTCATACTCGCAACATGGTCAACGCGAGGTTGTAGGAGGTCTTTGTAACTCTCCTTCTTGCTCGAGAGTAGTTCCCGTGTACTCGAGGCCTCAGCTAGGTCGCGGCGTATTTTTCAACATGCTGAAAAATGCCTGCGAGTAAAAAAAGGTCGCCATGGAAAAAATCGATACTTTTTTTACTTGTAGGTTTAGTCGAAGTAGGTCGGCATGTTAGTCGTAGGTAATCGAGATTAGTCGAAGGTAGTCAAAGGTAGTCGTAGATGGTCTTCTTCATAGTCGAAGGGAGATCGAAGGAGGTCGTCTTCACTCTCCACAATTTTCCCGAAGTTAGTCGTAGCTAGTTGAAGCTAGTCTTCAACATAGTCGAAGGAGGTCTTCAACATGACATTTTTTGTAACTCTTCTAAACTCGCCAATTAGGTCTCCCAAGTGGGACGGCCCCTTAACTCAGCCCACTGAATCAATCTGAAGAACAGTCCCAACGTCATCTATCCATGTTCTCCAGAGATGCTGCCCGTTACTCCTGCACCATGTGGTCTCTTGAATATTAACCATCATCTGCAGTTCTTTGTTTCAATTAAATACAATGATAATACATGACCTGGTTAACGTGGACATTCATATTAATTAACCCCACCCCCACCTTTATGGTCTGTTGTAATGAGGATTCACTGTACTGTCATAATCAATATTATTCTGCAATTCATAATAGGAACATGAGATTGTTAAATAAGTGGAGGAAAGGTCCTCATGCAGTTGCATAATGTTGTGTATTAGAGTTATAGAGAGTGGAAACAAACCCTTCGGCCCAACATGTCCACGCCAACCTATATGTCCCATCTACACTAGTCCCACCTGTCAGCGTCTGGCGAATGGAGTGAAGGGTAAAGGCCAGGGGAACCCTATACCTGGTCTGTCTGGGGGACGAGGGATGAGAACTACAGGGAACAGAGGAAACGTGGTTGAGGGCACCATATACAGCTGAAGAAAGAGGACCACGGATGACAGAGAAACTATTTATTTTAATTTAACGAATGGTGGTTTTGCTGCCTTACCGTGCCAGAGCCCCAGGTTCGATCTTGATTAAGAGTGCTGGCTGTACAGTTTGTATGTTCTCCCTGAGTCATGGTTTCCTCCAGGTGCTCTGGTTTCTTCACACACTCCAAAGACAGGATTGCAGGTTAATTCACTTCTGTAAGTTGTAAATTGTCCCTCGGGTGTAGGATAGTGCTATAGCTGGTCGGCGCAGACTCGGTGGGATGAATGGGCTTGTTTCCATGCTGTATCGCTGAAGACTAAGTGTTGTAAAATAGTGATGATATTTCTGTACATATTGGATCTTTGAAAAGGGACTGAGTTACTCAAAAATAGTATTAACATTTGTTGGGAAATAACGATAAAATTGATAGCACATGGCAGAATGGTGTTTTTCTTTTTTTCTTTTTCTCTTTTTTTCTTATCGGTTTAATATAACTTGTTATCTTTAAAGACTAATCAGTGAAAGGAAAAATTGACTTAGATAATTTTTTTTTTTTTTGTAAAATATTTTTATATTGAGCTAAGCGGTCATTCAATTCAATTAGAGTAATATTATACATTTTTACGTTTTTTTTTTTTTTGTAAAAATTTTTTATCTTGAGCTAAGCGGTCATTCAATTCAATTAGAGTAATATTATACATTTTTACTGGGTACACAAAAAGCTGGAGAAATTATACATTTTTACGTTTGTTTCCTAACAGAGTATTCGCTGTGTCTTTAAATGTGTATAGTATTTTGTTGATTGGGTTTTTTGTGGTAATAGCTTTTAGCATTATGATGCATGAAACACTGCAACAATCAGTTACAAACTATTATGGTAGGTCTAGATAAGTATTGTTGATGTACATTACCATTTTTACAAGAACAGTTGTATACGGTGTATGGCAGAACAACTATTAATCATAAAATGAAATATGATATCAGTAATGTAAAGTTATAAATTATAATCTCCCTAATCGTTATTCAATGCAGTAAACATAGCTGGTGTTGAGAGAGAATGTAGGCATGATTTATTGGTTTTATTTATGCTGAATTTTATTTCCTCTTTGACTTTTTTTAAGCCAAGCTTAGATAAGTGTCTTACTCGGTTTGCCACAGAGCTAATGTGGTATTTTGCAGTGTAGTTTGTATTTTTTGACCATCTTGAGGCTGACAAAAGATGTGAAGATCTTGACATTCCAGACAAACCTCACTGGGATTCTTCTGTATGACTCAATCAGCTGTTTCTGCTTCTTACATTGTATTATATTTTTAAGGCCTATATTTAAAGCTTGGTGCCTAGGCAACTGCATCCGTGTCCTCAGGTACTTATCCAAGTGTTGTGAACACATGGCAGAGATGTGTTATAATGCAATGAAGCAACTGTGACAGTCAAGGATTACACTTAAGGCCTGAAACAAATCTGACTGATATCTTTGTAATAGATTTCAGTGGCTAATTAAATTGTTCTCACTGGATGGCTATTAATCCATTCTGATTCCTGTGGGCTTCAGCTGTACGTAGGGTTGTATCAAATTGGTGCATGTGTTACGATGTACCTTTGTTTGCAACTGCCACAGTTTTCATTCCAAATAACGGCATCAAATACTCCAATGCTAATCTTTTGTATTTGCAATCTCTGGAGCAAGGAGGCAAGGAATGTATGCTGTGTAGTAGAAGAGCGATTATATTCTCGGATAAGTAATTTGTAAGCCTCAGCTTTCTCTCCTCAGAGGGTGGTGGCTGTGTGGAATGAGCTTCCAGCAGAGGTGGTGGAGGCAGGATCGATTTTAACATTTAAAAGTAAAGTGGATAGGTATATGGACGTGAAGGGAATGGAGGGGTATGGTCTGAGTGCAGGTAGATGGGACTAGGGGAAAACAAATGGTCGGCACGGACTGGAAGGGCCGAGAGGGCCTGTCTCCGTGCTGTAATTGTTATATGGTTAATATTATTTCAGATCCCACCATGTTTTTCTGAGAATTTAAACTTTGTTTGAATTGGGAAATTGGGGATGTAAATGACACTGTGAAGTTGTCATGTTGTCAATGTTGTCAATGTTGTCAATGTTGTCATGTTGCTTAAGCAGCAGAAACACTATCTCCATAATTGAGAGATGGCTGCAAGGGTCCATGATAGTATTAGGTCATTCATATTGTTTACACTAATTGTGTTCAATTAAATGTTTTTGAGCCATTACATTTGATTTTTGAAATTTGGTACCTTATTTTCTTAATTTATATTTAATAATTTTGCAAAGCTTGGACCCATAGAGTCTTCATTCAACACAAGATCAAATTGGGCGAGTAGTGATTTATGAGCAGGCGAAGAGCTGAAGAGGATAACACAACACAAAGCCTCAATCACATTCCAATATATTGAGAGTTAAGCCAGAGGCCGTAGCTTAGTCAACTATCAACATAATTTCAGCCATATTGTGAGCAAAACCTCTTGTGCAATCTGCTCACCGTCCACTAATTCTGTGGATGCACACGGTTTCTTTGTTGAAAATCAGGCCTGTATGTTGCACATAACTTCAAGGGGTATATAGGATCATGAGGGGTTTGGATAGGGTAAATGCACAGAGTCTTTTACACAGAGTAGGGGAATCAAGGACCAGACGATATAATTTTAAGGTGCAGAGGAAATGATTTAAAAGGAAGCTGAGGGCCAAATTTTTTATTTGTACATAATTGCTGGTAGGTATATGGAGGGAGCTACCAGAGGTGGTAGCTGAGGCAGGTATTATCACATTGTTTGAAAGACATTTGGATAGGTACATGGATAGGATAGGTTTAGAGTGATATGGGCCAAATGCAGGAAGGCGTACAAATGTCAGGCCAAGTTTACTTCACAGAATACCAGTAAATGTGGGTGGGAATTAATAGAACAATCGAGAATTCCCTATCAGTCTTTACCAAGGGCAGGATCTTTACAGTGAATGGTAGGGCCCTGGAGAGTGTTGTGGAGCAGAGGGATATTGGAGTATGTGTACATAGTTCCCTGAAAGTGGTATCACAGGTAGAGAGGATGGTAAAGAAGGCTTTTAGTACATTGGCCTTCATCCGTCAGTATCTTGAGTATTATAGTTGGGACATTATGTTCCAGTTGTACAAGTTGTTGGTAAGGAGAGATTCAACAAGGGCATTTATTAGAGCTTGGATACTTTAGGCTGTGTACGCCATACGCAAGAAGAAGAAGAAGAGGTTGGGTTTTGGCCAGCCTGCCATCGGAAGATTGTCATTGGGCTGGAAAGTGTACGGATGCTGCCAGTACTCGAGGCCCTGAGCTACATGGACAGGTTTGGCAGGCGAAATCTCTATTCTTTTCAGTACATGTGGCTGAAGGGTGATCTTATAAAGGTGTATAAAATCATGAGAGGAATCAATATGGTGAATGCACAGTTTTCTCCCCAAAGTAGGGGAAATCGAGAACCGGAGGACATAGATTTAAGGTGAGGGGGGGGGGGCAAGATTTAATACGAACCATATTTATGGTGCAATATTTTCACTTAGATGATGATGGATATGTGGAACATGCTGCCAGAGGTGATAGTTGAGGCAGGTTCCATAACAACAGTTAAAAGTCACCTGGACAGGTACATGGATAGGAAACATTTAGACGGATATGGGCCAAACACGAGCAAATGGGATCTGGCAAATTATTGGTCATCTTGGTTGGCATCAATAACATGGGCCGAAGGGCCTGTTTTTGTGTTGTATGAATTTATGACTATTAATATCCTGGGATCATAGAAAGCTTATTGTGCAGAGACTGCTATGAAGTCCCTGTCTATTTTGTTACTTAGGTTGACCTGGTTCTGGATTCTGAAGTGACTGATGAGGCTAAGGTGGGACCCATAGTCTATATCACACATGGCAGGGGATGCCCTGGAGAATGTGTGGATGGGTTGTTTGAGTGGTCCACTCCATATACTGTTTGCGCTGGACTTCCAACTGCTCCCAATGCGTAGTCTCGAGGTTCCCAGTGCCATCACAAATTATTCTTCTCTAGGAATTCATCGGAGTCAGCAAGGATGGTTCATTTACAAGGAAGTTGTGAGGACCATCTTGACTCTTGCCCTCTCCCTGCCTGCTAATGTCTTCTGTGGCAGAGCTTGATGCAGGTTTGTTTTGTGAGACTGGTGTTCGACTCCTAACAGTCCGGTGGCGACGTGCCCTCTGTAGGGACTGAGTGTAATTAGAATCTCCACACTGGGGGGGTTTACATCAGATGGCCCAACCCCTGTTGGTTTACTTGTTCTTCCAGTAGATTTGGAGAATTTTATGGAGGCTGCATTAGTTTGACCTTGAGAATCCCAGAAGCCCAAAAGACAGGAATGTAGGAGGGCAAGGACTAACGGAATCTCTGCTGCTTGCTGGTGCACGGGTCTTGTTTTGGGTTGGATTTAAATCTTCAACACCCTTTTCTTCATTCATCTGCTAATTATACACCAAAATCCATTAACACCAATGTAGAGTTTGCTTTCCCATTTCAAGGTATAAAAAGTACATGGATTCACCCAGTGGAGTGAAGGGATCTATTACTCACTGACACCCTTCATTTAGCCTCCAATTCCCTGCTGCTGGAGGACTTGTCATCTCGCTGACCCACTGCAGCTGTTAATCTACTGGCAGTCCTGTGCTGCCAAGAATAATCTTTTCACACCATTTCCTGCCTCAGCGCACCCATTAAATGATACACCTCTAATAAATGGCCTTGTTGAAGCCAGTTATGTCCATCTTCAAAGACACGATGACTTTGAATGGCCAGTAGTTCTTTTAAGAACTGCAGGGAATTAATATCTGACCTTTAAACCAGTTGAACTAGCAATTGTGTAGCAGCATAATGGGACATTAAAGAGTGGATGCTTGAGTGGTCACATTTTATCAAGTATCGGCCCAGGTGATGAGCAAGATGCAGTAGGAATGACTCACCTCTGAGGGAATCATTATCTAAGGTGCTGGGGAGGTTGGTGTGAGCACACAAGATTTCTTCAAACAGCAGCTCGTTGTAGGATGGTGGATACTTTCAGACTCCACACTGGTGGGCTGAGTAAAGTTAAGCCCTTTTTAACACCTTACACAGGACTCAATTTTTCATTTTATGGCCTGCCTTAGTTCTATAGCCATACCGATTCCTGGCCAAGTATATGCGTTAAAATAGTAAGATTAAATGAGAACTTACCAGTTTGAAGTTTGATCTTTATTTTATGAGGAGTTACGATGAGGGATTTCGTGAAGACCCCGCCAGCACGCATGTGCGACATTCTTCAATGCAGCAGTGTGAAATCACAGATTAAACAGCAATAACTAAATATAGTAAGATTGAAGAGACTCTATTTACCAGTTGACCTTATAGTAGCGGGTTGGGAGCGGAGGACACAAAATCCCTCATCGCAACTCCTCATAAAATAAAGATCAAACTTCAAACTGGTAAGTTCTCGTTTAATCTTACTATTTCATTTCGGAGTCACGTGAGTGACTTCGTGAAGATTTCAAAGCTCTGCGATTACATGCCCTGGATCATGTCCATGCTCACACACTGCCGCAATTCTTGATGGAAGGAGTATGTTAACGTATTTCAGACTTGACAAGCTGAAAAATAATATAGTATATATTAATACAAATGAAAAACCCCCCTCTCAGGGATAAAAGTTTTTTGGGGACCAGTACTTAAAACTGTCTCCGCAAACATTGTGGGAGCTGCCACAGGTTTATTATAAAACCGCTGGAACGTTGCGTCGCTGGTCCAGCCCGCTGTTGCGAGGATATGGTCCATGGGAACCTCCATGGTCCTCACCGCTGATGTGGATGCAGCCCTGGTAGAATGGGATTTAAAGATATTAGTATTAATACCTGCTGCATCCAATACCACCCTGAGCCACCTGGAGATAGTCTGCACCATCACCCTGTGATGAGGTTTCTTATGGCTGATCAGCAGGCCTTTTTCCATTTCCCTGATGGTATGCATCACTTTAATATAGTGACGTATGTAGGTGGCTATGCAGAGCCTCACATCAACGGGGTATGCCGGAAATATTAATTGCAGCCCTGTAATCCTAGGTCTGTGCTGCTTGAGTAACTCATCAATGAAGAAAGTTACGCTCTCAGGGGTTGAGACCATGTTATCCAATTTGATTTTTTGCAAGGTCTGAACCTGTTGTGCCGAGGTTAGCACCATTAACATCACCATCTTCAGAGTGAGTTTATCCAGTGGTAATCCAATCATAGGCGACTAGCTCCTGAGTAGGGTCAATACTACCCCTATATCCCAGGTGATGTTGTATTGTGGTCGGGGAGGGTTCGAATTGAAGATACCCCTCATCAATTTGGACATGAGCTGGTGAGACCCTACGCCTATACAAAGGTAGGATGACAGTGCGCTTCTGGCACTGTTAATGGCACTGTAGCTGAGGCCCTCATCATGGTGCAGCCCCGCGAGGAATTCCAGCACTTTGGGAATCGTGGTAGAGTCATACGTGATGTTGATCCGGCTGCAGTAGGCCTCCCATTTCCTGATTTGGGTGAGGTACTGTCGTCTTGTGGATTCTCTGCACGATGCTGCAATGGTGTCCATGGTCCTTGGTCTTAGTCCACATTGCAGGAGTGGCCTCTTCAGAACCTGCAACAGGTTCAGATGACCATGGCATGGATGGTATTCCCCTGTAGTGGGGTTAGTCACCAAATCCGGGCACTTGTTAATATGTGCCCATGATTCTTCAATCATCTCAAGGACCACCAGATACCATGGTTGTGTAGGCCAGTCGGGTATTATTAAGATGCCGGTTGCAGAATCTGATTTTATTTTCTGAAACACCCGACTGATGAGGCAAAATGGAGGAAATGCATAGAAAAAACATTTCCCCCAGTGCAGCGAGAAAGCGTCCATCGCTACTGCCCCAGGATCTGTTTCCCAAGATACATATGTTGGTATCTGATGGTTCAATCTGGACGCAAAAAGGTCGATATCTGGTGTTCCAAATTTGGCTATAATTTTAGCAAATATTTGGGGATTTAACATCCACTCAATACGCGTGACCTGGTGTCCGCCACTGTATTGAGCTTACCTGGAAGGTAGTTAGCTGATATCCAAATAATTCTTTCTATGCACCAGAGCCAGATTGAGTTTGCCAATTCATCACAAGATATTGACTTGATACCACCCATATGATTTAAATATGCCACCACAGTGGTGTTATCTATTTGTAGACGGACATGTGTATGATGTAAATTCATGCAAAAAGCTCGCAGTCCATGAAATGCTCCTAGCATCTCCAAATAGTTTATCCCTTGTGATAATAGAAGGGTAGATTTGTGTAAATCCCATCTTCCTGCACAACTGGAAGTGGTGTCAGTAGCTCCCCAGCCTTGGGCACTTGCATCGGTTTGGACCACGAGTGACGGGTTCGGTACAATAATGGGATTGAATGAGTCACGAATATTATCAATCCACCATTGTAACTCAACTTTTGCCTTGATTGGCAGCTGCATAGGCCTATCAAAATGTCCAGCATTTGTTTTTAATGCTGAAATTTTTGTTCTTTGCAAATTTTGATAGTGTAGTGGGCCAAATCGCGCAGCTGGAAATGTAGCTACTAGTTTCCCAATCACCTTAGCAGCATGTCTGATTGTTGGTTTCCTGGCGCAAGCAAGGTTGTTACATGCTTCAATAATACCCATTGCCTTGTTATCTGGGATGGTAACAATCATCTGATTGGTGTTAATTGTGAATCCCAGATAGTTCATGATCTGTGAAGGGTAGAACTTAGATTTGTCTGGATGGGTGACAAACCCTAATTTTTGAAACAATGTTGTAGTAGCTGCTACTGCTAAATTTGTCGATTCCATAGTCTTTCCCACAATCAAGTTGTCATCTAAATATGCCATGACAATATGGTTTTGTTTTCTCAGGGATGCCAATACTGGTTTCAAAATGTTTGTAAATAACCTTGTAAATGTTGTAAGCCCATTGGGTAGGGCTCTATATTGCCATAGTTGATCCATCCAGACAAACTTCAAGAACTTTTGGTGATGTTTCTGTATGGATACTGAATAGTATGCATCTTTTAAATTGATGCATGCCATGAAGCACCCTTTGGAAATCAGTGATTTAGCTGTTTCGAATGTGTCCATTTTAAAATGGGTATATTTTACGAAAGTATTCAAATGGGTTAAGTCAATAATAATCTGACATCCACCATCTTTTTTGGTTTTGGTAAAGATGTTGGATATGAACTCAAGAGGTTCGTGGATCATTTTCTCTATCACCCCTTTAGCATGTAGCCTCAAAATTTCCTCATGTCCTTCTGCTATTTCCTTATGGGAAAGTGCAAATTTCCAGTTTGCTACATGTTGAGGCGGGGGAAGTTGTTCATCTATGAATTCAATTTCATACCCCTGAATACTTTGTAATATAAATGAGTCTAAAGTTATGGAGCTCCATGCATCCCAGAATAAACGTAATCTCCCACCAATTTGTGAGGTTAAACATGCAGCACCCCCTTACCTCCATGGTTACTGGCGGGGCCTGATGTTCTGGGTTTTGGCGCTCCATTGTGTTGCTGGAGTGTGGGGTTGGCGCATCTTCCACACCGGTCGCTGTTGGTCCTGCCCTAAAAAAGGCTTTTGTTGTTGGGGTGCGGCCGGCGTGTAGGTCCTTGATGTCCTTTCAGGTGGTCCCCGAGGTCTTACATATGGAGTTTGTCTGCGAGATGCCGGCCTGCTGGAGGAAGGTGGTTTCATCAAACCGACTGCCTTCGCCTCCTCGTCCAGGTCCTTGACCTGTTTGGACAGGTCCTCACCAAACAGCTGTCTCGGTGGTGGCGTCGCAGATGCCTTGCACAACCCCGCGAACTTGGGGTTGAGAGTTGGTTTGATGGAGATTTTCCGCAAAGCGTTTATCTCGTACTGTGTGTTACACAGTAGTGCAAGAGCATCTTCCTGCTCCTCCGTCATCTCAGTGCCGTCAATCGACCAGGCAAAGGCAGTGATTCCCGACGTCAACAGTTTCAGGATTTATTGAAGTTTGAGTTCCTGTGCCCTAATCCCTGGACTGATGTTGCCCCAGATGGGCGTGTTGACCGTCGGTACATTCAGTGAAACACAGTTGCTCGAGGCCTTGTATTTGTTCATTGCCTCGGTCAAGACCTGATCCTGTGTAGTGAGGAAGTCAATGCTTGCCGCTAGTTTTGGCTGCAATGGCTGTCCTGAGTGCCTTGGCTGGGCAAATTTGGAAACCACATCAAGAAGTTCCTCTTGGGGTTTCTCAGGTGCTGCAGGTTCCGGCGCCAACCCCTCTTCAACATCAGCCAGCTGCTGACCCCTGGCACTCCCCACCAATGACGGGGACATGCTGGGTGGCCCAGTAGCATGTCTCCTGGAACTTGAGGACATCCGGTCCTGCTGCGGGAGATCTCGCTCAAGGAGTCGCTCCATCATGCACTCCATGCGGGCCATGCGACAGGCGCCAATATCTGCGGACAGCAAGTCAACTTCCTCAGGTTCCCCTGAACTACTGAGGCTTCTGCCATCGGCCCGCACCTCGTCGAGGTGATGACTAGGGTGCCTAGGCAGGATGTCGCTGCCTGCCGCTCCTGCGGGGCTCTGCGACTCCCGCACGGACATGCCGCTAGTCCGTGGTCTTCCGGACTGAGGTGGCCCGCCTGTCTGGAATGACGTAAGCGGTGATGAGTCGGTTCCAGCCGCCTAAGCTGGGTTCACCGATATCCGCCCGGGCCTGCCGCCTGTCTTCCCCCGGGACAAAGGTGACACATGGTCAAGTCCAGCCGCTAACGCGGGGTGCGGTGACCGAGATGATTTTCCACCGGCCCGCGATCTGGCAGGCTCCCCCGGTGGTGAGTCTGCGCCGGCCGCACCTGCAGGGCTCCCAGACTCAGACCTCGATCCCTCACCGGTCCACTATCTGGCGGACTGCTCCGGTGGCAAGTCGACGCCGGCCGCTGCAGCGGGGCTCGTCGACCTCAGTGCGGTTCTTCCCCTGGTCCGCCCTCTGGTGACCTGTATAGGAGGGGAGACAGAACGTGCCGCAGAGCGGGGAACACGTTTACGCGCCTTTTTCCCACTGTCCCTAAGTTTAGGTGACGGTGGTAGGGAGTCAGGGTCTTGCCTACCCTGCTCCCGCGCGGTGCTCCTACCACTGTGTGGCTCCATAGACAGCCGTGGTGGAGAGTCGGGTCCTGGTTGCCTAGGGCTCCCCGACTTCCGCGTCCTTTTCCCGGCCCAATGAGCGGGTGCTGCCGTTGTAGCGGGCAGCTCCGGGGAATGCGGCCGCTGACTCCTGTCGGAAGTCCTGCGGCTGGAGGCATGTTTCGCCTGACTCCTTTCCATCGTCCCTGTGAACAAAAAACTATCCACAGGAACTAACCAACTCAAGGTCAGTTCCCCTTATCTGAGCGGTCCTTTTTGAAGGGCTGGTGGAGGAGCGCACTCCCCCCCCCCCCCCCAGCCGTCGACTGCAACTGCGAGCGACGATATGTTGCGCATACGTGCTGGCGGGGTCTTCACGAAGTCACTCACGTGCATCTAGCTCTCTCTTGAAAGCTTCAGGACTGATATGGATAGGAAGGGTTTAGAAGCCTGTAGGCTGAGAGCAGGCAAATGGGACTAGCCCAGAGTGTCAACTTGGTCAGCATAGGCAAGATGGGCCGAAGAGCCTGTTTCCAAGCTGTACACCTCTATGATTCGATGACTCTAAAAGCTGATCTAATGCTTCACAGTAAGATTGCTTGATAAAAAAATTCATTGGATCTGGGCAGATTATGTATTTGTTCACACCCAAAGTTACTTGGATAACTAAGATAAAATAAAAATCTTGCATCTTTTATAAGGTTATTTCACATTATCAAGGCGCTATATCAGGATCAGTTCATACTTTGTGGTAATTGGTATATGATATATTGAACGATGTTCAAGGAGATATTAGATTAGCCACATAGTACTATAGTCTTACTATCTAAAATCTACATAGCTAGGCAGCATAGGTCACAAGGTCAGGGCGCAGAAATTGTACAAAAACGAATGGCTCGCTTCACATTCACGTTGAATTCACCAGGCTGTTTGTTATGTTATAGCTCCACCATGTGGTCACATTTAGCACATGTGTTGAATAATCCACCAGAAATCCTGCCTCCTTGGTCAGGGGGATGGATGTTTGGAAGAAATAAAAGCAGGAATAGGTCATTTAGCTCTGTGCGCCTGTTCCCCCATTCAATAAGGTCACGACTGGTCTTTTACATTTGTTTTACTTTCCTGTACCTACACTACCAATTTCCCTTAATATCTGAAAATTATATCAGAAGTCCTGCAGAATCTTTTTACATTTCGATGATCACTGCTCACTGCTCGAAAGTGTAAAGGTCTAACTTACTTAATTTCTCTTAATACAAGAAACACCCTCCCTTCCCCCCCCCCCCCCCCCCCCCCCCCACGCCAACTATTCAGCTAATCAATAGTGAATATTTGTTGTATTCCTTCTATTGTAAGCATATCCTTCCTTAGGTAGAGACATTAGACCTGTACATAGGCTTTCAAATGTCATCTCACAAATAGCTTACAAAGAGGAAGGAGAGTTTCCTTTTATACTACAAGACCTTTTCAGTAAAGACTGACTTTGAGCAGGTTGGCTTCAGTGAGTAGTACAGCCATTACATCACAGCTCCAAGAGCCTGGTGTAATCATCAACTCGGGTATGGACTATGAGAAGGTTACATTTTCTCACTGTGTTCTTCAGCAGGGTTTCTCTCCACACCCCAAAGATGTGCTGCTCGGTCAACTGTAACTGATCTGCAGAATGGTAAATTCCAAATCAATCAACGGGAAGTTGAGAGCAATGAGATAATGTTACATGCAGTGAAGGACAAATGTGGTGGATGGGGTTGTTCTGATGGAGGCTTGCATGGATCCAATGGGCCAAATGGCCTCCTTTGGCGTAATAGGTACCTGCATGTTACCTTGCAGTAGTTCATGAGCAAGGGCATCCAGGTACCTTGGAAGGATAACACTTTTCAATCTCTCATCGTTCAATACACCTTTTTATTTTTGGCATGGTGAATGATTTCATGTTTTTCCACATTATATTTCACCTGCATGACTCATCTATTTATTAGCACTCTCCTAATCCTCTTAAACCCTTTCTGCCCCCTTCTCATGCAGCATTATAACATACGCAAATGTGGTTATATTACTCTTTGACACTTCGTCCAAATTATTAATATAATTTTGAACGTCTGAAACCCTACAAGTAATCTCTGATGTACCAATAAACAATCCTCAATCTGTGCCAGGACATTTCTTCCTGATCCTATGTTGCTTAATAACTTCTTCTGTAGCACCTTATCAAAGACCTCTTTGAAAGTCAGGTTCCTGTTACAGTGCCATTGAGTCATACAGGATGGAACAAGCCCTTCACCTCAACTTGCCCATGCTGACCAAGATGCCTCATTTAAGCTAGTCCTATTTGGTTTATGTTTCTCTAAACCTGTCCTATCCATGCTGTTTCTCTCCATAAATTTCCAATGTTGTTTCTCTCCATAAATAGGTTCATATTAGATCTTTACCTCCTCACCGTGAGCTTGTGCCCTCTAGTTTTAGATTCCCCAACCCTGGGAAAAAGACATTGTGCATTGAGATAATATTTGTTACCTTCTGATCAGTTGGAGCCTTTCTAGATACAATGAAATTTTGGAAGATGATAACTTTTGCATCCACAACTTCCATATTCACCTCTTTCAAACCCTTTGGATACAAGTCAAAGTCAAAAGAGTTTATTGTCATGTGTCCCTGACAGGACAATGAAATTATTTCTTTGCATAGCACAACAGAACATAGTAGGCATTGACTAGTTATATACTACAGTTATATACAGTTCATCAGGTCCGTAGATATACTGTATAAGTTCCATTAATTTTGTCACTGCATTTTTTGTTAGTGAGCTCAATGTTTAAGGCCAAGAGCTCTTCATCCAAATGTTCAGACTGCTTCTACCATTCTCTGTTTTTGTTTTTAATTATCACCATCATTCTCGCCCTGTTGTTCTGCAGTTTCTGGGACATTTTTTGTCTTCCATAGGAACAAGGCATTAAGATAATTGTTTAATTTCTTGCCATTTCCTTGTTCTCCAATATAATTTGTTTTGTCTCACTCAGTAAGTGACCCATTTAAGCATTTACTATTTTTTCCCCCTTTTTTGATGTATCCAGAGAAGCTTTTACAATCTGTTTTAATGTTTCTGATTTGATTATTCTTATTTCCTACTTTCTGTTATCAGTTTCTTTGCTCTGCTTTGATGAATTCTGGATATTCTCCAATCCTCAGGCTTACTTTTCTTTCCAGCAATATTATAAGATTTTTCCTTTAATCTAATACCATCATTAACTTCTCCTTTTAACTATGGTTAGACCACTTTTCCTGTTGGGCCTTTGTACCTTTAAGGTATATATATATATATATATATATATATATATATATATATATATATTTGTTGTAGACTATCTAATAATTATTTTCATTTTAGCTTGCGACCATCTCTGATATAGTCTTTTTAGTTCCCACCACTTTTCAAGCCTGTTAAATGATGAATCTTCTTGAACCATTTCATCTAGTTTGGTTAAGTTTAGTTCAGAGATACAGGGCGGAAACAGGCTCTTCGGCCCACGAGCTCGCACCGGCCAGCGATCACCTCACAATTACACTATACTTAAACACCAAGTCAATTAACCTACAAATCTGTATGTCTGTGTAGTGTGAGAGGAAACCAAAGATCACGGGGAGAACGTACAAACTCCGTACAGACAGCACCCGTAGTCAGGATTGAACCTGGGTCTCCGGCGCTGTAAGGCGGCAACTCTTCCACTGCACCACCATGCCGCCCTACTTTACTGTTAGCAATATAATATAATAAGGTATAATGTGAATGAATATACATATCTACTTAATAAAATACAAACATTTTTCTATACAAGGTAAAGGGAACCCCATGTGTTTTGTATTCGTGTTTTGTTTGGTTCTAGCTGCAGAGATGTTATGAAAACACCAAATTAATGCAAATTGAAAGCAATGGTTTGAAATCTGGTTTTAGGTTGGTAGTATTTGTTGATGTGCTTTTAAAATAAAATAATGTTCTCAAGAGGGTAGAACTGGGCTGTTTACTTGAGATGCTTTCTGGTTACTAAATGAGCAAGACTGTAGGAATACATTCTGCAGGACCAGTGGGAAAGATAAGATCACAGAGGGATTGCAAGGAAATCAAATCCTATCCAGTTTGTTTTAAATTAATACACAGGGGCTTAGCTGACTTCAGCTTCAATAGCGAAGATTATAAAATGCAGGAAATGCTGGAGGTGCCCTTTTTGGCCTGGCATTTTTCAGATGCTGCTCCAGTGGGATGTGATTAATGACTAGTCTAAAAGGACTTTGATCAGCACTTTATGTTGTGGTAAACACAAACAGGGTTAGAATTTATGAAGGAGGTTTCTCATAGCATAAATTACACCTTTCTTACGTTATAGAGTACAGACTGTAGCACACATCACTTTGTTATGTGAACTCAGCAGACAGATGAGACGGCAATTAAGAATCAGTGGCAACTAACTAGACCTGGACTCTCCATCTCCATCTCATCACGGAGCTCTCATTATTTTATATACTTGTATCAGGTCTCCTGTCAATCTCCAATGTTCCAGAGAAAATAGTCCAGGTTTGTTTAACCTCGTCTTGTGGGTAATACACTCTAACCCAAGCAGCATTCTGGTAAACCTCTTCTGCACCCTCTCCAAAGCCTTCACAAAACCTTCCTGTCATGGGGCGATCAGAATTGCACACAATATTTCAAGTGAGGCCCAACAGAAGTCTGATAAAGCTGTAACATGATTTCATGACTCTTATACACAATGTCCTGACCAGTTAAAGCAAGCATACTCTATGCCTTCATTATCACTCTATCTCCCTGTGTTGTTACTTTCAGGGAGTTATGGACTCAAGATCCCTCTGTATGTTAATATTAAGGGTAGACACAAAATGCTGGAGTAACTCAGTGGGTCAGGCAGCATTTCAGGAGAGAAGGAATGGGGGACGTTTCGGATCAAGACCCTTCTTCAGACTGATGTCAGGGGAGAGGCGGGACAAAGATATAATGTAGGCAGAAGAATTTATAGAATTTTTTGAGGATGTGACAAGTAAAATGGATGAAGGGGTGTCAGTGGATGTAGTATATCTAGACTATCAGAAAGCCTTTGATAAGGTCCCGCACAGGAGACTGGTGACTAAAATTAGAGCACATGGTATTGGGGGTAGGGTGTTGACATGGATAGAAAATTGGTTGACAGACCGGAAGCAAAGAGTAGGAGTGAACAGGTCATTTTCAGAATGGCAGGCAGTGGCGAGCGGAGTGCCACAAGGCTCGGTGTTGGGGCCGCAACTGTTTACCATATATATTAATGATTTGGAAGAGGGAATTAGGAGCAACACTAGCAAGTTTGCGGATGAAACAAAGCTGGGTGGCAGTGTGAACTGTGAAGAGGATGTTAGGAGGCTGCAGGGTGACCTGGACAGGTTGAGTGAGTGGGCCAATGCGTGGCAGATGCAGTATAATATAGATAAATGTGAGGTTATCCACTTTGGTGGCAAAAACAAGGGGGCAGATTATTATTCCAATGGGGTTAGGTTAGGTAAGGGGGAGGTACAGCGAGACCTGGGTGTCCTAGTACACCAGTCACTGAAAGTTGGCGTGCAGGTACAGCAGGCAGTGAAGAAAGCTCATGGAATGTTGGCCTTCATAACAAGAGGATTTCAGTATAGGAGTAAAGGGGTTCTTCTGCAGTTGTATAGGGCTCTGGTGAGACCACATCTGGAGTATTGTGTACAGTTTTGGTCTCATAATTTGAGGAAGGACATTCTTGTGATTGAGGCAGTGCAACGTAGGTTCACGAGATTGATCCCTGGGATGGCGGGACTGTCATATGAGGAAAGATTGAAAAGACTAGGCTTGTATTCACTGGAGTTTAGAAGGATGAGGGGGATCTCATAGAAACATATAAAATTATAAAAGGACTGGACAAGCTAGATGCAGGAAAAATGTTCCCAATGTTGGGCGAGTCCAGAAACGGGGGCCACAGTCTTAGAATAAAGGGGAGGTCATTTAAGAATGAGGTGAGAAAAAACCTTTTCACCCAGAGAGTTGTGAATTTACGGAATTCCCTGCCACAGAGGGCAGTGGAGGCCAAATCACTGGATGGATTTAAAAGAGAGTTGGATAGAGCTCTACGGGCTAGTGGAGTCAAGGTATACGGGGAAAAGGCAGGCACGGGTTATTGATAGGGGATGATCAGCCATGATCACAATGAATGGCGGTGCTGGCTCGAAGGGTCGAATGGCCTCCTCCTGCACCTATTTTCTATGTTTCTAAGACAGTAAGACTGGTGGGAGAACTGGGAAGGGGATGAAGAGAGAAAGCAAGGGCTATCTGAAGTTAGAGAAGTCAATGTTCATACCGGTGGGGTCTAAACTACCCAAGCATCAGATTGATGTTATATTTTAAAAGTTATTCACATTTTTTAATTACAAAACTCCAATTTGCGAAAGAAATCTTCCCTCTCCAATGGCGCATACAGTTATGACGTCACAATGGGATTGTAGCCCTGCTCGCTACAGTTTTGCAATCCCAGGAGATTGAGTCCTGGCAGCCAAGCAAGTGCAATTGCTTTTTTTTTAAAGTTTAAAATAAGGGTGGGTGCTATGGGTGAGTGGTGGAATATTGCGTTGGGGGAATGGGTTGTGTTGGGAGACCAGGCTTCCCGTGTTGGGGAATGGGTGAGTGGTGGAATATTGCGTTGGGGGAATGGGTTGTGTTGGGAGACCAGGCTTCCCGTGTTGGGGAATGGGTGAGTGGTGGAATATTGCGTTAGGGAATGGGTTGTGTTGGGAGATTAGGCCTCCCATGGGGGTTATGGGTGAGTGGTGGAATATTGCGTTGGGGGAACGTGTTGCGTTGGAGGACCCAGCCCCCCGTGTGACATGGACCCAACGGGTCCCACTTGGTGTAGTCTCCACAAAATTTGGTGTAATCAGCAAACGTACTCATCAACCAACTATATTTACATCCTACCGGTGAGACCAAGCGTAGGCTTGTCGACCGCTTCGCCGAAAACCTCCGCTCGGTTCGCAATAACCAACCTGATCCCTCGGTGGCTCAGCACCTCAACTCCCCCTCCCATTCTGAATCTGACCTTTCTGTCCTCTGCCTCCTCCATGGCCAGAGTGAGGACCACCGTGAATTGGAGGAGCAGCACCTTATATTTCGCATGGGCAATTTGCACCCAAAATTCTCTAATTTCAGGTAGTCTTTACTTTCTCCTCCCCTTCTCAGCTCTCCTTCAGCCCACTGGCTCCACCTCTTCCTTTCTTCTTCCCCCCCCCACCCTCACATCAGTCTGAAGAAGGGTTTTGGCCCGAAACATTGCCTATTTCCTTCGCTCCACAGATGCTGCCTCACCCGCTGAGTCCAGCACTTTTGTCTACCTTATATTTATGTCCAAGTCAGTTATATCACAAAAATGAGATGTCCTAGCACAGATCTGTGTGGAATATCACTGGTTCCAGGATAACACCCTTCCACCACAACCCTCTGTCTTCTATGAGTATGCCAGTTCTGAATCCAAATGACTAAATCATCATGGATCCCATGCCTCTTAATCTTCTGGATCAGCCTACCATGTGGAACTTTATCCTTGTGGCACAGTGTCTATGGGTGCTTTATCCTTTATGTCTTGTGGCACAGTGGCTATGGGTGCTATCTGTACGGTTTGTACTTTCTCTCCTGCGTGGGCTTTCTCCGGGTGCTCCCATTTCCTTCCACACTCCAAAGACGTACAGATTTGTAAATTAATTGGTTTCATTAAAATTGTTTATTGTCCCTGGTGTGTGAGAAATCGCTAGTGTTCAGGGTGATTGCGGACTCTGTGGACTGAAGGAAATATTTCCATGCTGTACCTCTAAAGTCTTACTAAAATCCATTTCGATAACATCCACTGCTTCCTCTTCTTCTTGCGTATGACGTGCGCAGCTTAAAGTTTATTGACAACTTGTTCTATTTGATCTTCTGTTTGTGCACGCCAGGTTGATTGCATTAGTCGAAACAGGGTGGACCACGTGAAGGTTGCAATCTCCCACCCCACATCCACTTCTCTACCCTGATCAATCACCTTTGTGAAAGTAAGCATGCAGGTACAACAGGCAGTGAAGAAAGCGAATGGCATGTTGGCCTTTATAACAAGAGGAATCAAATATAGGAGCAAAGAGGTCCTGCTGCAGTTGTACAGAGCCCTAGTGAGACCACACCTGGAGTATTGTGTACAGTTTTGGTCCCCTAATTTGCAGAAGGACATTCTTGCTATTGAGGGAGTGCAGTGTAGGTTTCACCAGGTTAATTCCCGGGATGGAGGGACTGTCATATGATGAGAGAATGGAGCAGCTGCGCTTGTATACTCAGGAATTTAGAAGGATGAGATGGGATCTTATTGAAACATGTAAGATTATTAAGGATTTGGACATGCTAGAGGCAGGAAACATGTTTCCGATGTTGGGGGAGTCCAGAACCATGGCCACAGTTTAAGAATCAGGAGTAAGCCATATAGAACGGAGACGAGGAAACACTTTTTCTCTCAGAGAGTGGTGAGTCTGTGGAATTCTCTGCCTCAGAGGGTGGTGGAGGCAGGTTCTCTGGATGCTTTCAAGGGAGAGCTAGATAGGGCTCTTAAAAATAGCGGAGTCAGAGGATATGGGGAGAAGGCAGGAGCGGGGTACTGATTGGGGATGATCAGCCATGATCACATTGAATGGCAGTGCTGGCTCGAAGGGTCGAATGGCCTACTCCTGCACCTATTGTCTATTGTCTATTGTCAGCTCCTCAAAATATTCAATCAAGTTCATAAGACATGAGCTCCCCAGCCAAACCCACGTTGACTGTCCCTAATTGACTCATCTCTTCTCAATGCAAGTAAATCCTACCCCGGAAGAATCCTCTCCAGTAGCTTCCCAAACTCTGATGTGTGCTTCACCGGCCTTTTATTTCCAGGGTTACCTTTGCTTCCTCTCTTAAACAAAGGAATTATATTTACTACTGTCCAGTCCTCTGCGACCTTATCTGTGGCTTGACAATATATAAATGTTGTCGTCAAGGCCCTTGTAAACACTGCATCATTTGGACAAAAATTGCATGTCGTATGTTTGCAGACGACACTAAAATAGATAGTGTCATAGGCAGTGAAGGTGGTTATCAAAATTACAACAGGGCAAGTGGGCCAAGAATGGCTCATAGATTATAATTAAGAAAAGTGTGAGGTGTTGCATTGTGGAAAGTCAAACCAGGGCAGGACCTTCACGGGTGCATGGTAGAGCAGAGCTATCTAGGAGTACAAGTAAATAATTCCCTGTAGGAGGCATTGTAGGTCAAGACGGTGGTGAAGAATGCTGACCTCAATCATTCAAGGAATTGAGTAGAGAGCTAGTGAAACTGTTACAGTTCTACAAGACGTTGGTGAGGCCATACTTGGAGATTGTGTTCAGTTTTGGTCACCCTGCTCGAGGAAAGATGCCATTAAGTTGCAGAGAAGATTTACAAAGATGTTGGCAGGACCTGAGGGCCTGAGCAAAACAGGGAGATGTGAGGCGGGTTAGGACTTTTTCCCTGGAGTGCGGGTGACTGAGGAAGGAGCTTATAGAGGCGTATGAAGTCGTACAGTATGGACACAGGCCTTTCGGCCCAACTAGTCCATGCCGACTACAGCAGTCCCACCTGCCTGTATTTGGCCCATATCCTTCTAATTTTTTTCTTATCCATGTATCAGTACAAATGTCCTTTACGTGTTGTTCTAGTACCTGCCTCAACAACCTCTTTGGGCAGCTCGTTCCACATTGTGGTCTCACCTGCTGTCATTTCTGCACCTGTTTCTGTGAATTGTGGGATTTGTTTTAACCTTTAATAGTGGCTTGTAAAATCAAGTTGATAGGTATTGTTCAGGGTGGAATTCTCTGCCTCAACATCTTGTCGGTGGAAACTGGGTGGGAGGTAAAGATGATTTAGCACTGACTTTGTTTCTACGTTGTGGAATCTTTGCTAAATGCAGGTGATCAATGGTCAGCATGGACTCAGTGGGCCGAAGGGCCTGTTTCCATGCCTTATCTCCAAATGAAACTAAACAAAACGGCTTATTTGCTCTTCAAATGTTCTCAAAGGGCCTTGCAACATCATTGGGGCTTGACAACTATTTTAACGAGGCCAGACCAGAGGCATGAGGGAGACTTTACTTGTGGAGCCAAAAGGTGAGGTACTGCTTTAAACTCACAAGCTAAACTTTGGCCTCTGCTGCTTAAATCCTTCCCATCCCACTCTGCCTCATGTTTGCAGGAGCGTTTTCCCTTCCTTTGCTTACCTGAACGTCAGGGTGTCTGGCTTCTGTCCATCCCCCATCAGCTGTTTTCTAAAGGGCCAGGAGCTAAGGTTCCTCCTGTGTCTCACAGCTAAGTTCAGTTTAGTTTTTAGTTTGGAGATATAGTGCGGAAAAAAGCCCTTCGGCCCATTAAGTCCGCACTGACCAGCAGTCCCCGCACATTAATACCACGCTACACACATTAGGGGTAATTTTTTTTTTACATTGACAAGAAAGCCAATTAACTTGTAAACCTACAAACCTGTACGTCTGTGGACGTCTGAGGTTGGGAATTTGGCACTTGCCCATTTAGGCTTTTCAAGTGTCCGACTATTTGTGTTGTAGGGCCATTGTGATTGTCCCTTGATGTTCAATGTCCTGTTTACATATATCATTATATATTGTCTACTCACCCTTTATAGAGAAACATGATACAGACACATAATAACAACATTAATAGAGACAACAATTGGCTATCCAAGCAGAGTTGCAAAAGATAATACCCACATAATCCTAAAGGAGTAAAGGGCCTGTCCCACTTGGCGTTTTTCCGGCGGCTGCGGCATCATTGACTGATGTACCAGGTCACCGAAAAATACGCGGCGTGATGCGGCGGTGACGATGTATGACAGCGGGGGTGACGCGCGTGATGACGTATGACGCGTCATTTCAAGTGTTGCAACATTTCTTTTGTCGCCGCTGGATTTTGAAATGTTCAAAATCTTTTGACGACACTAATATGACTCCGGCAAAATCGCCAAGTGGGACAGGCCCTTAAGTGAATCACCTTGATTTTCTTAAAATATATTAAATTCGAGGGCATTGTCTGCCTTATGCACTTAACCATGATGCAGGAATGTAAACAAATAGGCAGCATTGTTTTTTGGTGTCCAGTTCTAAGTTTTAAAATAACCTTTAGATTTGTTTTCACTCTTAGGGAAATGGACATGAGAGAGATTTTATGGATGACAACAGAGTCTTTATTCTGGATGCTTTTAATAGATACATCTACCCGGGGGATGGATATGCCAAGCGTAAGTGATGATTTCTAAATTTCACGTGTAATTAGTATTGCATCCAGATTTATATGCAATAAATTTTTACTAGTGTGGCAAGATCAAAAAAAATGTGATGACTCCTTTGAAATAGAACCAAGATTTGTGACATTTGAATAGCTGTTTCCCTGCAGAACGTGCATGAACCATTGATGACAGAAATCATTTTAATTCTGCATCTTTGACAAAACATGTTGGTCCCGGGGGAAACTATGTTCGGATGAAAAATGTTGTCAGAATACAGGAAAATAACTCATATCAAATTCCCCACCTGTGTCACGGTGAAACTATGATGTATCCTTGCATCGGTTTATCTCTGTTCTTAATGTCAGATCTCATTTTCAGGAAGAGATAAGATTAGACAGACATTAGAGTATAAAGAATTCTGTTGCCCGTAATGGTAAATCCAGATTTTCTTTACCTTGGTTACAAAAATCCTAACATGATAACACTGACCATAGTCAGTATGAATGATAAACAACCACAAATAATGTGAGCAGGAATTTAGTTTAGAGATACAGGCCCTTCATCCCACCGAATCTGACCAGTGATCACCTATCCAACAGTTCTTTCCTATACTGGGGACAATTTACAAACGCCAGTTAGCCTACAAACCTGCACATTTTTGCAAATGTGGGAAGAAATCGGAGCTCCCAGAGAAAACCCGCGTGGATGCAGTTAGAACGTACAAACTCCATACAGACAGCACCCGTAGTCAGGATCGAACCGGGTCTCTGGCGCTGTGAGGCAGAAGCTCTACCGCCATCATGCAGCTGTAATAATTGAAGAACCAAGGGGCATCAGTTCGGATAAATGTCATCAAAAAGGGAATCACTTCTACCCAGAAGAAATAATTAATATGATGGAGTCTGGTTGTGGATTTACATGGTATAATAACTGTAATGTTGCAACTAGTCGAAAGAATAATCCTTTTGCTCGATCATAAGGAATTTATTATGTGTTATGTGGTAATTGAATTTGATTGTATAACCTTTGTCATTGACCAGTGATTTATATTTCATGTCCAAGTTTGGGCACTTTTAATGTTGCAACATGCTTTGTTTTATTGATGGGTTTTGGGAAGAGTTGTCTTGTTTTGTCCATTTGCTCGTGATGAAAGGTTTTCTGCACTTGGCCGTCCCTCATACAAGTGTTAATCTGCCTCAAATCTGCAAATCTTCTGAGATCAGATGGGATTAGATGTTTCAGTACCAATATAATGGGTATTTCAATGCATTCCCCACGATGAAAACAAGCCTGTGAGCTCCATTATTGAACCTGTATGTTTGTATGTCTGATTAACATCACATTTAGTTCCCAATTGAACCTTAAAATTATCAATAGATTAATGGATATTTATTGTCACATATGCAATTACATTACATAGTGAAATTCATTTTGCATATTTAGTGCCATTTCATCAAGTTCAAAGTAATTGTTAATAATGCAGCATAATTATACCTAATTGTATGTAAATCAGTAGTCAATTAATCAATACATTCTTGAATACATTTTATTGAACCCATTTTATCAGCCAAGTATGTATACATACAAGGAATGTGCCTTGGTGCATTGCTCTCAAGTGACAACACGATATACAGTAAACAATTAAGAATAAAACATTGTAATTTAAACATGTGAAGAATGAAATAAAATACCAGAGCAAAGGAAGGCTACAGATTTTTGGTTGTTGAGTAGAGCTACTGCTCGTTGAAAAAAAAGCTGTTTTTATGTCTGGCTGTGGCGGCTTTGACAGTCCGGAGTCGCCTTCCAGAAGGAAGTGATTCAAAGAGTTTGTGGCCAAGGTGAGAGGGGTCAGAGATGATCTTACCCACTCGCTTCCTGGCCCTTGCAGTGTACAGTTCATCGATGGGGGAAGGTTGCAGCCAACAACCTTCTCAGCTGATAGGACAATTCACTGCAGCCTCCAGGTGTCGTGCTTGGTGGCTGAGCCAAACCAGACCATGATTGAGAAGGTGAGGACAGACTCTTCGATGGCAGTATAGAATTGGACCATCATTGCCTGTGGCAGATTATGTTTCCTCAGCTGCCGCAGGAAGTATATCCTCTGTTGTGCCTTTTTGACTGTGGAGTCGATGGTGGCCCCCATTTAAGGTCTTTGGAGATGATGGTTCCAAGGAACTTAAATGACTCCACAGATGTGACTGTGATGTTGTTGATGGTGAGTGGGGTGAGGGGAGGGGGAGCTCTCCTAAAGTCTACAATCAATTCCACTGTCTTAAGAGAATTGAGCTCCACATTGTTACGAAGGCACCAGGACACCAGCTGTGACACCTCCTGTCTGTAGGCAGATTCCTCCCCATCCTGGATCAGTCCAATCAGGGTTGTGTCATCCGCAAACTTGAGAAGCTTGACAGAGGAGTCTGTGGAGGTGCAGTCGTTGGTGTAGAGAGAGTAGAGGAGAGGGAGAGTACGCAGCCTTGCGGTGCTCCTATGCTGAGGGTTTGCGGGTCCGAGATGTGCTTTCCCAGCCTCACATGCTGCTTCCTGTCTGTCAGGAAGTTGGTGATCCACTGACAGAGGGCTTCAGGCAGAATCAACAGAGAGTTTGGACTCTGGCACAATGGTGTTGAATGCAGAGGTAAAATCAAACAAAATCCTTGCATGGGTCCCCTGGCGGTCTAGGTGCTGGAGGATGAAGTGCAGGCCCAGGTTGACTGTGTCATCCACAGATCTATTGGCCCGGTATGCAAACTGCAGGGGGTCCAACAGGGGGTTTGTGATATTTTTCAGCTGGGCCAGCACAAGTCTTTCAAGGGTTTTCATGATTACAGAGGTCAGTGCGACAAGCCTGTAGTCATTAAGACCAGTAATTCTTGTTTTTTGTGTACAGGAACAATAGTGGGGACTTTGAGGCAGGCAGGGATCGTACAGGTTTGCAGGGACTGGTTGAAAATGTCTCTGTAGACTGGTGCCAGCTGTTCGGCACAGAGCTTGAGAGTAGAGGGGGAAACATTGTCCGGTCCAGGAGATTTCCGGTTTTGCAGACGAGCATCAGGCTGTAAGTAGATGTGAAGTGGTGATTGGGGAGGGGGAGGGAGGGGGTACCGGGGGTTATGTTTATGTCTATCAAACCTGCATAGATCTTGTTTCCTCTGTAGCTGGTGATTTCTTGCAAGCCCTTCCACACTGAAGATGAGTCATTAGCTGAGTACTTGCTCCTCAACCTCTCAGAGTACCTTTACTTGGCAGCTCTGATTCCTCTTCTCAGCTTGTACTTAGCCTGCCTGTAGAGGTCTGCATCCCCACTCCTGTCGGCCGCATCTTTAGACTGGCGGAGCTGTCTGAGTTCTGCTGTAAACCAGGGCTTGTCGTTGTTGAACCAGATCCGGGTCCTAGTGGGAATACAACTGTCCTCACAAAAGCTGACATATGATGTCACAGTGTCTGTATATACCATCGAGGCTTGTGATTGCTTCCCTGAACACATTCCCTGACTGTAGGTTTTCAATGCCCTCGCTTGTCCACTTTTTCATTGTTCTGACCACAGGCTTAGCAGATTTTAGGTTCTGCCTGTAGGTCCGAATAAGGTGACACAGACATTGAACTCTCAAGTGAGTGCAATACACAAGGTGCTGGAGTAACTCAGTGGGACTGAGTTACTGGATAGGTGACATGTTTTGAGTTTGGACTCTTCTTCAGAGGGGTCTGGTCATGAAGCATCACCTATCCAATCCTGCCATGGATGTTGCCTGACCTGCTGAGTTACTCCAGTACTTGGTGCTTTGCTCCAGCATCCAGATTCCAGCATCTGCAGCTTTTTGTGTGTCAATTCAGTGCGTTGAGATGGTTTTGTGATTTCACAGTTAGATGGCACAGAATGCTCCTTCTAATTCTTCCACAATCAAGGTGAAACCTGAACACCCTAAAATCAAGAAGCTTTGCCTTTGAGATTATTATGGCCTCGTTCTTCCCGTCTCCTCTAGCGCCGGGGAAAGGTCATTACCAAATGAACACAATCCATATCCATTTTCATTGGATAGACACAAAATGCTGGAGTAACTCAGTGGGACAGGCAGCATCTCTGGGGGAAAGGAATAGGTGACGAGACCCTTCTTCAGTCTGAGAGTCAGGGGAAAGGGAAATGAGAAATATAGACAGTAATGTACAGAACAAATATTAATTGGAACTGAAAAATCCCACTGGGTGTTCATAGATTCCCTTTGGGGGAAAGAGAATTTTAGGAAAATAGATGCATATCTATGATCTTGTGTGCACAGACTATTGGTTAACCACGGAGCACATTACATCACTGAAAAGGACTTTCACTTGATTTTACTGAACCTTAAAGATTCTGCAGCCCACATCTGACAGTGAACAGCAGGAAGAAGAAAACAATAAACCAAGCTGAAGGCCCATTATTAGACACGAGTTATATCCACAAATGTCCTTAATCCCAACATGGGATTTTGCTTGATTTCATATTAAAGCCATCTTTGCATCATACTCATTGGGATGTTCTTACTGATGTTCTTAAATTATCAAATAAGTTCATTAGTCATAGGAGCAGAATTAGACCATACTCCACAATTCATTCATGGCTGATCTTTCTTGCCCTCTCAACCCCATTCTCCCGCCCTCTCCCCGTAACCCCGGCCACTCTTACTAAACAACAACCTGCCAAACTCCACTTTAGAAAATACCCAAAGACTTCGCCTCCACAGTCATCTGTGGCAACGAATTCCACAGATTCACCACACTAACTAATGAGATTCCTCCTCATCTTCTTTCTAAAGGTCCGTCCTTTTATTCTGAGAATCTCCCACTAGTGGAAACATCTTCTCCACATCCACTCTTTCCAAGCCTTACTGTTTCAGATTAATGACCTTTCATCAGATCTGGGAAATATCGATAACAAGTTAGTTTTAAGCAGAGACGATGAAGGAGGGAAACTATTGCAATAGGAATGAATGAAATATCATCAAAAGATACTTGAAACACTGCCATAGATCAACTGGGTCAAATGTTGTGTGTCAGAGGAACTGCTGGTTTACACTGAAGATAGACTTAACATGCTGTAGTAACTCAGCGGGAGAAGCAGCATCTCTGGAAAGATGAAATGGGTGACATTTCCGGTCGCGTCACCCATTCCTTCTCTCCAGAGATGCTGCCTGTCACGCTGAATTACTCCAGCATTCTGTGCCCATCTTCGGGTCAAATGTTTAGTTTCTTTGTTGCAAGTTGATGCAACTAAGTTCATTTGGGTTGCCCTGCTCATTTTGGAATATATTCAACATCCATTTTGTGGTCATTGTAGTCAGCTATGACTACGCTTAATTTGGCTTTTCATAACCAATTTTTAAGTTGACTGTTAACAGCGTCTTAAAAATATTTGATGTTTTTATTTATCCATATTGTTTGCAAATTGTAGACATTTCCTTTTGAATTGTGACTTTAATTTTCGCCTCCACTAACAGAAAATTTCTCATTGTGCCAGTTTAGACATTTTCCATGAAACGTTTCACTTCTTCTTCTTGCGTGTGGCGTGCGCAGCTTAAAGTTGTCAGACAACTTGTTCGGTTTGATCTTCTGTTTGTGCACGCCAGGTTGATTGCATTTGTTGAAACAGGGTGGACCACGTGAAGGTTGCAATCTCCCACCCCATTTCACTGCCAGTATCAAGTAATGAGATAAATGTCCTTTCACGTAGATCTCATTTCGATCTTCTGCTTTCTGTGGTGGTCCTTTAATGTGTGCTGTAGGCATTGCAAGGATAAGAGGCACCTTGTTTGGTTGCTATTTTATCTGCAACCGGTTATCCCTATGATTAGTAATGGATATATTGCAGAGACCATGTGTTCCCTGCAGAGTCTTCAACTTGATATTATTCTGCAATATGTGCAGGAACGCTGTTTGCTCCATAAGGCTGTTATGATGCTTTACTGCAAAGTTTATAGATGTCTTATTTTTTCTAATTTTACTTTCATTATTAAACAAAGAAATTCTACATTACATTCTTTATCACACTGGATTTGGAAAGCTGCATGTGTCAAAACTGTCACATTATATACAAGGGTTATTTTGTTTTTAATTTCTATCATGATCTTGATTAATGGCAAAACACCCTTGAGAGCCAGATGGCCAAATCCTGCTACTCCTACATCTTATGTTCTAATGATCTTCTCTTCAAATTACATTTATCATTAAAATGAATAATAACAAAGGCTAAAATGCCCGTATAACTACATTAGATCCTATATTTTCAGCTGCTATCTTTCAAATTGAGTTAAGTGAACAATTTAAATTGGATTAAGAACCAAGAGATTTTTGATAACTTAAAAAGCTTGTTTTGCATGATTCTGAATTTTGACCTATTATTTTAAATATAATTCATTACTCAATTTCAAAAAAAATTAATTCAGATGGCACACAAAAACATAACATGGAAATGAAATTTGGCCCATTTGCTCATCATCAAATGAGCACCACTTCACTGGAAATGAAAATCAGATGACTTTCCAACTGGCAACTGATCTGCAATGTCAAGTTTGCAGCCAGATGGCAAACTGAAAATCTACTCCGAAAGTTTTGATTACTGCTAAACTCCCAACCCCAATTAGATTTAGATTTCTGCTGCCTTCAAACCAACCCTTTAATCCTTTAAACCAGAGACGAATACTCAAAGTGACATCTGTGTTCAAATGGAGTGAGACAGGTTTGAAACTCATTTAAACACAGAGACCTCTGTTCACTCTCAGAGTAAGGAACAATAAACCTAAAGTAATGACTCCTGCAGCAGACAATGGGAGTTAACATGCATGTACTGTTAAGAATACAACTACAGCTGCAAAACTCAGCAATAATCACGTTTGGTTTAAGAGGGTTAATAAAGGTCAAACTGAAATGTCATAATGCATTGTAATGCACCATTTTAAGTACCGATATCTGCTCAGCCATTTTTTCAAAATCATTAACACTTTCCTTTCCAACAGGGTTTAAAACTGTGGTAAACTGTGTGCAGAAGGACAAGTATCATATTGAGACACCACCTCTTTTTATCCTTCAAATCCTCAAACACCTTAAACCAACAATGCACTTTCTTAAAGTACACTGTTTAATATAGGCAAACATGGCAGCCAAAATTGATCACACCTGGTCCACAAACAGCTGTTTGAATGGCGAAATCCAGCCTCTCAAACCTGGCCTGGTATTAACAAAGAATATGCAGCACAGAACCATCCTACCACAACCAGAGAGCAGCGCTGAACAACTATTGATCTCATCGGTGACCCTCGGACTATCCTTGATCGGACTTTCCTGGCTTTCCCTTCCACTAAATGTTATTCCCTTTTCATGTTTCTATACATTGTGAATGGCTCAATTGTAAACATGTATTATCTTTCCGCTGACTGGATAGCTCACAACAAATGCTTTTCACTGTACCTCAGCACACGTGACAATAAACTAAACTAATCTGTTTGAACCAACCTGCCCATGAACTGCTCAAAGCATGTTTCTACCAAAGTTCAACACAGGTTTAGCAAGTTTCTCTCATTTCTAATACTAGCACCCAATAAGTAAACCCAAGTCATTGCTTTAGAGTCCTAGAGATGGAGTGATACAGTGGAAACAGGCCCTTCGGCTCAACTTGCCCTTACCGCCCAACATGTCTCAGCTACACTAGTTCCACCTGCCTACGCTTGATCCATATCCTTCCAAACCTGTCCTATCCATGTATCTGTCTAACTGGTTCTTAAACGTTGGGATAGTCCCAGCCTCAACTATCTCGTCTGGCAGCTCGTTCCATACACTCACCACCCTTTGTGTGAAAAGGTTACCCCTCAGATTCCTATTAAATCTTTCCCCCTTCAACTTGAACCTATGTCCTTTGGTCCAAGATTCCCATACTCTGGGCAAGAAACTCTGTGCATCTACCCAATCTATTCCTCTCATGATTTTGTACACCTCTCTAAGATCCCCCCTCATCCTCCTGCGCTCCAAGGAATGGAGACCCAGCCTACTCAACCTCTCCCTATAGTTCACACCCTCTAGTCCTGGCAACATTCTCATAAATCTTCTCTGAACCCTTTCAAGCTTGACAATATCTTTCCTATAATATGGTGCCCAGAACTGAACACAATATTCTAAATGCGGTCTCATCAATGTCTTATACAACTGCAACATGACCTCCCAACTTTTATACTCTATACTTTGACTGATGAAGGCCAATGTGCCAAAAGCCTTTTTGACCACCTTATCTACCTGCGACTTGACCTTCAAGGAACCATGCACCTGCACTCCTAGATCCCTCTGCTCTACAACACTACCCAGAGGCCTACCATTCACTTTGTAGGTCCAGCCCTTGTTAGACGACCCAAAATGCAACACCTCACACTTCTCTGTATTAAATTCCATCAACCATTCCTCCGCCCACCTGCCCAATCGAACCAGATCCTGCTGCAATATTTCACAACTATCTTCGCTATCTGCAAAACCACTAACTTTTGTATCATCAGCAAACTTGTTAATCTTGCCCTGTATGTTCTCATCCAAATCATCGATATAGATGACAAACAGTAACGGGCCCTGAGGCACACCACTAATCACAGGCCTCCAGTACTAGAGGCAACCTTCTTCTAGTCTACCATCACCCTCTGCTTCCTTGCATGGAGCCAATTTGCTTTCTATTCAGCTATCTCTCCTTGGATTCCGTGTGATCTAATCTTCCAGAGCAGCCTGCCATGCAGAACCTTTTTGAATGTCTTACTAAAGTCCATGTGCACAACATCCATAGCTATGTGTTTTTGGTCTCGTTTTGAAAAATCTCAATCAGATTTGTGAGACACGACCTCCCACATACAAAACCATGCTGACTGTTCCTAATCAGCCCTTGCCCACCCAATTGCCTGTATAACCTATCCCTCGGAATACTCCTTGTAACTTTCCAACTACAGATGTTAACTCACCGGCCCATAGTTCCCAGTATTTTCCCTGCAGCCCTTCTTGAGAAGAGGTACAACATTTGCCACCCTCCATTCTTCCGGCACCTCTCCTGTATTTAAAGACGACTTGTAAATTTCAACAAGGGCTCCTACAATTTTCTCTCTGATTTCCCACAATATCCTCGGATATTTCTGATTGGGCTCCAGAGATTTGTCTACCTTCATACACGACGATACCTTCAGTACTTCTTACACAGTAACCCTGACTGCTCACAAGACACTTCCAGTGACTGCTCCAAGTTCCTCCATCCTACTGTCTTTCACCTCGGTAAATACAGAGGAGAAATACTGATTGAGGACCTTGCCCATCTCCTGTGGCTCCAACACGGGGTGACCGCTTTGATTCCTGAGAGATCCCATTCTTTCTCCAGTTACTCTTTTCCTCCATATTTATTTATAAAATCTTTGGGGATTGCCCTTAATGCTACCCAGCAGAGCTATCTCCTGGCCCCTTTTTGCCCTTCTGATTTCCTTTTTCAGTTTGCTCCTTAGTTCCTGAAACTCCTCCAGGGATGCACTTGATTCCAGCTGCCTTTTCCTACCCCATGTATCCTTCTTGTTTTTGACCAATGCCGTAATTTCCCTCGTCAGCCAAACTTCCTTCCGTTTGCCTGCTTTGTCCTTCACTCTAATGGGGACGTACACATTCTGAGCTTTTGTCAGCACACTTTTAAAAACATCCCACTTGGCCGATGTTCCTTTCCCATCTAATAACCTGCTCCAGTCAACTTGAGCGAGACCTTCTCTCACACCCTCTAAGTTGGCCTTACCCCAGTTGAGCATTTTAACACGTGGACCCTCTCCGTCCATATCCATAACTATCTTAATCCTAATCAAACTGAGGTCACTGGTCCCAAAAGGCTCCTCCACACACACTTCATTAACTTGCCCTTCCCATTTTCCCATTACTAGATCCAGTATTGCCCCCTCACGTGTGGGGGCCTCCACATACTGCTTGAGAAAACTCTCCTGAACACGTTTGAGGAATTGCACCCCATTTAAATATTATGATTTTCCCAGTCTATATTGGGAAAGTTAAAATCCCCACCTACAACAACCTTATTTGACCTGCAGCTGTCTGCAATCTCCCGGCATATTTGTTCTTCTAACTCCCGTTGACTATTTGGGGGTCTGTAGTACACCCCCAACAAGGTGATCATCCCTTTCTTGTTCCTCAGCTTCACCCACATAGCCTCACTGGACGAACCATCCGTAATGTGACCTCTGATCATTGCCATGACATCCTCCTTAACTAACAATGCAACTCCCCCCCCCCCCCCCCCACTCCTCTTTTCCCCTCACCCTGTCTCTCCTGAAGCTCCTGTATCCCGGAACATTGAGCTGCCAGTCCTGCCCCTCCCAGTCATGGCTACAACGCCCCATGCCATAAGCTCATCTGCCTTGCCTGTCAGGCCCCTTGCATTAAAATACGTGCAGTTTAAACCAACCCTCCTTTCCTCACTCTCCATCTTTCACCTGACTATTCTGTCCACTAACCTTTCCCTCGCCAGCCTCCATACCAACTTCTAGCCTCTCACCTGCCTCTGTCCTGCACGAGATCCCACCCCCCTGCCAATCTAGTTTAAACCCTCCTGTGTAGCATTATCAAATCTGTCCCGTGCAGCATTAGCACAACCTGCTGTTTTGTTGTGTTAATGGTCTTATTACCTAGACATCACATTTAGATTCCAACTGGAGCTACTTTTATTTTGGAACCTAAAGCTAAAACCAATGACATTTTTGGAATTTATGCCCATTATAAGACCTTTTCCAAAAGTTTCTTAATGTAGCCAGATGCAATTCTCCTTGGTATTGTTTATGTCCCTCCCCCAACCACAATGTTTATGGCCAATGGAGTAGATATAGGAGAGCGACTGTATATAATAGAAATGTACCACATGAAAGGGTACTATCCAAGATAGGGCACATGGGATTGACGATACTACATTACTAGATGGATTGCTTAACAGGTGCAAAAGAACGATTGGGGATAAATTAGTCATTTCCAGCTTGGGACCCCAATGATTATGAATAGCGTAAGTTACAGATTAGTCCTGTGGGATTCAGCTATTGTTAATAAAATGATGGAATGCAGTGTATTGAAGTGTGCCTTCAATGCGAACATACGTGGAAATGAAAGCTATGAGGAGCATGTCATTAATCTTCAAAGAAATATAAATGGGTTCAATGGGTGGGTAGACACAGGACAGCGGGAGTACAAGGTCAAACCAGGGAAGGAAAGGCCGAAGAGCCTCAATGCAAGTGGGAAAGTTACTGCTGGGGGTTTCTGAGGAACATGACCGACCAGTATTTAGAAAGGCATCGACTGAGTAGGAATAAAGAGCGGGAAATTGCATCTCACAACTTTGAGTTTGTTTCAAGAGGTAATGAATTGATGAGAGCAGGGCAGCAGATGTGTAGGAAGGAACTGCAGATGCTGACTTACAGCGATGATAGACACAAAATGCTGGAGTAACTCAGGCAGCATCTCTGGAAAGAAGGAATGGGTGACGTTTCAGGTCCAGACTTTTCTTCAGAAGATGGGTCTCGACCCGAAACGTCACCCATCCCTTCTCTCCAGGCAGTAGATGTAGTCTTAAACGGTGGCTCCTGGTTCTGGACTCCCCCAACATCGGGAATATGTTTCCTGCCTCTAACGTGTCGAAACCCTTAACAATCTTATATGTTTCAATGAGATGCCCTCTCATCCTTCTAAACTCCAGAGTGTACAAGCCCAGCCGCTCCATTCTCTCAGCATATGAGAGTCCCACCATCCCGGGAATTAACCTTATAAACTTACGCTGCACTCCCTCAATAGGAAGAATGTCCTTCCTCAAATTAGGGGACCAAAACTGCACACAATACTCCAGGTGTGGTATCACTAGGGCCCTGTACAATTGCAGGAGGACCGCTTTGCTCCTATACTCAACTCCTCGTTATAAAGCCCAACATGCCATTCGCTTTCTTCACTGCCTGCTGTACCTGCATGCTTACTTTCGTAAACTGATGAACAAGGACCCCCAGATCCCGTTGTACTTCCCCTTTTCCCAAATTGATGCCATTTAGATAGTAATCTGCCTTCCTGTTTTTGCTACCAAAGTGGATAACCTCACATTTATCTGCATTAAACTTAATCTGCCATGCATCTGCCCACTCCCCCAACCTGTCCAAGTCACCCTGCATTGTCATAGCATCCTCCTCACAGTTCACACTGCCACCCAGCTTTGTGTCATCTGCAAATTTGCTAATGTTACTTTGAATCCCTTCATCCAAATCATTGATGTATATTGTAAATAGCTGCGGTCCCAGCACCGAGCCTTGCGATAGCCTACTAGTCACTGCCTGCTCCGAAAGATAGAGCTCTTAAAGATAGCGGAGTCAGGGGATATGGGGAGAAGACAGAAACGGGGTACTGATTGTGGATAATCAGCTATGATCACATTAAATAATGGTGCTGACTCGAAGGGCCGAATGGCCTACTCTCCCTGAGTTACTCCGGCATTTTGTGTCTATCTTCAGTGTAAACTAGCATCTGCAGTTCCTTCCTACACATATCCATTGACACAGCCCTTCAGTGAGGCATGTTAGGCTGTGAGCAGTGAGTAGGCTGTGTGTCGGACTATAATACAGCTCACAAATACACTATAATACACCTCATGACTTTGTACAGTCAGAAAGGTGTTTCCAACCATATATGATCAAAAGTCAGCTTTAAAAATTACATATGTTGAATTAATTTACAAACACAAAACTGCTGTTAACATTTTTTTTCAAACATGAATGTAATTGAAAGAAAATCTTTCCCAAACTGCCAATCTAAATGAAGGTCGTAATGCTGGCCAATGCAAATCTGCAATGCAAGTATCACTTCTACAGGTTGTCCGCAACGTCCCACTCCAGTGTGGAGGCAGTTTAGGGCTTTCCAGGTAGTATAAGGCAGGTGGTGTCCTGGTGCTGTCCCTGGTACGGTTGGCTCTAGTTCCATGAAGCTGTTACGACTCTTCAAATGTTTCTTGGCATGTTGATGATTGTGCAAAGGGTGACGGGTCTGTGTCTGTGTCCACATTGAAGCGTTCTACTGCAGCTGTCCGATCATGTCTTCGAGATGGTTCACTATTGGTATAGATAATGGTTTATTATTGACACGTGTACCAAGATACATAGATAAGCTTTATTTGCATGCTATCTAGCCAAATCATACTGCACATCAGCACAATCAAGTCACATCATTGTGAGTCTCTTGTCCAGAGTAGGTGAATCGAAGACCAGAGGACATAGGTTCAAGGTGAAGGGGGAAAGGCTTAATAGGAATCTGAAAGGTACATTTTTTACACGAGGGGTGGTGGGTGTATGGAACAAGCTGTCAGAGTAGGTAGTTGAGGCAGGGACTATCCCAATGCATATGTACTAGTACAGCAGGTAGAGCAAAGACATAAATACAAGTGTGCAGAATATAATGTTACACTAACAGAGAAAATGTACAAGGTACGCAATGAGGTAGGTTGGAAGATTGGGACTGCACCTCAGCTTATGGGAAGACCATTCAGCGGTCTGATAACAACAGGGAAGAAATTCTTCCTGAATCTATTACTCCTACTTTTACGATATTCATGTTCATGTGTGAGTTGTTGCTATGCAACTGTGTGCTCTTGTGTGACACTGGTACTTGTGCTCAGATCTAGACAAGGATGATGAGATGTTAACTGTAACAGACTTCTATGCAATGACTTTGGGCAACGTCAGTCAAGTTCCGATTTGGCTTAAGTCCATGACACAACATTGTTCATGAATCAGAACCAATATTTTAGAATATTGTCACTTTCATTCAGAGAAGATGATTGAAATAAGACAAATTAGATTAGTTTAGCACAAGATATCTATGGCTTCAGGCAAAAAAACATCTTTGTGGCAGAGCAAAAAAAGTTAATTCTACCTTATATTTGAACTCTCCCTTAGTCATTGATGCTTCAAGTCAATAACATAAATTAAAAATATAGAAAAAAATGGCACCTTGTAATTGTGTCAATAATAAAGTCTGACAATGTGCACTTTAACCATGTGATTTTTTTAATTACCAGCCTCAAATGGTGGGTCTTTGTCCCAAACATTATGGAGGGCACTGTATCTGTACTGTGAATGACTGATTGTAATCATGTATTGTCTTTCTGCTGACTGGTTAGTAGGCAACAAAAGCGTTTCACTGTACCTTGGTACATATGACAATGAACTGAAACTGAGATTATAATATCAGATATACAGGAAAATAGAGGAAAAACCACAATAAGCCAGCCATTTGCAGTAATATGGTACACCATTCTAACTTCTTCGATCCTCTTGGATCAACAGTTCCAGAACTTGCTTCAACCCTATCATGAAGAAGCAACTTTCATAGCTGTTTTTAGATAGAAGGGGCTGCGGATGCTGGTTTACAAAAATAGACACAAAATGCTGGAGTAACTCAGCGGGTCAGGCAGCATCCCTGAAGATCATGGATAGGTGACGTTTCGGGTCGGGGCCCCATCATCGGACTGGTCTGAAGAAGAAGGGTTCCAGCCTGAACATCCTCTCCATGTTCTCCAGGAATGATGTCTGGCCGCTGAGTTGTTCCAGTACTTTGTATCATTTTTAATTGCTGTTAGTAAGTCAAACTAAGGCTTGTAGCCTTTATGTTAATTCTGTTGCCCGTGAATTTACTGTTGAAATGTTTTGAACAAGTAACTCAGAACTTGCAATATCAGTGTTCTTTATATTAGTGATCAAATAAATGCTTACTGTTAAAAAAATAATTGAGCAGTAATTAATTTATGATAAATTATAATAGTTGTTGATGCATATCACTACTCCATGCACATTTAATATTTTTGAAATCCATGCATGATTTTTGTACGCCTTTTAATCTAAAATCATTTGTCATATTTGTGATATTTGGTATATTTTTGAATAATCTATCAGAAACTATCCTTGTTAATAATGTATTAAGTAACTTTGGGTGAAATTTGATTTGTATTGTTTGCCACAGTGTTAAAAAATATATTTTGTGTGGAGTTAGCTGTGTGAAATGATTGATTACTGAAACGTTTATTTATGAATTGTTACCAGGAGCCATCAGGTGGAAAATTGAACTAGAATGGGACACAGAGGATTCAGAGTATCTGGCGAAAGTGGAAGCACTTGTGGCAAAAGCACTGCATGAAGTCACTCCAGACATCATTGTATACAATGCAGGCACAGACATCTTAGATGGTGATCAATTGGGAGGTTTGGCTGTCTCTCCTCAGGTTTGTGAGATACATTCAGGCTAACTCAGATGTTTGTATTTTGCATGCAAATTAACAAAATTACTTTAAAAATCTGTTAGCCCTACATTCGACATATGCAACGTGTTGACATACATGCAAACCCAATCAAACACAGGCGAATGGAAATTCACCTGGAGTTTGACTCAGAAATCTAAGGAAATTTTTGTTCTGCTGAGCAAATATTTCATTTTAATGGACATCTGTTCCAGGTGTTTCATTCGCTTGAACAAGTGATGTATCTATTTTCTGTTTTAATCATACTTCACGACAGTGATACTTTTTCATATCCTGGATTAAACAAACAGAATGAAGTGAAATGGTTCCTCATTTCTAGATAGCGTTTCTATAGGAGTTTGCCACAATTCTAATGATTGGCACACACATTATCCAGTTGGAAAGTGACTGTATTTTAACAGGAATGTTTCATTTACCACTAATTCTTGTGCATACATTCTTAAAATCCCTTAACTATTAAGTAATTATGTTTGTCTATAATTTATAATTAAAGGAGTGTACACAATTCTGTTCAAATTACCGAGAAAATAATGACTGCTTCAGTGCTAGGAAGTCAGTTTGTATTTGCTAAAGAGTGTATTATCATGTAATTTAATCTTGCCCTTTTCAGCATTAAAATCAACAACATTATAATTAAAAAAAATCTGATTCACAATTATGCCGTTAGACATGTAGCGTTGTATTGAATGGAACTGGAATTGCTTTTTGCATAAACATTTTGCATTAACTTTCGGGAAGAAAACTATTTTGATGTATAATTAGTAATGATATGAAATAAAACTATTTTGTGTCCTGCTAAAGTCAATTTTCTTTTTTTCCAGGGAATTATTAAAAGAGATGAAGCAATTTTTAAGGCAGCCCGCATTAATAAGATACCCATCCTGATGGTGACATCTGGAGGTTACCAAAGGTCTACAGCTCGGATCATAGCTGATTCTATTCTTAACTTGCACCATTTGCATCTCATTGACCAGAGACTGATTTAGAAGAATTGGATGACTGTTACCTTGGCATTTTTGTAATATGGAAGCCTATATCAGCTACAATACCGCCACTGTTAATGCAAAAAAAAAAAACTTTACTTTTAAAAAGAAAACGCATTTTAAATAATAGTCGCAAAGTTCTATAGTCTGTCTTGATAAGAGTTACAAATATTGATGAGCTAAAAATATAAATAGGTTTACAGTATTATTACAATCTTAAAGGGACATTCCTCTCTGGTGCAATAAGGTCGTGCAATTTTTGTTAAAAAAGTACTGAAATATACTTGACTCTGTGAAGGATTTAGATAAATACGTTTTTTCACACAAAAAATATTTAGCTCAGCTTCTTGAGTGTTTCTATCTCACGCTGATATAAACCATATTTTTATTATGGTTTAAAACACTGTTCTGTGTCAATAGGATATTTATATATAGATCCAAACCTTACTTCTTGGTACTCAATGTGGAGGCTAGAGTGGAGCAAGGAGGGAACCAGATCAAGATATTTTTTCTTACAGATGTAATAGAATGTATGGCAATGAATATTTAATGACAGAAATATCCTTTGAAGATTGTATCAAAGTACTATTCAAGACTGAAAGTCTATTTTATTGCCCAGCAAACTATTTGTAAAGGAATGTGTCTTTAAATATAAGATAACTAGCTTCTTATTCTCAATATCAGGCTGGAAAAGTTCCTGTGTTTTTACAGAGGGTATTGTTAATCTAATGTGTGATTTTCTGATGTGCTCGACAGAAAATAATTTTGTGCTGTAGATTATTATTAAATAACTGAGTTCAGTGATCACATGTTGGAGGTGTTTCACTTTGGAAAGACGAATGTAATGGGAAAGTATATAATTAATGGCAAATGCTTAATAACATTGATGTAGAGAGGGTTTGTGGGGCCCGACTCTACAGCTCCCTGAATGTAGTAACACACAGATAGAGTGGGAAGAAGGTGTATGGTATGCTTGCCATCAGTGGTCGGTGCATTAACCATAGGAAGTCATGTTGCAGTTTTATAGGACTTTATAGGCCACATTTGCTGTATTGTGTGCAGTTCTGGTTATCCCATTACAGGAAGGACATGAAATCTTTGGAGAGGGAGCAGAAAATGTTTACCAGAATACTGCCTGAGTTAGATTTGGGTATTAGCTATAAGGAGAGGTTGGACAGACATCAATTGCTTTCTCTGGAGCGCGAGAGGCTGAGAAGCGGATTAAATAATGGGAAATCAATAGGGTAGACAGTCAGAACCTTTTTTCCAGGCTGGAAATGTCAAAGACTAGAGGAAATAGCATAAAGTTTAGAGGATCAAATTTAAAGGAGATGCGTGGGGCATGTTTTGTTTTACACAGAGAGTGGTTGGTGCCTGGAACATGCTGCAGGGGTGGTGGTGTGAAGGTAGATGTGATGGCAACATTTGAAAGCGTTTTGGATAGGCACATGGATATGCAGCGAAGGACTACTGCAGGAGATTAGTTCAGCGGCGTGCTGACATAGTGAGCTGAGAGCCTGTTGCTGTGCTGTACTGTTCTATATTCTAAGGTTAGAATTATTGTGGTCTGTCATATTTAAGCTATTTTAAACTCTGTGAGCATGACTGTGATGTTGTTGTCCAGTCATATCTGGAACTAAAGAAATATCAAATTCTGCTGTTGCAATAAATGCATTTTATCATTAATTGATTTCAAACCTGAGGAATAAATTCAGCTGGTTTCACTGAAATCTAATTTTGCCGAGGATATAAGTAGCTGTAGGCAAAACAATGGAAAGTAATTTGTGGCAGATTTTTAATGTAGCCAATTTGCTGCTGGCCAGTGCTGTCCAACAGAGAAAAATCTTACATTTCACGTTTTTAGAAAATTGCTTTGAAAAGTGTTCTCATCAGAGTGCACGTTGAAATCTGACACATTCCCAATTACCAGAATAAAATTTTGTGGAGATGCTATCGAGATGATCCACATGATATTGTCATGAGAGGAAGGTTTAGCAAGACAGAATATGATGGTTCCCAAAACTGGCACAGGGTTTATGATGTGGAAGTAATACGTCATTTAACAATGGCAGAAACATTACTCTATGAACCTTAAAATTGCATTTCTTGTTTATCGACACAAAAATGTTATAAGTTAAAACAAATGGTCTCTTTGAAGATGTGTTCAAGACTACAGCGTTAAATCACGGTTAAACTCACTGAAAGCTTTTAGACTACTGTCAGGGAGTTCACAAATGTATTGGTCATCAATATTAAGGTGGTTAAGAAAGCATTTGAGAAGCTTCCCTTCATTGCTAGGGGCATTGAATATAGGAGTCGGGAAGTCCAGACGCAGCTCTATAGGACTTTGGTTTGGCCACATTTGGAGTGTTGCGTGCAGTTCTGGTCGTCTAATTACAGGACAGATGTGGAGGCTTTGGACAGATGTGGAGACGTCGGAGAGGGTGCAGAGGAGATTTACCAGAATGCGGCCTGAATTAGAGGGTTTTAGCTGCAAGGAGAGGTCGGATGGATTGTTTTCTCTGAAATCTCAGAGGATGAGAGGTGACTTAAGAGAAGCTTGTACAATTATAGGAGGGGAGACAGTCAGCACCTTTTTTCCTCAAAATGGAAACGTCTGACACTGGAGGGCAGAGCTGTAAGGTGGGGGGGGGGGGGGGGGGGGGGGGGGGGTGGCAGGTTTTGTTTTACACAAAGAGTGGTGAGGGCCTGGAACAGATTGCCAGGGGTGGTGGTGCAGACAGATGCGATAGTGGTGTTTGAGAGGCTTTTAGATCGACACATGGAAGTGCAGGGAATAAGGGACATGGATCATGTACAGGCGGATGTGATCAGTTTAACTTGGCATCATGTTTGACACAAACATTGTTGGCCAAAAGGCCCATTTCTGTGCTGTGTTGTTCTATGTAATACTGTGTTGTTCTATGTAACACGTAATACTTGCGATTTGAAGAATGATGTAAGTGAAACCTGGAGCCTTTTAAGAGTCGATTGGAATGTATGAGGTAAAGGGACACATTTAATTAAAATTATTAATTTGCACATCACTCCTCTTACCTACCACAGCTTTTGTTTCAATTTTGTGTAAGCCCCTTGTTTTAATAATTAATTATTTTGAAGGGAATTGTAGATTGCAGACTGGACATTTTTGTTTGAGCACAAAACAAACTGCTGGAAGAGCTCAACATGTCAGACAATATGTAGGTAAATGGACAAAGTATGTTCAGTCAGAATAAGAGGCCCAACCAAGAAAGTCACCTGTCCATTTCCCTCCACAGATGCTGCCTGACCCGCTGAGTTCCTCCAGCAGTTGATTGCTCGGGATTCCAGCATCTGCAGTGCTTTGTGTCTCGGGAAATGTTCACTTTCTCACTTACAAACACAATTCTAGAATTATTCTTGTGTGTTCTTTGTTGGATTAATAAATACTGTGTTAAGCTGCAGAGTAATATATTTACTTGAAAAGTCTTTCCATCCCATATGAAGTAATCCTGGTTCAGATTATGAGTCCTGCTAAATTAGATGTTAATCTAACCATGTAAACAGTGGCTCAAACCAAAGACTTGAGCACAACCATCTAGGCTGACACATTTGGAACAAATGTATTAGTAATAAGATGTTAAACCACAGTACCATCTGCTCTCTCAGATGGATGAACTGTTTGCAGGCAAGACGTGGATGTTAACCATGGAGCCTGACTAATATCTACTCCTCATTTAACATCACATTAAAATGTTAATTTTCACCTATTTGTTTGTGGGAGCTTGTTTTATGCAAATTGATTGTCAGATTATTACTACAATAAAACCTTAATTGCAATTCAAAGTCCTCCTTTACGGTAAAATGAGATATCCTGAGGTGCAGAATGGCATTTTGTAACTACAAAATGTGTAGGAAGGAACTGCAGATGCTGGTTTACACCAAAGATAGACACAGAATGCTGGAATAACTCAGCGGGTCAGGCAGCATCTCTGAAGAGAAGGAATGGGTGGCATTTTGGGTTGAGACCCTTCTTCAGACTGAGAGTCAGGGGAATGATCTATACATTTTCCCTGAACTTCGTCCCCTTTGATCTCTTGTTTTCACACTTTACCCTTCCATATTCTTCGTTTCCCTTTCCCCGAATCCCAGTCTGAAGAAGGGTCTCGACCCGAAACATCACCCATTCCTTCTATCCAGAGATGCTGCCTGTCCCGCTGAGTTACTCCAACATTTTGAGTCTATCTTTCATAACTACAAGTTTTTTTCCCCTCCTTACAAGAATTGATAGACGATGATGTGTGGAGTGTGTAGTCTCACCTAACTTGGACAGCAAACATTATATTACAATTTGGATCTCGGCTGAATATAACTTGAACATTGTTTGGTTCATACTCACCAGTGCAAAGCTTTTTATTGCAGAGAAATTTGGCTAATCTGAAAGCTTTGTTTATTGCAAAACGTAAGTGCTCCCAAATGTTGTTACTTATTGGAATGAATGGAATTAAATTATTGTAATCACCCTGATAAATGCAAAATGCATTATGATTAAAATCAGTCTGCCCATGCATTTTAATCCAAAGCAAATATTGATTTGTTTTGTGACCTGGTCAGAAGATTACATTTCGTCAGGTACAAAGAATCAAATACATTTATTAAAGAGCTATTCATAAACCTTTCAAGATACCCAAAGACACTGCGCTAATGAATTACTTTTGACTGCAGTCAGTTATAAGATTGGAAACACAGCAGCCAATTTGCCCATGACAACCACACAAAAATGCTAATGTACTGGAAAATAAATGTTCTGGTAAATTATTCTGAAATATATGGTGTTGATCATTCATTATTCAGCCAATTCTGCATTTTTTAAATGTTAATGTTTGCATCATCCCATGATATAGATCCGACCTCAATTTCACGTGCGTAAATAATCCAGATTTTAATTCTACCTTTAATGCAAAATTTAATGCTTCACAGTTGCGGATGCTGTCCTTTACACAATGCATTAAACCAATTCCCATATTGTGTTCTGAATGTTTGGGTACATGGCTAAGATTCCTTGTTGCTATTTGGGGAGGTGTTGGCAGTTTCATGAAATACTGATCAATATTGTTCTCTCAACCAAAACTAACAAGCTCAGAATAATTTTTTGCTGATCTTTCTGCTATTTGCTGTGGTACAAGTAAATATATAATAGTCTAGAATGCCGTACCATCAATATTAATTAAAAAAAAAGCTTAATATAGCAAATTTCCATTCTGTTGGAAAACTAGTAGCATTGTATGTTACCCTAGTATAAAGAAAATTACTTAGATAATTATTCTGAATTAAATTAGTTAAAAACAAGCTATCAACTAAATATTAAATCATGAATAAACAATTGATGGTAGTTGTCTAAATTTACTTACAAGGTTACGAGCTATTTCATGACAGGTTAGCAGGAAAACATTGAAACACTTCTGCGCTCCCACCTCAAATCAATGCCAATCCACAAACAAGAAATTGGTATCTTCTCACAATTAGAAATCATATTAATATGTGGAATTGTGAGATAATAATTGACGGTCCTCATTAATTATAGCTCAACTTGGGGGTGGCACGGTGGCGCAGCAGTGGAGTTGCTGCCTTACTGCGCCAGAGACCCAGGTTCGATCCTGACTACGGGCGCTGTCTTTATGGAGTTTGTACGTTCTCCCTGTGACCGCATGGGTTTTCTCCGGGTGCTCCGGTTTCCTCCCGCACTCCAAAAACGTACGGGTTTGTAGGTTAATTGACTTTAGTAAAGGTTGCACATTGTCCCTAGTCTGCAGGTTAGTGCTAGTGTATGGGGGTCGCTGGTCGGCGCAGACTCGGTGGGCCGAAGGGCCTGTTTCTGTGCTGTATCTCTAAACTAAATTGAGACTGTGTCTTTCATACATCATTTGTTTTATTCTGTGAACATAGGTAGTATTGAGGAATTAATCTTCAATAACCGATGATGAATGACTGTCGTTTCCAGTCAATAAATAAGAGTGTAGGTTTCAGTGAGGAAGACAGACAACAGGATAATATTGATCATTCAGTGTAATGGGCAGATCAATGGCAAATGGAATTTAATCATGAGTTGCATGCGGCGAGACACTTTGGGAGGACAAATAAACCTGTGTATGGACACGATGAATTGTGAGATGTATGAAGTAATAGGGACGCTTTTACAAGAGCCATTGTTCTTCAGGGTGACTGGTAGAAACAGTGGTGAAGAAGACACTTGAGATTCATTAGCTGGGACATTGAATATAAGAGGTTCTCACACAACATTGGTGGGGCTACAGTTGGAATAGTGTGTACTGTTCTCGTTTCCACACTATAGGAAGGAAATAGTTGCATGGGAGAGGGTGCAGAGAACATTAACTAGGATATTACTGGGATGGGGCATTACATTTATAACAAGAGACTAGATAGTCTGTGTTTATTTTCCCTGGAGTGGAGCGGACTGAAGCGGGACCCAATAGAGATATGCAGAATCATGAGAGGCTTAGGTAGGGTGGGCAACATCTCCCTGTTGCAAAATGTCTAAAATTAGAGGCCCTAGGTTAAGTTATGGAGTAAGAAGTTGAGAGACAATCTGTGAGGAAGCAAGCTTTACATCCAGATGGTAGATCGAATCTGCAATACATTGGGTGGATGATGGATGTTCGAACTGGCACAGCATTCAACCACCTGAATTCTCAAAGCAATGAAGATGCTGTACCAAGTGTTGGTCAATGCAACTAGTATAAATAAATACTTGATAGTTGCCATGGACATGGTGGACTGAAGGGCCTATTTCTGTGTAGGAATGAACTGCACATGCTAGTTTACACCAAAAGTCAACACAAAAAGCTGGAGTAACTCAGCGGGTCAGACAGCATCTCTAGAGAAAAGGAATAGGTGATGTTTCGGATCGAGACCCTTCCTCAGGCTGAGAGTCAGGGGAAAGGGAAACGAGATTTACTAGTAAGATTAAACGAGAACTTACCAAGTTTGAAGGTTGATCTGTATTTTACGAGGAGTCGCGGTGAGGGATTTCGTGAAGACCCCGCCAGCACGCATGCGCGGCATCCTTCAAAGCAGCGGTGTGGAATCACAGAGCCAAACCATGACTAAAAAATAGTAAGATGAAAACGTAGAACTACCTGGTTGACCTTATGATAGAGGGTGGGAGCGGTGGGCACGAAATCCCTCACCGCGACTCCTCGTAAAATACAGATCAACCTTCAAACTTGGTAAGTTCTCGTTTAATCTTACTATTTTACTTCGGAGTCACGTGAGTGACTTCGTGAAGATTTTAAAGCTCTGTGATTTCACGCCCTGGACAACGTCCATGCTTATCACACTGCCGCCAGTCTGATGAAGGAAGGCTGTTAATGGAGTTCAGTCGAAACTGTCTGAAAAATTAACACAATTTATTAATCAAATAAACAACAAACCCCTAAATCGGGGCCAGACATTTACTGAGCGGTACCCAGGATAGCTTCTGCGAATGTCGCAGGGGCGGCCAGAGGCTTGTTATAGAACCGTTGAAAGGTTTTTCCCACTGGCCCAGCCCTCGGTGGCGAGAATGTGGTCCATGGGCACCTCCATGGCTCTCGCAGCTGATATGGATGCAGCCCTGGTGGAATGAGACTTAAAAAATGTCAGTAGCAACTCCTGCTGCATCCAGCACCACCCTGAGCCACCTGGCGATCGTCTGTGTAGTCACCCGATGATGCGGAGGTTTTATGACTGATGAGGAGCCCCTGTTCCTTCATCCTGATAACTCCAGTAACTCGGATGTAGTGGTGGAGATGGGGTAACTATGCAGAGAGTGGCATCTACAGGGTACGCCCGAAATTCCAACTGCAGCCCATGCGCCCCTGGCCTGTGCTGTTTTAAATTTCTTTGTCAAAGAATTATTATTTGTCAGTCGCAGTTTCTGTAACCTTAAGGGTGAGTTGGGTCGTGGAGGGTTGGTGTTGCCGACACACCTATATCCAGGTATGAGGACAGCGCACTCCTGGCGCTGTTGATGGCACTGTAGCTGAGGCCAGCATCGAAATGGAGGCCTGCTAGAAACTCCAACACATCAGGTATTGTTGCCTAGTTGGAAGACTTGTTGGTCCGGGCACAGAATGCCTCCCACTTTCTGATTTGGGTGAGGTATTGTTTCCGAGTTGATTCTCGGCATGATGCGGCGATAAGGTCTATGGCTCTTAACAAGATGCCTGCCCGGATGAGTGGTCTTTCAGAACCTGCAGGCCAACAAGTTTAAATGACCATGGCAAGGATGACTGACCCCCTCGTAATGGAGTGAGTAATCAATTTGGGATGTTTCCCAATCGCCATCCTTGGTTGTTTTAAAAATTTCTACAACCATCGGGTACCATGGTTGTGTAGGCCAGTCGGGAATGCTCAATATGCCAGTTGCAGAGTCTAGTTTAATTTTCTGCAATACCCGACTGGAGAGGCAGAATGGGGGAAATGCGTAGCAAACCATTTCCCCCAATGGATAAAAACGCATCCATTGCTATTGCCCCAGGGTCTGGTTCCCACAACACATACGTTGGTATTCGATGGTTCAGCCTGGACGCAAATAGGTCAATATCTGGTGTCCCAATTTGAGCTAATAATATCTCCAAAATTTGGGGTTCAACATCCACTCGATGTTGTCATTGAATACTCGTGACCTGGTGTCCGCCACTGAATTAAGCTTCCCAGGCAAATAGGTCGCAGTAATCCAAATGTTTCTTTCAATGCACCAGTGCCAAATTGTATTAGCCAATTCATCACAAACTAGCGACCTGATACCACCCATATGATTGATCTAAGCCACTACTGTAGCATTATCTATTTGAAAGCGACATGTAATCCCGTGAATTAGTACAGTAAGCCCGCAGTCCATGAAATGCCCCCAGCATTTCTATATAGTTTATCCCATGTGACTCCAGGAATGTAGACTCATGAGAGTTCCATCTGCCACCACAACTGGACATCGTACCAGTTGCTCCCCAGCCTGGTGCGCTTGCGTCAGTTAGTAGCACAACATCAGGGTTGCTCACTATAATAGGTCAATGACACTCTTTAATATTATCTACCCACCATTGAGCTCATTTCTAGCTTCCGGTGGTAACCGAATTGGCCAATCAAAGCGGCCAGCATTTGTTTTTTTTTTTAATGCTGTGATTTTTGATCTTTGTAAATTTCGGTAGTGTAGCGGTCCGAATCGTGCAGCTGGGAATGTAGTTACCAATTTAGAGTTACCAATACCAATAACTTTTGCTATTTGCCGAATGGTGGGTACCCTGGCGCAAGCAAGATTGTGGCACTCTTCTATTATAGCAGTAGCTTTATTAGTTGGGATGATAAACTTCATTAAATTGGTGTCTAGGGTGAACCCCAAATAATCCATAACCCGTACCGGGCGCAGTTTTGATTTGTCTGGATGGATTACAACCCCTGCTTCTCAAGCAGAGCCTTGGTTGCAGCCACTCCTTGAATTGCCAATTGGAGGGTCTGCCCCACTATAAGGATTTCATCCAATATGCCATCACTATAATCTTGTTGTCGGAGAAGAGCCAATACAGGTAAACACCAATTTGGTAAACAGCCTAGGGCTGTGATGATTCCATTGGGCAATGCACCCTTCCAGACAACTTCAGAATTCCCTGTGAGCCTCAGCGATGGGCACCGTATAGCATGCTTCTTTCAAATCGATGCATGCCATAAAGTACCCTGGGTAAAGCATCTGCCTGGCTGTTCCAAAAGTATCCATTTTGAAATGGGTATATTGTACAAAAGTGTTCAACTCAGTTAAATCTATTATAATCCGACATCCCCCTTCTTTTTTACTGCTGGTGAACATATTAGACTCAAACTCAATAGGTCCATGCTTGGTTATGCCAATTACTACTTTTTCTGTTCGCCGTATAATTTCAGCATGCCCTGCCTCCACCTCTTTTTGGGATAGAGTAAATTCCTACGAGGCGAATGCTGGGTAGGGGAATTTATACCTCCAACAAATTATATACCCTTGAACACTTTGTAAAATAAACTCATCTGTGGTGACAGTTTTCCCCATATGTCCAAGGCAGCCCGCAATCGCCCACCTATTCGTGCAGGAGGGATACTACGGCGTGAGAGGAGCCAGACCCCCTTACCTCCATAGTGAACGGCGGTTCCGTACATACGGTGCTTCGGGTGGACGTTATGGAGGTTGACGGGCTGGCGGCCGCATTTTCCATGCAGGCCGCTGTTGGTCTTGCCCTAAAAGGTCGTTGTGTTTGTTGAGATGGAGGTAGGTAGGATCTTTGTGCCCTATCCGGCAGCCTTGGTTCACAGGTTGTATTAGGCTGTTGCCGGTGATATGGGTGAACTCTGGCCGATGGAGTTTCATGAGGCCCGCTGTTTTGGCCTCCTTTGTCCAGTCCCTTCACCTGTTTGGACAGGTCTCCAAACAACTGATACGGCGGTGGAGCGGTAATGGTCGGCACAACCCCGCGAATTTGGGGTTGAGTGTGGGCTTTATGGAGCTCTTACGCAGGCAATTTATCTCATACTGGCCGTTGCATAGGAGTGCCAGTGCATCTTGCTGTTTACTGGACACATTATCCCCGACCAGGGTCCTAGCAAACGCCGTTTCTATAATACCTTGGAGAAAGAACCTTTCTCCAAGGTATTATAGAGAACCTAACTCCGGAGTTGGTGCGTAATTAGGCAATCAATGGTGCCCGCCAATTTGTGGTGCAGGGGTTCACCTGTCTGGGTGGAAACGGCAAACTTCACTCACCACATCCAGCATATCCTCCTCATGCTCTGGCTCAGCGGTCACTGGCTGTCCCGGGTTGTCTTCAAACACAGCAGCTGGGCAATCATTAATGCTTCTGGCTGGAGACGATGAGGTGCTGAGTGGTGTCCTTGCACGGCTAGTGGATGCCCGCGAGTCCCGCTCTTCTCGTTCCCGGTCCCGCTGGAGGCGTTGCACCACTAAGAGCTCCAACCGCTCTATGCGACCGTCCCTGCTATACGCAGCGGACAAGCCGACTTCCCCAGGCCCTGCGAACTCACTGGGGCTTCCACCATCGGACCACACCTCCATAAGGTGCTGTCTAGGGTCCAATGGCAGGTCGTCGTGACCTACAGCCCAAGTAGGATCATACGACTCCCGCACGGACTCTTCTCCCAGACTGTGGCGGCCCACCTGTTTGATAAGAAGGCAGGTGAGTTGAATCGGTGCCGGCCCCCGGAACCTGGCTCCCCGGAGTCTGTGCAGGCTTACCTCCACACTTGCCCATCTTTTAGCGTGGAGGCGCATGGTCGGCCGCTCCCAGAGCTGAGCTGACCGACCGCTTCCTGCTGCCACCTCCGCCCTTGACCGCAGCCTGACGGGGTGTGTTGTCGGCGGTATCTGCTCCAGCAGGCCTACACGACGCAGCAGTGATGTTGCCAGGCTGCACTACGGCAGATTCCCTGGCTGTGGTACGTATGTGCACATTGCAGGGCTCCCCTGTCGTGCGGCTGTCCCCGGCCCAGCCCCCTCGGGTCTTCTGGAGCTCGGGGAGAGGTTACCTGTAAAGAACAAGACCCCTTGCCACGTACCTGTATCCCCCCTTCTTCTCTTGGGGGACGGGGGCTCGGAGTCTGGACCCGTTGCATCCAGCTCCGGAGCGGTAACCCATTCGGGTGAGTCGGCCCCTGAATCAGCGGGAGCGCCCAACTTCTGCATTCCTGCTCCCATCATGCATTGAAGCTGCCGGCGTTCCTTGCAGCTCCGGGGACAAGGGCCGTTGGCTGGCCGCAGCTCAGCTCAGCTCCTCGACAGCGTCGTCCTCCGGCCCTTGTCCATGCTGTGAAGAAAAAGGTAATACTTACCTGCCGGTCTTGTGAAGGAGCCGGAGGAGAGAGCGCACTCCCCCCCCCCCAGCCTGCCGGTGCGAGTGCGCGCGACGATATGCCGCGCATGCGTGCACTCACGTGACTCCGAAGTAAAATTGGTAATATATAGAGATACAGAACAAATGAATTAAAGGTATGCAAAAAAGCAACAATGATAAAGGAAACAGGCCAGGAGAAATTGAGTTACAGACAATGAAACTCACCAGGACCAATTTGAAATTAGTACAACGACTAGGATGGGGGAGGGATGGAGAGAGGGGGAAAGCAGGGATTACTTGAAGTTAGGTAAATCAATATTCATACTGCTGGGTTGTAAGCTGCCCAAAGCAAATATGAGGTGCTGTTCCTCCAATTTGCGGTTGGGCCTCACTCTGATAGTGGAGAATGCCCAGGGCAGAAAAGTAATTGTGGGGGTGGGAGGTGGACCCTCTCCGGAGCGAGCACATCCTTCCTCAAATATGGTGCCCAAAATTGCTCGCAATATTCCAAATGCGGCCTGACCAGCACCTTATACAGCCTCAGTTCTAACAATGATTAATTTTCATTGACAGACTTGATTGCCCATAAAGTATTTTAGGCCAGACTAAGGTAGAAATGTCAAACTGTGATAAGATTACCTCACTGATTTATAAATAATACTAAAGAAACTATCACTGACTCACTTTTACAAGCTGTTTGGAACTTTAGCTTTGATAATTTTTCAAACGAAGAAGGAACTTCTTCAATGATTTTCCTGCCATAATCACTCATTTTGTTCATTATAAGTAGCAGTCAAAGTAGGATTAGTAAATCTTTATTCATTCTATTCTCCCCTAAACAGGCTCATACCTAACTTGATTGGGTTTTTTTGGTGATAGAAAATAGATGCAGCAGGAGGCCATTCGGCCCTGCGAGCCAGCACCGCCATTCATTGTGATCATGGCTGATCGTCCCCAATGAGGGATGAGATTGATGGAGGTAGGGGAGTGGATGTTGCATATGTAGATATGTGAGGCATTTAATAAAGTCCCTCATGGTAGGCTGATCCCAGAAGATTAAGATACATGAGATTCACGATGACCTGGTCGTATGGATTCAGAACTGGCATATTCATAGAAGGCAGAGGGTTGCAGTGGAATAAAAATATTCTGGCTAGGGGTCTCTGACCAGTGGAGTTGAGGCCGAGTGGACAAAATGTTGGGAGAAGGAAGTGGCAGGGGAGCCCGCAGGTGAGAGGGGAGGGAGCCCCATGGTGACTGAGTGCATCCCGCTGCCTGTCCCGCTGAGTTACTCCAGCAGTGTGTGTCTGTCTGCTAACTATTGAAGTGGGTTTCCAGACACTGCAGCTGCTTACCAATCACTAATTTCATTATTTTTAATAGTATTTTGCATGTTTTAATTTGTGCAATTTATGAACTATAATTACATGAGATTACTTTCAGGTTACAGAAGGGATCATCATTTTGATTTGTCATGACAATATTTTGCAATTAATAATTTATATATTAACTATTATTTAATTTATTTAATTAAACAATGCTCTTTTTTTAGTTATTGCTTTCAACATGAATGTAGCTTGTTTGTTGTGGTGTTTTATTGCAGACCTGGCACGTCTGCTGTGTTCAGCAGTGTCCAGTTTTTGCCGTCTACTTTGATCTATTTGTGCACAAGTTGTGGACATCACCAGCTAGACCAGCTCTTGTTATCCTGCCCTAACTGTTTCCCTCAATTGAGTGGTTAGCTATCCATAGACAGACACAAAATGCCAGAGTAACTCAGCGGGTCATGCAGCACCTCTGGAGAGAAGGAATGGGCAAAGTTTCGGGTCGAGACCCTTCTTCAGGTTAGCTATCCATTTCAATTGTCAATAGAGAGTCAACCACATTGGTGGCTCAGAATAAATGTAGCCAATTCCGGGTAAGGAGAGGAAAGCGTGTGTTTTTTTCAATCAGTATGAAGGAACTGCAGATGCTGGTGAAACTGAAGATAAACTCAAAAAGCTGGAGTATCACAGAGGGTCAGACAGCATCTCTGGTGAAAAGGAATTGGTGGACATTTTGGGTCGAGACCCTTCTTTAGACCCGAACCCGAAAAGTCACCTATTCTTTCTCTCCAGAGATGCTGTCTGACCCACTGAGTTACTCCAGCTTTTTGTGTCTATCTAGTATTTTTTCAATAGTCAGAGATCCTCATACTCACCATTAACGGGCTGTCCCACTGCGGCGACCTAATCCACAAGTTCAGAAGAGTGTCTTCGACCTTCAAGCTCGACGGCACTCGCCTGGAAAACCTCGAGCTGTATCAAACGCCAGCGATGAAACCGCGAGCTGGATCGACCGACCGCGCACACACACACACACACACACACACACACACACACACACACGCACACATCGCAAAGGCGGAGACCAGGGAAAGCGGGGGAGCGCTGTCTGAAATTCACACACACACACACACACACACACACACACACACACACACACACACACACACACACACACACACACACACACACACACACACACCCCGCAAAGGCGGGGGCCAGGGAAAGCGGGGGAGCGCTGTCTGAAATTAACACACACACACACACACACACACACACACACACACACACACACACACACACACACACACCCAGCAAAGAAAGGCAAGGGCCAGGGAAAGCGGGGGAGCGCTGTCTGAAATTCACACACACACACACACACACACACACACACACACCCACACACCCACACACAGCCACCCCGCAAAGAAAGGCGGGGGCCAGGGAAAGCGGGGGAGCGCTGTCTGAAATTCACACACACACACACACACACACGCACACACACACACACACACACACACACACACACCCACACACCCACACACAGCCACCCCGCAAAGAAAGGCGGGGGCCAGGGAAAGCGGGGGAGCGCTGTCTGAAATTCACACACACACACACACACACACACACACACACACACACACACACACCCCACAAAGGCGGGGGCCAGGGAAAGCGGGGAAGCGCTGTCTGAAATTCACACCCGCAATGAGCGATGAAGAGGAAGGTTAAAGACGGCTGCACAGTGTACGTACGGTAAGTTCTTTAGAGAGCTCGGATGGGGGATGGGGGGGGGGGGGGGGGAGAAAAGGACGAGAGGAGACACTTTTAAGAAGTATGATAAAGTTTAGCGGGCATTTTACATTACTGGTCAGTTTTCCTTGGTCCTGAAAACTCCAATGAGCCAATTAAAATGCCCAGTCAGTGAAGCAGATTGCCTATGGCTGCCCTCAACTGCCTGTAACTACATAGCGACCCCCAATCCACTGCACCATGAGTTCAAAAGAACCATGCCGACCAATATTTACTCACGGAAAATGTTTCAACATGCTGAAACATTTTCTGTGACTTAGCTGAGGCTGCGAGTATTCGGGAACTTCCCTCGAGCATGAAGGAGAGTTTGAGTGACCTCATAGGACCTCCTCGGACCACGTGTCGACCATGCTGCGAGTTTGAGTCGAGGGCAAACTCGTCTAACCTCACAGATTAGGTCGCCGCAGTGGGGCAGCCCCTTTACTGAAAATAAATTGTTCTTTACCAAGTTTAATGAACGACTTTCATTTTGATTTTTCTGCTGCCGTGATGAGATTTGAAGTTGTGACGCCAACCCAATGAATCAGGCCTTTACATATTAGCCCACTCTGCTATCATATCCCGGTATGATTAACACCTTGAAACATTCCAAAAGATGAAAGGACCATATGAGTAGGAAAGAACTGCAGATGCTGGTTTAAAGTGAAGATTGACACTAAAAGCTGGAGTAAATCAACGGGTCAGGCAGCGTCTCTTGAGAGAAGGAATAGTTGACATTTTGTTTCGGGTCTGAAGAAGGGTCTCGACCCGGAACGTCACCTATTCCTTTTCTCCAGAGATGCTGTCTGACCCGCTGAGTTACTCCAGCTTTTTGTGTCTATCAGAGGAACATATGACCTTTTTTCTGGCTAAAAATGTCACAACGTGAATAAATCGAACCCATTAAACTGGTGATTCAGGCAACATAAGCAACTCGGATTGTGGAAACAAAAGCAACTGCACGTAAAATATTTGCTCCATTTCCCCTGCAGAATCCTGTGCATATTTCAGGAAGAAAATCTCTATTGCCAGCTATAAAGTACTAGTATCTTTTGCATAGCTCATATAAGCAGAAGTAGAGATAATGAACACAAGTAATGGAGTGGAAAAAAACCCAAACCCATTTCATGAGTGAGCAATTGTAGCAACGCTGTAAACAAATACAGAACTTTTCTCTTTTGTTAGTATTTCTAGTGAAATGGGTATATACCCAAAAAATACAGTCGTAACGTTGGAGATTTCGAAGCTCCAAAGGAAGAATGGTAATGTGATGTTACATCTTTGAATATAGAATGAAGCTAATGTTTCATGCCACACCATTTACTCTGTTCCTATAGCCCTGCCCTCTAAATAGTGATTCTTTACATTTGAGAAATGTGTTTCATGGTGTGCAAAGTGCCCACATAGTACCAAGCAGATGCTGACCCATCTCTTCTCTCCAGACATGCTGCCTGTCCCGCTGAGTTACTCCAGCTTTTTATGTCTATCCTCGGTTTAAACCAACATCTGCAGTTCCTTCCTACACATTTTGTCTGCTCCACTGCGAAATCTCCTCAAGGTATGACTACGTTGAAGAAGTTCTCCGACGAGTGCTGCAACATCCTCTCTCGCTGCTCCTCCTCTGAAATTTATCTCTTAACACCATCATCTATATCTCTTGTTTCTCTTTTCCCTGACTAGGCTAAAGAAGGGTCTCGACCCGAAACGTCACTCCTCCATCTCTCCAGAGATGCTGCCTGTCCCGCTGAGTTGCTCCAGATTTTTGTGTCTATCTTCAGTTTAAACCAGCATCTGCAGTTCCATCCTACACACTTAGTCAGCTTTAAGCCTTGCAAGCATCCAAGTCATGAATGAATCGATCTGTGAGCAAACAATATATTTCACCATTAAATAAGAATTCTGCATCCCTACTCATGTCTGTAAGATTATTTTAGTAATGCACAGTGCAATGGAGATTTCAAAATGTTGCAAACTAAGGGCCTGTCCCACTTACGTGATTTTTTTGGCGACTTGCCAGCACCCGTCATACTCGCAGCAGGTTGCCGAAATTTTTCAACATGTTCAAAATCCAGCGGTGACCAGAAAAAGGTATGATCCTTTGGGTGACTACTCACGACCATACAGGCTTCACATGTCGCGGGGTGACACCTGTTTGGTGGTGAATAGTCACCTAAAGAGTCGTAACGTCTTCTGGTCACCGTTGGATTTTCAACATGTTGAAAATTTTCGGCAACCTGCTGCGACTATGACGGGTGCTGGCGAGTCGCCAAAAATATGGCATAAGTGGGACAGGCCCTAAAGAAAGAAACAAAAAACAAAAGCAAAGCAACTTAAAATGAATAAAACGATTTGTAGAGTCAAATGGTTGGGCATTTAACTGCTGGAGGATGCAGAGTTTTTGCAATGATTACACCAAGCTGTGACACTTTGCATGCATGTTATCCAGGATCTTATAGTGTACCAGTTTGCAATATCTAGTCATAGAAGAAACAGTGTGTTTTGGCCAGATCCGAAGGAGCTTTCACTGAGGTGATGGTTCTCAAACAGCGGTTGATGTGTGCTTCAGTGTGTGTCCATGAGAGCTGCACATGCGGGCTGTAACAGCTGTTTGGGATGAGCCACTCATTCCTCCCCACGCCTCCCTGGCAAAGATGCATTCTTGAAACAGATGGATGGCACTCTCATTTTCAAATCAGTCATGAGGCTGTGCGGCTGATATTCCAACAGTCTTTGGTGGAAATTAATAGGCTAAGTATGGATTTGTATTATTATTCTTGCATCACCCTGCTGGCTTTCACTGGCAGCCTCCTCTTGTCACATTTCTGATCATGGATGGCAATTAGAAACACTGGTGCAACAGCAGGCCATTCGGCCCTTCAAGCCACCACCAACATTCAATATGATCACCCCATTCCTGCTTTTTCCCCAGATCCATAGAGAGTTAGGTTTAGCCTTTAGAGCTAAACCTAACTCTCTCTTGAAAACATCCAGTGAATTGGCCTCCACTGCCTTCCGTTGACCAATTGACTAATACACCTATTCATTAATTTCATTATTGTTTCCATTGGCTTCTACTAATTCCTACAAGAAACAAGAAACTAATTCCTACAAGAATTGAGCTAAATTTGAATAGAAATGTAGCAAAAAGTAAACAATCTAAGTTTAAGAAATGTGTACCATATATATTTTGTTTCCATTAGATTGGAATATTATTGAGTTCCAGCTTCAAACATCAGATAGCTAATTAGAAAAGCTGAATAGAAATAGTGTGGAAACAGGCCCTTTGGCCCAACTAGCCCACACTGGCCAACATGTCCCAGATACACTGGTCCCACCTGCCCGCGTTTGGTCCATATCCCTCCAAACCGGTGCTATCCATGTACCTGCTAACTGCTTCTTAAATGATCAGATAGTCCCAGCCTTAACTACCTCCTCTGGCAGCTTGATCCTTACACCCACCACCCTTTGTGTGAAGAAGTTACCTCTCAGATTCCTATTAAAATCTTATCGCCTTCACCTTAAATGTAGAAGAAAATTAAAGTCTCCAGCTACTTAATTATGGTTAGAATTAAGTAAAATAATGAAAGGGGGTGTTGATGTGTGTGAATGTCTTTCAGCAGCCGGCTGCAGAGAGATCATGAGAACCTTGCAAAACAAGTTTTGTCAATGGTCAGAAATGCTTTCTTGACAAAGATGATATTCTTGGTAGATGAGATAGAATAAGATGCCCTTGTCAGGATGTATCAAGCTCAATGTATATTAACCATCTGTTGCTGACTAAGATTAACATAAACAAAGAAATATATTATGACTAACAGAATAATTAATGTTCATGTAGCAGATAGCAATAACAGGAAAATATATAGTCTGCCGCAAAACTAGTGAGCAGTTGGATTGCTGCAGTCTCTCCATGATACCATGCAATATAGCCTCTTAAAGCGAAGCTCGAAGTCTCCGTTTTTCCTTTCAGTCAATTTCCTCGACAAAATCTGGCGTAGTCGGCAGGATCCCAATTGTAATGCGATCCGAACTAAAACGAAAATGATAGCACCCAGTATGAGAAAGGAATAGTCCCAGCTGAAAGGGGGACAGTACCTGGGGCTTCACCAGAGAAGGGACAGCCCCGGCAGCCTAGCTACCCGGCCAGTGACTTACGCTGAGTCAAGAAGCCTATTAGGTTGGGGCAAGACCGCGGAGAAGACAAGTGAAAGTATAGATGCCTAAGTACTGAGCATAGCGCGCTGAATTATTGAAGGGTGACTTCGAGGCTCGTGGATGGAATAAAATTGGTGAGCACAAACTGTAAAAAGTGTATTGTAAGAAACTGTCCGCGGAAACCTAATGATTGTGTTGCAGACTTGAGAAAAGGACATGGGAAACAAACGGTAGTCGATCGGATAAATCTGATCCTACCGGCAAGAAAATGCCCAAGAGAGGGAAGCAGGTGGTCCCGGAAGGGAAGATGCAGATAAGTAAGAAGACTGACAAGAGAATAAAATAGATCATAAGACATCGGGAAAAGGACGATTGGTATGATTGGACAATCGGAGATTGGCCGTATGGGGGGAGCTTAAAGCTATCCCTAATTAAAAAAATGGGTAGAGGTAACTAAATTAGAAGAAGGGGATTGCAATACCCCCTATATGATGTGTAGGAAGGAATTGCAGATGCTGGTGTAAACTAAAGGTAGACACATAAAGCTGGAGTAACTCAGCAGGACAGGCAGCATCTGTGGATAGAAGGAATGGGTGACATTTCGGACTTCTTCAGACTGCTCTGCTGGAGAGAGTAAATGGGGAAATAAAAGCTACTTTGGCTAAAGTATGCCAGCAAAATTGGTTGTTGTGGCCAGGCATCATACGCATAGAAATGTATGCCCTTAGAAATCAGAAAAATAGAAACACGGGCCTAACACCCCACGAGATATTGATGAGGCGACCTATGACAACAGGAAAACCAGCCCCCAATGACTCCTGAAAAAGTAGCCCTGATTTGGAACGATGAAAAATCCCTACAATATGCTCAAGCTATGTGTGAAACAGCCAACAAAATCTATGAGGAAGTGAAGCAGGCACAGGTCTCTCCAACAAAGGGAAATATGCACCTGTTTAAACCAGGAGATCAGGCTTATGTGCGAGCAATGAACAAAGATTCTTTCTCTCCTCCGAGGAAAGGACTATGCTAAACACACAAACAGCAATAAAAGTAAAAGAGAAACCTGATTGGATACACGCCACCAGATGTAAACTGCATCACTCAGACGAAGAACAGTCACATTTTGAAAAAGATAACAAGTTAGATAAGAAGTCAAAATGAAGACATATGGTTTGCTGCTAACTATTCTTGCGGCATGAAATGCTCCCGGATATGCTAGATATGTATGGAATCATAGAGGACATGAGGGTGAAGTGAGGCATCTAGATAATAATGAGCAATAAGGAGATGGTATAAGAAGCTAGAGTATGCAACAGTCCCACAGATATAAAGGAATCTTTAATAATAAGGGCAATAAACGGGCAGGAAGAATATAACATGCCCTGTGATAGGAAACCCTGCTACTTCAGTGAGAGATGCCGGGCTGAACCATAGAGATGGCCTTGTAGGAACCTAAGGTAACATAGTAAGAGAATGAAGAACCTGAAAAGCAGCAAGGTGCAGAAGCAGATGTGTCGGTAGAAACGGACAACCGAGGGATGAAAGCGTTGCACGTACATGGCTTATAAAGCCGCTGAGAAAGCCGGCAAGAGAAAAGATGTTGGGTTTGTGCCCATGTCCCCACCCATGCTAAAGGAGGTGTCCCTCTGCGAGCTACTGGGCCTGAGGTTGCTGAATGGCTAATTAGACGGAACCATTCGGGAGACCCCAGCATCACCTCTGACGTAAGTGAATGGTCCTCAGCAGAGTATGATTTGTCTTCATTTAAGATCTCCGTTTTTCTTTTAAGTCAATTTTCTTATGTCAATAAACCTATGCCCTCTGGTTCTCGATTCCCCTACCCTGATTAAGAGACACTGTGCATCTACCCAATCTATTCATCTCATGATTTTATACACCTCTAAAAGATCACCCCTTATCCTCCTGTGCTCCAAGGAATAGAGTCCCAGCCCACTCAACCTCTCCTTAAATCAATGTGTTTGACTGTTTCTCTTGTGCTGCATGAAATTATACATTCGGTTAATGCAGGTAATCCTATATTACAGCTGTTATACATTTACTATGATGGAAAAGTTTCCAGTAAAATTAAATAGCTGGGAAGAGAAATTTTCCAATAGAAACATAGAAACCTAGAAAAAAGGTGCAGGAGTAGGCCATTCGGCCCTTCGAGCCTGCGCCGCCATTCAATATGATCATGGCTGATCATCCAACTCAGTATCCTGTACCTGCCTTCTCCCCATACCCCCTGATCCCTTTAGCCACAAGGGCCACATCTAACTCTCTCTTAAATATAGCCAATGAACTGGCCTCAACTACATTCTGTGGCAGAGAATTCCACAGATTCACCACTCTCTGTGTGAAAAATGATTTTCTCATCTCGGTCCTAAAAGACTTCCCCCTTATCCTTAAACTGTGACCCCTTGTTCTGGACTTCCCCAACATCGGGAACAATCTTCCTGCATCTAGCCTGTCTCACCCCTAAAGAATTGTGTAATGTCTATAAGATCCCCCCTCAATCTTCTAAATTCCAGCGAGTACAAGCCAAGTGTATCCAGTCTTTCTTCATATGGAAGTCCTGCCATCCCAGGAATCAGTCTGGTGAACCTTCTCTGTACTCCCTCTATGGCAAGAATGTCTTTCCTCAGATTAGGAGACCAAAACTGTACGCAATACTCCACGTGTAGCCTCAACAAGACCCTGTACAACTGCACTAGAACCCCCCCGCTCTTGTACTCAAATCCTTTTGCTATGAATGCCAACATACCATTCACTTTCTTCACAGCCTGCTGCACCTGCATGCCTACTTTCAATGACTGGTGTACCATGACACCCAGGTCTCGTTGCATCTCCCCTTTTCCTAATCGGCCACCATTCAGATAATAGTCTACTTTCCTGTTTTTGCCACCAAAGTGGATAACCTCACAGTTATCCACATTATACTGCATCTGCCATGCATTTGCCCACTCACCCAACCTATCCAAGTCACCTTGCATCCTCCTAGCATTCTCCTCACAGCTAACACTGCCCCCCAGCTTCGTGTCATCTGCAAACTTGGAGATGTTGCATTCAATTCCCTCATCCAGATCATTAATATATATTGTAAATAACTGAGCCTTCCGGAACCCCACTAGTCACTGCCTGCCATTCTGAAAAGGACCCGTTTACTCCTACTCTTTGCTTCCTGTCTGCCAGCCAGTTCTCTATCCACATCAATACTGAACCCCCAATACCGTGTGCTTTAAGTTTTTATACTAATCTCTTATGTGGGACCTTGTCGAAAGCCTTCTGAAAGTCCAGATATAACACATCCACTGGTTCTCCCTTATCCACTCTACTAGTTACATCCGCGAAAAATTCTATAAGATTTGTCAGACATGATTTACCTTTCATAAATCCATGCTGACTTTATGAATTCACCACTTTCCAAATGTGCTGCTATCCCATCTTTAATAACTGACTTTAGCATTTTCCCCACTACCAATGTTAGACTAACTGGTCTGTAATTCCCCACTTTCTCTCCCTCCCTTTTTAAAAAGTGGGGTTACATTAGCTACCCTACAATCCTCAGGAACTACACCAGAATCTAAAGAGTTTTGAAAAATTATCACTAATGCATCCACTATTTCTGGGGCTACTTCCTTAAGTAGTATGGGATGCAGCCTATTTGGCCCTGGGGTTTTATCGGCCTTTAATCCATTCAATTTACCCAACACCACTTCACAGATGACCTGGATTTCACTCAGTTCCTCCATCTCATTTGACCCCTGGTCCCCTGCAATTTCCGGTATATTATTTATGTCTTCTTTAGTGAAGACAGAACCAAAGTAGTTATTCAATTGGTCTGCCATGTCCTTGTTCCCCATGATCAATTCACCAGTTTCTGTCTGCAAGGGACTTGCATTTGTTTTACTTTTTCACTTTTTCAATGTTTTTCTATTCACATATCTATAAAAACTTTTGCAGTCAGTTTTTATATTCCCTGCCAGTTTTCTTTCATAATCTATTTTTCCTTTCCTAATTAAGCCCTTTGTCCTCCTGTGCAGTCCTCTGGTAGGCTGCTTTTTCTGGCTAATTTGTATGCTTCATCTTTTGTTTTGATACTATCCCTGATTATCCACGGATTATGCACTACCTTCCCTGATTTATTCTTTTGCCAAACTGGGATGAACGATTGTTGTAGTTTATCCATGCAGTCTTTAAATGCCTTCCATTGCATATTCACCATCAACCCTTTAAGAATCACTTGTCAGTCTATCTTGGCCAATTCATACCCTCAAAGTTACCTTTCTTTAAGTTCAGAACCCTTGTTTCTGAATTAACAATGTCACTCTCCATCCTAATGAAGAACTCAACCATATTATGGTCACTCTTGCCCAAGGGGCCACGCACTACAAGACTGCTAACTAACCCTTCCTCATTACTCAATACCCAGTCTAGAATAGCCTGCTCTCTCGTTGGTTCCTCTACATGTTGGTTTAGAAAACTATCCCGCATACATTCCAAGAAATCCTCTTCCTCAGCACCCCTGTCAATATGATTCACCCAATCTATATGTAGATTGAAGTCACCCATTATAACTGTTTTTCCTTTGTTGCACGCATTTCTAATTTCCTGTTTGATGCCATCCCCAACTCCACTGCTACTGTTAGATGGCCTGTATACAACTCCCACTAGCGTTTTCTGCCCCTTAGTGTGTCGCAGCTCTACCCATATCGATTCCACATCCTCCAAGCTAATGTCCTTCCTTTCTATTGCGTTAATCTCCTCTCTAACCAGCAAAGCTACTCCACCTCCTTTTCCTTTTTGTCTATCCCTCCTGAATATTGAATATCCCTGGATGTTCATCTCCCAGCCTTGGTCCCCCTGGAGCCATGTCTCCATGATCTCAACTATATCATATTCATTAATAACTATCTGCACCTTCAACTCATCCACCTTATTACGAATGCTCCTTGCATTGAGACACAAAGCCTTCAGGCTTGTTTTTACAACACTCTTACCCTTATACAATTATGTTGAAAAGTGGCCCTTTTTGATTTTTGCCCTGGATTTTTCTGCCTGCCACTTTTACTTTTCACCTTGCTACCTATTGCTTCTACCCTCATTTTACACCCGTCAGTCTCTCTGCTTATGCTCCCATCCCCCTGCCACATTAGTTTAAATCCTGGGTACACAAAAAGCTGGAGAAACTCAGTGGGTGCAGCAGCATCTAAGGAGCGAAGGAGATAGGCGACGTTTCGGGTCGAGACCCTTCTTCAGAGTTTCTCCAGCTTTTTGTGTACTCCTTAGATGCTGCTGCACCCGCTGAGTTTCTCCAGCTTTTTGTGTACTCCTTAGATGCTGCTGCACTCGCTGAGTTTCTCCAGCTTTTTGTGTACTCCTTAGATGCTGCTGCACCCGCTGAGTTTCTCCAGCTTTTTGTGTACCCTCGATTCTCCAGCATCTGCAGTTCCTTCTTTAAAACTTAGTTTAAATCCTCCCTGACAGCACTAGCAAACACTCCCTCAAGGACATTGGTTCCATTCCAGCCCAGGTGCAGACCGTCCTGTTTGTACTGGTCCCACCTCCCCCAGAACTGGTTCCAATGCCCGAGAAATTTGAATCCCTCCCCCTTGCACCATTTTTCAAGCCACGTATTCATCTGCAATATCCTCCTATTTCTACTCTGACTAGCACATGGCATTAGTAGTAATCCAGAGATTACTACCTTTGAGGTCCTACTTTTAAGTTTATCTGCTAGCTGCCTAAATCCGCCTTGTAGGACCTCATCCCGTTTTTTACCTATATCGTTGGTGCCAATGTGCACCACGACAGCTGGCTGTTCATCCTCCCCCTCCAGAATGTTCTGCAGCCGCTCAGTGACATCACTGACCCTTGCACCCTTGCATCCTGGAGTCTCGTTTGCGGCTGCAGAAACGCCTATCCATTCCCCTTACAATTGAATCCCCTATTACTATAGCCCTTCCACTCTTCTTTCTCCCCTCCTGTGCCGCAGAGCCACCCACGGTGCCATGAACCTGGCTGCTGCTGCCTTCCCCTGATGAGCCATCTCCCCCAACAGTATCCAAAATGGTATATCTCTTTAGGAGGGAGATGACCGCAGGGGACCCCTGCACTACCTGCCTACTGCTATGCTGGCTAATAGGATGGGAATGGTGATATAATTGTAACAGCATCTGAAACGGGACAAATTTTCAGTTGTAAGTGAAAAAAACTATAACGATTCAGATGGACTTCACATTTTTCTTTCAGCAGTGTAATATTTTTTAAAGCATACTGTAAAAATAATGGTTCATAATTACCTGAAGATATAAATATAATTGGCTAATCCTTTAATTAAAAACTGTAGCATTATTAAGGAAGGATCTTGATCTGGGTCACCTTTAATCTCTGCTTAATGATAATATCACAGGTGTGTTTTATTGATGTGTCTGCAGGTGGGCATTGAAGAGATGAGCAGGAGTGCATAATAATAGCAATATTGCCACATGCTAAATGGCATAAATAACATTTCTGTTAATGGTTATTATGAAGATAAGGCATCAGTTTGTTGTCTGGTGATCATTCTCTGCATATGCACATAATATTGAGAGGTTCGACTAAAAATGTTTTTTTTTGGATGTAATTGCTAGGAGCCCTTTGGCTCACAATGTTCATGATGCATCAATAAATAATGTTCATGACGCATCAATAATGTTCATGAGGCGTCAACATGTGAAATTGTCACAACTAGCTCTACATGATCAATATCCCTCTGTTTGCTGCATTTTCAGGTGCACATCCAAAAGCCTCTTCAATGCCACGATCACATCTGCCCCCACCACCACCACCCCGGCAATGCATTCCAGACCCCCATCACTGTGTGTAATAGCGTTAACGAAGAAACTGCAGATGCTGGAGAATCGAGGGTTACACAAAAAGCTGGAGAAACTCAGCGGGTGCAGCAGCATCTAAGGAGCGAAGGAGATAGGTGACGTTTCGGGTCGAGACCCTTCTTCAGACTGGTCAGGGATCAGGGAAACGAGAGATATAGACATTGAGATGCTGGAGAATCGAGGGTTACACAAAAAGCTGGAGAAACTCATGGCCAGAGTGAGCAACACCACAAGTTGGAGGAACAGCACCTCATATTCCGCTTGGGGAGTCTGCATCCTCTGGGCTTGAACATTGAATTTTCTCAATTCTGTTAACCCTTGCTGTCTCCTCCCCTTCCCACCTCTCCCTCAGCCTTCGGGCCCTGGCATTCCCTCGCTATCTCTCCCCCACCCTAGTCGCACTAGCTTCTCATTTTCACACCACAAACAGCTTACAATGGCTTGTTCCCTTTATAATCGATACTTTTTTGCATATCTTTCACTCATTGTTCCTTATCTCTCCACATCACCGTCTATATCTCTCGTTTCCCTGATCCCTGACCAGTCTGAAGAAGGGTCTCGACCCGAAACGTCGCCTATCTCCTTCGCTCCTTAGATGCTGCTGCACCCGCTGAGTTTCTCCAGCTTTTTGTGTAACCCACTGTGTGTAATAGCTCTGTCCCCCTCTCACCTTACAGCTGTGCCCTCTAGTGTCCGACATTTCCATCCTAGGAAAAAGGCTCTGATTGTCTACCCTATCTGTGCCTCTCATAATTTGAATTACTTGTATCGAGTCTCCCCTCAACCTCTATATGTTCTAGTGAAAACAATCCAAGTCTGTCCAACCGCTCCCTGTAGCTGAAACTTGGATGGTGGACGAAGGTGAAAGATATTTCCTCCACCTTTCAATGAAAATTGATTTGCTTGAAACACATCCTTTGTGTTTTTAAGACAGCAGGGAATAACTTGCGATCGGCCTTGGTAATAGAACAGCCCAACACGGAACTAGGCCCTGTGCGGTAGAAGGTTCACAGCTTTATTTTCTGTGCTCTTTGATGGATTAAAATTTTTAATGAAAAAAATTCTGTGACATTTCCTTGCTAATGCTTCAAATCCCTTCTGGCAAAGTAAAATCAAAGAGACAGGTGTTGAAAAAGTCAATAATTCTACATTTTGTTTCATGCCAAATCAACATAAAATAGTGTGTACATTATATGCAGGAAGGAACTGCAGATGCTGGTTTACACCGAAGATAGACACAACTGCTGGAGTAATTCAGTGGGACAGGCAGCATCTCCGGATAGAAGGAATGGGTGATGTTTTAGGTCGAGACCCTTCTTCAGATTGCAGTCTGAAGAAGGGTCTCGACCCGAAACATTGCCCATTCCTTCTGTCCAGAGATGCTGCGATTCCCGTTGAGTTACTCCAGCATTTTGTGTGTATATTATATGTAATTTAGAATGTTAAAACCAGCCTCCATTTTTTACGGCAGCAATAGATAATTACCGTTATAAATTACTGATTTAAATCGTTATTGTGGTCAGGTCAATTACTTAAAACAGCAGTACATTTTGAGTTAAAAAGATCTGCAAGTGACAGCTCAGATCGTGGCTGATTCAGAGGTGGTCAGGTTGCACAGAGTGGTGCAGATTTGCAAGAGCAGGTTCTGCAACAGTTCTCTTGTGGGCTGTAATTCAGTAGTGTTCATAATTCAGTATGTGCTCGTTCAATGCTTCAGCCTCATTAGGTCGCAGCTCGTGCAATAATTTGAATGAAAGCCTTGGTGCAAGTCTGCAGTATTTACCTGTAAACAGGAAGCATGGAGGGGCTGCAAAACAACACACACAAAATGCTCTTTTGATATTTTAAATTTCACAGAAACGTGTTGGTGCTGTGAACATTCCAAATCACCACCAAATCTGTAGCCACCCACCCACTTACAACAATTCATCTCCCTCTGACTTCATCAACAATCCAATGACTGGGAGCAAATGGATGCACGTCTGATTTGATTGCTTACACTTGAGTTTTGTCCGTTATTCTTGACTGCCATGTCTCTCCATTGATGCCTATGCTTTGCAAAGACTAGATATTTCAAAATGCTTTAAGTTTTAATTTTTAATATGCAATTCACATGTACCTCTAGCACACTTGAGCTACTGTTGCAACATAAAATCAACATGTGCGCAATTTTGGGCAAAAAGATTCTGACTGTCCACCCTATCTATGCCTCTCACAGTCCCAGAAAGGCCCAGAGTACCAGCATCAAAGGTACGAGGTTCAGATACCAGTGGTGGATAGCTGGAACACACTGCCAGAACAACAGCGAAAACGCAGGAAGAACTCAGCAGGTCGAGCAGCAAAGACAGACACAAAACGCTGGAGTAACTCAGCGGGACAGGCAGCATCTCTGGAGAGAAGGAATGGGTGACGTTTCAGGTTGAGACCCTTCTTCAGACTGAAAGTCAGGGGAGAGGGAGACATGGAAGTGTGAGGTGTGAAAATGGGATACCAAAGGGTATGTGGATCAAGGGAAATGTAGACTAGATCAGTGTTAGCTAGGGTAAGTGACAACGAGGTGTGCAGAGATAAAATGTAATCAGGAGAACAGTCAAACTAGTCGGAAACAAAGGTGGGGGAGAGATGGAGAGAGAGAGAGGATGCAGGGTTACTTGAAGTTAGAGACGTCAATGTTCATACCACTCGGGTGTAAGCTGCTCAAGTGAAATATGAGGTGCTGTTCCTCCAATTTGCATTGGGCCTCACTCTGACAGTGGAGAATGGCCAGGGCAGAAAAGTAATTGAGTGGGAGGTGGACCCTCTCCAGAGCCAACACATCCTTCCTCAGATATGGTGCCCAAAATTGCTCGCAATATTCCAAATGCGGCCTGACCAACGCCTTATACAGCCTCAGTTCTAACAATTATTAGGTTTCATTGACAGAAAGGTCAGTGCGGGAATGGGAGGGGGAGTTAAAATGTTCAGCAACCAGGAGATCTGGTAGGTCTAGGCGGAATAAGCGGAGGTGTTCAACGAAATGATCGCTGGGCCTGGGCTTGGTCTCGCCGATATACAGGAGCCACTGGAGACAACTATAACAGGCAAAGAGTAGAGGCAAAGGGTATAAATGGATGAATCTGGATAAGATTCTGTATCAGGACCGAAAGGGAACAGGAACGTTTGCCAGTGTGAAGCAGAACATTGGTGGGGAGTTTAGAGGCCGGTCGGTGACAGGTGGAACCTGGTGGAGAGAGGCTGATGGAACCAGTTGAGGGAAGGGTATAAGAGAGATGAACAAAGGGAGAAGACTTGGATAGAGTGGATGTGGAGAGGATGTTTCCACTAGTGGGAGTCTCCGAACAAAAGGACGTTCTTTTAGGAAGGAGATGAGGAGGAATTCAATGCCACAGAAGGCTGTGGAGGCCAAGTCAATGGATATTTTTAAGGCAGATAGATCATAATCTGCCTTCTGCAGTTGTATAGGGCTCTGGTGAGACCGCATCTGGAGTATTGTGTACAGTTTTGGTCTCCTAATTTGAGGAAGGACATCCTTGTGATTGAGGCAGTACAGCATAGGTTCAAGAGATTGGTCCCTGGGATGGTGGGACTGTCATATGAGGAAAGATTGAAAAGACTAGGCTTGTATTCACTGGAGTTTAGAAGGATGAGGGGGATTCTTATAGAAACATATAAAATTATAGAAGGACTGGACAAGCTAGATGCAAGAAAAATGTTCCTAATGTTGGGCGAGTCCAGAACCAGGGGCCACAGTCTTAGAATAAAGGGGAGGTCATTTAAGACCGAGGTGAGAAAAAACTTTTTCACCCAGAGAGTTGTGAATATGTGGAATGCCCTGCCACAGGGGGCAGTGGAGGCCAAGTTACCGGATGGATTTAAGCGAGAGTTAGATAGAGCTCTAGGGGCTAGTGGAGTCAAGGGATATGGGGAGAAGTCAGGCACGGGTTACTGATTGGGGACGATCAGCCATGATCACAATGAATGGCGGTGCTGGCTCGAAGGGCCGAATGGCCTCCTCCTGCACCTATTTTCTATGTTTCTATAATCATAATCATGCTTTATTAGCCAAGTATGCTTCGCAACATCGAGGAATTTCATTTGCCATACAGCCATCCCAATAAAAAGCAACAGAACACACACCTCCATATTCTTTACTGTGATGGAAGGCGAAAAAAAGTTTTATCTCTACCCTTCTTTGTCCTCCCGCGGCCGGGGGCCTCGAGCCTTCCGTTGACGGGGCGATCTTGGCTCCCATAGCCGGCGGTCGGGTCCTCCGCGTCGGGGCGATCAAGCTGCCGCATTGGGGAGATCTCAGCTCCCTGCGCTGGGTGATCTGACCCCGGGTCGGGGCTAGTCGAACCTCTTGCGACTTTGGAGCTTCCCGACATCAGTCTCTACCCGAGACTGCGAGCTCCTGAATGGTGAAATCCGCAGGCCGCAGTTGGAGCGTCGATCCCGGGCAAAGGATCACAGGCTCCGATGGTAAGTCTGCACCACGGTCGGGCTTAAAGTCAGTCCCGAGCAAGGCCGCCAGCTCCATGATGTTAGGCCGCAGAACGACCGGAGATACAACCCGGAAAACAAATCACAACTCCAGCAAGATAATCACATCTCCGGTAAGGTAGATAGATTCTTGATTAGTACAGGTGTCATGTGTTATGGGGAGAAGGCAGGAGAATGGGTTTGAGGGGGAGAGTTAGATCAGCCATGATTGAATGGTGGAGTAGACGTGATGGGCTGAATGGCCTAATTCTGCTCCTATCACTTATGAACTTATGAAAACTCTGTTGTCAGGTGAGTGTGCGAGCATCAGGGAAATAGGTTACCTGTAATTAAATAAGTCAATGTCTATAAAAAGCGAATGGTATGTTAGCTTTCATAGCAAAAGGATTTGAGTACAGGAGCAGGGAGGTTCTACTTCAGTTGTACAGGGTCTTGGTGAGATCACACCTGGAGTATTGCGTACAGTTTTGGTCTCCAAATCTGAGGAAGGACATTATTGCCATAGAGGGAGTGCAGAGAAGGTTCACCAGACTGATTCCTGGGATGTCAGGACTGTCTTATGAAGAAAGACTGGATAGACTCGGTTTATACTCTCTGGAATTTAGGAGATTGAGAGGGGATCTTATAGAAACTTACAAAATTCTTAAGGGGTTGGACAGGCTAGATGCAGGAAGATTGTTCCCGATGTTGGGGAAGTCCAGGACAAGGGGTCACAGCTTAAGGATAAGGGGAAAATCCTTTAAGACCGAGATGAGAAAGACTTTTTTCACACAGAGAGTGGTGAGTCTCTGGAACTCTCTGCCACAGAGGGTAGTTGAGGCCAGTTCATTGGCTATATTTAAGAGTGAGTTGGATGTGGCCCTTGTGGCTAAGGGGATCAGAGGGTATGGAGAGAAGGCAAGTACGGGATACTGAGTTGGATGATCAGCCATGATCATATTGAATGGCGGTGCAGGCTCGAAGGGCTGAATGGCCAACTCCTGCACCTAATTTCTATGTTTCTATGTTTCTATATCATAGGGTTGTACGATACCCCATCCACCCCCAGCATCAGATCAGAGGGATTGATCTCAATTGGTTGACTTTTCAATAATCCAATCAAACCAACAGTTTGTCAAGAAGGGATGTTCTTCATATTACCTGAAGAATCTACAAGAAAGTGATTCTTAGCTCCATTCTGTTGGCCAGCATCTACCTGCCAGAGAGATGAGATCAGACCTACACGTACACCTGTTTTCGCTTCTTCATTCTGTGTAGATTGATGATTAAAAAAAAAGAATTTAATCCATTTTAAAATAAGGCTGTAATGTAACAAAATGTGGAAAAAGTGAAAGGGTCTGAATACTTTCTGAATGCACTGTATATACATGTACTCACAAATACACATACATATACACACATATGCACATGTACGTACACACAAAATACGAATGTGCGGGACAAGTTTTATTTTATTCACTTGGTGGTAGATGCTTGAAGTGTTGCCACGTGACGATGGAAGCAAATACAATTGTAGAATTGAAGAGAAACATGTGTACATGAAGGGGATGGACGGAGACAGATGACATGCAGGCAGAAGGGATTAGTTTAACAAGGCTTCATGTTTGGCACAAACATTAGTGCCTGAAGAGTTTGTTATGAGCTGTGCTGTCGGAAGGAACTGCAGAGGTTGATTCAAACCGAAGATTAACACAAAGGTAAACACAAAGAGCTGGAGTGACTCAGTGGGACAGGCTGCATCTCTGGAGAGAAGGAATGGGTGACGTTTTGGGTCGAGACCCTTCTTCAGACTGAGGGATCTCCTCGACCCAAAACGTCACCCATTCTGAGTTACTCCAGCTTTTTGTGTCTATCTTCTAAGCTGTACTGTTCTATATAATGTTATATTTATGCAATCTTTCACTCTCATTGATTAGTTTATTAGCAGTAAGTAATCTTTTGTCATGATTGTTTTAGGATATGTAACGTGAAGTATATCGGAAAGCAAGAAAGACCGGATTTAATAGAGTGGCATTCATGCATCTTTCATGTACAAATGCTTTCTGACTAGTATGATACTTCTGAAATGTGGCTGTGGTGTACTGAAGGAAGTTTATAACTCTTACTGATTCATTATGAAGTACCCCGAAGTAACAAGTTGTTTTCCTTTCTATATAGTTTCCTCCATTACATTCAATAAACTTAAATGATTCTCAACCTTTATTGATACTGTCTTTATTCTCCCTCGAGCATTGCACAGAATGGACCAAGCATTAATAAAATCATTAGTCATAGTTTGAAGTGCTCCATGATCTTAAGGTTAAAAGGTATGTAGTCACAGGGAACTGCAAAGGTTGCAGAGATTAAAAAGAGTGCATTGGGTGTTAATGTGTGGTTACAAATACAGGGCATATTCTGGATTTTCTGTGATGACGGCCTCATCTTCTGCTCTTTCAAACTCTCGCTGTAAAGGAGCCAGGAATTTAAAGCCTTATTTTTCCTGAAGTAAAGCAGTTTTTCCTGGAAGATTGTAACCGCAATGCCAAAGGAGCTTAACACTCCTGCAAAGAGTATCCCACGAGGTTGCAGAGCCTACTATTGGACTCAATCTATCACTGGAGTCTAGAACGATAACAATCTATAACTGGAGTTGTCATCCTCACAATTTACCACCAACGAGTGTGTGTGTAACATAATTAGGAGAGTGCTATAGCTTCCAATTTCTGCCTAAAGTAGTTTAGTTCAGTCTAGTTTTGAGATACAGCATGGAAGCAGGCTCTTAGGCCCACCAAGTCCACACCGACCTGCGATCCCTGCACATTAACAGCACCCTACACATGCTAGGGACAATTTACATCTATACCAAGCCAATTAACCTACAAATCTGTACGTCTTTGGAGTGTGGGAAGATACCGAAGATCTCGGAGAAAACCCACGCAGGTCACGGGGAGAACGTGCAAACTCCATACAGACAGCACCCGTAGTCGGGATCGAACCCGGGTCTCTGGTGCTGTAAGGCAGCAGCTGTATCACCATGCCACCCTATGCTATTGTAGAATTGTGATTATACCATGGTTCATTATTGCTGGATCAGAAGATTGGAATGACTTGCATATCTTATTGCAGAAACATCATCAGCATAAATGGATTTAAATGAAGTAAACATGAAGATCTCCGAGATCTTCGGTTTCCTCCCACAGTCCAAAGTCGTACATGTTTGTAAGTTAATTGGCTTGGTACAAATGTAAATTGTCCCCAGTGTGTGTAAGAATGTAAGTGTGCAGGGATCGATGGTTGGTGCAGACTCTGTGGGTCGAAGGACCTGCCTCCGTGCTGTTTCTCCAAACTGAACAGAAACCATCGTGTTGTAGATGCTGCTGATGATGCTCGGTAACGTAGGTGTACTGTTGCTTGAGATGAAAGAGGGCTAAGGTTTCAGACAGCTGGGATTTCTATTATGGCTGTGCTTGGCACCATCCCCAGAGCACTGACTACTTAAAAGAAAATGTCAGCCCTCCACCCAGGCTTGCACTGCAGGGGTTTACCCTTCCCTGCAGGTTTTCACATTTAAACAAAGTATTAGCTTCATCTTGATGGCAGGGAAAAGAATTCAACTCAGAAATTCTTTTAGATCGTTCACCTAAATATGTTACTTTCTATCGAGACGTGAAATGTCATTTCAGTTCCTGCACATTATTGATATTCAGGCATTTATTTCAACGGCAATTTATTCATTTTTTGTCCATCGTTCCCTATTAAAACCTGCATTGGTTTGTTCAAAGTCGTGGTTTGAAGTCTGAGGCAGGGTCTCGACCCGAAACGTCACCCATTCCTTCTCTCCACATTTGCCGCCTGTCCCACTGAGTTACTCCAGCATTTTGTGTCCATCTTCAGTTTAACCCAGCATCTGCAGTTCCCTTCTACACAAGTAGTGGTTTGAATACTGCTTTATATTTAAAAAAAAAAAGACCTATGAAGGGTATACAGTGAACACTTTATGCAACTTAAAAATACTTGCTAATGTTCAGAGGGCTTATCAAACGGCAGTGATGCTCCTGTGTGGGAAACAATATGATACTCATTGAAATGGGATGGGACTGGTAGCTGTTCCAGGATGCAGGTGTTACAGGTGGGATAGAGGTTGGGGTCATAGATGAAGGGAGTTGCTCTAGTTATTTGGGAGGATGTCATGGCGGTCGTCCAACATGACATTCCTTATTGTTCGTCTATTGAGGCCACGTCTTTAGTCTAAATTAGTTTAGAGTTACAGTATGGAAATAGGCCATTCGGCCCATTGAGCCTGTGCCGACCAACCATCAACCGTACACAAGCTCTATCCTGCACACTGGGATCGATTTGCACAAGCCAACGAACCTACAAACCTGCATGTCTCTGGAATGAAACCACGTGGTCAGAGGGAGGGCGTGCAGCTCCGTACAGACAGCAGCCGTAGTCAGGATCCAACCCGGGTACGGCAGCGCATCTTCCGCTGGGCCACGGTCGCTCCCTTGATGGGTGCAGCTGAGAAATAAAAAGGGGATGATCACCTTGTTGGGAGTGTACTGTAGTCGATGGGAAACAGAAGAACAGTTAAGCCTGGGGGTTGCAGGCAGCTGCAAGTCTAATGGGGTGGCCCGGTGGCGCAGCGGTAGAGTTGCTGCCCTACAGTGCCAGAGACCCGTACAAGTGCTGTCTGTACACAGTTTGTACATTCTTCCCGTGACCATGGGTTTTCTCCAGGTGCTCCATTTCCTTTCACTCTCCAAAGATGTACAGGTTTGTAGGTTTCATAGATCCAATCCACATCATAGGTGACTCTTCACCACCTCCTCATCTCGGGTACAGTTAGGAAGGACATTAAGCGGTGTCATCTTTGTCCCATGAATGAATAAGTAGAATGTGTGCTGATTACCATTGATGATACAGAGATAATGCAGCACCCACACCAGCAAGTCTCCAACATGGAGTTGCACAGAGCTCACACTCTCAATGTTGGTCTCAATCCTGACTTTAGGGACCACGCAATACTGATTTCAGAGAAAGGGTAGAGCTTAAGGGCCTGTCCCAGCCGCATGCAACTCCATGCGATGAGCGCGACCTAACGTGGTCGCTTGAGCCGTCCGGCGTCGCGGGGCCGGTCCCACTTCGATCGCCGGAGCCGTGCGGAATTGTGCGGAGTTCGTCCCGACATCGCGCGGGGCTCCGAAAAACTGACCATGTTCAAAAATTCCGCGCGGCAACGGCTTGTCGGCTCGCAATCGCCTCGACGTCGTGCCTCCGTGACCCTCTCTGTGTGTGCCTCTGTGCCCCTTTCTGTGTGTCCCTCTCTGTCCTGGCGAACTTACCTTTCAGACTTCGCTCCAAGTTCGCCTCACTTCCCGCCGCGTTTTGCCACTCACCCGACCTCCGCGCGGCCCCCGCTGCTGGTTTGGTCGCGCTCACCGCATGGGGTCGGATGCTGGTAGGACACACTGCCAGACAGTACTGATTTCAGAGAAAGGGTAGAGCTTACACTGCCAACTCCAGAGAATTCCAACCGATCAATAACAGAAGAAGGCTAATGCTGATGAAGGCTCATGCTGATGAGATTATGGGTTTTGTAATGTAGTTTAGGGTTAAGTCGTGCACCAAACTGTCAAGTTGTCACCTTGTCAAATGTTCCAGTGAGCAGGCAGATTGTTATTTGATGACTGAGGATCACAAGTTCCATGACAATGGACAGATCAGATTATTCATGGCAAAGAGAACCCAACTACTCCTCAACAGAAGGGATCAAATTGCACATTCCAGGAAAACGGCTGGGTGTGTCTTGTCCCAAGTACGAATGCCAGGAATCCTGCAAAGGGTACAGAATGTTCTGCAGTCATGACAAACACATTAACTTGGTTTCTTGTTAATGTGGCCAAAAGATGAAGTTCCGAATGGGGAATCTTTAAAACACAAGGAAATCAGCACTGTTAGCTTGGTCAGGATTTCTCCAATATACGTGGGATACAGAACTGGATGTGTGTAAGATGCTGAGTTACACTGAAGATAGACTCAAAAAGTCTGAAGGGGGTCAGGCAGCATCTCTGGAGAAAAGAAATGGGTGACGTTTTGGATCGAGACCCTTCTTCAGACTGAAGACTATAAAGAACTGGACTTTTGGTGTAGAGCACTCAGTGGATCAGACCTATCATTTTAGGTCAAAGACCATTTATCGGAAATGCGAAAGAGAGATAGAAAATTTGATTTTTGACCGCACAGCAGGTGGCGGGAAGGGTGAATTGGACAGAGGGGATATTTGTCATTGGGTGAGATTGGAGTTGCCATTGGGCTTGACTTGTTCAGTTGACTGTGTTAGTGGGGCAGTTCGAGGATAATTGCTGTGTGTGTGTGTGTGTGTGTGTGTGTGTGTGTGTGTGTGTGTGTGTGTGTGTGTGTGTGTGTGTGTGTGTGTGTGTGTGTGGATAATTGTGTGTGTGTGTGTGTGTGTGTGTGTGTGTGTGTGGCTAACAGTGGGCTGTAGGACATGCTCAGCAGGTCAGGTGGCACTCATGGGAAGAGATAAACTGTGCCAACATCACAAGACGGACAGCTTAGATCAGGGCTGCAGATGCTGGTTTACACCGAAGATAGACACAAAATGCTGGAGTAACTCAGCGGGACAGGCAGCATCTCTGGAGAGAAGGAATGGGGGATGTTTCAGGTCGAGACCCTTCTTTATATCAGAGCAGGCCTGATGAGAAAAAAAGCGTTATGTAAATTGGATGAATCATTATGAAGTCCACAGTTGGAAGATGAGATAGGTGTGTTAGCTGCCCACCTCATGCTGTGAATGGATCCCATTGAGTGTTCCCAGCATTTTATTTCAGATTTCCTGCATCTGCATCTTGATTTTGATTTTCCTTCAGCGCAGAGCTTTTGGCAAAGACCATGGAGCAAATGCCCTTTTGCTATTATTAAGGTGGAAAGACCCATTGTTGTCTGACCCAACGATCATAGAGCGGGGAGTCTGACCATCCAAGGCACAACTTCAGCAATTCTGCTAACGTTGTACAAAAGATGCAGTTCCAACTTTGCTGTGAGCCAGAGACCGCAGGGGAACCATGGTGCAGACAGATCTAGTACATACAGATGCGCCCAGCGTTATGGTGGGGATCGCTGAGATCTAATTAAAACATTATTTGTAAATTCAATTGATCATGCAGAGGCTATGTGTTTTCTAAATTTCTTTGTGGTTGTTAAGAAAGATGGAGCCCAAAATAACGATGGATTTGTGAGAATTCCAAACACCGCAATTCAAAGTATTTTTCATTTACACATTTCAACAGGCCTCTTGCATCTGCTGAATGATATACATTTTATGAAGTAAGCTTTGGCAATAACGAATTATTTTTAAATTTGAATTCATGTGCCTTTTGAAAGTGACACACATCTGGGGTCAATATGTACCATCACAGATTTCTGAAGCATTCTCAGTCCAACTCCCAATGAAGGATGTACAACATCTCCTGGAGCGTAATCTCCATAGAAATTATTTACTTTGAAATCTGATGCAAAATGATGTAATGGAATGAAAATAATTAGTGCAAAAAATCTCTCTGTTGACACATTTACAGTATCTCGTACAAATCCTCTGGTTAAATGAAACCATTAAACCATTTTCAAAATAAACATCAGATGGCGAGATTTATTGCTGAATTTGATTTCCTTTTACTATTTTGCTTTTTAAAAATTATTGCAGAGCAAGTCCTCTGTTATTACTCTGCCGTTTATTAATTTAATCTCGGCGGGTATTTGCCAAGCAAGTCTGAATCTGATAACAGCAGTATGCTTCACTGTTATGTGAACTTTGCTGGAGTAATGACAACCTTGCATGGGTGAACAGGGAGTTGTACATCTGCTCAATGTCCAGATGTGAAGCATATTTTTCAAAACGCTTTCATTTACAGGTCTACGGTTTACAATCCCAAAGAAAGGAAATCACAAATTGGTATTTTAAAAGCGCAGAGAGAATATTCAGTTTTATTGAAAAAACAGACTGCTGTTACATTTTCTTGCTTCAGAGACAAATCTACAACCGCCTCTGAGCAGTTTACTGGAGAAGATCGACACTATCCAGGAACGGTTCTTGAAATTATTTAAGAATAAAATATTTTCTATTTCCATTGAAGGAGTTTTGACAATAACGTGGTGTAATTGTTGAGTTCCTGTGCATGAATCCTGAAATGAGAGCATGGATCTCACTGCAGAAGGCGTGGACTTAAAATTAATGAAATACATTTTGAATAATAAAACTGATTTCTTTCATGGCAGTATGAATCTGTTGAATTATTTTTCTAAGTCTAGGGTTTATTAGAAATATAAAGTAATTAATTGAAAGATCTAAAGAATAATTGCAGTTTTGAGTGCACTGTTAAACAATACGATTATAATAGCAATATTGTGCAGGAAGGGACTGCAGATGCCAGTTTAAACCGAAGATGGACATAAAATGATGGAGTATCTCAGTGGGACAGGCAGCATCTCTGGAGAGAAGGAATGGGTGATGTTTCGGGTCGAGACCCTTCTTCAGACTGTAATACCAATATCTTTCATTTTTGAGTGAACTAATTTTTTAAAAATTGTTCTTATTCATGAGTGTATTCCATTTAAACAGTTGCTGCGTCACCTGGAAAAACGTGCTGTTTAGTTTGGATTTGATCCCGCTGGTTGTGGTATACCTCCAAAGGGAGAGAGATTGAGGGTGGATGCCACTGTTGTCCATGACAACCACAATCGCTGAGTGATCAAGTGTCGGATACAATCTACAAACATGGGCTCATGCTCAATTTGCTGTCTAATGCCAAGATGACTCACTATGGACATTACCAGCAATCGCAACACAAGGATTCACATCTGAAATAAAATAGAAAACAACAAATCTGAAGAAAGGTCTCGACCCAAAACATCATTGATTCCTTTTTCTCGAGATGGGCACCATATCTGAGGAAAGATGTATAGGCTCTGGAGAGGGTCCACAGGAGGTTTACAAGAATGATCCCAGGAATGAGTAGGTTAACCTATGATGAGCGTTTGTCGGCACTGGGCCTGTAGTCGTAACTCCAGTTTAGAAGAATGAGGGGGGACCTTATTGAAACACACAGAATAGTGAAAGGCTTGTATGGAGTGGTGGTGGAGAGGATGTTTCCACTTGTGGAAGAGTCTAAGACCAAGAGGTCATAGCCTCAGAATTAAGGGACGTTCTTTTAGGAAGGAGATGAGGAGAAATTTATTTAGAGGGTGGTGAATCTGTGGAATTCTTTGCCACAGAAGGCTGTAGAGGCCAAGTCAGAGAAAGATCGATTCTTGGTTAGTATGGGTTCCAGTGGGTATGGAGAGAAGGCAGGAGAATAAGGTTAGGAGGGAGAGATAGATCAGCCATGATTGAATGGCGGAGTAGACTTGATGAGCCAAATGGCCTAATTCTGCTCTTATCACCAGGAGATATTCATGGCACATCTTCATGTTGATGTATGTCAGTGTAGTACACTTACAAACCTTAGTTCAATTTATTACCCTTGCTTCATTACAACAAAAAAATTAAAATAATGTAATATTTTAAAGTATTCCATTAATGGATCTAACGGTCATAAATAGTCAGAAACACTAACATGGTGTACTTAACATGGTGATACAGAGAGGGAGGTTGTCGTAATTACCTATCAAACCTTTTATTTCAGCAGGTTTGGGTTGAACTGATCACCTTCCTAACACATAAGGAAGATGTGAGATACGCTTTGTGCTCACAATCACTGCTCAAAGACTAAATCTTGGAAGCAAGAGTTCTTTATTCCTCTCGACTCTGCAGAAACCGGGTGCCTCTCCAAGTCGAGACACACCGAAGCCAAAGAAGTCATCCCCCTTTATACACAGAATTTTACATTCAACCTCCCCTCTGGACCCTTCTCCAATCAGGGTCTGAGGTGCACAATCTGTAGGTACATCCCACCGTACATCCCCTCGCACCTCCCATATCATACATCGCATGTTCAAACATGTTCATGGTAATGAGCAGTTTCTTGACCAGGGGTGTGTTGTAATATTCATTTATTCTATTAAGCATGCTCAGTTGCTCATGACCTACCCTAGTTTTACTCACCTCCTAGTGAAACCCTCTCAGTTCTCCTATATCAGTACTAAAGCTAAGCTATAGTGACAAGGGTCCCATGTATCACTCCATTCCACTGATAGGGAACTCTCTACATCACTCCCTTCCACTGCTATACAATGCTATTACTTCTTACTCAAGGACTCAAGGATGGGTCTGGTAACCTTCAGACACAGCTGTGTCAGAACCCTCTCTCCAGCCGCTCTCAGTTCGAATTCTCTTTAAAAACTCCTTACCTTAATGGGGTTTAATCACTTTATCCCTCACAAAGTCACACAATGCTGGAGTAACTCAGCGGGACAGGCAGCATCTCTGGAGAGAAGGAATGCGTGACGTTTTGGGTCGAGACCCTACTTCAGACTGAAATGCAATAATTTAGGCCGATTGCAAATCCCTCTCCTCCCCTCCTTAGGCCATTCAAAGTGTTGTAACAAATACCTTTCAGCTTCAGCAAAAACACGGTTGCTATATGGCTAGTACCACTTTGCCATTGGTGGGAGGTTGTTCTGTTTTTTTTCTACATGATGATGGTGAATCATTAACTTTGGGACATTCCAAAACTGTGAAAGCTGCTGGATGGAAGCAAGTCTTTCTCTTCTCATTGTTCCCTTCATATGGGAGGGGTCCGGCAGAAGCAGCTCAGGCTCAATTGATCACAGACCAAACTATCATGAATTGCTTGAAAAATAAAACAATTTACAGTTCAGGAGGTATCGGGGAAGGTCACAAACCTACCCCTTCTCTCGACTGCAATGTGCCAAGCATGTCAGCATCTGTGGAGCATTGCAGTGAGATTTGCAGCAAGAGTGGGAAGAATGTAAAGGGCAGGTCTCACAGCTTGGCGAACGGGCTAATTAACAGCTGCCAATGAAAGGAAGGTAAGCTTAAGTAGAGCTAAATCATAGGAATGGCCACTCCACTGTCCAGAGTAAGAATGGGACATTGAGCCTTGGGCTCAGGGGGGTTGGGTGAGAGGAATCTTCAGCCAGGATGACTGCAAGATAAGGTTTGGTCTGTCACTTTTTGACACTTCTTGTTTATTTTGGAGTGCAACGTGGTCTTGGAGATGGAGGCTAGTGCAGCGGAGTGCTCGGCCTGTGGGATGTGGGGACGCATGAAGATGGTCAGCGTCCATGAGGACCACATCTCCAGCAGCTCCTTAAAGACCACGTTGGGGAACTGGAGCCGCAGCTGGAAAACCTCAGGCGCATCCAGGAGAGTGAGCAAGTCATAGCAGGAGCTTTTGTGAGGTCTTCAGGCTGAGAATAGATGGGTGAACAGGCAAGGGAGCAGGCAGTGTGTTTTCAGGAATCCCCCGTGGGCATTCCTCTGCAAAACAGGTAAACCACCTCGGGTGTTTAAGAAGGAACTGCAGATGCTGGAAAATCGAAGGTAGACAAAAGTGCTGGAGAAACTCAGCGGGTGCAGCAGCATCTATGGAGCAAAGGAAACGTTGCCTATTTAGATGCTGCTGCACCTGCTGAGTTTCTCCAGCACTTTTGTCTACCACCTCGGATACTGTTGGGGGGATGACCATCAGGGGAGAGCAGCAGCAGCAGCAGCAGCAGCAGCCAGGTCTGTGGCACCGGCCCTGGCTCTGAGGCACAGTTGGATGGGGTGAGGTCAGGCAGAGTGATAGTGATGGGGGAGTCAATAGTTAGGGGAACAGACACGAGACTGTGTGGCATCAAAGGGGACTCCAGGATGGTGTGTTGCCTCCCTGGTGCCGGGGTCCCGGATGTCTCGGAGTCTCAGAGAAGCCGCAGAACATTCTCTAGGGGGAGGGGGAGCAGCCAGAAGACGTTGTGCACGTTGGCACTAATGACATGGGGAGGCAAAGAGATGAGATCCCACACAGCGCAGATAGGGAGTTGGGCACAAGGTTAAACTGCAAGACCTTGACGGCAATTGTAAGTTCATTAGTGATAGGGGCGGAATTAGGCCATTCGGCCCATCAAGTCCACTTCGCAATTCAATCATGGCTGATCTATCTCCCCCTCCTAACCCCATTCTCCCGCCTTCTCCCCCATAACCCCTGACGCCCGCGAGTGTATAGTGAGTGTAGTAAGGGGCTGAGAAAGCAGTGTTGCGCACCACTGCTATTGAGAATTATGGTGGAGGCGGTGTTGTCACCTATCCTCACTGATTATGGTCTTTGGGTCAGAAAGTTGAGGGTCCAGTGGCAGAGGAAGGTGCTGATTCCTGGATCCAGGAGTTTGGAGATGAGTTTATATGGGATTATAGTGTTGAAGGCTGAGCTATAGTCAATCTGTAGGAATCTGACATAGGTGTCAGTGTTGATAAGCTGTTCTAGAGATGAGTATAGGGCCAGGGAGATGGCGTTTGCTATGGATCTGTTGCGACAGTAGGCAAACTGCAGTGGATCAATGCTACCTGGGAGGCTGGAGTTAATATGCATCATCGCCAGTCCCTTGAAGCACAGAAGACACTAGCACTATCCTACACACGAGAGACAATTTACAAATTTCCCTCAAGCCAATTAACCTATAATCCTGTGTGGGAAGGAACTGCAGATGCTGGTTTACACTGAAGGTAGACACAAAAAGCTGGAGTAACTCAGCGGGACAGGCAGCATCTCTGGAGAGAAGGAGTGCGTGACGTTTCATCAGCTGTGGGTGACGTTTCATCTGTGACACCGAAACATCAGCTATTTCTTTTCTCCAGCGACACTGTTTAACTGGCTGAGTTACTCCAGCACTTTGTGTCTATCTTCGGTGTAAACCATCATCTGCATTTCCTTTGGCTCTAGGGAAATTTGTAAATTCTCCTTGGTGTGCAGGATAGTGCTAGTGCATGCAGTGATCGCTGGTCGACATGGACTCGGGGGGCCGAGGGGCCTATTTCCACAGTAGGCAGAAAATTCTGGAGTAACTCTGTGGGCCAGGCAGCATCTCTGGAGAGAAGGAATGGGTGACGTTTCGGGTCGAGACCCTTCTTCAGTTTGATGTCAGGGGAGGGAGCGGGACAAGGATAGAATGTAGTCGGAGAAAGTAAGACTAGTGGGAGAACTAGGAAGGGGAAGTCTTCTTCTTGCGTATGGCGTGCACAGTCTAAAGTTGCAGGACAACTTGGTCTATTTGATCTTATTGGATTGTGCACGCCAGGGTGATTGCATTCGTCGAAACTGGGCGGACCACGTGAAGGTTGCAATCTCCCACCCTGGAAGGGGGAGGGGATGGAGAGAGAAAGCAAGGGCTATCTGAAGTTAGAGAAGTCAATGTTCATACCGATGGGGTGTAAACTACCCAAGCAAAATATGAGGTGCTGTTCCTCCAATTTGCGCTGGGCCTCATTCTGACAATGGAGGAGGCCCAGGACAGAAAGGGCAGATTGGGAATGGAAGGATGAGTTGAAGTGCTGAGCCACCGGGAGATCAGGTAGGTTAAGACGGACTGAGCGGAGGTGTTCAGCGATACGATCACTGAGCCTGCGCTTGGTCTCGCTGATGTAAAGTTGACACCTGGAACAGCGGATACAGTAGATGTGCGCCTATTTCCATGCTGTATCTCTAAAGTAAAGTAAAGTAAGCCAGCGTATTGATAGTTTTAGGAATTCTATTTCCATTAACTGTTTGCCTCAAATTATAACTTAAAGCAAACTTTTTGAATTCGAGTGAAGTGCTTTGCTAACATTTCTTTGAATGCATCAGGGGTTAAACTAATTTGCCTTTCGAGTAAGAAAGTCAGCTCACTCGACTGGGAATCCAGACTGAGTTACATATGTTGTTTTTCTGCTGTCTCCCAAATGCCCAACTTAATCATGAAGACAGAATTCCAACTTTCCCTCGCCCCTAGTCTGTCTGATTTAATGACCCAAAAAAATCACATTATAATCTGTCTCACTGACATTCTCAATTTAGGTGGCCACGACTCAATGGCAAAGTAAATATTTTTGGGTGTAAGTATGCAACGAGCTGAGAAGTTTAAGTTGCAATTCATGCTGCTCTTTGCCTTTTGGTACTAAATCCCGGGAATGTTTTTGTAAGTTTTAAGATTGCTAACGCAAGATGGGGCACGAAGTTTAAACTCAGTTAATGACAACTTAATCAAATATGGTGTCACACAGAACGTAGCTCACCGGGAACGTGAAATCTACCTGACATTCACTTCCTTTCTGAAAAGCAGAACGGCTTGAATGTATTAAAAGTGGAGCCATGAAGGGCCCATTTGTCTCAGGCAATAAGACAGAGCGTGACTATTTTCCGAGCTAGCGTTTGGGGTTGGAGGGGTGGGGGATTCGGAGCTGAAAACGTAATGGATATCACACTCCCCAGATCCCCATCCGAAGATGCATCCCAGTCAATGACACATAGAGGCAGTCTGGGGTGGAAGATTGCAACCTTCACGTGGTCCGCCCTGTTTCGACTAATGCAATCAACTCGACATGCACAAACGGAAGATCAAATAGAACAGGTTGTCCTACAACTTTAGGCTGTGCACGCCACACGAAAGAAGAAGAAGAGGCAGTCTGAAGAAGGATCTTGACCCGAAACATTGCCCATTCCTTCTATCTAGAGATGCTGCCTGTCCCGCTCAGTTACTCCAGCTTTCTGTCTGTAGAGATGTATAGCATGGAAAGAGGCCCTTTAGCCTAACTCAGCCATGCCAACCAAGTTGCCCAACTGAGCTAGTTCTGCTTGGCTGCGCTGGACATATACCTCTCCAAACCTTTTCTATCATGTAGCTGCCTAAGTGTGTTTTAAATGTTGCAACTGTATCAGTCTCTCACTCTTTCACTGGTAGCTCATTCTGTACACACCACCCTCTGTGTGAAAACATTGCTATATTTTTCTATCTTTTCCCTCTCATCTTAAACCTGGGCCTTCTGATTTTCCTACTCCCCCACCATAGTGAAAATTATACCTTATTTATACCTTATTTATGCTCCTCATGATCTTATATACCACTATCGAGACACCCTTCAGCATTCTACACTAGGGAAAAAATACCCTAACTAACCAACTTCTCCTTATAGCTTTAAACGTACAGACCCAGTAACATCTCTGTAAACTGTAAGAAAGAATGCTGGTTTAAACAAAATGGTGGAGTAACTCAGTGATACAGGCCCTGGAGGTAGACACAAAATGGTGGAGAAGCTCAGTGGTACAGGCACAATCACTGGAGAGCAGGAATGGATGACGTTTTGGTTTGAGACCCTTCTACATCTTTGTAAATCTTATTTGAACCCTCTTCCAATTCCATGTCATTCTTCTTGTAGCAGAGTGACCAGGACAATGCACAGTATTCAAACTGTGGCACCACACGATCTCTCTGTTCTACAAACCACCCCAGTGACAGCACTGTGGTGTAGCGCTCGAGCTACTGGCTTACAGCGCCCTAGACCAAGGTTCCATCCTGCCTACGGGTGCTTCTCTGTACCGGGTTTGCACGTTCTCCCCGTGACTTGCGTGGACTTTCTCCGAGTCCTTCGGTTTCCTCCCACATTCCAAGGACGTACAGGTTTGACAATAGACAATAGACAACAGACAATAGGTGCAGGATTAGGCCATTCGGCCCTTCGAGCCATCACCGCCATTCAATGTGACCATGGCTGATCATCCCCAATCAGTACCCCGTTCCTGCCTTCTCCCCATATCCCCTGACTCCACTATCTTTAAGAGCCCTATCAAGCTCTCTCTTGAAAGTATCCAGAGAACTGGCCTCCACCGCCCTTTGAGGCAGCGAATTCCACAGACTCACAACTCTCTGTGTGAAAAAGTGTTTTCTCATCTCCGTTCTAAATGGCCTAAACCTTATTCTTAAACTGTGGCCCCTGGCTCTGGACTCCCCCAACATCGGGAACATGTTTCCTGCCTCTAACGTGTCTAAATCCTTAATAACCTTATATGTTTCAATAAGATTATTTGTTTCAATAAGATGAACTTTGAGATCCATACTCTTCTGAAGACCAGACACCGGGCATTCATGTCTGGAGATACAGAGGTCTACAAGAAGTCCAGATACGACCTTGGTAAGGCCATCAAAAAGGCCAAAAGGGACTTCTGCTCCAAGCTGGAGGATGAGACAGATGTTTGGCAGCTGTGGCGGGGCCTGAATGCAATCACCTCCTACAAGGCGGAACCAGGAGGTAGCTCGAATGTCGGCGATACATCACCCCCTGATGAGCTCAACGCGTTTTACACACGCTTTGATAGGGAGAACACCGATGTGCCTTCCCGAGCCCCCATTCGCTGTGATGGTATTTCAGTCTCAGTCACAGAGGCCGATGACAGGAAATCCTTCAGAGGGGTGAACCCTCGAAAAGCGCCTGGACCTGATGGTATACCTGGTCGTGTTCTAAAAACCTGTGCGGACCAACTGGCTGGAGTTTTTACGGACATTTTCAACCTCTCACTTCTGAGGTCTGAGGTTCCCACCTGCTTTCAAAAAGGCATCAATTATGTCAGTGCCCAAGAAGAGCAAGGTGACGTGCCTCAATGACTATCGACCAGTGGCACTAACGCCTGTGGTGATGAAGTGCTTTGAGAGGTTGATCATGGCGCAAATCAACTCCTACCTCGACAAAAACCCGGACCCACTGCAGTTTGCTTACCGCCACAACAGATCAACGGTGGATGCGATCTCGCTGGCCCTCCACTCCGCTCTGGACCACTTGGACAACAAAAACTCATATGTCAGGCTGTTATTCATTGACTACAGCTCGGCATTTAACACAATCATCCCCTCCAAGCTGGTTACCAAACTCGCAGAACTGGGTCTCTGAGCATCCCTCTGCAATTGGATCCTCGACTTCCTCATTCACAGACCACAGTCTGTCCGTATTGGTGGAAATGTGTCAGACTCAATAACAATCAGCACGGGAGCACATCAAGGCTGCATGCTCAGCCCCCTGCTGTACTCACTCTATACTCATGACTGCGTAACCGGTCATAGTGCGAACTCCATCATCAAGTTCGCTGACGACACCACTGTTGTGGGACGTATCACTGATGGGGATGAGTCGGAGTACAGAAGAGAGATCGAGCGACTGTCCATATGGTGCCAGCACAATAACCTGGCCCTCAACACCAGCAAAACCAAGGAACTGATTGTGGACTTTGGAAGGAGTAGGATGGGGACCCACAGTCCTGTTTATATCAACGGGTCGATGGTTGAAAGGGTCAAGAGCTTCAAATTCCTGGGCGTGCACATCTCTGAAGACCTTTCCTGGTCCGAGAACACTGATGCTATTATTAAGAAAGCTCATCAGCGCCTCTACTTCCTGAGAAGATTACGGAGAGTCGGTTTGTCAAGGTGAACTCTCTCTAACTTACACAGGTGCACAGTAGAGAGCTTGCTGACTGGTTGCATCGTAGCTTGGTTCGGCAACGTGAGCGCCCTGGAGAGGAAAAGACTACAAAAAGTAATAAACACTGCCCAGTCCATCATCGGCTCTGACCTTCCTTCCATCGAGGGGATCTATCGTAGTCGCTGCCTCAAAAAGGCTGGCAGCATCATCAAGGACCCACACCACCCTGGCCACACACTCATCTCCCTGCTACCTTCAGGTAGAAGGTACAGGAGCCTGAAGACTGCAACGACCAGGTTCAGGAATAGCTACTTCCCCACAGCCATCAGGCTATTAAACTTGGATCCGACAAAACTCTGAACATTAATACCCCTTTATCTCTTATTTTCACTTTATCAATCTATTTATTCATGTGTGTATTTACGTATATAGTGGTATATGGACACACTGATCTGTTTTGTAGTCAATGCCTACTATGTTCTGTTGTGCTATGCAAAGAAAGAATTTCATTGTCCTGTCAGGGACACATGACAATAAACTCTTTTGACTTTGACTTTGACTTTGAGATCCCCTCTCATCCTTCTAAATTCCCGAGTATACAAGCCCAGCTGCTCCATTCTCTCAGTATATGACAGTCCTGCCACCCCGGGAATGAAGCTTGTGAACCTACGCTGTACTCCCTCAATAGTAAGAATGTCCTTGCTCAAATTACGGGACCAAAACTGCACGCAATACTCAAGGTGTGGTCTCACTAGGGCCCTATACAACTGCAGAAGGACCTCTTTGTAGCTTAATTAGCTTGGTATGAATGTAAAATTGTCCCTAGTGTGTGTAGGATAGTGTTAATGTGCGGATCGCTGGTCGGTGTGGATTCAGTGGGCCAAAGGGCCTGATTCCATGCTGTAGCAATAAACTAAACTAAACTAAACTAAAGGGACCTAGCGTTTACCGTAAGCAATGCTCTGGTTTGTCGTACCAAAATGCAACATCTCGCATTAACTGAATTAAATTCCATTTGCCATTCCTTAGCCCAATGATCATTTTTGCTGGTTAGAGAGGAAATTAATGCAATAGAAAGGAAGCACATTAGCTTGGAGGATGTGGAATCGATATGGGTAGAGATGTAAAACATTAAGGGGCAGAAACCGCTAGTGGGTGTTGTGTACAGGCCACCTTACAGTAGTAGTGGAGTTGGGGATGGCATCAAACAGGAAATTAGAAATGCGTGCAACAAAGGTAAAACAGTTATAATGGGTGACTTCAGTCTACATGTAGATTGGGTGAATCAAATTGGCAGGGGTGCTGAGGAAGAGGATTTCTTGGAACGTATGCGGGATAGTATTCTAAACCAACATGTAGAGGAACGAGAGAGCAGGCTATTCTGGACTGGGTATTGAGTAATGAGGAAGGGTTAGTTAGCAGTCTTGTTGTGCGTGGCCCCTTGGGCAAGAGTGACCATAATATGGTTGAGTTCTTCATTAGGATGGAGAGTGACATAATTAATTCAGACACAAGGGTTCTGAACTTAAAGAAAGGTAACTTTGAAGTAATGAGACGTGAATTGGCCAAGATAGACTGGCAACTGATTCTTAAAGGGTTAATGGTGGATAGGCAATGGAAGACATTTAAAGACTGCATGGATGAACTACAACAATTGTTCATCCCAGTTTGGCAAAATAATAAATCAGGGAAGGTAGTGCATCCATGGATAACAAGGGAAATCAGGGATAGTATCAAAACAAAAGATAAAGCATACAAATCAGCCAGACAAAGCAGCCTACCAGAGGACTGGGAGAAATTCAGAGTCCAGCAGAGGAGAATAAAGGGCTTAATTAGGAAAGGGAAAATAGATTATGAAAGAAAACTGGCAGGGAACATAAAAACTGACTGCAAATGTTTTTATAGATATGTGAAGAGAAAAAGATTAGTTAAAACAAATGTAGGTCCCTTGCAGTCAGAAACATTGATCATGGGGAACAAGGATGTGGCAGACCAATTGAATAACTACTTTGGTTCTGTCTTCACTAAGGAAGACATAAATAATCTGCCGGAAATAGCAGGGGACCAGGGGTCAAATGAGATGGAGGAACTGAGTGAAATCCAGGTCAGCTGGGAATTCGGTGGTGTTCGGTAAATTGAATGGATTAAAGGCCGATAAATCCCCAGGGCCAGATAGGCTGCATCCCTGAATACTTAAGGAAGTAGCCCCAGAAATAGTGGATGCATTAGTGATAATTTTTCAAAAGTCTTTAGATTCTGGAGTAGTTCCTGAGGATTGGAGGGTAGCTAATGTAACCCCACTTTTTAAAAAGGGAGGGAGAGCTAAAACGGGGAATTACAGACCAGTTAGTCTAACATCGTAGTGGGGAAACTAGCAGTTTATAATAGTCAATTATAAAAGATGGGATAGCAGCACATTTGGAAAGTGGTGAAATCATTGGACAAAGTCAGCATGGATTTATGAAAGGTAAATCATGTCTGATGAATCTTATAGAATTTTTCAAGGATGTAACTAGTAGAGTGGATAAGGGGGAACCAGTGGATGTGTTATATCTTGACTTTCAGAAGGCTTTCGAGAAGGTCCCACATAAGAGATTAGTGGCAAACCTAAAGCACACAGTATTGGGGGTTCAGTATTGATGTGGATAGAGAACAGGCTGGCAGACAGGAAGCAAAGAGTAGGAGTAAACGGGTCCTTTTCAGAATGGCAGGCAGTGACTAGTGGGGTACCGCAAGGCTCAGTGCTGGGACCCCAGCTATTTACAATATATGTTAATGATTTGGACGAGGGAATTGAATGCAACATCTCCAAGTTTGCGGATGACACGAAGCTGTGGGGCAGTGTTAGCTGTGAGGAGGATGCTAGGAGGCTGCAAGGTGACTTGGATAGGTTGGGTGAGTGGGCAAATGCATGGCAGATGCAGTATAATGTGGATAAATGTGAGGTTATCCAATTTGGTGGCAAGAACTGGAAAGTAGACTATTATCCGATAATAGTCTACTTTCAATTAGGTGGCCGATTAGGAAAAGAGGAGATGCAGCGAGACCTGGGTGTCATGGTACACCAGTCATTGAAGGTAGACATGCAGGTGCAGCAGGCTGTGAAGAAAGCGAATGGTATGTTGGCATTCATAGCAAAAGGATTTGAGTATAGGAGCAGGGAGGTTCTAATGCAGTTGTACAGGGTCTTGGTGAGACCACACCTGGAGTATTGCGTACCGTTTTGGTCTCCTATTCTGAGGAAAGACATTCTTGCCATACAGAGAAGGTTCACCAGACTGATTCCTGGAATGTCAGGACTTCCATATGAAGAAAGACTGGATAGACTCGGCTTGTATTCGCTGGAATTTAGAAGATTGAGAGGGGATCTTATAGAAACTTACAAAATTCTTAAGGGGTTGGACAGGCTAGATGCAGGAAGATTGTTCCCGATGTTGGGGAAGTCCAGAACAAGGGGTCACAGTTTAAGGATAAGGGGGAAGTCTTTTCGCACCAAGATGAGAAAAACATTTTTCACGCAGAGTGGTGAATCTGTGGAATTCTCTGCCACAGAAGGTATTTGAGGCCAGTTCATTGGCTATATTTAAGAGTGAGTTAGATGTGGCCCTTGTGGCTAAGGGGATCGGGGGGTATGGAGAGAAGGCAGGTACGGGATACTGAGTTGGATGATCAGCCATGATCATATTGAATGGCGGTGCAGGCTCGAAGGGCCGAATGGCCTACTCCTGCACCTATTTTCTATGTTTCTATGTTGATTGAGATCCCACTGTAATCATAGAAAAAGTTTTTGCACTTTCCACTATACCACCACTTTAGATATCATCCAGGGATCAAGGAAAGAGTGTTCACGTCGCGGCCGTGTTTCCACCACCACGCGCAAGAAGCGCAAGAAGCGCAAGACGCCATTGTTTGCAGATGCCGAGACGTGTGTTCAGTTCCGGCTGAACAAATTCTAATCTTGTGATGTGGACTTGATAAGAAGAAGCATCATCCACAAACTTACTTACCATGTCATGCACATTCACGTCCAAATTGTTTATATAAATAACGAAGAATAGTTCACCAGCACCAATCCCTGTGGTAGATCACTGGATATGAAGTCAAGTAGCTGGAACTGAAAGCAGTGAGGCCAGAGATTGCACTCTGCCTTCTGTTACCTGCCTTCAAATATGCTTTAATGACACGACAGAAGTTTTAAAGGAGCATTGATGTTTCTTACATTTGCACCCCTCAGATATATATTGCCGATTGATGCTGTTGTTTGGTGGTCTCCTGTTACCATTGATCTGGTGGGAATAAACATATGAATGTACATACTAGGGACAGGAGCAGGCTACTTGATCCCTTGAACTTGCTCAAGCATTTAATGATCTGAAGAAGGGTCTCAACCAGAAACGTCACCCATTCCTTCTCGCCAGAGATGCTGCCTGACCCACTGAGTTACTCCAGCATTTTGTGTCCATCTTTAATTCATTGTAACTTCAACTCTCTAATCCTGGTTAGTCATGACAATGATGGGGTTTATTGTAAATACAGGCTAATTAGTTTAATATTAATGGTGCGAAAGTTTAGTTTTTAGTTTAGTTTAGAGATGCAGCGCAGCTACAGGCCCTTCGGCCGACCGACTAGTGATCCCCGCACGTTCACACTATCCTACACACGCTCGGGACAATTTACATTTACCAAGCCAATTAACCTACATCCTTGTACATCTTTAGAGTGTGGGAGGAAACCGAAGATCTCGGAGAAAACCCCACGCAGTCACGGGGAGAACGTACTGACTCCGTACCAACAGCACCCGTAGTTGGGATCGAACCCGGGACTCAGGCACTGAAAGCGCTGTAAAGCAGCAACTCTACCGCTGTGCCACAGTGCCGATATTGGAATCAATGCTGAGAGACTGTGTAAACCCTCATTTCAAGACACACAACTTAATCAAAGACAATCTTATTGAGAAGTTTATGGCTTACAAATTATAACATTTTTTTGAGTTAAAGATAACAAGGGTAGTTGATCAGGGCAATGCTGTTGTCGTAGACTATGTGAGCATCAGCAAGGCTTTTGTCATGATTCTGCATGGCAGCTTGGAGAAAAAAATAAGGACACTTGGAATTGAATGGAGAGTGCCAGTTTAGATCAACAATTGAATCAGTTGCAGGAATTAGATTTTGAGTTAATGTTTTGAGCCCATGATGTTCAGTGCCAGGTTGTACAATTGATTATTGATCATACAGCAGGAAGCATGGGAGGAGACCTCCCTTCATGCTTCAGACTAAGATACAGTTCACGGAAAGGATAATGCAGAACACACGCTACACTTGTCGCTTTACCTCCCCCCTCAACTCCATTCAAGGACCCAAGCAGTCTTTCCAGGTGAGGCAGAGGTTCACCTGCACCTCCTCCAACCTCATCTATTGCATCCGCTGCTCTAGGTGTCAGCTGCTCTACATCGGTGAGACCAAGCGTGGGCTTGGCGATCGCTTCCCCCAACACCTCCGCTCGGTCCGCATTAACCAACCTGATCTCCCGGTGGCTCAGCACTTCAACTCCCCCTCCTATTCCGAATCCGACCTTTCTGTCCTGGGCCTCCTCCATGGTCAGAGTGAGGACTATCGTAAATTGGAGGAGCAGCACCTCATATTTCGCTTGGGCAGTTTACACCCCAGCGGTATGAACATTGACTTCTCTAATTTCAGGTAGTCCTTACTTTCTCCTTCCCCTCTCAGCTCTCCCTCCACCCACTGGCTCCTCCTCTTCCTTTCTTCTCCCCCCCCCCCCCCTCCCCCCACCCTCACATCAGTCTGAAGAAGGGTCTGGACCTGAAACGTCGCCTATTTCCTTCGCTCCATAGATGCTGCCTCACCCACTGAGTTTCTCCAGCATTTTTGTCTACCTATGCAGAACACATGGGTGTTCACTTTCAGGCATCAAGCATGTTGCTCAGATCCCACTTTATTATGTAACCTTGACAAGACGATTTCTCAACAAAGAGTAGTTCAGCAGCAGCTTAGTGTGGGAAGGATCTGCAGATGCTGGTTTAAACCAAAGATAGACACAAGAAGCTGGAGTAACTCAGCGGATCGGACAGCATCTCTGGAGAAAAGGAATGTGACTTGATTAGTAAGGGGGTCAAAGGTTATGGGAAGAAGGCAGGAGAATGGGGTTAGGAGGGAGAGACAGAGATCAGCCATTGACTTGATGGGCCGAATGGTCTAATTCTGCTCCTATCACTTAAGACCTCATGACGTTTCAGGTCGAGGCCCTTCCTCAGAGTGGACCCAAAACGTCACCTATGCCTTTTCTCCGGAGACGTTGTCTGACCCGCTGAGTTACTCCAGCCTTTTGTGTCTATCTTCGTTCTAAACACTGTGATGACTTGTGTTTGCACTGGAAACTGATTGCAGGACCAGAGGCTCCAGGTGGGGGAAGGACTGGCAGTTGCAGATGAGACAATAAGGTGGATAAGAAGATATAATGGATGCTTTCCCTAATATGCCAAGAGGCAGATTATAAGAGCAGCGATCTTATACTGGAGTTGTATCCAATATAGATGCTCCCCGATTTATAATGCTTCGACTTACGATATTTTATGATCGGCAAACGCTCGGCAGCGGCAGCGGGCTGCACGTCACTTCCAGTCATGTGATCACATTGTACTAAATGCGTTTTCTACTTGCGGCATTTTCGATTTACGATGGGCTTATCAGAACGTTACCCCATCGTAGGTCAGGGAGCAGCAGAGGAATATGTGAGGGACCTGTGTAAGAAGTTATGCAGGATCTAGATAAAAGGGAACCTCTTTCCCTTTGATTTTCTCGCTAGGATGATTTGGGAAGTCTGGACCGCAAACCCTGAAAGGGTAGTAGTGGGATAAAATCTCACCACATTTACAACATTTCTGGATGAGTTCTTAAGGAGCTGTGGCCCACTGGGCAACGGCTAGAAGTCGGGTGGTTTATCTAAACAGCACAGGAACAATGGTGGAGGAAGGAGCTGCAGATGCTGGTTTACACTGTAGATAGACACAAAATGTCGGAGCAACCCAGCGAGACAGGCAGCATCTCTGGAGGGAAGGAATGGGTGACGTTTCTTCAGAAGACGGGTGTTCAGAAGAAGGTCTCAACCTGAAACATCTCCCATTCCTTCTCTCCGGAGAGGCTGCTTGTCCCGCTGAGTTACTCCAGCATTTTGTGTCCATCTTCATAGCAACAATGGGTTGAACAGATCCTGCATCAGACATCTTTTATGCTTCCATAATTCTGCTTCAATAGATATTTCCAAGGCAGTCATTGGAATTAAGATGTTCACTAGCTGAGGGTATTTACAGCTTCCACAATGACCAACTTCCAGAAACGGGGGTCACAGTTTAAGAATAAGGGGGAGGCCATTTAGGACTGAGATGAGGAAAAACTTTTTCTCTCAGAGAGTTGTGAATCTGTGGAATTCTCTGCCACAGAAGGCAGTGGAGGCCAATTCACTGGATGTTTTCAAGAGAGAGTTAGATTTAGCTCTTTGGGCTAAAGGAATCAAGGGATATGGGGAAAAAGCAGGAACGGGGTACTGATTTTAGATGATCAGCCATGATCATATTGAATGGCGGTGCTGGATCAAAGGGCCGAATGGCCTACTCCTGCATCTATTTTTCTATGCTTCTATGTTTCTAACATTGCTGTTACAACACTAACTGAGATTTGCCTGGGAAATGGGATCTCCAAAGATTGCACAGAGATAAGGATGTATAAGGTGTGAAAACAAGACATCGAAGGGGTCTCATTTTCACACCTTATACTTCCTTATCTCTGTGTCTCCGTCTTCCCAGACTCTCAGTCTGAAGAAGGTTCTTGACCCAAAACGTCACCTGTTCCTTCTGTCCAGAGATGTTGCCTGCCCCGCTGAGTTACTCCAGCATTTTGTGTCTATCTTTGGTGTAAACCAGCATCTGCAGTTCCTTCCTACACATCCAAAGGTTGTAACTCACCAGCGAGTCTATGACAGAATTTCTTAACTCCCAGCAAACCAAATTGTAGTTGGACAGCACCAAATCCTTGGCACATACATTAGCTGGCAACATCACAACATGCTTTCAAGAAACCCCACAAAGTACAGTCCCCATGAGCATGGTAGCACTTCTAAGATTTATGCAGAAGGTGATTCATGTATCATTTGCGAGGACAAGCCTGTTCAGTGTATTCTTGGCAGCTCATTGGCAGTAGGTTATGAAACTTTTCCGTCTGCTGGGATGACCTCTGTTCAGGGTCGGTGATGGCACTTGGTTCCAGACCCAATTTTGATTGCTTCCATGAACTCGCTCCCTGAATGTAAAGATTGGCTTTGACCCTTGTCTTAACATAAAGCAAGTCTAACCCTGATTATCAGGCAAGTTCACAAACGTGTTAGTTGTGATATTAGGTATTCCTCCCAGACTCAGTTCATTAACGTTGGGGGTTATATTACGTCCCGGAAACAACTAAAAATATTACAGTTTTTGTAGAAATTAGTGTGGCCAGGCTGCTTTTGATGTGGCAATCAGGAAATCCATTCCAGGACACTGCCAGGAAGTCAAGTAATGCATGAGATGATGTTAGGTTTATTTCTGACATCAGAGTTGGCAGAATGTCTATTTATTCAACATTTAGGGGCCGGTAATCGCAAATACAACCCACTACACTGACGTCCGACTTGGGGGTAAGCTGAATAAGCCTGACATCGTGAAAATCTCCACTTAAAACATGCAATTCACTGCAGAGAAAGCTTAACAAAGAAATCGCAATGGTTTTTTAACTTCAAATAGGAACTGAGAAGTGGAATCCATTTCAAAATTTTGAGAGAATTAAGTGATTTTAATGTTTATTCACAAATTGCATTTCTATCATGTTGTAAGTGGGCCTGTTTTTAATAGGGCATATTCAGGCACAAATAAAATTCCTGTGGATATTGAAAATCCTGAAACTTGCTAAAGAGGCTAAAGCTGTGATGTTCCTGCCTGCCTGCCTGCCTGCCTGCCTGCCTGCCTGGTGTATTCAATTCAAAGGCTTAATCTTAATGGAAAATGCCACCAAACAAACGTTGAATTACAGTTAATAAGAAGGACTTAAACGTTTTTCCACAAAAACTCTGGTTGTTAAACACAGATTGAACAAAATAGATGTTTTTTTGTCCTCTCACTGTGATCAATGCAAATTGTAATTTGCACATTTTTGGTTGGGAATCTTAAAGGACGGATCTTCAGACATTGAATTCATTACCTGTGCTGTGTCAGCTCGAGTGCCTGTCTAAGCTAGTTTCAGGATTTTCAATATCCACAGAGCTTTAAGGGGCTGTCCCACTTGGGCGACATAATCCGCGAGTTCTGGCGAGTTTGCCCTCGACTCATACTCGCAGCATGGTCGACACAAGGTCGTAGGAGGTCTTTGTAACTCTCCTTCATGGTCGAGAGTAGTCCCTATGTACTCGAGGCCTCAGCTAGGTCGCGGCGTATTTTTCACATTGTTGAAAAATGCCCGCAGGTAAAAAAGGTCGCCATGGAAAAAATCAATACTTTTTTTACTCGCAGGTTTAGTCGTAGTAGGTCGTAGTAGGTCGGCATGTTAGTCGTAGGTAATCGAGGGTAGTCGAAAATAGTCGCAGGTAGTCAAAGGAGTTCGTAGATAGTCTTCATCATAGTCGGAGGGAGGTCGAAGGGAGGTCGAAGGGAGGTCGAAGGGAGGTCGAAGGGAGGTCGAAGGAGGTCGTCTTCACTCTCCACTATTCGGTGTCCAAATTTCCCGAAGAATCAGAATCAGAATCAGAATCAGATTTTATTCGCCAAGTATGTTTTGCAACATACGAGGAATTTCACTGGCCAGGTCAGTCATACAATTAAAAAGCAACAGATTCAAAAGCACATTTTAACATGAACATCCACCACAGTGACTCCTACACATTCCCCATTGTGATGGAAGGCAAAATAAAGTTCAAATCCTTCCCTTATGTTCTTCCTTGGTCGGGATCCTCGAGCCCCCGTTGACGGGATGATCTTGACTCCCGTAGCCGGTGGCGTTCGGGCCCTCCGCGTCGAGGCGTTCAGCTCCCGCATCGGGGGGTTGTCAGCTCCCCGCGCCGGGCGATCGAACCTCGCGTCGGGGCTGGTTGAACCTTCTGCGGCGTTGGAGCTCCTGACTCGGCCTCTCCCGAGACTGCGAGCCCTTGATGGTAAGTCCGCAGGCCACAGCGATCCCAGGCAAGGGATCCACACCGATGTTAAGTCCGCGCCCCACGGTGGGGCTCACGACAGTCCGAGGCGGCTTCCAGCTCCAGCGATGGTAGGCCGCAGAGCCCGGAGAATGTGATCCGAAAATTGCTCACATCTCCGGCAAGGTAAGAACCTGAAAAAAAGTTTCGCCCGATTCCACCCCCCCTCCCCCCACACAAAACAAACTGAAGAACATTAAACCAAACTTTTAACAAACACTAAAATAACAAAAAGATGAAAAAACGAGCAGACTGCCGGCAGGGCAGCCATCTCCCCAGCGGCCCTGGTGGTCAGTAGCCCCTGGGTAGTCGCAGCTAGTCAAAGCTGGTCTACATAGTCGATGGAGGTATTCAACATGACATTTTTTCAAACTCTCCTAAACTCTTCTAAACTCGCCAATTAGGTCGCCCAAGTGGGACAGCCTCTTTAAGAGTTTTCTTTTAACGTGCCCTGGATGGATATTAGCTCCATAACTAAGTGGAGCAGTGTACCCTTGATGCAGTCACATCTGTGCTGACAGCAGGGAGGGGATGTTTTGTTATGTTTTGTGATGAAAAACCCGTTGCAATCTGCTTCTTGTTCAAGGAGACGTTGTGGAGGGAAACAGGCCCACAGTGCAGCTGTCTAGGTATCATCAAATCAAAAGCAGCTGCACTTTCCAAAGGCTGAATTTGTATTTAGCTTGTGAAAGAAAGTACTGCAGATGCTGGTTTAAATCGAAGGTAGACACAAAATGCTGGAGTAACTCAGCGGGACAGGCAGCATCTCTGGGTTTCAGTCTGCAGTTCTTACCTATTGGTGAATTCATTGTTCATACCCCTGAGGTCCTGTTTTGTTTCCGTGTGACCTCATTCTGGCAATGGGCGAGGCCCAGAACGGAAAGGTCAATATCGGAATGGGAAGGGGAGTTAAAGTGGTTAGCAACCAGGAGATCCAGTAGGCACTTGGCGGACTGAGTGTAAGAGTTCAGTGAAATGGTCGCTTAATCTATGCTTTGACTGGCCAAGGTACGGGAGCCCACTTTGAGAACACCAGATGCAGTAGATTAGAGTAGAGGAGGGAGATGTGACCCTCTGCCTCATGTGGAAGGACTTTGGGATCCCCTAGATGAAGCCGGGTGAGGAGCAACAGGGACAGGTGTTGCATCTCCTGCGGTTGCAGGGGAAAGTATCTGGGGAGGGGGTGGTTTGGGTGGGAAGGGCCAAGTGAACCAAGAAGTTCCAGAGGGAACGGTGTCTGCAGAAGGCGGAAAGGGGTGGAGATGGGAAGCTGTGAATAGTGGTGGGATCACGTTGGAGGTGACGGAAATGTCAGAGGATGTGTTGGATGTGAAGACTGGTGGGGTGAAAGGTGAGGACCAGGGGAAGTCTATCTTTGTTGTGTCTGGGGAGAGAGGGGGCGAGAATAGAACTCCAGAGAAGAACAGAGGAGATGTGGATGAGGGATCCATCCATGACAGCTGGGGGGAAAAGCACATTCACTAAACTATGAAGACATCTTGGATGTCCTCGAATGGAAAGACTCATCCGGGGAGCAGATATGGATAGCCTCATCACTGCCTCTTGCAAAAAAGCCATCCCCTCACTTCAATACCAACATCTCCGCCACATCTTCCCCCAAGATACGGCCTTCTCTTGCTTTCATCAAAGTGGTGTCTGTAACACATTCCTTATCGTATGCCCAATGGTCAGCGGTAGGGTTGCTCTCTCTCTGCGCTCGCAGCGCCAGAGACCCGGGTTCCGACCCAACTACGGGTGCAGTCCGTACGTGGTTTGTACGTTCTCTCTGTGACGCATGGGTTTTCTCGGAGATCTCTGGTTTCATCCCACACTCAAAAGAGTAGAGGTTTGTAGGTTAATTGGCTTGGTCCCTAGTGTGTGTAGGATAGTGTTAATTTCCGGGGATTGATGGTTGATGCGGATTTGGTGGGCCAAAGGGCCTGTTTGCGCGCCACATCTCCAAACTAAACTAAACTAAACTAAATACTACACCAGTGTGAGATGCCAAGCTGGGGGTACATTTTCCGATATCTTTTCTTTTTTCATAATTTGGCCCATTGAACCTGCATTAAATCTCGGAGCACACCAATGCATCCACTCCCCCACTTATTTCCCTGTAACCTATTTCTCTGACATGCCCATCAATTCCCCTCTGATTCCCTTGCTCCCCACCCCTGCTGCAAGGATTATACAAGAGCACCAGGTGGAAGTCATGTGGTCACATGGATAAGGTGCACACTTTATGCTGCCAGCACTGAAGTCAAGGTTCACCCAATGCCCCTGGAGCTGCGAGGCAGCAACACTGATTGCAGTGCTGCCCTGGAAATAAAGCTATTGCATTGCCAAACCTGATCATTGAAAGTAATGCCTTATGACATCCAAGCAGAATGCCCTTTGGCATCCATAACCAGACATTGGTGTGTGAGTTCACAGGCCTGGAGAGGTTTGTCTCTCATGCAACACATGCCAACACAAGCCCCTGATACACAGGTAGCAGACATGCATTTGCAGCTGCCAGTATGGATTGCAACTCTCCTGAGGAGAACGTTAAATTAGGGATGTAAATTACACTCCTTTTCTACACAGATGCATAATACATCTTGTGTTGATTCTTCCTAACCACAAGCTGTTGAAAGGCACATGGGGCTGTTTAACTCTATTATCTAAAGTGACCATGATGTTTTGGGAAGTCAGCGGGCCAGGCAGCATCTCTCTCTCGCTCTCTCTGTGTCTCTGTTTCTCTCTCTCTGTCTCTGTTTCTCTCTCTCTGTCTCTCTCTCTCTTCGAGTTGCTGCCTCACTGTGCTTGCAGCGCAGGAGACCCGGGTTCGATCCCGACTACGGGCGCTGTCTGACGGAGTTTGCACGTTCTCCCCGTGACCGCGTGGGTTTTCTCCGAGATCTTCGGTTTCCTCCCACACTGCAAAGACGTATGTTAATTGGCTTGGCCAGGAACCTGAAGGTGTCAACCATCTCTACAGAAGATAGACAAAAATAAGCTGGAGTAACTCAACGGGACAGGCAGCATCTCTGAAGAGAAGGAATGGGTGACCTTTCAGGTCGAGACCCTTCTTTAGATCAGAGCTGGCCAGTTCCGATGCTGACAGATATCGGTTTTGGGTCGAGAATCTTATTCAGACTGGGAGTCAGGGGAGTGGGTGTCAGGAGATCCCTTTAAACTCAGCTGGACCCGGTTTCCTGCAGAACCTTGAACTCGCCTGGTTCACTGAATTATAACACTTTAAGATCTGAATTAAAAGTATGCTGGGGTATTAATAGGAAGAACAGTCAATGATAAAGAACTCAGCCAGCCTGTGCCCTAAGTTTTGAGTGTGGCGAATGATGGGAACTTTACTCGACCCCCCCAAGTGTCATATTCCTTCAACTGCTCCGCTGCTCTTAAAGACTTCACTTGCATTCCTTTCCTGTTTTTGCAGGAGTGCCACATCAATTCTCTTTCACAAGTCTATGAGTTTTTCACTGGAAGGGTTTCGGGTCACCACTGTCGGACACTGGCCAGGGCATTCTGAAAGGATGTGGAACATGTGCATCATGACGTCTACTTTGATGCCAATGCTGACATGATTCACGTGCCAAACTGGCCATCACACAAAGTATTCCATGCTGTGCATTCAACACACAGGAATCGTCCCGTATTTTGCATTAGGAAGGACCTTTGCACGCCTTTTAAAATGATTGTCAATTGGTGCAGGAAGGAACTGCAGATGCTGGTTTACGCCGAAGATAGACACCAAATGTCGGAGTAACTCAGTGGGACAGGCAGCATCTCTGGTCTGAAGGCAGCATCCCTTTAGTCTGAAGACGATCCTTGACCCAAAACATTACCTATCTCTGGAGATGGGCGGCACGGTGGCGCAGCGGTAGAGTTGCTGCCTCACAGCGCCAGAGACCCGGGTTTGATCCCAACTACGCGTGCTGTCTGTACGGAGTCTGTACGTTCTCCCCGTGACCTGTGGGGTTTTCTCCGAGATCTTCGATTTCCTCCCACACTCCAAAGACGTAGAGGTTTGTAGGTTAATTAGCTTTGTAAATGTAAAATTGTCCCTAGCGTGTGTGGGGCAGTGTTAATGTGTAGGGATCGCTGGTCGGTGCGGACTCGGTGGGCGAAGGGCCTGTTTCCAGGCTGAATCTCGAAACTAAACTAAAAGAAGGAACGTGTGTCAATTAGTTGCTGCTTTGTTGCTTGTAATGAAGGAGATTTGTCAGACTTCATTGACGTTGAATGTGTGTTTTTTTTGCAGGAGTAAGGATCCCATGTGCTCTCATTTTGCAGCTTGAGCAGAACCCTATTTCTCAAGGATTGGAATAAGAAGGCTCTGCAAGACTGGGCAGGGCAAATGTCTGGATGTGTCACCGTGTGGTGGTGGAGAAGCTTGTGTGGTCCCGAGATCCTGAGAGCGATGCCGTCTGGAGTGATGCTTCTGGCAGGGCCACCCATGGTGGTAAGGTCGAGGGGGAGGTTTCTGACAAAGAGCAATCCAACCCAGACCTCAACGGTGGAACAGGCGGAGGACGATGGCTGACCTTAGTGGAGCGTCACAACGGCTGGGAAGGCGGATGAAGGCTGCAGCAGGAAAGGGTCTCCGGTCGTCTTGGACTCCATGCCACTGGATCCTGACCCAGATCTGTCAAGGACCGTGGGGTGGCTGTCTGTGCACCAGTCTCCCCACGTTAAACAAAGTCACGCACAGGCGTCCTGCAACCCTGGAGACACCCATGGTCAGCCTAGACCGAAGGGGGCCTAACAAGGAAGGAGGAGCTGGTGGAAGTGCCATCGCTGGAAGTCCCCTCCAGTGACTGTTTAAGAAAGAACTGCAGATGCTGAAAAAAATCAAAAGTAGACAGAAATGCTGGAGAAACTCGGCGGGTGAGGCAGCATCTATGGAGCGAAGGAATAGTTGACGTTTTGGGTCTAGACCCTTCTTCAGACTGATGTGAGGGTGGGGGAGGGGGGGGCGGGAAGAAGAAAGGAAGAGACGGAGACAGTGGGCTGTGGGAGAGCTGGGAAGGGAAGGGGAAGGAGGGAGAAAGCAGGAACTACCTGAAATTTGAGGTCAATGTTCATACAGCTGGGGTGTAAACTACCCAAGTGAAACATGAGGTGCTGCTCCTCCAATTTGCGGTGGTACTAATTCTGGCCATGGAGGAGGCCCAGGACAGAAAGGTCGGATGCAGAATGGGAGGGGGAGTTGAAGTGCTGAGCCACCAGGAGATCGGGTTCGTTAATGCGAACTGTGCGGAGGTGTTGGGCGAAGCGATCGCCAAGCCAGCGCTTGGTCTCACCGATGTAGATCAGCTGACATCTAGAGCAGCGGATGCAGTAGATGAGGTTGGAGGAGGTGCAGGTGAACCTCTGCCGCACCTGGAAAGACTGTTTGGGTCCCTGGGTGGAGTCGAGGGGGGAGGTAAAGCGACAAGTGTAGCCTTTCCTCTGGTTGCAAGGGAAAGTGCCAGGAGAAGGGGTGGTTTGGGTGGGAAGGGACGAATTAACCAGGGAGTTGCGGATGGAGCGGTCTCTGTGGAAAGCCGAAAGGGGAAGAAATGGGAAGATGTGGCCAGTGGTGGGATCCCGTTGGAGGTGGCGAAAATGTCGGGGGATTATATGTTGTATGTGATGGCTGGTAGGGTGGAAGGTGAGGACAAGGGGGGCTCTGTCCTTGTTACGGGTGGGGAGATGGGGAGTGAGAGTGGAGCTATGGGATATACAGGAGACCGTGGTGAGAGCCTCATCTATAGTGGAAGAGGGGAACCTCCGTTCCCTAAAGAATGAGGACATCTGCGATGCCCTGGTTTGGACACCTCATCCTGTGTGCAGATGCGGCTCAGACGGAAGAACATTGCCTTCTCCAATTTCAGGTAGTCCTTGCTTTCTCCCTCCTTCCCCTCCCCTTCCCAGCTCTCCCACAGCCCACTGTCTCCGCCTCTTCCTTTCTTCTTCCCGCCCCCCCCACCCCCACATCAGTCTGAAGAAGGGTCTGGACCCGAAACGTCACCTATCCCTTCGCCCCATAGATGCTGCCTCACCGCTGAGTTTCTCCAGCATTTCTGCCCACCCTCCAGTGACTGGATCGTTAGAGCTCTTCTACATGAAGATCTTTTAGGAGCAACTCTCCAGGAAAATACAAAGTGCTGGAGTAACTCAGCAGGTCAGGCAGCATCTCTGGAGAAAAGGAAAAGGTGACGTTTCGGGTATACGTCTGAAGATGGCACGGGAGCAGAGTTGCTGTTTTACAGTGTGTACAATGCCAGAAATCCGGTTCGATCACGGCTAAGGGTGCTGTCTGCATGGAGTTTGCACGTTCTCCCCGTGAACGTGTGGGTTTTCTCCGAGATCTTCGGTTTCCTTCCACACTCCAAAGACGTACAGGTTTGTAGGTTAATTGGCTCGGCGTAAATGTCAAAAATGCCTCTAGTGTGTGTAGGGTGGTGTTAGTGTGCGGGGATCGCTGGTCGGTGCGGACTCGGTGGGCCGAAGGGCCTGTTTCCATGCTGTATCTCTAAACTAAAACAAAACTAGAAAAATCTGCAGTTTCTCCCTGCGCAGAAGTGTGAGGAGCGTGTGATTGGCATAGCGTATAGTATGAAGGCCAGGGTCTAGGGGCGGGAGATTGCAACCTTCACGTGGTCCACCCTGTTTCAACAAATGCAATCAACCTGGCGTGCACAAACAGAAGATCAAGCAGAACATGTTGTCTTACAGCTTTAGGCTGTGCACGCCCTATACGCAAGGAGAAGAAGAAGGCTAGAGGTGAAAGGGGATCAGAGCAGGGAAGTGGGAAGTGAGGGAGGGATGTGTGTGGCAGGGGATGGGGGGTGGGAGAGGGGGGGGGGGGTGAGGAACGAGGGTACATAAAAGGAAAATGTGGAAGATGAGCGTATGAAAGAGGGCTGGCTACAGGGGAAGGGGGGTGGGAGATGTTAGGGGAAATTTGTGCGCACCAGGGTATAAGAGAAGGGGGGAAGAGGGGTAATACTTGAAGATGGAGAGTTCATTGCGCATACTGTTGGGGTTGTCAGCTACTCAAGTGGACCGTGTGGTGTTGCTGCTTCTGTTTGTGAGTCACCTCACTGACATCAGTGGAGGAAAGGACAGAAAGGTTGCTACAGGAATCGAAAGGGGAATTCAAGTTGTTACCAACTGGCAGCTCCAGCAGGCCTGAGGGCGGTGAATCTGTGGAATTATTTGCCACAGAAAACTATGGAGGCCGTCAATGGATATTTTTAAGGCAGAGATAGATTCTTCATTAATACGGGTGTGAGGGGTTATGGGGAGAAGGCAGGGGAATGGGGTTAAGAGGGAAAGATGATTGAATGGTGAAGTGGACTTGATGGGCTGAATGGCCTAATTCTGCTCCTATCACTTATGACCTCATGAGCAGAGAGCGCTCAAGTGCTCAGTGTAACAATCTGTTGGCCTAATCAATGAAAATGAATCTGCATCAGGGTTTTTAACACAAGGTGTTTTCTAATGTAAACGTTTATTTTATTTCCCACTAAGTTTAAATAAAGATTTGTGCAAATAAATGTATTTTCTCCGCACGGTCTGGACTGGATGAAAGAATTAACTGAGGAAAGATGAGGATTCCTGAGGAAAGAGAGCCTTTTTGTGTACGAAGGAACTGCAGACGCTGGTTTACATCGAAGTTAGACTCAAGATGCTGGAGTAACTCTGCGGGGCAGGCAGCATCTCTGAGGAGAAGGAATGAGTGACATTTTGGGTTGAGACCCTTCTTCAGACCGAGAGTCAGGGGTGAGGGAGACACAGAGGTAAAGAAGGCTAAGGCATGAAAGTGAGTCATCAAAAGAGATGTAGAATAGATCATTGTTAGCAAGGAGAAAGTGACAACAAAGAGATAAAATGTAATCAGAGGGACAGTCAGTCTCAAAGATCCTACAGCGAGCAAGATAGATCACTCGACGAAAAAGATGTAGTACGGTCATGGGCAGATTCATGGGTAATTTTTGGCCCTATTTCCGTAACCGGATTCCGTCTCTGCACCAAAGATCCCATAGGATACAAGTGTGGAGATGGAAGATGGTTACGGAAACATCCTCGTGAAAATAAAAGTTATTTGGGAAAAATCTTCTCCCCACTTTCAGAATTATAATTTATTAACACAAACTGTTCCCACGCAACGTTGATTACGCTGCGAGTCGGGTCGGGTCGGGTCTGGTCGGGTCGGGTCGGGTCGGGTCGGGTCGGGTCGGGTCGGGTTGGGTTACTGAAATGGATGAAAAAAAGGCCCACATTCTGCTCCGTTGCGTACCACACGTCAGCCCATTGCAATTAGCAGGAGTGGTCTATCTTGCTCCGCTATAGGATCTTTGGTCAGACTGGTCAGAGAACCGGGAAGAGGCAGGAATGGCCTCAGAAGGTCTAATTCCCCTTTCGATTCCTGTAGCAACCTTTCTGTCCTTTCCCAGAAGGGTTTTGGCCCGAAACGTTGCCTATCTCCTTCGCTCCTTAGATGCTGCTGCACCCGCTGAGTTTCTCCAGCCTTTTGTGTAACCCTCAATTTTCCAGCATCTGCAGTTCCTTCTTTAACAAAGTGTTTTTGTGTCCTGTTTGTGACTTGCACATTAATTGTTAAGCTGTTCACTGTACCTCAGTACACGTGACAATAAACTAAACTGAAGAAAATAACGTGACTGAGGTTAAGTCTTACGATTTCTTCCAGTTCTTTGCACATCTGAGTTTCTTTTGTTGTTTTCCCATTTAGTTTGGAGAACTCTCTCAATCGCTTGGTACATGATTTGTCAGTGTTTGTCATCAAAACTCTAACTTGCAATGGCAGCTTTTAAAGCAGCATTAGTCGAGGGAAGCTTTTAGTATTCACAGATAAGATGAGTGTTGATGTGTTGATGAATAGTGTATTCTTGCAAGGTCGTACTGTTTCCTTAAAAAGTGGAAAAAATATATTCCTGAATCAACATTGTTAGTTTACGTACAGGCCATTTGAAAAGAGGTTTGATTTAAATTTACACAAAATGTAAAAAGCAGGAAATCCTTAGATTGTGGAACAAAGTTAACACAATGAATAAACCACGAGGTTTAATTATCTTCACATTCTGCTTTTAGCATTACCGTTAACATGTTTGCGTACTAACTTTTTTCCCCACTGTAGATAATAAGATATGTTTGTTCAGCTCATGTCTGGATTGAAATAAAGCACAAAGGAACACGCAAAACGAGTCAACAACTGCTCAAGATTCTTGGCATAGAAGAAATTAGACCAAATCTAAAAGAAAAATCTTCAATCATTAATGAAATTAAATATATGAAGTCCTTGGAAGAATACAACCATTATAAGCATTTATCAGATGGGTATAATTCAGTACAACTGGCAGATCTTTTCAATTATCGGGTAATGTTTTTAATTTGTTATATTGATGTTGACTATTGTTCAGTTGTGCGTTTCTTGCATGGAGAAGAAGGCAGTGGAGAAATGGCGTACAATTTATCCTTGTTCATTCTGGAAGGAAATTTAAAAGAAAATTTAAGGGTGGCACGTTGGCGCGACAGTAGAGTTGCCATCTTACAGCGCCAGAGACCCGGGTTCGATCCTGAATACGGGTGCTGTCGGTACGGAGTTTGTACGTTCTCCCCGTGACCTGCGTGAGTTGTCTCCGGGATCTCCGGTTTCCTCCCACACTCCAAAGATGTACAGGTGTGTAGGTTAGTTGGTTTGGTATAAATGTAAATAGGCCCTCGTGTGTGTAGAGTAGTGTTAAAGTGTGGGAATCGCTACTCGATACGGACGCGGTGAGCTGAGGGGCCTGTTTCCGCTCTGTACCTCTAAACTAAGTTTATCTAAAAACTAAACTAAATTAAAAAGATGAAAAAGTTTGCATAGGTGTAAGCCTTGAATAATTATTGTATTTCAAATGGAAAGAATGTATATTAATTAATTTTATTTAATGTGCTTTTTTTTTAAATTGACCTTGCGTTGATAAGATAGACACAAAATGCTGGGGTAAATCAGCGGGACAGGCAGCATCTCTGGAGAGAAGGAATGGGTGATGTTTCGGGTGGAGACCCTTCAGATTCTAGTGTGTGTAGGATAGTGTTAATGTGCGGGGATCGCTGGTTGGTGCGGACTCATTGTTGCACAAGCCTATCTGCCAGCTCATTCCAGAAAAGGCCTAGCCTCTGAGTAAAAAAGTTACCTGTGGGGCCCCTCTGAAATTTCTGTCCTCACACTTTAAACCTTTGCCCTCTAGATTTAGAATCCTCCACCTTGAGACAAAATACTGTTCACATTTACCTTAACCTTGCCCCTCATAATCTTGTACATCTCTCTAAGTTGTACAACCTTCTCTAAAATCTTTAGTTTAGTTTAGAGATGCAGCGCAGAAACAGACCCCTCGGACCAGCGAGTCCGCGCCGACCAGCGATCCTCGCACATTAACACTATCCTACACACACTAGGGACAATTTTTACATTTAAACCAAGCCAATTAACCTACAAACCTGTATGTCTTTGGTGTGTGGGAGGAAACCGAAGATCTCGGAGAAAACCCACGCAGTCACGGGGAGAACGTACAAACTCCGTACAGACGGCACCCGTAGTCTGGATTGAACCCGGGACTCTGGTGCTGTAAGACAACAACTCTACCGCTGCGCTAACGTGCCGCCAAACTACAACCTTCATTACAACCTTCTATGCTCCAAAGACAAAAATTCCCACCCCATCCAACCTCTTCTTATGTCAAGCCTGCAGACCCAGGTAATGTCCTGGTGAATCTCTTTTGCATCCTTTCTGTACAAAGCCTGCAATAAAAATACAAATGGTGTGAGATAAGGATAGAAGAGGTGGAAATTGTGAAGCCAGAGGAAGGAATGTCGGTGGAAGGGAGAAACAAGGAACTGCAGATGCTGGTTTACAAAAAGAGACACAAAGTATTGGAGTAACTCAGCGGGTCAGGCAGCATCTCTGGAGCGGTGACGTTTGGGTTGGGACCATTCTTCAGACTGATTGTAGGGAGGGGGAGGAGAGTAAGATGAGAGGAATGGCAAGACAAAGCGTGGCAGGTAACACGAGAGCACAGGCGAGGAGAGCATAGGTACAGAGTCTCTTGCCCAGAGTAGGGGAATCAGAGGACATATGTTTGAGGTGAGGGAGAAAGATTTAATGGGACCTTGAGGGGTAACTTTTTTACACAAAGGGTGTTTGGTGTGTGGAACAATCTGCCAGGCAAGGTAGTTGTGGCAGGTATTATTGCAACAGTTAAGAAACATTAGATATTTTATAACATTAGAAACATTAGAAATATTAAACATAGGATAGGTTTAGAGTGAAATGGGCCAAAAGCAGGCAGGTAGGACAAGTGCAGATGGGGTATTTTGGTTGGCATGGGCAAGTTGGGCCGAAGGGCCTGTTTCCACACGATGGATGAAGATGTAGGTAAATGGTTTTTGCAAAGGCCAGAGATGAAAAGAAGGTGTGAGACGAAAAGATTGAGGGGTTGCGAATTGTGAAGCTAGAGGAAGTTGGTGGATGGGGAGGGGAGAAATCTAATGCAAGTTCAGGTGGGGCATGGGGAGAGGGGGGGAGGGGGGGAGGTTGTTAGAGGTTGCCTAAAATTGGAGAATTCAATGTTCATATCTTTGCGTTGTAAGCTACTCACGCAGTCTAACCAGACATCAAAATCATACTGAAAATGTCTGAAGGGTCCCGACGGGAAATGCTACCTATTCATTTTCTCCAGAGGTGTTGCCTGACCAGCTGAGTTACTCCAGCATTTTGTGTCTATCTTTGGTGTGAACCAGCATCCGCAGTTCACTCCCACACAGTTTATTTGCATATGTGGCTTCCTGTCTGTCAGCAAATGTTCATTCATTGTCAATACATTACTCACAATCGCCATGCTATTTAATTTTGCAAGCTTCGTGACTCTTTAGCTAAGAGTTTATGAAAACGCAAAAGCACCACATCCACTGGTTTTCCCTTATCTACTCCACCAGTTAATCTTTGACAAGCTCCAGAAGCAGAAGTTTTTAAATGCAGACGAATCCTCCCCTTGCAGCACATTCATCAGGTTATCATACTGTCCAAGCATCATCTTCTTTGCAAGAAGGGCTTCACCTTCTTCTGCCTCCTCTTCACCCTTGTGCTTTCCCTTCTGCCTCTCTTGAAAGGCTGATGAAGCAAAAGGGCTGCCGCTGACAGCAGTAGATGTACTTTTAGTAACATCCACCTAACTTGTTCCTTCCCTGCTCTCATGGTTCAGAATGATTTAAAAAAAACCTGGGAGGCTTTTATTGTAAGAAAAAAAAAGTTTCTCTGCTAAAAGAACTCTGCAACTATGATTGAGCATGCCCAGGAGTGACAGAGGTCACGTGCTTATGTTAATATTAACCTTTTTTTCACCCAGTTTTATTCCACCAGGGAAGTCTTTCCTTCCACTCCCTGCAACCTCCGGCAACCACCTTCAACTAGCATCGCAACCGGTTTCGACTAAAAATTACCGATTTTTAAAACGGCAACCTATTTTTTGTCGAGGCCGGTTTTGAATTATTTTAAATAATCGCCGGAACATAGAAGAAGCTCGACTACGTGGAAACCATTTTCGACCATTAGGGAGAGTGACAAAAACCTCCGGGAACCTCACGGAAACCTTGGGTGGGGCGCAAGGTCTCCAGAGGTTTCCGTTCAGGTTTCCTAAATGGGACAGGGGCTTAAGGCAGTTCGTCGTTGTCTACAACCTCGCTCTGGCGCCTCCTGCGACGGCGCTGGTGCCCAACTGTAACGGCCCTGCTGTTCCTTTGGATCGATCAGCGTCGTGGAGAGGGGGGACGTGCTGCATGGGCGACAGCCTGTCCTCCATATGACATCGCCCAGGCTTGCATCCAACCAGGATGCATCACCCATGGTCAGTCATGACCGAGGGGTCCTACTACTAATAATCATTCTATTCTCACAACCACCTGTTTGTACTGAGAGCTCCAATTATTAGGTGCTGGGGAATCATCAGCTTTTCAGGCCCATTAATTTCTCCAGTTCCAATTTCTTGCTAATGCTAATTTTATTTGGATGTTTGATTTTTGGTCCTTAAAATTTAGCATGTTGTTTACTGGAGTCAGACCAAAGTATTTGTTTAATTGCTTTGCATTTCCCTATGCCTGTTCTGAATTCTCTGGTTTCTGACCACAGGGCCCCCATTCTGACTGTTGTAAGCTTTCTTTTTGTTTAAACACATCTGTAGATGCTTTTACATCCATTGTTTCTCCCAACCTGTTCACTCTCATACTTTGAGCTGTTGAGCTATTGACTTTCTTTGCTGAAATCTAAACTGCTCCCATTCCTCAGGTTGGTACGTGTAGGAAGGAACTGCAGATGCTGATATACATTGAAGATAGACAGAAATTGTTGGAGTAACTCAACGGGACAGGCAGCATCTCTGGATAGAAGGAATGAGTGACGTTTTGTGTTAGGGTCTCGAAAACTCATCCATTCCTTCTCAACAGAGATGCTGCCTGTCCCGCTGAGTTACTCCAACATTGTGTGTCTATCCTCAGGTTGATACCTTGTCTATCAATCATTTCTCACTCCTCATTGGATTTACAGGTACTATTAGCTTTAATTGATTTTGAATTGGGCTGCTTTTCCTTTTACAGTTTTATACCCTAAGAATGTCTGTAGATTTTGTTCTTGCACTTGTTTCTTGAACGTTAGCCATTGCCTATCCCCCATCAGACAGGGTAAACCATTTTTGCAGAGCGTCTCTGTTTTGTTTAGTTTAGTTTAGAGATACAGCGTGGAAACAGGTCCATCAGCCCACCGTGTCAGCACCGACCAGCGATCCCCACACACTAACACTATCCTATACACACTAGGGACAATTTTACATTCACACCAAGCCAATTGACCTACAAACATGCAGGGGCGGATATCCCGGTGGGGGGAGGGGGGGGGGGCAATGGGGACACGACCCCCCTGTTTTGAGAGGTCCCCACCCGAAAGCCCCCCCCCCCATGCCCGAGGGTGGCCAGAGACATCGGGAGTCCGACGGGAGCGGTGCCCCCAGGCCCACAGCCAGCGCAGAGAAGCAGTGCTAAACCCAGCTCAACTCTGCCTCTCCAGCCAAGTTAACCTACAGCCCTGCCTGGATTTACGGGAAATATGTCATCAATCCAGGCAGAGTTGAGCTGCATTTAGCGCTGGATTGAGCTGAAATTACCGTTCACAGGGCCTCCGAAGCCTCGCGCGTGTCTGTGAGCGTGCGCATGTGCGCGCTGCCGCCAAGATATTGTGTCCCCCCTGTCCCCAGGTCCCCTCCATATTTTGATAGCGATTTCCGTGACTGCAAACATGTACGTCTTTGGAATGTGGGAGGAAAAGGAAGATCTTGGAGAAAGCTCACGCAGGTCACGAGGAGAACGTACGCACTCCGTACAGGCAAGAGAACGTACGCACGCCGTACAGACAAGAAATACGAGTTGTATCTTGAGGACTTAAAGCATTAACCAGTCCAATCAATATTATCAACCTCAAGGTGAAATTTAAAAAAAAAGCACATTAAATAAAATGAATGAATAAGAATTTCTTCGATTTAGAAAAAAAATATTATTAAAAACTTACATCAATGCAAATGTTTTCATCTTTTTAGTTTAGTTTAGAGATACAATGCGGATACAGGCCCTTGGCCCACTGAGTCCGCACCGACCAGCGATCCCCGCACTTTAACACTTCAACGTTTAAGAAACATTTAGACAGGTACATGGATAGGACAGGTTTGGAGGGATATGGGCCAAACACAGGCAGGTGGGACTAGTGTAGCTGGGACACGTTGGCTGGTATGGGCAAGTTGGGCCGAAGGGCCTGTTTCCACACTGTATCACTCTACGACTCTATAACTCTATGACATCATGTTATAAACTTCTGAAAGTTCTCCCCGCAACCTCTGACATTCCAGAGAAAACAATTCAAGTCTGTCCGACCTCTCCCTGTAGATAATAGTCCTTAATCCAGCTAATATTCTGGTTAACCTCCTCTGCAACATTTCCAAAGCCTCCACATTCTTCCTGTGATGTGGCAACCAGAGCTGCATGCACCATTCCAATGCAGCATGAAGAAAGTCCTGAGATACTGTCTGTCCCACTGAGTTACTCCAGCATGTTGTGTCTATCTTCAGTGCAAAATAGCATCTGCAGTTCCATCCTACACTAAACAAAGTCCTATAAAGCTGCTTCATGACTTTCTGACACTTATACTCAATGCCCCAGCCTATGAAAGCAAGGACATCCTATGCATTGTTAGCCACTCTATCCACTTGTGTTGCTACTTTCAGACTGTTATGGATTTGTACCGCCAAATCCCTCTGTTCATCAATGCTGTTCAGGGCCATGCATTAACTGAATATTTGCTCCTTACGTTTGACCTCCCAAAGTGCAGATTATCCGCCCATTTCTGTAGTTGATCTATATCCTGCTTGATACTTTAACCGCCCTCCCCACAGCCCACGACTGCAGCAATCTCGGCCTTCTTCTTGCGTGTGGCGTGCACAGCCTAAAGTTGTAGGACAATTTGTTCTATTTGATCTTATTTGATTGTGCACGCCAGGTCGATTGCATTCGTCGAAACAGGGCGGACCACGTGAAGGTTGCAATCTCCCACCCCAGCAATCTTGGTGTTATCTGCACACTGACTAACAAATCTGGTTACCTTTAAGTCATGTATATATATCACAAACAGCAGCAGTCCCAGCACATAACCTTGCAGAACTCCACTGGTCACAACCTTTCAGTCTGAACTTTGTCATTCCACCACACCCCCCTGTCTTCTATCAGGGAGACAATTCTGAATTTATATGACAAAGTCACTGTTAATCCCAAGTATCTTAATCTTCTGGATTTGCCTACCGTGGGGGACCATCAAATGCCTACTAATATCCATGGACAACATCTATTGGCCTATCCTCATTGATCACCTTCATCATCTCCTCAAAAAACTCAATCAAGTTAGTAAGACATAACCTGCCATGTACAAGGCCATATTACCTGTCCACATACAAGGCCATACTGCCTGTCCACATACAAGGCCATACTGCCTGTCCACATACAAGGCCATACTGCCTGTCCACATACAAGGCCATGCTGCCTGTCCACATACAAGGCCATACTGACACTGTCCACATACAAGGCCATGCTGCCTGTCCACATACAAGGCCATGTTGACTGTCCACATACAAGGCCATGTTGACTGTCCACATACAAGGCCATACTGACACTGTCCACATACAAGGCCATACTGACACTGTCCACATACAAGGCCATGCTGACACTGTCCACATACAAGGCCATGTTGACTGTCCACATACAAGGCCATACTGACTGTCAAATACAAGGCCATGTTGACTGTCCACATACAAGGCCATACTGCCTGTCCACATACCAGGCCATGTTGACTGTCCACATACAAGGCCATGCTGCCTGTCCACATACAAGGCCATGTTGACTGTCCACATACAAGGCCATACTGACACTGTCCACATACAAGGCCATGCTGACTGTCCACATACAAGGCCATGTTGCCTGTCCACATACAAGGCCATGCTGACTGTCCACATACAAGGCCATGCTGCCTGTCCACATACAAGGCCATGCTGCCTGTTCCTACCTAACTCATTCTCTTCCACATGGGTGTAAATGCATTCCTGAGGAATCCTCTGCAATAGGTTCCCTACCACTGATGTGAGGCTCACTGGCCTATACTTCCCTTCTTAAATAGAGGAACAACATTAACGACTCTCCAGTCCTCTGGAACTTTGCCTGTGGCTAGAGAAGATGTAAAGATCTTTGTCAGGACACAGTCTCCTCCCTTACATCTCTCAATAAGCTGGGATATTCCTGACGGGCTGCGGCTGTGGACTGGGAACGTGGCCGGCGATCATTGTCCAGGCGCCGCGGTCTCGATGCCCCCCAGATCGTCGCGTAGAAGCCCGGGTCGGGGCCCACCCAGGGCCTCGCGGGTTGGATGGAGGATCCGGGGCCTCGCGGGGCGGTGGAGCGGTGATGGAGCCGGCGGCTGGGCCCGGGCCGGCACCACAGAGGCGTAAAGTGGGGCGTCGACAGTGGTGAGGCCTCGGCACAGGGGATGATCAATAGAGACCCGGCGTGGGGGTACACCTGTGGGGTGGGGGGGGGGGGGGAAGAGCAATGGAGGAGCCGTCCAGCTTTGTAACTTTGTCAGCTCTGTAGGTGGCCGCTATTTGTATACAATGGGTATGCAAGCAACGAATCTCACTGCGCCTAGTCACATGTGATAATAAAGTAGTCCTATTCCTATTACCTAGATCCCATGCGATCCTGTACATTTACGATACGATAGAACTTTACTTATCCTAGGAAGGAACTAGATCTGCCTTATCCACCTTAATGTTTCTCAAAAGCCCCAACACCTCCTGCTTCTTAATATCAAACTTGTCACGAATTTGTTCAATGCACAACATCAATCCATTAATGAATATAACACCACACAATATTGATCCACATGAACATAACCTACATATTAACAATTTAAAGACTGTATTTCGCAATGAAAACGGACGTAGCAACTTTCCCCAGGGCCACTCTCAACTATTGAGTGTCAGCAGAATGAATAGATCTGCAGTGCAGATGTTGCCTTCCAATTTGGCACGGAAATCGCTATCAAAACATGGGGGGACCGGGGACACACACAATATCTTGGCGGCCACGCACGCATGCGCGCACTCACTCACTCACACACACGCACGCACGCGAGGCTTCGGAGGCTTCAGCCGTGGGCCCTGTGTACGGTAATTATGGGAATGACGCCCCAGCCTTACGGCCAGTGCGGAGAAGCAGCGCTAAATCCAGTTCAACTCTGCCTGTCTCGCCGGGTTAACCTACAGCCATGCCTGGACTGACGGGACACCAGTCCGGAGCCATGGAACTAGCGCTGCTTCTCTGCGCTGGCTGTAAGCCTGGGCCGTCGTTCCCGTAAGTCCATGTAGGGCTGGTGGGTTAACAGCAGAGTCGAGCTGGATTTAGCGCTGCTTCTCCGCGGTGGCTGAAAGCCTGGGCCATATTTCACATAAGTCCAGGCAGGGCTGTAGGTTAACCTGGCGGGACAGGCAGTTTTGAGCTGGATTTAGCGTTGCTTCTCCGCGCTGGCTGTGGGCCTGGGGTCACCGCCCCCGTCTGACTCCCGACGTCTCTGGCTACCCCCGGGCGTTGGGGAGGGAGCACTCGTGTGGGGACAGGGATGGTCCAGTGGCGGTTCAGCAGCGACTGCAATGCCGGAGACATGGGATCGAACCTGGCTGTGGATGAGGCGCAGGTCTGTGTCCAGGGCTGCCTAGAGTGTTTTTCGCTTGCGACCTATGACCTGGGCATGCAATTCAAGCTCCGCTCCATGATCTTTGCCCCAAGGACGTCTCCTTCCTCCAATCACCGCCCTCTATCCTCAGTCCCACCCCCTTATTTCTGCCTCTTACATCTCCCTCCTCCAATCATCACGCTGAATCATCATTTTCCACCCCCATTGCCCATTGACCGACGTCTCTGTCGTCCAAACCGGCGCGCCCTCCCGCGATCATCAGTCCCACCCACATTGTCTCGCGAAAAGCAGAGATGTCAACGAGTTTTAAAATTCGGATTACAAAAAATGGGGGGATCGTCCCCCACCTCTCAAACAGGGGGAGGGAAGTGTCCCCCCTGTCCCCCCCCCCCCCACCGGGATTTTTACGTCCCTGCAATTTGGAGCAATTGCTAGGCAATGCTTTCTGCATCTGCTTGCTATACGGGTGCAGATGCTTGCCCTATTTATTCAGATTCCAACAGTTCAGGTTGCGACAGGGGTGCACAGTGGCGCAGCGTAGAGTTGCTGCCCGACAGCGCTCGCAGCACCAGAGACCCGGCTTTGATCCTGACTGGGGTGCTGTCTGTACAGAGTTTGTACGTTCTCGCCCGTGACCTGTGTGGGGTTCCTCTGAGATCTTCAGTTTCCTCCCACACTCCAAAGATGTGCTGGCTTGTTGGTTAATTGGCTTGGCATAAGGCAAATTGTCCCTGGTGTTTTGTAGGATAGCGTTAGTGTGCCGGGATCGCTGGTTGGTGCGGGCTCGGTGGGCCGAATAAAGGCATGTTTTTGCGCTGTATCACTAAACTAAGTTCCACATTTTTGCTTCTGTTTGCACCTTCAGCACTTTCTAATGCTATATACTTAATCAGGCAAAGGGCAGATCCAATGTAGAAACAAAGAACTGCAGATGCTGGTTTACAAAACAAAGACACAATGTGTCAGGCAGCCTCTCTGGAGATCATGTTGTAGCTGATTTTCTTCAGATCCAACGTTTGGCTAGTATTGCTTGATTCTCTTCTCTAGCAATTTCTTTCTGGAATTTGAGAATGAAAGTTGAAACAATCACTGGCGTTAAAAGAATAACCACAGGCATAGAACACCACTTGAATCTGAAACTGACATTGCAAAGTATGCAGATTTTACTTCACGGGCTCAAGTTTCATATCTAGCTCTTTGGCTTCATGGCAAATAATCTGTATCAGACACCAGAAATGCTTTGATTTGCAGCATCTTATCACGAAAATATACAAATGCATTCACAAAGTATTCAGACCCCTTCACTTTTCCACTTATTATAACGTTACAACCTTATTTTAAAATGGATGAAATTCTTTTTTTATATCATTAATCTACACACAATACCCAGAATGAGAGAACTGAAAAACAGGTTTGCAAAGTAATTAAAAATAAATAACTGAAATATCACAAGTACATAAGTATTCAGACCCTTTGCTATGACACTCAAAATTGAGCTTAGGTTCATCCTGTTTTTTTTTTTTTTTTTTTTCCCCCCCCAAAAATTGATTATCCTTGAGATGTTTCGACAACTTGATTAGAGTTGTCCATGGTAAATTAAATTGATTGGACATGGTTTGGAAAAGGTCCCACAGTTGACAGTGCATGTCAGCGCAAAATCCAAGCCATGAAGACGAAGGAATTGTCTATAGACCTCCAAGACAGGATGTGTCGAGACACAGATCTGGGAAGGATTATAAAAAACACCCCATTTTCTGCAGCATTGCAGGTCCCAAAGAGCACAGTGGCCTCCGTCATTCTTAACTTTGGAACCACCAGAACTCTTCATAGAGCTGGCCTCTGGTCAAACTGAGCAATCGGGGAGAAGGGCCTTGGTCAGGGAGGTGACCAAGAACCGATGGTCACTCTGACAGAGCTGCAGAGTTCTCTCTGTGGAGATGGTGAGAAACCTTCCAGAAGGACAACTATATCTGCAGCACTCCACCATTCAGGCCTTTATTGGGAGTGTGGCCAGGACGGAAGCCACTCCTCAGTAAAAGGCACATGACAACCCGCTTGGAGTTTGCCAGAAAAAGGCATGAGAAAACAAATGACTCTCTGGTCTGATGTGACACCAATATTGAACTTTTGGCCTGAATGCCAAGCGTCACATCAGGAGAAAACCAGGCACCGCTCATCACCTGGCCAATACCATACCTATGGTTAGGGCATGGTCGGGTGGGCAGCATCACGCTGTTTGTGGGGATGTTTTTCAGCTGGTAGGAACTAGTCAGGATCGAGGAAAGATGAGTAACGTCATACAAGCTTGTAGCGTCTTACCCAAGAGACTTGAGGCTGTGAATCGCTGTCAAAGGTTTTGCCTCAACAAAGTACTGAGTTAAGGGTCTGTAAATGTGATGTTTCAGTTATTTCTTTTTAAATTTACTTTGCAACATTTTCTAAAACACCTGTTTTTGCTTTTTTTATTATGAGGTATTGTGTGTAGATATGATGATAAAAAAATGAATTTAATTTCAATCCATTTTTGAAATAAGGCTGTAACGTAACAAAATGTGGAAAAAGTGAAGGGTCTGAATACTTTCTGAATGCACGGTAAAGTCTTAGCTGAACTAATAATTTTTTTTAGAACAATTTAGCAATTTAACCATTCAGGGTAATTTGCACCACAGAGTTTCACAACTATGACGTAATTGTTTTAAATGTAGTGCAGCGAAGATGAGATTTAATTCAGCACATGAGCAGTTTCATGGGAAACAAAGAAAAACCATATTTCTGTATTTTGGCTCATAGCTCGATTTGAACATAAAGTGGTAATTTCAGCAAATCTGAATTGCATGTTAATTTTTTATTCTGTTTTTCATTTGAATGATCTTCCGTTGGTATCTGCAAAAAATGTGCGGATTTATGGGTGGTACAAAAATAAATATAGATAAAATAATATTCATATATAAAACATCAATTACCATAATAATCTTCCTTTCATTGCCGCAAGCATTCAAGAATTTTTCTTTTGAAGTTGAGGACAAAGTTTTTCCAACTGTCCTTTCTTCAGATAGGTAATCCGTGTTGCCGTCACCACGACTGCAGAGCCTGGCGGTGTTTGTTTTTGTGTCGTTCTTCACGGTGTTGCACACGGTGACGCAGCGGCAGAGTTGCAGCCATGACAGCCGCTAGACACCCAGGGACGATTGCGAACTGTCTGGATGTAGTTTGTTACATTTTCTCCCCCCCCCCCCCGGTTTGGGGGGGTGTGGGGTGACCGTGTATTTTTCTCCCGAGTTTCTTCGCTTTACTCCCCACACTCCAAAGTTTGTAGGTTAATTGGCATGGCATAAATGTAAATTGTTCCTAATGTGCGTAGGTTAGTGTTAATGAGCGGGGATCACTGGTCGTGTGGACCCGGTGGGCGAAGGGCCTGTTTTCTGCGCTAAAACTAAACTAAACTAAACCAAGACACGAAACAATAATGGAAACCAGCAGCAGAATATTCTTTGTGTAACGAAGAAACTGCAGATGCTGGAGAATCGAGGGTTACAACAAAATGCTGGAGAAACTCAGCGGCGGTGCAGCAGGCATCTAAGGAGCGAAGGAGATAGGCGACGTTTTCGGGTCGAGGACCCTTCTTCAGTCAACCTGTAAGTCAGGATCAGGGAAACGAGAGATATAGACGGTGATGTGAGAGATAAAGAACAATGAATGAAAAGATATGCAAAAAAGTATCGATGATTAAAGGGAACGAGCCATTGTAAGCTCTTTGTGGTGTGAAAATGAGAAGCTAGTGCGACTAGGGTGGGGGAGGAGATAGAAGATAGAGGGAATGCCAGGGCCCGAGGGTCTCTGAGGAGAGGGGGAGGGGGAGGAGACAGCAGGGGGTAAACAGAATTGTGAAAATTCGATGTTCAAGCCCAAAGGATGCAAACTCCCCAAGCGGGAATATGAGGTGCTGTTCCTCCAACTTGCGGTGTTTGCTCACTCTGGCCATGGAGGAGGCCCAGGACCGAGGAGGTCGGATACGGAATGGGAGGGGGAGTTGAAGTTTGCTGAGCGACCGGAGGTCGGGTTGGTTTTTTGCGGACCCAGAGCGGAGGTGTACATCCTATCCCCCTTTGTTAAATCCCTCCCCACCTATGTTCAAGACTCCTCAGACACTCTCCGTCGGCTTCCGTGCATTCCATTCTCCAGGCCCCCATCCTTCTCATCTTTACCATGGACGTACAGTCACTCTACACACTTCCATCCCCCACCAGGTACGGTCTCAAAGCCCTCTTCCGGTTCTTCCTCGGACCAGAGGAGCAACCCATACCCGTCCACTGCACCCTCCTCCGCCTAGCGGAGTTGGTCCTTACCCTCAATAACTTCTCTTTTGACTCCTCCCATTTCCTCAAAACACAAGGCGTAGCTTTTATGGGCACACGCATGGGCCCCAGCTACGCTGCTGCCTCTTTGTTGGGTACGTCGAACAATCCTTGTTCTCTGGCGTACCCAGGGCCCCATCCCCGACCTCTACCTCCGTTACATCGATGACTGCTTTGGTGTCACCTTCCTGCACCCAACACACAACTGACTGACTTCCATTCATTTCATACCACCAACTTCCATCCGGCACTCAAATACACTTGGACCATTTCCGACATTCCCCTACCATTCCTTGAACTCACAATCTCTATTGCAGGTGATACACTCCTGACCGACATCCACTTACAAACACCACTGACTCCCACAGCTACCTGGACTACTCTTCCTCCCACCCTGCTTCCTGTAAGGGACTCCATCCCCTATTCCCAATTCCTTCGTCTACGCCGCATCTGCTCCCAGGATGAGGCGTTTCACACCAGGGTCATCAGAAATGGCCTCATTCTTCAGAGAACGGGGATTCCCTCCCCCACTATTGATGAGGCTCGCACCAGGGTCTCCTCCATACCCGCAAAACTGCCCTCTCTCCCCATTCCCCCACTCGCAAACAGGGCAGAGTCCCCTGGTCCTCTCTTTCACCCCACCAGCCGGCAAAATACAACAGATAGTCCTCCGCCAGTTTCGCCACCTCCACACGTGACCCCTCCACCCGCCACATCTTCCCATCTCCCCCCTGTCTGCCTTCCGCAAAGGGTGACCGCTCCCTCCGCGACTCCCTTGTCAATCTTTCCCTCCCTCCTCCCCGCTCTACTGCTTCCCCAGGCACTTTCCTTGCAAGCAAACCGCAAAGAAATGCAACACTGTCCCTTCACCCTCCCCCTCCACTCACTTTCAGGGACCCAAGCAGTCCTTCAGGTCCGACAGAGGTTCACCTGCACCTCCTCCAACCTCATCTACTGCATCCGTTGCTCCAGATGCCAGAATTGATCTATATCGGTGAGACCAATCGGAGGCTTGGCGATCGTTTCGCCGAAACACCTCCGCTCGGTCCGCAAAAAACCAACCCGACCCTCTCCGGTCGCTCAGCACTTCAACTCCCCCTCCCATTTCCGTATCCGACCTATCTCGGTTCCTGGGCCTCCTCCATGGCCAGAGTGAGCAACACCGCAAGTTGGAGGAACAGCACCTCATATTCCGAATTGGGGAGTTTGCTTCCTTTGGGCTTGAACATCGAATTTTCTCAATTCTGTTAAACCCCTGACTGCTGTCTCCTCCCCCTCCCACTCTCCCTCAGCCCTCGGGCCCTGGCATTCCCTCTATCTCTATCTCCCTCCCCCACCCTAGTCGCACTAGCTTCTCATTTTACACCACAAAGAGCTTACAATGGCTCGTTCCCCTTTATCATCGATACTTTTTTGCATATCTTTCATTCATTGTTCTTTATCTCTCACATCACCGTCTATATCTCTCGTTTCCCTGATCCCTGACCAGTCTGAAGAAGGGTCTCGACCCGAAAACGTCGCCTATCTCCTTCGCTCCTTAGATGCTGCTGCACCGCTGAGTTTCTCCACAGCATTTTGTGTAACCCCCAGCGAATATTCTTTATGTTGATGCAGGTTGAGGACTCAGAGACTGCAGGTTCTGGGACTGTGTGTAAGAAAAACAAAGTGTTTCAACAGACCAGGCCAGGTTAGATACGGCTGTTAGGGGTAACGGAATCAAGGGATTATGGGGCAGAAGCAGGAACGGGGTACTGATTTTGGAGTTGATCACCAGTGATCATATTGAATGGTAGTGCTGGCTTGATGGGCTGAATGGTCTACTCCTGCACCTGTTTTCTATGTTTCGATGTCTCTATCTGTGGAAAGAAATGTCTAAAGACGACTCCCCAGCTGAAATATCATCTGCCTCCTTTCCCCTCCCAAATGCTGCCTGGGTCTGTTGAGTTACACAGGCTCTCTCTGAATAAAAAAAGTAACAAATCCATGAAAACTATCAACCATCTAGATTTGGAGTCACAAGAAACTGTAGAAATTGGGTTCTGGAGCAAAAAAAATAATTGCTGGACAAACCCAACAAGTCAGGCAGGCAGCATGTTGGATGCAAAGGAGCTAGTCGATGTGTTCATGATCAAAAACCCTGTATTAGGACTGAAGATGTAATGGTGGAGGGCGGTACAAAGAGGTGACTGGGAAGGGTGGGCAAGTGATAGGATATGGTGTGATAGATGTGGGAGGGGTGGAGATAGTGTCAGAGGCTGGAGATTAGTGCAGACTGCAAAGGGATGCAGGTTTATGGGAATCTGATAGAAAAAATAAAAAAAAAAAACAAAAAATAACAGGGTATACGTGAACTGGAGAATTCAAAGATGCGCTTTTGGCTGTAGACTATCCAGCGGAAAGGAATGTGAGATAGAAAACAAGGAACTGCAGATGCTGGTTAACACAAATTAACGCAAAGTGTGGAGTTTCTCAAACGGGTCAGGGTAGGATCCCTGGAGGAGAACATGGTATGGGTGATGTTTTGGGTTGAGACCCTTCTTCGGACCATGAGGCATTCTAGTTTGCGCTTGGCTAACCTTGGCAATGGTGGAGGCCGTGCATAGATAGTTTGAGTGGGAAAAGCAAATTGGAAATTGGCTATGCAAACTGGGCTCAAGATGAATATTGCAGACATCCTTTTCCACACTTTTACTAGTGCAGAATCTTGACCTAACATGTCGATGGGATGTTATGGCACTTTATTTGTTACGTGTACAGGCATTAATAATGGGCAATTAATAGTAGTCAGGTAGGTTGTGAATAGGATAGTTAAGGCTGGACCATGAATATGTGAATGGCTGGTGACATATCATTATTTCACAGAGGTATAAATGAATATAGACAAAAACGCTGGAGTAACTCAGCGGGACAGGCAGCATCCAAAGATCGGGGGTCCGCTCTAATATCTTTAGGCAATTTATCCGAGAGAGATGGAATAGGTGACGTTTTGGGCTGAGACCCTTCTTCAGACTGAGAGTCAGGGGAGAGGGAGACTGGAGACTAGGAAGACTAAGATGTGAAAACGACAGATCAAAGTAGACAAGTTCAAAGAAATGTTTAAATGGTTCATTGTTGGCTGAGGGGAAGCTGACAATGAGGCATTCAATCAATAAAATTAACCAGGAGGACAGTGAAACTTTTAAAGAAGGAACTGCAGATGCTGGAGAATCGAGGGTACACAAAAAGCTGGAGAAACTCAGCGGGTGCAGCAGCATCTAAGGAGCGAAGGAGATAGGCGACGTTTCGGGTCGAGTGACCCTTCTTCAGGACTGGTCAGGGTATCATGGAAACGAGAGATATAGACGGTGATGTGGAGAGATAAGGAACAATGAGTGAAAGATATGCAAAAAAGTTATCGGTGATAAAGGGAACAAGCCATTGTAAGCTGTTTTGTGGTGTGAAAATGAGAAGCTGGTGCGACTAGGGTGGGGGGAGAGATAGAGATAGAGGGAATGCCAGGGCCCGAGGGCTGAGGGAGAGGTGGGAAGGGGAGGAGACAGCAAGGGGTTAACAGAATTTTGAGAAAATTCAATATTCAAGCCCAAAGGATGCAAAACTCCCCAAGCGGAATATGAGGTGCTGTTCCTCCAGCTTGCGGTGTTGCTCACTCTGGCCGTGGAGGAGGCCCAGGAAACCGAGAGGTCGGATGTGGAATGGGAGGGGGAGTTGAAGTGCTGAGCCACGGGAGGTCGGGTTGGTTATTGCGGACCGAGCGGAGGTGTTCGGCGAAGCGATCGCTTCGACAGTGAAACTTGTTGGAAACTAGGGTGGGGGGGGGGGGGGGGTGGGGGGGGGGTGGGGGGGGGGGCCGGGGTGGAGAGAGTGGGTTACTTGAAGTTAGGAGAAATCAATATTGGACACACGCATTTTTAGGTTGTGAGCTGCCCAAGCAAATTATGCGTTGCTGTTCCTCCAATTTGTGTTGGGCCTCACTGTGACCGTGGAAGAGGCCCAAGACAGAGAGGTCAGCGTGGGAAATTGGAAGGGGGAGCTAAGCTAAAGTGTTTGACAACTGGGAGATCGCGTACAGCCCAGGCGGACTGAGCGGAGATGGTCTGTAAATGAAGGTATATATCTAGCACCACTGAGACCTCACTGCAAGAAGATGAACCCTCTGTCTTGCTATCTATGTACAGGCCAATGGGGATGGGCCAAATGCTCAACTAACCATTGGTAGAATAACATGCTGGGCAGCACCTAAATGTGTGCCCACTAATGCCTGAACATTAATAGCACGTGCTGGATTGTAACTATTCTTTTGCCACTGGTTAAGTGTTTGCTCTGTGACAAACTGCTTGGTAGCTGGTGTGGTGTTAGCAGAAACCTGTTCAGATCTCATCTTCCATTCCAGTACACATGTGTACTTTCCCGCTGAAATTAAGAAAACAAGAATGGGTCGGTCAATCCGTAGAGTTTGTCAATGTTACAATTGGAGCTTTGGGAGCTCATTGGGTAAGTTGCTGCAAACCACTGGTGAAGAGGGATGAATTCACATGCAATGTCCTCAGCTGGATTATGGAATCACTGATACTCCTGGTCATCAAACATATCAGACTTGCATATGTGCTGTAGTGTAGGGTTTTGATTTGAAGCAGAAAGTTGTGACCACTGCCCAGTCCATCGCGGCTTGACCTCCCCATCATGCGAAGGAATCTACAGGATGTCGCTGTCTCAAAAAGGCAGCCAGCATCATCAGAGACCCACACCTTCCTGGCCGCACACTCATTTCACCCCTGCCATCGGGAAGAAGGTACAGGAGCCTGAAAACTGTAACGTCCAGGTTCAGGAACAACTTCTTCCTTCAGCTATCAGGCTATTAAACACTACAACCTCAAATAAGATCTGAACTACATTAGACTATTTTTGCCACTATTATAGTGTGTGTTTTATTTTATGTGCATGTGTGTGTGTGTGCGTGTATGTATATATCTGACCTGTATGTGTTTCAATACACACACTGAGCTTTTTTTCTTATTATATTGTTTTACAGTGTGCTGTGGCTTACAACATATTCTGCTGTGCTGCTGCGAGTATGAATTTCATTGTTCTATCTGGGACACATGACACAAACAAAACTCTCGGCTCTTGGCTCTTGATCACGTTATATCAGTCGGCCCATTTTATACTAACAACCAGTTTCATCACCAACAAACTTTGCCAAAGTTGATGCTACGTTTTAGAAGCAAATACTTGCAAAACAATGTAACCACAATCATAGGACGATTCGGATGTGATCAGTTATGTTAGCTTCATTATTCCTAAAATTGCTTTAAAACTATAACACAAAGTTCTATTTATATAATACAATAATGGGAATGTTTTCAAAGTACTGAACAAGGAGGGTTGAAGAAATAGAATTCAAACAGGGGATAATAGAAACTGGAATGAAAAAATGAGAGGAATAGATTCGGGTAGATGCACAGAGTCTCTTGCCCAGAGTAGGGTGAATCCCCATAAGGACCAGTAGGACATGGGTTTAAGGTGAAGGATTTAATAAGAATCTAAGGGTTGTAACTTTTTCACACAAAAGGTGGTGGGTGCATGGAACAAGCTGCTAGAGGAGGTAGTTGAGGCAGGGACTATCCCATCGTTTGAGAAAACAGTTAGACAGGTACATGGATAGGACGGTTTGGAATGCTATGGGCCAAATGCGGGCAGGTGGGACTTAGTGTAGCTGGGACATGTTGGCCGGTGGTAGTGGGCGAGTTGGCCATGCTGTGTATCACTCTATGACTCTATGAAAACTTACTTATGGATTACGGGGTCTAGTGGGAGAGAAGGAAATGGGAAAATATTTAGGAAGGAAAGTTGCAAAGTTGATCCAAAGCAGATGAAAGCAGATGGTGATGTGACTATATTGTGAGACTGGTAGGTGTTAGGAAGGAAGTGAAGTAATGGGTATGAGTGGAATGGAATGCGTGGATGGATCTGGGACTGGTGGAAGTTACAGAGTTGGGCCCATGGAAGATGGACCTGAGAGATTTATGTCATGGGGAGACTGGGAACAAATGGAGATGGTAAAAGTAGGAGCATTGTGCTCTTGTGTTCTTGGATGGGGAATCATAATGCAAGATGTTTATCAACTGGGGGTTTGTGGAAAGTGGAAGAACAGCACCAAGAGAATGTTAACATTATTAATTATCTCAGCATTTAAGTGAATAAAGCAAGAAATGTATTTTTTTAACTAGTGCTTGAGAGATTGAGAGTAGCTGGGGAGCACTGAGTCAGATTTAAATGGACTTGGGAGATATTAAACCTTTCCATACATCATTTATTGTGAGGCGGGGTGGGATAGAATGTTTCTGTGTTGATAGCATGTGTTTATAGAATTGTTGAAACATGCAACATTGATTTAATTTAACATTAATATATGCCTTGTTCAATCAAAATAAACATGAAAATAAGCAAGATTCAGGCACAGAGAATATAAATTCAGCATTCAATCAAGCCCACACATAGCCAGAATCCCAGAGAATGTTTGAAGAAGTCTGAAGAAGGGTCTCAGCCCAAATCGTCACCCATTCCTTCTCTCCAGAGATGCTGCCTGTCCCGCTGAGTCACTCCAGCATTTTGTGTCTCTCTTGGGCGTACACCAGCATCTGCAGTTCTTTTCTGCCCAGAGAATGTTCAATGTGACACGATGGCATTTTATCTTTGATGTTATTGTGGGTGATACATATTCTTTTCTTAATGCCATCACAGTAATCGGGCAGATTAATGTATCCCCTGAGAGCTTCTGGATGGAGAATGCCAGAATTTAGACCCAAAAGGAACAGCTTCATATGTTCGAGCCTGCGTGGTCTGTGCTGAAGGGGAACTAGCTGATCCTGTGTACTCATTCACCAATACTGAAGGTGGCTACAGGGCAGAACCACGGGGTAGGTGAAATTCTTACCCACACTGGGCTCTTTCTGGTGAACTGTTTCAAATGTTTCAGGCTGTGTTTTAAAGCTTCAAATTGACATTTGACACAACTCCCAAGAATTAAAGGGCTTTCCTTTAGGGAAGGAGATGAGGAGGAGGGGGGTGGTGGTGAGTCATGGAATTCTTTGCCACAGAAGGCTGTGGAGGGCCAAGTCAATGGATATTTTTTAAGGCAGAGAGATAGATAGATTCTTGATTAGTACGGGTGTCAGGGGCTACGGGAGTGAAGGCAGGAGAATGGGGGTTCGGAGGGAGAGATAGGTCAGCTATGATTAAACGGCGGAGTGGGACTTGATGGGCCGAATGGCCTAATTCTGCTCCTAACACTTATGACCAACTTCCGGGTTCCTTAAGCAAAACATGTTAATATATTGCAATATGATATGAGGAGGCCACTTCCACCTATGAAGATGATGCTGCCTCCATGCATTCCCATTCCCCCTCTAACTATCCCTGAACCTATATCCCCAAATTCCCATCGCCTCTCCCCAGATTCCATCACTCACCCGCAACGTACAGTAACCAATTAACTTACAAACCCACACGCCTTCGGGATGTTGGAGGAAACCAGGACACAGAAGTGGAATCCATATGGTCACTCTGAGAATATGCACACTCCAAATAGACAGCATCGAAGGTTAGGTTTGGAGTTCAATCAAGGCAGTGTTGCAACCTGGCCACTCCCTCTTCTTGCATCTCCCATCGGGCAAAAAAGGTACACAAACACCTCCAGATTCAGGGACAGTTTCTTCCCAGCTGTTATCAGGCAATTGAACCATCCGACCAGAGCTAGAAAGCTGTCCCGAACTACTATCTACCTCGGACTATCTTTGATTGGACTTTACTGGCTTTATCTTGCACTAAACATTTTTCACATGATCCCCTTTATCATGTATCTGTACACTGTGAATGGCCTGAGTGTAATCATGTATTGTCTTTCCACTGAATGGATAGCACGCAACACAAGCTTTACGCTGTACCTCAGTGCACGTGGCAATAAACTAAACTAAAGTACATCATTCCCAGCTGCTGTGAGGCAACTGTTCTACTCACCGTGTCCACTGTGGGCACATCCCCCCCCCCCCCCCCCCCCCCCAACTTTGGATGCACATTAAGCTATTGGAACATACAGATGTAAGTGCATGTGCACAGATTCAAGACCTTGGCAGTGGGTCCATTTCAAAGTGTTTCCAGTTATGCACCTATTCATCATGGCCCTACCACCATCATGATTGAGAAGGCTCAGCCAAGTGTTTGTATAACCTCATTTCACAGCTCACACACCAACATTCCAGGTACCCTCCAGTGAAAGTCATTTCTCTTGTTATAAAGCTACACATGGATTCCTAAAATTTTGCTTGGGCAGCTTACAACCCAACGGTATGAATATTGACTTCTCGAACCCTTGGTTTCTCCCACTATCTCCATCCCTCCCCCATACTAGTCCTCCAACCAGTCTGACTGTCCTCCTGATTAAATTCTATCTCTGTTTGCTTTGTTGTCACCTTCCCCTAGCTAACAGTGATCTATTCTACATTTTCCTTCAGCCTCGTCCCCTTTGATGTCTCGTTTTAACGCCTTACCCTTCCTTATCTCTGTAACTCCCTCTCCGTTGACTCTCAGTCTGAAGAAGGGTTTTGACCCAAAACATCACCCATTCTTCTCTCCAGAGATGCTGCCTGTTACTGAATTACTCTGGCATTTTGTGTCCATCTTCATAAAATTTGAATTGCAGTGTAAGATATAATATAATACAATGTGATTGGAGTCCACAGAGTGTAGCGGGCTGAGGTCAGTTTGTACATGGGGAAGATTACTTTTCCAAACAATAAGAATCAAGAAACATAATAATACATTTAAAATCTCATACCCCACATTGAGCAATTTAGACGGTTTTGCAAAGTTTAGGACACATCAGGGAGCCTCATTTCACTAATTGACAAAACAGAATATACATGTGTAGGAGGGACAAGCAGATGCTGGTTTAATCTGAAGATAGACACAAAACGCTGGAGCAACTCAGCGGGTCAGGCAGCATCTCTGGAGAGAAGGAATAGTTGACGTTTTTGGGGCGGCATTTAGATTACATAGATAATTTATTTCCCATCCATTTCTGGGGCAAAATGACAAACAATGGGCTGTCATAGTTGTAGCAGCTCGCGAAAAACCGGCAACAACCTACGTCATCCTGGCGGACAACCTACGACAGCACCTAATGCCCCTGTCTCACTGTGCGAGTTGACCCACGAGGTACCCCGAGTGATAGACTCGTGGCTGCCCACGAGACTGCAAGTGTATGATCAAGTGTGTGGCCGAGTTCCCACGGGTATGTAATTGCTGCGATGTTGCAAGTTCCTCTCCCGAGTTAGCAAGTTCCTCTCCCGAGTTAGCAAGTTCCTCTTCCCGTTACTCTTGAGCCAACCGTGAATGAAGGTATGGTTTAATAAAGCAACAATGTTAAAATACATCTCCATCCTGTGGTTTTGAGTTATTTCAGCGCGGCCGCATCTATTGATATGACCTACAATGGGAAAATGCACATTCTACCAAGCATTTCTTGTTTTTTTATGTTTTTAAATACTTTTTTTGCAATGGATCTCTATTTTAAATAATTTTAAAAAAGGAAGCAGCCCGGGTGACTGACATTGAGCGGCCGTTGGGACCCGACAGCAGACACACACACACACACACACACACACACACACACACACACACACACAGAGAGAGAGAGAGATACACACAGACAGCAGCTGGCCACCACTTCAGAGGAATTAAGCAGCGCGGGTGACTGAGCGGCCGCCAGGACCCGACAGTACACACACACACACACACACAGAGATAGACAGAGAGGGAGAGAGAGACACACACACACACACACACACACACACACACACACACACACACACACACAGATAGAGATACACACAGACAGCAGCTGGCCACCACTTCAGAGGAATTAAGCAGCGCGGGTGACTGAGCGGCCACCGGGACCCGACAGTACACACACACACACAGAGATAGACAGAGAGGGAGAGAGAGAGACACACACACACACACACACACACACACACAGATAGAGATACACACAGACAGCAGCTGGCCACCACTTCAGAGGAATTAAGCAGCGCGGGTGACTGAGCGGCCGCCAGACCCGAACAGTACACACACACACACACACACACACACACACACACACACACACACAGAGATAGACAGAGAGGGAGAGAGACACACACACACACACACACACACACACACACACACAGATAGACAGAGAGGGAGAGAGAGAGACACACACACACACACACAGACAGCAGCTGGCCACCACTTCAGAGGAATCAAGCAGCTCGGGTGACTTTGAGCGGCCACCGGGACCCGACAGCAGACACACACACAGATACACACAGATAGACAGAGAGGGAGAGAGACACACACACACAACTCAGCGGACATGGCAGCATCTCTGGAGAGAAGGAATAGAGTCGAGACCCTTCTTCAGACTTACCCGAAATGCCACCCATTCCTTCGCTCCAGAGATGCTGCCTGTCCCGCCGAGTTACTCCAGCATTGTGTGTGTCTATCTCCGGTGTGAACCAGCATCTGCAGTTCCTTCCCAATCCCACACTCTCGGCCCCGGGGGGGGTGGATGGAGCATCACACGTGGACACATCCCACCCACCACCCCAGACTTGCCGCTTCGGCAGGTCTTTAAGCCGTTCATTGAGACAGAGTGAAGCCACGGGGACAAGTGGCAGAAAGGCCGAAGATAGACACAAAATGCTGGAGTAACTCTGCGGGACAGGCTGCATCTCTGGAGCGAAGGAAAGTCTGAAGAAGGGTCTCGACTCTATTCCTTCTCTCCAGAGATGCTGCTGGTCCGCTGAGTTATAAACTCCAGCATTTTGTGTCTATCTTTGGTTCAGTCTTACGAGCAAAAGAACAGATTATTAAAGTTCCCACGGTACACTCACGAGACACTAAGATAAACGCACGGGGCCACTACGTTATTGCAACGAGTTAAAATGTTTCCATTTTACACTTGAACAGTTAATTTGACTCGTGGAAAAAATCAAACATGTTTGATTTTTTTCACGAGTTAACAAGTTTCCCAAGTACCTGCCGTTAGCGCCACGAGTCGATAAGTTGCTCGTGCGAGTTCCGACGTTCCCGCTAGTGATCACCACGAGTGAAAACTCGGGGTCACTCGTGGGCCAACTCGCACAGTGAGACAGGGGTTTAAAGTCAGGAGAAGACAAACTACGCTCATTGCCGTCAAACCCACCGTTGCAGAAGATTTTTCAACATGTTGAAAATTTAGCGGCGACGCTACGACTTTTTGCGCGACTGAGGAGACGACTCCCGGCGACCAGCGGCGAACATGTGGCGACAAACTAGTCGCCTGTAGTTGCCTAAAAAAATCACCTAAGTGGGACGGGCCCAGAAATTTTTACATGAGTTTTAGTGCTTAACTTTTACTTCACGATGTATTTTTGTAAATGCATTTTATTCCCGAAACTTTCAAAGTTGTACAATAAATATTACTGTAGGTATTATGCAGCACAATTATTGTGTTTATGTACAATGCATGCATACCATGGTGTTTCGCTCCATTTCCATTGCATGAGTGATTAATGATGCATTCATTTCTGGCACAATCATTCCAAGGGTTATGTTTTACAATGGTCCCTGCGTCTCAGTGCTCAATGCTAGGGGGTTGGAGGGCATATGTAGTGGCCTTTCTCCAGTGAGTCCTTGCCGCAGAAGATAGACACAAAATGCTGGAGTAACTCAGCGGGACAGGCAGCAACTCTGGAGAGATGGAATGGGTGACGTTTTGGGTCGTGACCCTTCATCTGCACCGGGCTTCAACGTGTCTCTCAGCACATGTCTTGGGCCTTGGAATGTGCCAGTCCACAATAACAGACCAGATGCAGCTCCTGGCAACAGCACATGGCAATTTTTGGAGCAAAACAAAGAGTGCCTTTCACTGAGTTGTTAATCTTCCAGCAACAGTTGATGTTTGCTTGCGAACAGCCCAGAGAACCCGAGCCTTGTATTATGGAATTGACCAGGGTGAAAGTTGTATGTCTTTCCAGACTTTGTAAATGGGTAATACAGAAGCTGAAGGTAGGTGGTCTTTTCCATGCTGCAGCCGTCTCCAGGTCCATGTCCAACCTCCCTTCTATTGAATCCATTTACTCCTCGCGCTGCCTCGGCAAGGCCAGCAGCATAATCAAGGACGAGTCGCACCCCGGCCACTCCTCTTCTCCCCTCTCCCATCAGGCAAAAGGTGCAGAAGTGTGAAAACGCACACCTCCAGATTCAGGGACAGTTTCTTCCCAGCTGTTAAGAGGCACCTGAGTCATCCCACCACAACCAGAGAGCAGTCCTGAACTACTATCTACCTCACTGGTGTCCCTTGGACTATCCTTGATCAGACTTTGCTGGTTTTACCTTGCACTAAACATTATTCCCTTATCATGTATCTATACACTGTAAATGGATCGAATGTCATCATGTATTGTCTTTCTGCTGACTGGTTAGCCCGCAACAAAAGCTTTTCACTCTATATTGGTATATGTGACAATAAACTAAACTAAACTAAACTAAACCTGTCCAGTATTGCTGAGACACCAGCTGTACACCAGCTGCATGCTTCCTAGCACCACGCAAGCTATGTGTTGGTGCTTGTTTGAACATTCTGGTAATGGGGCAATTTTCCTTTTTGCAGGTCTGATTAGATGGTGATCCTTGATTAAGAATGTGCAGCACAGACTAAGCCAAACCCTTTAGATATGATTAGAGTGCAGTGCACACTAAATTTACAAGAAGCCAATAATGAGTGGGAAGGAACTGCAGATGCTGGTTTAAACCGACAAAATGTGTAGGAAGGAACAGCAGATAGCAGATGAAATGTGATCTGTATAAGGGTCTCGACCCGAAACGTCACCTATTCCTTTTCACCTGAGATGCTACCTAACCCACTGAGTTACTGAGTTACTCCAGCTTTTTGTGTCTATCTTAAGTCTTCGATGAGATTAGTTAAACTCTACATATCTATTGGATGTACATTATTTTTAAGATGAAACAAGCCACGTTTTTTTAGATCAAAGGAAATGCCTGCTGTTCAAATCAGATCCCGTCAGTAATTTAAATCAGTGAATTCATTTGCCTCAACATAAGAGACACAACTTGACTTTTAAAGGTAGGGGTACAGAAACTGGCCCCATCTGATAAGGCTTTCAAGCATTATCTGCCTTTATTTCAGATTGACACCATTCTGGGTGCTTTTGGACTCAGCATTAACCTTCACGTTTGCAGTGGGAAGTTAAAACTACTTGTTGGTTTTGTGCTGAGCTCTTTCTTTCATTCCTATTTCATTCTGAGCGAAAACAGTAAGGATGGGGGAATGTCACTGTGACAGTCTACAACAGGAGCCAGACATCTTAGCTCTTTATCAACAAGAGGAACAAAACAATTGCATTTGAGTAAAAGCATGGTGCCAAACGGTAAACAGAGACGGCTCCAAAGTGACTGCAGAGTTAAATGGGGAACTGAAGGTAATTTGGACTGTGTAGGAAGGAACTTTGTCTGGCAAAATGCCTCATCGCCAGAACTCACCAACAAGCACCAAGACCTGGCTTGGCTGGCGGTGAGAGGAGCCCTCCCAGTCAGATCCTTCCTGCACCGTCGGATCCTCACTACCAGCGCACGCTGCCCTCGGGATGGCTGCTATGGAGAGGAGACGGTTGCCCACCTCTTTGCAGAGTGTGGATTTGCAAACAGAGTCTGGAAGGGTCTGGAAGGGTCCCTGTCACGATTTATTCCAATCAGCCCCATCACAGAGGACTCTGTGATGTACGGACTGTTCCCAGGGACACATTCGGAGATGGACGTCAACTGCTGCTGGAGGGTCATCAACTCGGTGAAAGATGCTCTTTGGTCTGCCCGAGCATTGTTGAACTCCCAGCGGAGCGAGATGTCCGTCGGGGAATGTTGCCGTCTGGCCCGCTGCAGACTGCAGGAGTACGTGCTGAGGGACGCACTGAAGCTCGGTGCAGCCAACGCCAAGGCTCGGAGGCGGAGGGCCACAGTCTAGGGTCCTTCCGCTGCTGGACAAGGGGGGCAGGGTGTGGTGGAGACGCCCCTCAAATAAGAGAAGGAATATCACACCGGGGGGCCACATGAGTGGCAAGGGGTGGGGTAAAATTGCAATTTGGGTAAATAGTATTGAATGCATGTAGAGCCTCCGAGAATGTCGGATGAAATTTTTTGCACAGTTCCTGTATTGTATCTATTTATTTACTTGAATAAAGTCTATTTTGAAATTTAAAAAAAAGGAACTGCAGATGCTGATTTACACCGAAGATAGACACAAAATGCTGGAGTAACTCAGCAGGACAGGCAGCATCTCTGGTGAGAAGGAAAAGGTGACGTTTCGGGTCGGGACCATTCTTCAGACTGATTGGGGTTTCTACAACTGCAAGCCTAATATTTTTATTTGCCATTATACAAGTATGTATTTTGCCTGATGCACAAACATGTGTACATAAGCATAAAATAACACTTCAATGATGCAAGCACATGTATTCTGGCTGTGGAGACTCATGGCTCTTTGTTGGTATCACATTAATTATTACCTTTGTGTAATAATTGTCTTACAATCTTAGCACATGATGCCATTGATGGTGATGAGATCTAATGGGGAAATTGTCTGTTTCAATAAATCTCCCAAAATATAAACCTTTTAAATTGAAGCAATGCCTATTATAATATTGAAAAATGCAAAAGACTCCGAATTTTATCTCAGAGTTTAGAATTCAGCTATTAACCAACTTCACCAGAATTCCTGACAATCTTTTAACCTGTTCACTGGCTTACAATTAAGTACCGAACACTTATTCCGAACAGTCTCTTTTCAACTGTTTTTTTGAGGGAACTTTTTGCTTTAAGTTATTTGCTGAGCACTGTGTTTGACAAACGTATTCGGACTCACAGAAAATTCCACCTTCATTGACCTGGAAAAACGACACCGATGACCTTGTCTGCAGTGTGTGATTTACAACTTGATAGAAAATGGACCACAGTTTGAAATAGAGGTTTGCTTCATTTTGAAATACGCGAGACTAGTTTTGCCTGATTTAGGACGATGAAGTCCTCGTTAGTCATCAGCACTCCTAATTGCAATGCATTGCAATCTGTTACTGTGCCATTTAAAATATTTGTTTACAATCAGAATCAGAATCAGTTTGGGGTGGAAGATTGCAACCTTCACGTGGTCCGCCCTGTTTCGACTAATGCAATCAACTCGACGTGCACAAACGGAAGATCAAAATTGTCCAACAACTTTAGGCTGTGCACGCCACATGAAAGAAGAAGGATAAATTGTAGACACAAAAATGCTGGAGTATCTCAGCGGGACAGGCAGCATCTCTGGAGAGAAAATTGGGTGACGTTTCGGGTTGAGACCCTTGTTCAGACTGATGTCACGGGAGAGGGAGATACATAGATAAGGAAATGTAGGGTGTGAAAACAGGACAAAGGGGACGTAGATCAAGAAAAATGTAGATTTATCAACCAAGTATGTTCACAAACAAGGAATTTGACGGTGCTTTGCTCGCACCTGGTAAAAACACAATATACTGCAGATAATTAAAAATATTATAAATTAAAAAATGTAAAAATAAAATGCAAGAGTAACAAGGGGCTGCTTTGTTATATATTGCAAGTGTAGATATTTACAGTGGACTTGGAGCGTTCATACATGTTTGTTTTACAGACCAGAGTGTAGTGGTGCAGAGCGGCTGTTAAATACAGCTACCACTCGTGGGAAGAAGCTGTCTTTGTGTCTGCGTGTGGAGGTTTTGAGGGAAGGACTTTAAAGAGTTTTGGATATTGATATAAAAGTTGATGTAATGTCAACATTTCTGCCACTCGTTATTAATCACATTATTGGTTTGTTCTTGTCATGTGTACTGAGGCCCAGTGAAATATTAATTTTGCAGCTATCCGGGCAAATCATATTTTATACTAGAGCAGTATACATGAGTATAGAAGTTGGGAGGTCATGTTGCAGTTATATAAGACGTTGGTGAGTCTGCATTTAGAATATTGTGTTCAGTTCTAGGAAAACCATTTTCACCCAGTGAGTTGTGAATCTGTGGCAGTTGAGGCCAATTTACTGGATGTATTCAAGGGAGAGTTAGATATGGCTCTTAGGGCTAACAGAATCAAGGGGTATGGGGAGAAAGCGGAACGGGGTACTGATTCTGGATGATCAGCCATGATCATGTTGAATCGCGGTGCTGGCTGGAAGTGCAGTGCGACATCTGGACGCCGGCAGCGGCGGCTGCGGAGGGTTGAGTCCCGACCACGGGGGAGGACTGGCCAGACTGTGCCTTCCACCACAGTGATGAATGCTGCAGTGGATGCTTGTGTTAAATGTTATTATTGTGTAGTGTGTGTTCTTTTTTCATTGTACCGCTGCTGGCAAGTTGATTCACTTGCTCTTGTGAATAAAACTTGACTGATTGAATGATTGAAGGGCCAAATGGCCTATTCCTGCACCGATTTTCTATGTTTCTAATAAATCTTGAGAGGAATAGATCGGGTAGATGCACAGTCCCTTTCCCAGAGTAGGTGAATCGAGGACCAGAGGACATAGCTTTTAAGGTCAAGGGAAAAAAATGTAATAGGAATCTGAGGGGTAACTTTTTCACACAAAGAGTGGTGGGTGTATGGTACAAGCTGCCAGAGGAGGTAGATGAGGCTGGGACTATTCCAGCATTTAAGAAATAGTAAGATACATGGATAGGACAGGTTTGGAGGGATATGGACCAAACGCAGGCAGGTGGGACTGGTGTAGCTGGGACATTTTGGCCGAAGAGCCTGTTTCCACACTGTAACACTCCATGACTCTGTCTATATTGATAGGTGGTGCAAAAAGAGAGAGAAAACAGAGTGCAGAATAATGTGTCGAAAGGAGCTGCAGATGCTGGTTTACACCGAAGATAGACACAAAATGCTGGAGTAACTCAGCGAGTCAGGCAGCATCTGTGGAGAAAAGCAATAGGTGACGTTTCGAGTCGAGACCTTTCTTCAAACTGAGAATCAGGAGAGAGAAAGAAACTAGAGGTATGAAAAGGTACAGAGCAAATCAAAACCGGCACCAAATCAAAGATGGCCAATGAGCCCACAATGGTCCATTGTTGACTGTGGAGGAGGTGAAAATGAAGACATAAGAACAGTAAAACTAGCAGGACGGGTGGGGGAGGAACACAGAGAAAGGGAATGCAAGGTTTACTTGAAATGAGAGAAATCAGTATTCAAACTGCTGGGCTGTAAGCTGCCCAAGCGAAATATGAGGTTCTGCTCCTCCAATTTGACAATGGAGGAGGCCCAGGATGGGACGGTCCATATGGGAATGGAAGGGGAGTTAAAATGTCTGGCACCTGGGAGATCGCGTAGGCCAAGGCGTACTGAGGTAGGCGTTCAGCGAAACGATCGCCCAGTCTGAGTTTGGTCATGCAGGTAACTCTGATATTTATTTGTTCACCTGCCTGTCTTCTGCTTCGTGGCCTAGTTTAATACGATCGGCAAAATCTTGTTTTCTTGTTTAATCATTGAGAGGAGAGATTTTGATAAATCAATGGGAGACGTGGTGAAAATTGATCTGATGTGATCTGGTTACTTCGATAAAACAGTGTAAAATATTTATTTTCAAACATTTGAGATGGTGTGGAAATGACAGAGATCCTCTTCACACAGTTTGTATTCTACACATATGAAGGTACCTTTTGAAACTGTATGTATCGTGTGGTACGAATATAAATAATTTGTATAGACGCAAGGAACTAGAAGCTGGTTTACAAAAAAAGACACAAAGTGCTGGAGTAAAGGGGCTGTCCCACTTGGGTGACCTAATTCGCGAGTTTAGAGGAGTTTAGGAGAGTTTGAAAAAATGTCATGTTGAAGACCTCCTTCGACTATGTTGAAGACTAGCTACGACTAGCTACGACTAACTTCTGGAAAATTGGACACAGAATAGTGGAGAGCGAAGATGACCTCCTTCGATCTCCTTCAACCTCCCTTCGACTCTGTTGAAGACTTTTTACGACTACCCTCGACTACCCTCGACTACCTACGACTAACATGCCGACCTACTATGACCAAACCTACGAGTAAAAAAAGTATCTATTTTTCCCATGGCGACCTTTTTTTACTCACTGGCATTTTTCAGCATGTTGAAAAATATGCCGCAACCTAGCTGAGGCCTCCAGTACGAGGGGACTACTCTCGAGCATGAAGAAGAGTTACAAAGACCTCCTAGAACCTTGTGTCGACCATGCTGCAAGTATGAGTCGAGGGCAAACTCGTGGATTAGGTCATTGTAGTGGGACAGCCCCTTAACTCAGTGGGCCAGGCATCATCTCTGGAGAACATACTGTAAGTTGACTATTCTTCAGGCTGAAGGAAAGTCCCGACCAGAAATGACTCCTTTCCATGTTCTCCAAAGATGCTGCCTGACCCGTTGAGTTACACAAGCACTTTGAGTCTTTGTTTTTAGATATATTAATATGGCAACCATTATTATTAATCGATAGTTCATTGGTTTCAATGAATGAATGAATGAATAAGTATATTGGCCAAGTAGACACATACAAGGAATTTGCCTTGGTGCTCCGCCCGCAAGTAACAACATGACATACAGTGACAGTTAGGAATGACACATAAAACATTAAACATTAATAATAAAACATTATCGATTAAACATGTGAATTAAATAAAAGTACCAGAGCAAAAGGAGGCTACAGATTTTTGGTTATTGAGTAGAGCTACTACTCGTGGAAAAAAGCTGTTTTTATGTCTGGTTGTTGCAGCTTTGACAGTCCGGAGTCGCCTTCCAGAGGGAAGTGATTCAAAGAGTTTGTGACCAGGGTGAGTGGGATCAGAGATTATCTTGCCCGCTCGCTTCCTGGCCCTTGCAGTGTACAGTTCGTCAATGGAGGGAAGGTTGCAGCCAATAACCTTCTCTGCTGATCGGACGATTCGCTGCAGCCTCCAGGTGTCGTGCTTGGTGGCCGAGCCGAACCAGACCATGATGGAGAAGGTGAGGACAGAAGCAATATTTTGTTGGCAACTCTATCTTTGAATATGCTCGTTAGTACTAACAATATTGTTATGGTCACATAGGTGAACATAGAATAGAGTACTTAAATGAATAGAGGGAGGCAATAATGGTAGACACAAAAAGCTGGAGTAACTCTGCGGGACAGGCAACATCTCTGAAGAGCAGGAATGGGTGACGTTTCTGGTCGAGACCCTTAGTCCCGTGACTTTCAGTCTGAAGAAGGGTCTCGACCTGAATCGTCACCCATCCCTTCTCTCCAGAGATGATTCCTGATCCGCTGAGTTACTCCAGCATTTTGAATCTATCATCGGTTTAAACCAGCATCTGCAGTTCCTTCGTAGGCAATAAAGATGCTGAGGTAGGTGTGAATGGACACAGCAATAGCAGATAGTATATTTCAGGCTAGATTTATAGTCCTATAAATTTAGGTCTACTTATTGGATTATGTGATTTTTGTTGTTGTGATCTTTGCAACAATTTCAATAACAAACGATAGACACAAAAACCTGGAGTAACTCAGCAGGTCAGGCAGCATCTCTAGGGAAAAGGAATAGGTGACATTTCAGGTCGAGACCCTTATTCAGATTAAACCTGCATCTGCAGTTCCTTTCTACACATTTCTATAACAATGCAGGTGGAGTAGAAAAAAAACATCCATAAGCTTGCATTTCAAATGCAGATGATTCTGGATAAACATGGGAAAAGAAGACAGGGAGGGTGGCAGGTGGAGGGAGAGAGAGGGGTGTGTGAGGTAGACTAACCTTACTGTACCAATTTACTAAATGTTAAAGAAGGAACTGCAGATGCTGGAAAATCGAGGGTACACAAAAGGCTGGAGAAACTCAGCGGGTGAGGTCTCGACCCGAAACGTCGCCTATCTCCTTCGCTCCTTAGATGCTGCTGCACCCGCTGAGTTTCTCCAGCCTTTCGTGTACCCTGTACCAATTTACTGTTGCGTGATGTCTTTTTTAAATTGCTGTTATTTCTTCTTTTTTTTCCTCCCACAAATATGTAATTTGTGAATATGTGATTCTGTTCCATTCTGTTTTGTAGTTTTTTTTTTGCACAATCGGCGAGCATTGCCACTTTTCATTTCACTGCACATCTCACCTGACTTTTGACTTGACTTGACGGGGGGGGGGGGGAGAAGTTGTGATACAGAAGTGAAATAGGAAAAAGGAGGAATGAGTGGGCAGTTGCAGATGAAGTTGGAGGAGGGAGGAGAGGGGCAGAAAGATGTTCTGCGTATTAATGCCACAGGTTTCATGAAATGATGTAAGTAATGACCAAAGATCAAGTTTCCACCCAGTTCAGTGTGGAAACAGGCCGTTCGGCGCTCCGAGTCCGCGCAGGCCAGCGATCCGAACATTAACACGACCCTACACGATTGAGGGACAATTTTACATTTATACCAAGCCAATTAACCTTCAAACCTGCACGTCTTTGGAGTGTGGGAGGAAACTGAAATTCTCGGAGAAAACTCACACAGGTAACGGGGAGAATGTACAAACTCCAGATTTTCTGAAAGCCTTTGATAAGTGCCATGTGGAAGGCTGCTCAGGAAGATGAGAGCCCACAGTATCAGAGGGCAGATACTAGCATGGATATCAGGTTGGCTGGATGGCAGAAGGCAAAGAGTGGCAATAAAGTGGGCTTTTACTGGTTGGCTACAGTAACTAGCGGAAGGCTCGGTGCTGGGACTGCTGCTCTTCACGTTGTATATTAATGATTTGGACGAGGGGATTGAAAGCTTTGTGGCCAAGTTTGTGGATGACACGAAATTTAGGTGGAGGCAGGGGGCGGAAATCCTTGGGGGGACAGGGGGGACACCCCCCCTGCTTTGAGAGGTGGGGGACAATCCCCCCCATGTTTTGTAACCCGGACTTTATCAGCCACTTTCTAAGGGCTGAATCGGCCCATTTGCGGGACCTTTCAGCGCCCGGCGAGGCTTAAAATCAAATTGCTGCATCGATCGAGTCGATCGAGGCCCCCACCGGCCGAGGTAAAGACCGGTGAACGGGCCGATTCAAGCCCCACGATTCGGGGCGGACCAAGCTGCTGTTGCTGGAGGATTACACAAAATGTGAAAATGAGAAGCTAGTGCGACTAGGGTGGGGGAGGGAGATAGAGATAGAGGGAATGCCAGGGCCCGAGGGCTGAGGGAGAGGTGGGAAGGGGAGGAGACAGCAAGGGTTAACAGAATTGAGAAAATTCAATGTTCAAGCCCAGAGGATGCAGACTCCCCAAGCGGAATATGAGGTGCTGTTCCTCCAACTTGCGGTGTTGCTCACTCTGGCCATGGAGGAGGCCCAGGACCGAGAGGTCGGATACGGAATGGGAGGGGGAGTTGAAGTGCTGAGCCACCGGGAGGTCGGGTTGGTTTTTGTGGACCGAGCGGAGGTGTTCGGCGAAACGATCGCCAAGCCTCCGCTTGGTCTCACCGATATAGATCATCTGGCATCTGGAGCAGCGGATGCAGTAGATGAGGTTGGAGCAGATGCCAGATTTTCACACCACAAACAGCTTACAATGGCTTGTTCCCTTTATCATCGATACTTTTTTGCATATCTTTCATTCATTGTTCTTTATCTCTCCACATCACCGTCTATATCTCTCGTTTCCCTGATCCCTGACCAGTCTGAAGAAGGGTCTCGACCCGAAACGTCGCCTATCTCCTTCGCTCCTTAGATGCTGCTGCACCCGCTGAGTTTCTCCAGCTTTTTGTGTAACCCTCGATTCTCCAGCATCTGCAGTTCCTTCTTTAACACTGCTGTTGCTGGAGTTCGGAGTCGGTCACCAACCAGGTCAGCTCCCGATGTTACCGTCCACAGGTCCCACGGCCGAAGCCTCGCGTGTATGCACGTGCGCGCGTGTGTGTGTGCGTGCGCGGCCGCTAAAATATTGTGTCCCCCGCATGTTTTCTTAGCGATTTCCGTGCCTGGGTGGAGGGGTAGGTGATGTAGGGAAAGCAGGGACTATGCAGAAGCACTTGCATAGGTTGGGAGAGTGGGCAGAGATGTGGCAGAGGGAATATAGTGTCGCAAAGTCTGGAGTCATGCAATTTGGTAATAGGAATAAAGGTGTAGATTATTTTCTAAATGGGGAGAGAACCCAGAAATCGGAGGTGCAAAGGGACTTGGGAGTGAGTGCTGGTGCAGGATTCCCAAAACGTTAATCTGTAAGTCGAATCAGTAGTAAAGAAAGCAAACGCAATGCGAGCATTTATTTCGAGAGGGCTTGTGTACAAAAACTGGGATGTAATGCTGAGGCTTTATAGGCCGCTGGGCAGGCTGCATTTTCAATATTGTGAACAGTTTCAGGCAGCATATCTGAGGAAGGATGTGCTGGCTCCAGAGAGGGTTATTTAAAGCCAAGAGGGTTTTAAATAAAGTCACAGAGTCATAAGGTCATAAGTGATAGGATTAGAATTGGGTAATTCAGCCCACCAGCCTACTCTGCCATTCAATCCTGGCTGATCTATCTCTCCCTCCTAACCCCATTCTCATGCCTTTGCCCCATAACCCCTGATATAAGCCTTCTGTATGAACTACAAACCCTTTTATTCTCCGAGGGAATTCAACTCTTTTATTCTCGTTGAAGTTTACATGAGCATGCGTACGTGAGGCACAAACGCAACTCGCTGACCAGGTAATGAGGGTAGAGAGTGACTTCCCAGACTCCACGGTCATTGTTTCGGGGGACTTTAACAAAGCTAACCTCAGCCGAGAGCTTCCAAAGTACAAACTTCATGTTACCTGCCCCACCAGAGGGGAGAGAACACTTGACCACTGTTACACATCAATCAAGAACGCGTATCGCTCTGTTCCCCGTGCGGGTCTGGGTCTCTCTGATCATTGTTTAGTTCACCTTATTCGGACCTACAGGTAGAAACTAAAAGCTGCTAAGCCTGTGGTCAGAACAATGAAAAAATGGACAAGCGAGGGCATTGAGAACCTACAGTCCTGCTTTGACTGCACGGATTGGAATGTGTTCAGGGAAGCAACCACAAGCCTCGATGGATATACAGACTCTGTGACATCATATGTCAGCTTTTGTGAGGACAGTTGTATTCCCACTAGGGCCCGGATCTGGTTCAACAACGACAAGCCCTGGTTTACAGCAGAACTCAGACAGCTCCGCCAGTCTAAAGATGAGGCCTACAGGAGTGGGGATGCAGACCTCTACAGGCAGGCCAAGTACAAGCTGCCAAGGAAAGGTACTCTGAGAAGTTGATGGGCAAGTTCGCAGCTAATGACTCATCTTCAGTTTGGAAGGGCTTGCAATAAATCAGCAGCTACAAGAGGAAAAACCCCTGTTCCTTGGACAATCGTCAGCTGACCAACGACCTGAACGAGTTCTACTGCAGGTTTGATAAACAGAAACAGAAATCTGGTACTCCCTCCCCCCCCCCCCCCTCCCCAATCACCACTTCACACCTGACTTCAGTCCCTGCAAATCAGTCCCTGCAAACCTGTACTGTCCCTGCCTGCTTCAAAGTCCCCACTATTGTCCCTGTACCCAAAAAGACAAGGATTACTGGTCTTAACAAGTACAGGCCTGTCGCACTGACCTCTGTAATCATGAAGACCCTTGAAAGGCTTGTGCTGGCCAAGCTGAAAATTATCACAAACCCCCTGCTGGACCCACTGCAGTTTGCATACCGGGCCAATAGATCTGTGGATGACACAGTCAACCTGGGCCTGCACTTCATCCTACAGCACCTAGACCGCCAGGAGACCTATGCGAGGTTTTGTTTGTTGATTTTAGCTCTGCATTCAACACCATTGTGCCAGACCTACTACACTCCAAACTCTCCCAGTTGACTGTGCCTGAACCCCTCTGTCAGTGGATCACCAACTTCATGACAGACAGGAAGCAGCATGTGAGGCTGGGAAAGCACATCTCGGGAAAGCCAATCGTCCGATCAGCTGAGAAGGTTATTGGCTGCAACCTTCCCCTCCATTGATGAACTGGACACTGCAAGGGCCAGGAAGCGAGCGGGCAAGATCATCTCTGACCCCTCTCACCCTGGCCACAAACTCTTTGAATCACTTCCCTCTGGAAGGCGACTCCGGACTGTCAAAGCTGCCACAGCCAGACATAAAAACAGCTTTTTTCCACGAGTAGTAGCTCTACTCAATAACAAAAAATCTGTAGCCTCCCTTTGCTCTGGTATTTTATTTCATTCACATGTAAAAATTGTAATGTTTTATTCTTAATATTTTAATGTTTTATGTTTTATTCTTAATGGTTTATTGTATATCGTGTTGTTACTTGCGAGCGGAGCACCAAGGCAAATTCCTTGTATGTGTACATACTTGGCCAATTAACTTATTCATTCATTCATTCATTCATTCATTCATTCACCTGTACTAATCAAGAATCTATCTATCTCTGCCTTAAAGCTATCCACTGACTTGGCCTCCACAGCCTTCTGTGGAAAAGAAATCCACAGATTCACCACCCTCTGACTGAAGACATTTCTCCTCATCTCCTTCCTAAAAGAATGTCCTTTAATTCTAAGGCTATGACCTCTAGTCCTAGACTCTCTCACTAGCGGAAACATCCTCTCCACATCCACTCTATCCAAGCCTTTCACTATTCTGTATGTTTCAATTAGGTCCCCCTTCATTCTTCTAAACTCCAGCGAGTTCAGGCCCAGTGCCAACAAACGCTCATCATAGGTTAACCTTCTCATTCCAGGGATCATTCTTGTAAACCTCCTCTGGACCCTCTCCAGAGCCAGCACATCCTTCCTCAGATATGGTGCCCAAAATTGCTCACAATATTCCAAATGTACCAGTGCCTAGTAGAGCCTCAACATTACATCATGAGAGAAATGATGAAAACCAGATCTACATTTTGTCAGTGCATGTGTAGGTCTGATCTCATCTCTCTGGTAGGTGTTGTAGATGCTGGCCAACAGAATGGAGCTAAGAATCATTATTTTGTGAATTCTTGAGGTAATATGAAGAACATCCCTTCTTGACAAACTGTTGGTTTGATTGGATTATTGAAAAGTCAACCAATTGAGATCAATCCCTCTGATCTGATGCTGGGGGTGGATGGGGTATCGTACAACCCTATGATATGGACATTGACTTATTTAATTACAGGTAACCTATTTCCCTGATGCTCGCACACTCACCTGACAACAGAGTTTTCATAAGTTCATAAGTGATAGGAGCAGAATTAGGCCATTCAGCCCATCACGTCTACTCCACCATGGCTGATCTAACTCTCCCCCTCAAACCCATTCTCCTGCCTTCTCCCCATAACACCTGACACCCACATTAATTAAGAATCTATCTATCTGCCTTAAAAATATCAATTGACTTGGCCTCCACACCCTTCTGTGGCAATGAATTCCTCCTCCTCTCCTTCCTGAAAGAACGTATTTTTATTCGGAGATGCTCCCACTAGTGACATCCTCTCCACATCCACTCTATCCAAGTCTTCTCCCTTTTCTTCTTCCTTTGTTCATCTCTCTTATACCCTTCCCTCAACTGGTTCCATCAGCCTCTCTCCACCAGGTTCCACCTGTCACCGACCGGCCTCTAAACTCCCCACCAATGTTCTGCTTCACACTGGCAAACGTTCCTGTTCCCTTTCAGTCCCGATGCAGAATCTTATCCAGATTCATCCATTTATACCCTTTGCGTCTACAATTGTTGCCTGTTATAGTTGTCTCCAGTGGCTCCTGTATATCGGCGAATACCTGACCAAGCCCAGGCTCAGCGATCGTTTCGTTGAACACCTCTGCTTATTCCTACCAGATCTCCTGGTTGCTGAACACTTTAACTCCCCCTCCCATTCCCGCACTGACCTTTCTGTCCTGGGCATTCTCCACTGTCAGAGTGAGGCCCAGTGCAAATTGGAGGAACAGCACCTCATATTTCACTTGAGCAGCTTACACCCCAGTGGTATGAATATTGAATTCTCTAACTTCAAGTAACCCTGAATCCTCTCTCTCTCTCCATCTCTCCCCCATCCTTTTTTCCAACTAGTTTGACTGTCCTCCTGATTACATTTTATCTTTGTACACCTCGTTGTCACTTCCCCTAGCTAACACTGATCTATTCTACATTTCCCTTGATCCACATACCCTTTGGTATCCCATTTTCACACCTTACCCTTCCATGTCTCCCTCTCCCCTGACTTTTATCTGAAGAAGGGCCTCAACCCGAAACGTCACCCATTCCTTCTCTCCAGAGATGCTGCCTGTCCCGCTGAGTTACTCCAGCATTTTGTGTCTGTCTTTGCTGCTCGACCTGCTGAGTTCTTCCTGCGTTTTCGCTGTTGTTCTGGCAGTGTGTTCCAGCTATCCACCACTGGTATCTGAACCTCGTACCTTTGATGCTGGTACTCTGGGCCTTTCTGGGACTGTGAGAGGCATAGATAGGGTGGACGGTCAGAATCTTTTTGCTCGGGTGGAAATGGCAAGGACTACAGGGCATAGCTTTGATGTGAGAGAGGAAATGTTCAAAGAATCTGTGTGGGGTGCGGTTTTTACCCAGGGCGTGGTGGATAGCTGGAACGCACTGCCAGGGGTGGTGCTGGAGGCAAGTCCGCTAGAGACATGTAAGAGGATTTCAGATAGGCACATGGACATACAGGGAACGGAGGAATATGGTTCATCAGTTCGGTTTAGTTTATTGTCATGTGTAACGAGCGACAGTGAAAAGCTTTTGTTGCGTGCTATCCAGTCAGCAGAAAGATAATGTGTAAGAAGGAACTGCAGATGCTGGTTTAAACCGAAGATAGACACAAAATGCTGGAGTAACTCAGCAGATATCTCTGGAGACCCCCTTTGACCCGAAACGTCACCCATTCCTTCTCTCCAGAGATGCTGTCTGTCCCATTCCGTTACTTCAGCTTTTTGTGACTATCTTCAGCAGAAAGACAATACATGATTACAGTCGATCCATTTAGACAATAGACAATAGGTGCAGGAGTAGACCATTCGGCCCTTCGAGCCAGCACCGCCATTCAATGGGATCATGGAATCAGTAACCCGTTCCTGCCTTCTCCCCATATCCCTTAACTCCACATAGTCTGATCAAAGATAGTTTGAGGGTTGCCAGTGAGGTAGATAGTAATTCAGGACTGCTCTCTAGTTGTGGTAGGATGGTTCAGTGCCTGATATCAGCTGGGAAGAAACTGTCCCTGAATCTGGAGGCGTGCGTTCTCACACTTCTGGACCTTTTGCCCGATGGGAGAGGGGAGAAGAGGGTGCGACTCATCCTTAATTATGCTGCTGGCCTTGCCGAGGCAGCGTGAGGTATAAATGGAGTCAATGGAAGGGAGGTTGGTTTGTGTGATGGTCTGGGCTGTGTCCACAATTTGCTGCAATTTCTTGCGGTTCATATGCGGGCAGTGGATGCTAGTTTAACTTGGCAATATGTTCAGCGCAAACATTATGGGCCAAGGGGCCTCTTCTTGATCTGTACTGCTCTATGTTCTCCGTTCTATGAACAGGGCACCTGTGGAACATCTTACTGGGAAAGCCATCGAGATCCATTGCAAGTAACAGCTTCGATCCTATCAACAGTAAATACTAGACTAAGCACACTATTTCCTTTTAAAATGGCATCTGCTCTGTTTATCATTCTCTGGGTTTTTTATATTCTGGCTGAGGTTTATGTTCTACCTAAGGCATAAGGCATAAATAAAGATACTTTAGCCTTTCAAACCCATGATGACCCACACCTCCTGAGTGTCCCCTGAATCACAGGTCTTTGCATCGAGGCAGAGGGAATAACACCAAGTCAGGCAAGTGATGAAATATTAGCAGAACAAATAACTGCAGGTTTGATTTTTTTTTAGTATCCTGGGACCTAGACAAAACTGCCATTCAAATGAGGCAATGGATTGAAGAAAGATTGAATACTTTGAATCAGAATTCTTTAACTGCATGCCTTACAAAACATTTGGCTCAATTAAGTATGATTTCACACATTCATTACGACAGTATTTACAAAGATGCAGTTTGTGAATCATGATAACCTGGCAAAATATTAAATTTTCAATAGGAATGCTTAAAGTATATTCACAGCAATATGGATATTTTTTACTGGAAATTTCAGTTCTACTCAACATATCTCACTTGTCTGATAGCATGTCAAAATTGGCAGCTGCACAGTTTGAATGTAAAGCTAGTCTCAGTATGTGATTTCAGTGTTTATTTTCATAGTGCCATAGTTAGCATGGATCCCTGTTCTTGAGTCATTTAACATTATAGACCGAGTAACATTTTCTGTGAAAAAAAAACACAGTTTGTCATTTCTTTTTACAGGTTTCACACAATTTGCCAATGTTGAGGAAATGTTGATCAGAAATGCCAACCTCCAGCAGTGTGGCGGAGGGGCATCTGAGACTAATTTAGGAGTTTCCTTCTAATCTCGCTGAACTACAATTCAGCACTCGGAGACGTGCTTGCTCCGACCATCTGCGACATTGTTGCTGACTGTCTGTGGGGACCCCGCATTCCAAAAGACTCTCAGCGCATAATTGGTCCCCAAGAATCGGGATAGAATAACATTTTCAAAATATTTTATTTGGACCAACAGAAGGATTAAAGTACACAAGATTTGAAATAGTGGTAAGAAGTTATGAAGCTAAATAGTGAAGCATTGTAGAACTGTAATTTTTCTTTGCCTGTTGTAACAGCAATATGTTTTATTTCATTCATTGCAATAAATCAGAACTTTAACCATTTCCTTTCCTGTCTGTTTTCACCTGTGGTCTGGACTTATTTTCTCTCTTTAATGTTTAAAATATTTTTAAAACTTGCCCATTTGAGGGAAGTATTGCTGTTCAATTTTTTTTTTGTGGGGGGGGGGGGGGGTTATATGATTGGAATTCTAAAAGTAAGAACTCCAGGAGAATCTAGATGTAAAAAAATAACAATTTCATTAGCTTCCTGTTCCAGGGTCTGATATATAGGTCATGGCAAATATTACTGGATTCGAATATTAGAAACACTGATTACATCATGTAATCCATGGGTTCTGCTTGGCCATAAAAAGATTTGAAAGTGAGGGGAAGCAGTTTCCTGGTGGGGTTGTGCTCATAGCAAAGTCTCATAGAGAGATAATTTGTTGGGGTGAGGAGGATTGAGAGGGTCTGACAGCAGGTCGGCACATGAGGTAAGCAACTGTGATTGATGAGCAACTTCTTTGGTTTCAGGTTGAACAAATACCCCTTGCTGTTGGTCAGTTGAGATTGAGGAGTTGGTCCCACCCTGTTACAACACGTCAAGGTTTCCATGCTGTGTACAGCAGACGCTACTGGAACGGGTAAGTCTTGCTTTTATGCTGAAGGGCTCTTTTTGAGAGAGTTTTATGAACTGCTCAGATATAAAAGTTACAAGGAATGAAATCAGCGGTGTCGCGTTTGAGGGAGCAGAATGGTGGTGTCTCATGAAAGTTTTCAGCTGTGATTTAAAGCTGCAGTTTGCAGAAGTTGATCTGGCTCATGCACTTTAATTTTCTGTAGGGCAGGAGATTTAAAAGGGTAAAGAATGTTTATTTAACTATGTTGGAACCTTGCATTTTCTGAAGGGGGCTTTAGTTTGCAAAACGCACTGTGCTTTGATTTGACTGCACAGGTCTTGAATCCTGTCTGTGTGTTTAAAAACCCCCAATCTGTTGCAGCTTCAGTCTCCAAGTTGTACTAACTTAAATCATGGAGTCTGCTTTCTAAATCACCTAAGAGTTAGTATTTCTAAGGAATTGGAGACTATTATGTGGAGGCTAACTTTGCAGCTTCCCCAGCTTAGAGGGAGATTTTTTTTCTTCTTTGCCTTATTTGTCATGGGCTGTGTTCAAACAACACCTCTGGGAGAACTAGCACCCAGTGTGTGTTAATGAGAAAGTCATTGTAATCTTTAATGGCAGTATCTGGTTTCAATCTACACGGTGCAGACAGAGTGACCATGCAGAAACATTGCTTCCGATTAAAATCCAGTCCCTCTGGACTGATAACAACTCTGCTTCTTTGAAATTCTAAACAGTTTCCTCACACATCACAGGAGGTATAAACTCCACCATAGTCATGGCACTTTGGACTGCTCGGGTTTCACTTTACTAGGTGCAGTCTTTGCCTTCCTGAGACTGGATTTTGAAAACGCACATCTTTGCATTGCATGGGGAATAAAGAAATAACTCCCTCTATCTTGGGAATGATAGAAAACTGGGCACCACAAAAGACCGGTTGCATGGAATGTCTTTTAAATTGTATGATATCGGGTGATTTTTAATCACTCATTTTACATGTAAATGTGAAATAACATTGTAACCTGTTGCGCAACTTGCTTTAAGATTTTATTTCAGTTTGTGCTGAGTATGGACTGCTAACAATCTCTGAGGGGATTATAAGGTACCTTTTTATTTTATGAAAAATTCAGTTTTACAAAATTATGCTGATGATAAAAGTTTGAAAGATATTGTTAAGTGTTGGACTGAAGCAAAGCAGTTCCACGTGGGCAATGCCAGAAAGCCATCTAATTAAATTTCCCAATGTCCAGTTATTTACTCAACTGCTAGACTGTATTGAATTTAGCCAGGAATGTTTACTTGAGATGCAGGAGGTAAATTGTGTTATACAAAGGAAAGATCATATAATCTTGAATTTATAGGATTTGGTTGAAAATTGAGGGAATAATCAAATTAGTTTTTAAAATGTGAGCCATAAAGTTACTTGGTGCAATTTCTATAAACCATCTTGCGCTATAAATCAGTAACAGTAGATTTGGCAACTGCCCTCTGTGCAAGGGCTCAGCATCCTCCCAGTGAAGATGTATTTGTTTTTCCTCTCACTTTCACAGTTTGCTGTCAATGTGACTTGTCTGGGTCACACGCATTTATTTCTGAGCTGCTACAGCACTTGCAGAGAGTAGCAGGGGAAGGAAGGGCACGTTTAGCTTTGGCCAGGGGATGGTCAGTGTAATGGCAGCCGCAGAACCCAAACCCTAAACAAAACCTGTTGGAAAACAATAGCTCTTTATAGATACTGTATGCAGTAGCTCTTGGGGCTAACGGAATCAAGGGGTATGGGGAGAAAGCAGGAACAGGATACTGATTTTGGTCAGCCATGACCATATTGAATGGCGGCGCTGGCTCGAAGGGCCGAATGGCCAACTCTTGCACCTATTTTCTCTGTTTCTATGAAAAAACTGAGTCTGAAGAAGGGTCTTGACCTGAATTGTCACCCATTCCTTCTCTCCAGAGATGCAGCCTGTCCCACTGAGTTACTCCAGCTTTTTGTGTCTATCTTTGGTTGGATAGAGCTCTAGGGCTAGTGGAGTCAAGGGGTCTTGGGAGAAGGCAGGCACGGGTTATTGATAGCGGACAATCAGCCATGATCACAGTGAATGGCGGTGCTGTCTCGAAGGGCCGAATGGCCTCCTCCTGCACCTATTTTCTATGTTTCTAAACCAGCATCTGCAGTTCCTTGCTACAGACTTAATCAAGCCCCATTTGTTGGGATCCCTGTTTGAGTTTCATATTGAGGATTTGGATTAGAATTCACATCATTGGAAGCAATCATCGTGGCAGTATGATATCTGTGTGATATCCTTATAAGAACGTTCACAGTAAACTTTTGTGAAATTAAGGTGCCCCCTGTGATTGATGCATTAATAAACCAAATCATTGCCAAAGGCAGGAAAGTTAGTTCTGTTCCTGTGTTATTTTCCCAAATCTTAACAAAATACGCAGCCATGAGGTAATCCTAAATTGTGACTTGGAGCTTATTGTTTGAATGCTCGGAACTGATTGCATTCAGTAATTGTATTTGGGATTTAATTGTGCATACATTAAGGTGTGGTTTCTATAAACAGTCGAGCTATTTTAAATTACTCTCTTGAATGAAAGAGGAATCTCCAACAATCTCTAATTGTGCAGTGAACATTTATTTGCCGCCTTGTATGATTTCTGCAGGATATAAAAGTGATCGTTTTTTTTTTAAGTAAAAGCAAAATAAATACTGTAACTATTCAGCAGGGTAGGCAGTACCTGTGGAGAGTTGATGTTTCACCAGCTTTTCTCCTGAAACAATTAATTCTACATAATTCATTTTGAAATGGGATTTCTTTATTTGTCAGGCTGATGAAAGCATGTAACACCGCGTAGCAAGGTCAGGCAGCATCTCTGGATAGAAGGAATGGGTGACGGTTCAGACTGAAGAAGGGTCTCGACCCGAAATGTCACCCATTCCTTCCTTCTTCCCAGCGATGCTGCCTGTCCCGCTGAGTTACTGCTGTATTTTGTGTCTATCTTCTGTGTAAACCAGCATCTGTAGTTCCTTCTTACAGATGCCCCACAGAAAGTATTTTATTAGGATATATCACAGCTTGGTTTGGGAACAGCTCCATCCAAGACTGTAAGAGATTGCAGAGAATTGTGACACAGGCCAGGCCATGATACAAACCAACCTCCCTTTTATTGATTCCATTTGCACCTCACGCTGCCTCGGCAAGGCCAGCAGCACAGTCAAGAATGTGTTGTACCCTGGACCAAAGATCCTATATATAGCAAGCAAGGTAGATCACTCCTTCGAAATGCAATGGGCCTTTTTTCATCCGTTTCAGTGACCCGACCCGACTCGCAATCAGCGTTGCGGGGGAACACGGTTTGTGTTAATAAATTATAATTCTGAAAATGAGGAGATTTTTCCCAAATAACTTTTATTTTTACGAGGATGTTTCCATAACTGGCTTCCGTCTCCGCACTAGTATCTTATGGGATCCTTGGTGTGGAGACGGAAGCCGGTTATGGAAATGGGGCCGAAAATTACCCGTGAATCTGCCTATGACCGTACTACGTTTTTCTCGTCGAGTTATCCATCTTGCTCGCTGTAGGATCTTTGCCCTGGACGCTCCCTCTTCTCCCCTCTCCCATCAGGCAAGAGGTATAGAAGTGTGAAAACACACACCTCCGGATTCAGGGACAGTTTCTTCCCAGCTGTTATCAGGCAACGGAATCATCCATCAGGTGGCGTTCCAGGTTGAGATCCTTCTTCAGACTGAGAAAAAAAGTAATAACGATCAAGGAAACTGTCCATTGGTGCCTGTGGGCTAGGTGAAAGCAAGTTATTTGACAATGAAACACACCAGGACAACTGTGAAACTAGTACAATGACTAGGGTGGGGGAGGGACGGAGAGAGGGGGGATGCAAGGGTTACTTGAAGTTAGAGATATCAATACTCACACCGCTGGGCTGTAAGCTGCCCAAGCAAAATATGAGGTGCTGTTCCTCCATTTACGTTTGGCCTCACTCTGGCAATGGAGGAGGCCCAGGACAGAAAGGTCAGAATGGGAGGGGGAGTAAAAGTGTTTGGCAACCGGGAGATCAGGTAGGTTTAGGCGGACTGAGCGCTGGTGTTCAGTGAAACGATCGTCCGGTCTTCAAAGGACCGCAGAGGAGTTCAGTAGTTGGCGTTCAACCGGGGAATCCGACGTTTTGCAACAAAATCTGAGGATGTTTCTTTAATGATGGTTGCATTAGACGCTTGTGACTATGCTGACACTGGAGACAATGTTAATGTCACTCCATGCTGCCTTATCTCTCTTAAACACGTTCAGAAGAATTTAATTAAAATTTACTGATATATAAATTAAGATAAAACCAAATGATTATTCTGAATGATTAGTCGTAGAGTGATACAGCATGGAAACAGGCCCTTCAGCCCAACTTGCCCACACAGGCCAACATGTCCCAGCTACATTAGTCCCACCTCCCTCATTTGCTCCATATTCCTCTAAACCTGTCCTGATTTGAGATGATCAGCCATGCTCATATTGAATGGCCTACTCCTGCACCTATTTTTCTATGTTTCTATCCATGTACCTGTCTAACTGTTTCTTAAACGTTGGGATAGTCCCTGCCTCAACTATCTCCTCTGGCAGCTTGTTCCATGCACCCACCACCCTTTGTGTGAAAATGTTACCCCTGATTCCTGTTCAATCTTTTCTCCTTCACCTTAAACCTTAAATTCTTAATAATTAAGAAAAAGTGAAAAAGACTATCCCATAGGTCAAATCTAATGTGAATAATTTTAAACTCCATCAATATTTACTGAATAAAAATAGCATTTTAAAGGGAGATAGGCATCAGAGTGATTAAATAATTTTCTCTTTGATATCGTAATATGTCAACATTCTGTTTTGTGTGCATTTTCAGATTTCTGTAGATAATGCAGCTCAGCAATAAACACGTTTGATGATTGCTGATACTTTAGTAGTTATGATTATGCTGTAAGCATTTATGATAGCTGTTAATTGTGAATTTGGAAGTTTTTTCCATTACTTTATAATTTAAAAAAAATGATGATTGGCAATTATGTAATTGGAACTATATTGGTTAATTTTTAGATCACACAACTTTGCAAAACGATAAACAGTGGGTATCTGGAAAGAAGAAGAAATATTGGGTAAAGATGGCAGGCTTGTCAGCAAGGGAACAAAGTGATGGAATGGAGACACTCAGCGGGTGAGGCAGCATCTGTGGAGCAAGGAAATGGGCAACGTTTCGGGCCGAAACCCTTCTTCAGATTGAAGAAGGGTTTTGGCACGAAACGTTGGCTATTTCCTTCGCTCCACAGATGCTGCCTCACCCGCTGAGTTTCTCCAGCATTTTTGTCTACCTTCCATTTTCCAGCATCTGCAGTTCCTTATTAAACAATGTGATGGAATGGTATTATTCTGGCAGATTGACTCTTGTCACAGCCAAGTGTCTATTTTCAGCATTTTATACTTGTAAAGTAGATTTGATTCTCTAACCCCGAATAAATGATTGTACAAAAATATAAAACTTCCAAGATTTAATTTAATTTATCCCACAAACCCTGCCATAAAACTCAAAGGCGTAGTAAATGAGATGTATGCATATCGGAGTGCTATGTTATGCATATTAAAAATATTGAAATAATATTTCAGTTAAAAACGTATATGTCGTAGAATCACTTTCATCCATGTCCAGGCATTGTACAGAAAGAGACAACCTATGCAGTAACAGCTGGAATAATTTACAAACCATTCTTGTCTGTGGCTGGAAGGAACAATATAGGCATTGAAAATTATTCCCTTTTAATTTGTTAAAACATTTACTTTTTACTTTTAAGAAGGCTTATGTTTCTTTTTGAAATTGATTAAGGCATTGCTCATTCAAACCCGCAGAAAAATAACTTTAATGATACAAGTGTTGTTCCATGTGGAATAAACAGCTAATGGGACCAATTTTGTTGCCATGCACCAAGTAGAAGTGATCCTGTAAGATATGAATAAAATGTTGATTTATGTGCAGTTGAAAGTTGCCAAGAGGTTCATACTTTGAGGCAATCCCTAAGGTTCTGGTAATGGACTCCACTCCATTGGTTTCAATTGTATGAACTAATGGTTTGGGTCTTGCCCCAAGTATTTGTGCGCTTTTCCTGTTTTGCACAGAAAGTTTCAATCAGTCTTTTCTTTTATTATTCCGAGGTTTAAGAAGAGGAGGAGGAGGAGGAGGAAGGAAAAAGAATCTACCATCAGAACTGGACCTGGACTTTTTTTCACTGGAAATCTTTTCCTGAAACTGAAACCAAAGCTGCTTCTGCTCATCTGCGAGATCTCTGCAAGACTATGGCTACGCAGAGAAAGGAGATCATATTTGCTGTGTTGGATCTCAGGATTTGGATCTACCTGCTGATTTTAAATGGCAGATGTCTCGCCCAGAAGGACTGTACAGGTGTGACTTGCCCTTTGCTCGAATTCTGCTTTGAGGAGGTGCTGGAGCCTGGTGCCTGTTGCTCCTCTTGCATGCAACATGGCTGTGCCTGTGAGGGCTACCAGTATTATGACTGCGTTAATGCTGGCTTCAGGGATGGCAAAGTGCCTGAAGGATCGTCCTATTTTGTTGATTTTGGGAGCACGGAGTGCGCATGTCCCAGTGGAGGAGGCATAATAGGTTGCTATTTTATCCCTTGTCCGGAGCTGCCACAGAACTGCATTGAGATGATGGAACCAGCTGAAGGATGTCAACAGTGCGCGAAGGTGGGCTGCCTTTACGAGGGGCAGAAGTACATGGCGGGCCATACGTTCCGCATGCCGCCTTGCAAAATGTGCCATTGTGGCAATTCTGGTGGCGATTTATTATGCTACACTCTACCCAACTGTGATGCCACTCAGGAACTGAAGTCGGTCTATCCAGCGACCAGTGAGAATGAAGAGCCAGCGCGGCATTCCGATGATCAGTACAGCTTCGACCAGGAGCCTTTGGGGAATGAGCACTTCCACAAGAAAGACCCAAAACCGTCCAAAGAAAACAAACCATTTAATAGAGGGCAACAAAGGCGCAACATGAAAAGCTCGGGCACTGATGATGAAATTGAATTGGCCAATTTGGTGCCTCTAATGCCCCGTAATCAGCTGTATACCACGACGGAGCCTATTCTCAGCACTGCGACTCCGACCGAGACGACAGTCCAACCTACGCTGCCTAGAAGGAAAATGAAAGGTGCACGGCGAGCAGAACATCTTCAACGAGGACGAATCTCGAAGAAGAAAGTGATCGAAGAGAAGATGGAGAACAAGGAGGAAGCCACACAACCTGTGTTTCCAACCGTTAAATTCAGTGTGACAAGGCAACCCCCGATTGCTATCAAGGAAGATGATAATTCGGTGCCAAACAAACAGCCACAGACATTGTTGGATTTTCGCTTTGACGAAGTGGACAATAACATTCAACTACCCACAGATTTGGATGAAGGTAAGATTTCAGAAGAGTTCTTATTTAACGGTATCAATTCATTAATATAAAGGGAAAGTGTTTTGGTCTCCCAACTCGGGGACTCTGAGGGAGAGGTTGAGTGGGCTGGGACTCTATTCCTTGGAGCGCAGGAGGGTGAGGGGAGATCTCATAGAGGTGTATAAAATCATGAAAGGAATAGATTGGGTCGATGCACAGATTCTCTTGCGCAGAGTAGGTGAATCAAGGACCAGAGGACCTAGGTTTAATGGGAAGAGATTTAATAGGAATCTGAGGGGTAACTTTTTCACACAAAGGGTGGTGGGTGTAAGGAACAAGCTGCCAGAGGGGGTAGTTGAGGCTGGGACTATCCCAACATTTAAGAAACAGTTAGACAAGTACATGGATAGGACAGGTTTGGAGGGATATGGACCAATCACAAGCAGGTGGGACTAGTGTAGCTGGGACATGTTGGCCGGTGTGGGCAAGTTGGGCCAGGGGCCTGTTTCCTGACTTTAACTGACATCAGCGTTCATGTTTTTGAGTTCCATTATATCTACAAATGGGGACTATTGTTGAAAAGGACGGAAACGATCACGTTCTTAAGCTCTCCATGGCTGTTGTCTTAAGCAGAACTGATCAGTACTTTATTTAAAACAGACTACACTTCATTGCCGGGAAATGGCCTGAAGGGGGTAATTTAAATACTATTGTTTTTATTTTACTCTCTTGTGCTTCATTGGAAATGTTTTCCAGGTAAAAGCAAGAAAAGGACATCTGTCACCAAGTTGGGTATCATTTAACGGGTCATTAAACCGGAGCTCAAAACAGGCCAGTGTTGAAGTGCGTGGTGTGGCTCCAATCCAGAGTCAACTCTGTATCCCAATGTAACAGCCTCACCCTTTCCTATAAATCTGGGAACCAATACAATTTTATTTCTCACATTTCTTTTTTTACTAGAAGCACGAGGACCAGAAAATAGGATGTATGAAATGTTAACTAACAAAAGACTCATTAAATTTTATTTTGTGGCAGATAAAATGCATGACCTTAACACCAATAATAGGTAACAGATACAATACAAAAGAACATTGATAGTTTGGGGACTGGGAATGAACCTCATAATGACTTGTTACATAGCTGGTCATCATTTGGAACAGTAATATATAGCTTAGTAACGTTAAAATTATATGTTTCCTTTTTTAAAAATGCCAGTTAAAGACATAAAATGTAGTAAAGCAAAATAGTGTGCTCGTAAGGTCATAAGTGATGGGAGCAGAATTAGGCCATTTGGCCCATCAGGTCTACTCTGCCATTCAATCATGGCTGATCTATCTCTTCCTTCTAACCCCATTCTCCTGCCTTCTCCCCATAACCCCTGTTCTATCCCTGCCATGAGAACATCCATTGACTTGACCTCCACAGTCTCCTGTGGCAAAGAATTCCACAGATTCATTCTAGCCACTTTGACAAGTCTGGGCATTTCAATCTATTATTCACTGACTGGTGTTCAGTCCTGACTTTGAGGAGAGCTCGCCACAATGATTTAGCAATCCCCTGGCATGGCTTTTCCTTTTCCCAATGTTGCTTTCAGTGAGACTTTAATCCTTGCGGAGGCCGCACTCAGCCACCCATTATTTTAATTCAGTTGGCTGAGCAGCCAAGTACAAACAACGGAGCAGAAATCGCATTTCTTACTAAAATATTAACTCTTTTGCATGAATGAAATGGAGACTGAACACACGCAACAGATTAAAGTAGACGTTGAAATATCTATTTCACACAGAGAGTGGTGAGTCTCTGGAACTCTCTGCCACAGAGGGTAGTTGAGGCCAGTTCATTGGCTATATTTAAGAATGAGTTGGATGTGGCCCTTGTGGCTAAGGGGATCAGAGGGTATGGAGAGAAGGCAGGTATGGGATACTGAGTTGGATGATCAGCCATGATCATATTGAATGGCGGTGCAGGCTCGAAGGGCTGAATGGCCTACTCCTGCACCTAATTTCTATGTTTCTATGTTTCTAACGAGCTTATTCAAAAATGGAGGAAAGGAATTCTCAGGTCACTTTAAATAGAAATAATTAACTGCCTGTGGTAATCACAATCTTCATAGATAAAACTAACACTTTTAGGCCAGAGTCAGGAAACATGTTTAATCAGTAAAATTCTGACCCAGTATGCCATTAGAAAATTATTTCTAGTTCGTACAGCAAATCCTAATATTTTCAAGGTATTTCTTAGATAGAAACTTACAGAATATTGAAAGGTTTGGATAGAGTGGATGTGGAGAGAATGTTTCCACTCATGGAGAGTCTAGGACTAGAGGTCATAGCCTCAGAATTAAAGGATGTTCCTTGAGGAAAGAGATGAGGAGGAATTTCTTTAGTCGGAGGGCGGTGAATCTGGAATTAATAGACAATAGGTGCAGGAGTAGGCCATTCGGCCCTTCGAGGCAGCACCGCTGTTCAATGTGATCATGGCTGATCATCCCCAATTAGTACCCCGTTCCAGCCTTCTCCCCATATCCCCTGACCCCGCTATCTTTAAGAGCCCTTATCTAGCTCTCTCTTGAAAGCATCCAGAGAACCTGCCTCCACCACCCTCTGAGGCAGAGAATTCCACAGATGCACCATCTCCGTTCTAAATGGCCTACTCCTTATTCCCAAACTGTGGTCCCTGGTTCTGGACTCCCCCAACATCGGGAACATGTTTCCTGACTCTAGTGTGTCCAAGCCCTTAACAATCTTATGTTTCAATGAGATCCCCTCGCATCCTTCTAAACTCCAGAGTGTACAAGCCCAGCTGCTCCAATCTCTCAGCATATGACAGTCCCGCCATCCTGGGAATTAACCTTGTAAACCTACGCTGTACTCCCTCAATAGCAAGAATGTCCTTCCTCAAATTAGGGGACAAAAACTGCGCGCAATACTCCAGGTGTGGTCTCACTAGGGCTCTGTACAACTGCAGAAGGACCTCTTTGCTCCTATATTCGATTCCTCTTGTTATAAAGGTCAACATGCCATTCGCTTTCTTCACTGCCTGCTGTACCTGCATGCTTACTTTCATAGACTGATGTACAAGGACCCCCAGATCCCGTTGTACTTCCCCTTTTCCCAACTTGACACCATTTAGATAGTAATCTGCCTTCCTGTTTTTGCTACCAAAGTGGATAACCTCACATTTATCCGCATTAAACTTCATCTGCCATGCATCTGCACTCCCCCAACCTGTCCAAGTCACCCTGCATTGTCATAGCATCCTTCTCACAGATCACACTGCCACCCAGCTTTGTGTCATCTGCACATTTGCTAATATTACTTTGAATCCCTTCATCCAAATCAGTGATGTATATTGTAAATAGCTGCGGTCCCAGCACCGAGCCTTGCGGTACCCCACTAGTCACTGCCTGCCATTCTGAAAGGGACCCGTTAATCCCTGCTCTTTGTTTCCTGTCTGCCAACCACTTCTCTATCCATGTCAGCACTGTACCCCGAATACCATGTGCCCTAATTTTGCCCACTAATCTTCTAATTGCCACAGAAGACTGTGGAGGCCAACTTAATGGATATTTTTAAGGCAGACATGGATAGATTCTTGATTGGTACATGTGACAGGCATTATGGGGAGAAGGCAGGGCAATGTGGTTGACAAGGGAAGATAGAGCAGCCATGATTGAATGGTGGAATGGACCTGAAGGGCTGAATGGCCTAATTCTGCTCCTATCACTTATGGGCTTATGAAGAGGCTGCAAGTTCCTGAACTTCCCATAACATTGCTATTTTATTTTGTACAAGTTGGGATGTGCAAACTTTGGAGTTACAATGCAAGACTGCCGCCTTGTGGGACATCATCTCCCTTATTAAATGGTAGTATTTACTTAAATGTAACTTTACACCTGAAATGCTATAGCCAGTTTATATCTTGTACGTAGAACAAATGACGGAGGTCCCAGCACAGATCCCGATGGAGCTCCCACTGGTCACAGAACTCCAGACAGAAAAAGCCTCCTTCCACGACACCCCTCTTGTCTTCCTAAATGAATTCCTGTGGATAGATCCACGGCAATATGCTGAATGATCCTCTTGCTCCTTCTGTTTCCACTTCCTTATCCAAAAAATAATAATTCCCCAGCTACCAATTTAACTAGCAGCAGCCATTTTTGCCCTCTCCAGAATGGCAGGCAGCAAAAGAACAGATATGAGATAGGAAACAAAAAAAATATATAAAATTAATATAAATTATTAATCAGAATCTGATAAAGTTGAATACAAATATACTGGTTTATACCAAACCAAGACACAAAGTGCTGTAGTAACTCACTGGGCTAGGCAGCATCTCTGGAGAAATTGGATAAATGACGTTTTGGGTCAAGACTCTTTTTCAGACCCAAACCTTGATTGTTCCCTTGTTACAATGTGGAGTAACAATTTTGGTGAAGCATTTGGTGCTGTTTTTGAATGAATTGATAAATAATTCAAGGGCATTAATAATTAAAATGTCTGCAAGAAGTTTTATTTTTGCATAGTGTACAAAAGGTTTTTGTCTGCAAGTATAAGTATCTAGTAATAATTTGTGGATTTATTTCTGTATGTGTTTATGCTTAATTGATATGATGCTGGGAACATTTACTGTGCTTGTATTCACTGAAATCTAATAAAAGTGTTTCCATCTGAAAGGGACTGCAAGGCATAATATCAGTTACCAGCTTGTACAGACTGTTCGTCCCAGTGAGCCTTCGTTTACCAGTGCTGCTCCCCTCCGCAGAACAAGTGAAAATGTAAATCCAACAACAGGCGAGTACTAAGATTTTTTTTTTTGACAGCATGCAGGTGGAAACCTCTTGTTACCTATTAAAACCGAGTACATTGGCTCGGCCAGCTTGTTGAAGATTGTGGGGTAATGGGCCTGTCCTACTTGGGCAATTTATTTTTGTTTTAGGTGACTACAGATGACTGCCGGAAAATGTTCAACATGTTGAAACGTTTGCGGCGACAGTGGCAAACATCTGGGCTGTCGTAGGTTGTCGCCAGGTTAATGTAGGTTGTTGCCAGGTTACTACTGTAGGTTGTTGCCAGGTTACTGTAGGTTGTCGCCAGGTGCTGACTTTGGTGAATTCCATTGTCCTAGTCGCTGGCAGTCGCGTAAAAAAAATCGCCTGAATGGGACAGGCCCATTATTCGGAAGAGAAAGGAGATGCATTATCCTTTCAGTTTTAGCATTTCATTTGACAAAAGGTTAGGTGAAAACTCAACAGCAGAAATTAACTGTGTCCTTCGACATTGCGTGAAGATGTGTTTTTTCATATTTAATCAATTATTTTGCATGTTGCTGCTTTACGGTGCACTGAAAGGGAAATTTGCAATTGAACCACTGCGAGACCTGTAGTATTGCTGCTGGCAAAGACATCAATGCAGGTCCTGATTTCACTCTGCTTTTTTGTGCTATTTCAGTCATTTCCTGAGGTTTATGTAATTTAATCTTGCCAAGTCTCCTTCAGGTCTATTAAACACAGCTGCAGCCAAAATGTTCAAAATTGCCCCATATACTACCTGAGAATTAACCATTGAAACATGCATTTTGAATTATGCTGACTCAGCTCAAGGCAAGGACTGACCATAAAGTCTTCCAATTGTTTGCCTCCATAGCACGCAAAGCAGAACTGAAAATCCTTTTAGCTACATGTGGTCTGGTGGCACAGCGGTAAAGTTGCTGCCATCCTGGTTCGATCCTGACTACGGGTGCTGTTTGTACGGAATTTGTACGTTCTTCCCATGACCACGTGGGTTTTCTCTGAGATCTTCGGTTTCCTCCCACACTCCAAATATTGACAGGTTTGTAGGTTAATTGGCTTGATATAATTGTAAAATTGTCCCTGGTGTATGTAGGATAGTGTTAATATGTGGGGAACGCTGGTCGGTGTGGACTAGGTGGGCCAAAGGGCCTGTTTCCGCGCTGTATCTCTTAACTGAATCAAAAATGCATCTCTGAATACTTTTTTTAAGAAGGGAGAGAGAAACAAAATGTTCATTTGTACTCATTGTTATAATTGATTTGTGAAGGGTTATTTTCTGTTTATGTATATTTAAACCATTGACAACTGAACCATTGCACCAAACTGTGGCATTGCTCTTTCAGAAAGAACACAAGTATCCAGTTCTGTCACAGGTCAAAGAAAGCATGGCGTAATGTGACTAGAGTTTATGCTGTGTCTGAATAAAGCTCCCACAATAATTAGCATCCTGTGCATAGCCTGCCTTTTATCCGCTGTTGGGTCAACGTCAGTCTGCAGTCTCGGGGAACCCTGATACTTAGCAGGCCCTATTGATTTTAATCAAGCTGGCACTGTGCCAGCACCAAAAGAAAGTCTCACTTTTATGTATTATTTTTCTTGACCCCAGAGTATTCCAATACTTTTATAGCCAATGTTATGCTTTTGAAGCGTGCTGCTTTTCTGTACATTGCAGCGCTGCTGTTGTAGTCTCATTCAGTTTGCACACAACTGCATGCCACTTGGCTGCAGCATGCACTGGGGCACTCTGAAATCCAGAGGCATTGCATGAGGGCAAGTACTTTAGTCCTCCCTCCTCTAACTCTTCTGATCTGTGAGCAATGGAGTTGATAATAAAAAGCAACTCAGTATTGCTCACTTGGACCTTTGAAGAAGGCAACGTCTCCAGTCCTTTGAGTGAATGGAGTGGACTCTGTGTGCTGTAACCTTTATGCAACTCACACAGTTGAGCCCATGTCGTTCTTTGTGGCTGCGACTATGCTTTTCGCATCTAGTTTGTCGTACCGTTTGCTAAGCTTTGCTGAAAGATCTAAAGGCGCTTGCCAAAAATCCTCCCTTTGTGCAATCCCTTACAGCAGTAGTAAATTCACCTTTTGACCCAAGAGATATGTGGGATTGTTGCTCTTATTATGAATGTGTATTCCCTGCTTCACCAAATCATCATATCAACTTTCTACTCCGCTCATGTGGGAGCAGTATCATTGAAGACTTCTTGTGTTAATCATCGGCTGTCACGTTTATAATGTATTCATCCTGGGGAACTGGCATTATTCCTATACTTGCCGTCCCTGCAGCTAGCTTTGGCTAGCCTGAAAAAATTATAATATATTTTAATAATTGCTCAAGGGGCAGATAAATTTCAATATCATGACTGTACTGTTAACATAAATATATCAGTGAGGAAACTGAGGAGGAGTAAGACTTGTTCCCAAGTTATCCGAGGAAAATTCTCAGACGTGGCCAACTCCAGAATGTCATTTGTACACTCAGAGTATTTAGAGCATCACCAGGTTGAGGAGCCTGGAATTTTAACTGATTTCGTGAAAAGTTAACCACACCTAGGGCGGTGAATCTGTGGAATTCTTTGCCACAGAAGGCTGCGGAGGCCAAGTCAAAGGATATATTTAAGGCAGAGACAGATAGATTCTTGATTACTACAGATGTCAGAGGTTATGGGGAGAAGGCAGGAGAATGGGGTTAGGAGAGAGAGAGATAGATCAGCCATGATTGAATGGCGGAATAGACTGAATGGCCTAATTCTGCTTATGACCTTATAACATTAGATAAATGTTTAATCAATGTTGTCACAAATTATTAACATTTTGTAAAGAAATTGATTCACTTCTGACTTTATGACCACAGATTTGTTCTGCCCATTTTGCACCGTATCTTTTACATGCCGTTTGATAAAGAAAATACTCTGGGGGTGGGGGGGGGGGGGGGGGGCAATTGATGGATGGGACATAATGCATGTGGCATCTGAAGTTCCTTATGTCTCCTGGGGCATGAATGTATTGTTATCAGCCTCTGCCAGGGGTGGGAGATTGCAACCTTCACGTGGTCCGCCCTGTTTTGACGAATGCAATCAACCTGGTATGCACAATCAAGTAAGATCAAATAGAACAAGTTGTCCTACAACTTTAGGGGGTGCATGCCATACGCAAGAAGAAGCCTCTGACACACCTTTGGGCAATTTTGGGCACCATATCTGAGGAAGGATGTACTGGCTCTGGAGAGGGGCCAGAGGAGGTTTACCAGATCGATCCCGGGAATGAGTGGGTTAACCTATGATGAGTGTTTGACGGCACTGGGCCTGTACTCGGAGTTTAGAAGGGTGAGGGGGGGCCTCATTGAAACTTACCGAATAGTGAAAGGTGAGAGTCGATGTGGGGGAGTCTAGGACGAGAGGTCATAGACTCAGAATTAAAGGAAGTTCCTTTGGGAAGATGAGAAGGAATTTATTTAGTCAGAGGTTGTTGAATTTCTGGTATTCTTTGCCACAGGAGGCTGTGGAGGCCGTTAATTGATATTTTTTAGGCTGAGATAGATAGATTCTTGATTAGTACGGGGTTATGGGGAGAAGGCAGGAGAATGGGATTAGGAGGGAGAGCTAGATCAGCCATGATTGAATGGTGTAGTAGACTTGTTGGGCCGAATGGCCTGATTCTGATCCTATCACGATGACCTTATGACACTCCTCCTTCTCAACTTTACGTTTGCTGTCGAGCATTACTGACAAAGACTGCTGGCCTTTTATAATTTGCACCCCAATGTAGGGTGATGTGATCACAGATCCGTTAATAAGCTTAAAAACAGGGTAGGCAGTATAACAGGTAGCATCTCTGGAGAGACGGAATGGTTGATGTTTCTGGTTGAGACGTCACCTATTCCTTCTCTCCAGAGATGCTGCCTGTCCCGCTGAGTTACTCCAGCATTTTGTGTCTTTCTTCAGTGTAAACCACCATCTGCAGTTCCTTCCTACAGATTAAAAAAACTGAGTGCTTGAGAAACTCAGCTAGTCAGGCAGCATCTCTGGAGAACATGGACAGGCAACGTTGCTTGTGGAACTTGTTCCTTACTGTGACGCGGGTCAACTCATTGGCATGGCTCGTTGAGCAAGGACATTGAATTCCCCAGAGAAACAAGAGAGCGAGAGAGCCCCTTAGCCTGCTTGATAGTTTGTTATGTTACTATCAAGATTGTAGGACTACCAAATGTAAGTTTTGAGGATGTCCTCATTAAATGCACGGATTACATATACCAGAACAATATGTCACAAATCAATTCAAAACGGGCTGTGCTAATACCTGTCTTGTGCAACAGGAAAGGATTACTGGTGAATTTATAGAAAAGGATTCTTCACATAAATGGGATAATGTCTGATGAAGGATCTCGACCCGAAATGTCATCCAGAGCATCCTTCTCTCCAGAGATGCTGCCTACCCCACTGAGTTACTCCAGCATGTTGTGTTTATCTTCGGTTTAAACCAGCATCTGCAGTTCCTTCCTACACATAATGTTTCGCATTGTGTTCAAGACTCTCCGTGGAAACAGTACTTCATCCATGGTTTACTCGGGAGATGGAAAATAGAAGTGGAGCATAAAAAAAGAGGTCTATAATGTAGCCAAGAAGAGTCGTGAAAATGGGAGAGCTGCAAATGAAGCAGGGAAGCGTGAATATGGATGTAAAATGGAAAACATTATAGGTGGAATTTAAACACCCATTGGGTAAAAGGTATTGAAGTGTGAAAACGCACACCTCCAGTTCAGAGACAGTTTCTTCCCAGCTGTTATCAGGGAACTGAACTATCCTACCACAACCAGAGAGCAGTCCTGAACTATTAGACTATCTTTGATCGAACTTTACTGGTTTTGCCTTGCACTAAACGTTATTCCCTTATTATGTAGAATTTGTGGAATTCCCTGCCACAGAGGAATCGAGGGATATGGGGAGAAGGCAGGCACGGGTTATTGATTGGAGACGATCAGCCATGATCACAATGGATGGCGGTGCTGGCTCAAATGGATGGCGATCAGCCATAATCACAATGGATGGCAGTGCTGGCTCGAAGGGATGAATGGCTGCCTCATGCACCTATTTTCTATGTTTCTATGTATCTGTGCACTGTGAACTGCTCAATTGTAATCATGTATCGTCTTTCTGCTGGCTGGTTAGCACGCAACAAGAGCGTTTCACTGTACACAGGACTGGACTAAACTGTAAAGGTTGTGAGGGGCAGGGTGTTTCAGGAGGATTAGAGCTCCAGTTACTCCATTGTGACCTTTGGTACTGTCTGTTTCTCTTGTCATCGTGAAGAAGTGCTGGTGGTAGTTTAACTGGCCACTTTAAATTACCCCCGGTGTAGGTGGGTGGCGAGAGATTCCAAGGGGAGTTGAGGGCATGGGAGTTAAGATAGATTACAGGGACATAAGCGTGGGATGGAATTGATGGCAATGCTCCAGGACACAACATATCCTTGTTGAATTGAATAGCCTCATTCTCTGCGAAGAAAGTTTAAGTTTTTTTTTAAGTGTGGGTGCTGCAGGAGCAATAGCAAGAAAAAAATAAAGGGAAATTGTAAAATAAGTACAGCATTGAAGAAAGATGTGTGCCTGTCTTTAATGTAGATGACACAACATCGCACCAAAGATGTACAGATGTGGCAGATGCAAGATGCAGCAGCAAAGTGTGCAGCCATGCACTTTGGTAGTAGGAATAAAGGCATACAGATTATACATTGTACATAAAATGTATTTAAAAAAAGACTACAAAAACACGTTAATACAAATCACAATTAGAAAATAAACAAATGACAGTAGTGGGACGTGTCCTGTTATTGAGGTACAATTAGTGCTATGTGGGTTTATTCAGGAACCTGATAGTTGTATGGGGCGAGAATTAAGAAATCGGAGGTGCAAAGAGACCTGGGAGAGCTGCCACTGATAAAATCATGAGAGGAATAGATCGGGTAGATGCATAGAGTAGGGGAATCGAGGACCAGAGAACAAGGGTTTATGGTGAAGGGGAATAGATTTCGTAGGAATCTGAGGGGTAACATTTTTAAACAAAGGGTGGTAGGTGTATGGGAGTTGAGGCAGGGAATAATACACCATTTAAGAAACAGTTAAACCAGTACATACATGGATAGGACGGGTTTGGAGGAATATGGGCCAAACGGAGGCAGGTGGAATTAGTGTAGATGTGACTTGTTGGCTGGTGTGGGCAAGTTGGGCTGAAGGGCCCGTTTCTACGCTGTATCACTCTACGCCTCTATGACACTCATACTTCTATTTCAGTTCTTCTAAATTCTGAAGTTCTCTTGGTCAAGAAGTGAACACAAGATGAATTGAAACTATGTTCCCACTTGCCTGTACCCATTATTGACCAGCTCAATGATAGAGATGAGGATGTTCGGAGATCATATGCTTTGGTACTCAAAAGTATTTGCTTTAGGACTTAATGTTAATTGTATTGGACCAATGCAAGATCTTTAAGAAGCTATCAAAAGTTGGCATTTACCTCCACAAATAGTCAAACATATTTGTTCATCTCGAGCGCCAACAAAAGACTTTTTCTCATTTTGTTGAAAAACATGAAGATTGTGTATTAATTATATGAGGTAACGCTCATTCATCTTGCAATAGTTGCTTCATGCATAAAGCATTGTGTTACTATACCAACAATTATTTTCACTGCCTGCCTTGCACTTCTTCCCCAGGTTTAGAAATGTAAATATAAGCACTTATAATGACAGTTGAGATTTAATAGACAATAGGTGCAGGAGTAGGCCATTCGGCCCTTCGAGCCAGCACCGCCATTCAATGTGATCATGGCTGATCATCCCCAATCAGTACCCCGTTCCTGCCTTCTCCCATATCCCCTGACTCCGCTATCTTTAAGAGCCCTCTCTAGCTCTCTCTTGAAAGTATCCAGAGAACCGGCCTCCACCGCCCTCTGAGGCAGAGAATTCCACTGACTCACAACTCTCTGTGAGAAAAAGTGTTTCCTCATCTCCGTTCTAAATGGCTTACCCCTTATTCTTAAGCTGTGGCCCCTGGTTCTGGACTCCCCCAACATCGGGAACATGTTTCCTGCCTCTAGCGTGTCCAAACCCTTAACAATCTTATATGTTTCGATAAGATCCCCTCTCATCCTTCTAAACTCCAGAGTGCACAAGCCTTGCTGCTCCATTCTCTCAGCATATGACAGTCCCGCCATCCCGGGAATTAACCTTGTAAACCTGCGCTGCACTCCCTCAATAGCAAAAATGTCCTTCCTAAAATTAGTGGACCAAAACTGCACACAATACTCCAGGTGTGGTCTCACTGGGGCCCTGTACAACTGCAGAAGGGCCTCTTTGCTCCTATACTCGACGCCTCTTGTTATAAAGGCCAACATGCCATTCGCTTTCTTCACTGCCTGCTGTACCTGTATGCTTACTTTCGTAGACTGATGAGGAAGGACCCCCAAATCCCAGTGTACTTCCCTTTTTCCCAACTTGACGCCATTTAGATAGTAATCTGCCTTCCTGTTTTTGCTACCAAAGTGGATAACCTCACATTTATCCACATGAAACTGCATCTGCCATGCATCTGCCCACTCCCCCAACCTGTCCAAGTCACCCTGCATTCTCATAGCATCCTCCTCACAGTTCACACTGCCACCCAGCTTTGTGTCATCTGCAAATTTGCTAACACTATTGTGGTGAAAATATCAAAAGCCACTGTCGTTATATGTTACCATATGAGCAATAACAACTGCCAGTTAAATTAATGAAATTGATTTGGTCGCACTCTGAAACAGGAAATGAGGCTTTGTAGCTTTAGTTTAGAGATACCACACGGAAACGGGCCTTTCAGCCCACCTTGTCCGCAGCGAACCATGATCGCCGCACGTGAACACGACCCTACACACATTGGGGACAGTTTTATATTTATAACAAAGCCAATTAACCTACAGACCTGTACGTCTTTGGAGTGTGGGAGGAAACTACAGACCTCTGAGAAAACCCGCACAGGTCACAGGGCGAGTGTACAAACTCCGTACAAACAAGTCGGGATCGAACCAGGGTCTCTGACGCCATTATGCTGCCATGCCACCCTGGCTATGTTATCAATTCCAGTATGTAAATAACTAATTAAGCTGAGAAATAAAATGAACTTTTTTCATGGTTTGAGACATCAGTGACATATGTCGCCAGTTGCCTGGCGATAAATCCCTTTAACTGGTAAGCATGGTTATGTTGTGTCTGATTTGTGGCTCTTTATGTGTGAGCTGTGTAGAGTCATCCAAAGAACGTCGATTTTCATTGAGTAAATCCATCGTTGGTTGCAAGTCTCTTCTAAATTGGACGTAAATCCAATGCAGATTGGAGGAACAGCACCTCATGTAGCACCTCGCAACCCAGCGGTATAAATATTGATTACTCTAACTTCAAGTAACCCTTGCTTTCCCTCTTTCTCCATCCTTCCTGGTTGTAGTTCTCCGATTAGTTTCACTCTCTTCCTGATTAATTTTTCTGATAGTTTTCCACGTTATCACCTCCCCTCTGTTAAAAACAAACCATTCTACATTTCCTTAGCATACTCTGCTTTGATCTTGCATTTTCACACCTTACCCTTCCAGATCTCTAGTCTCCCTCGCCCCTGACTCTCAGTCTGAAGAAGGTTCTCGACCTGAAACGTCAACTATTCCAGAGATGCTGCCTGTCCACCAGAGTTACTCCAGCATTTTGTGCCTATACTTTGGCAAATAATACCCAGTAAATAATACTCTGGCAAGTGTCAAGGAGGAAGATTATTTCCAGTCTCTGCAGCTGGTATCACCAATCTCAGGGGAATATCAAAATAATTGCAAATGTTGTTACACATTTGAAATCGTATTAGATGTTAGCACGGACAAGGATACTATGTATCGCAAGTCGTATATAATATTATTTATAATGCAGCACAGCCCCACATCAATACAACTCCCATAAGCTCAAAGGCTGGTTCTAATCAAACATGTCAGATGTAGAGAATCATTTCATTTTGTTGTACTAAAAAATGTTATCATGATTGGCTGTTCTGTACAACAAAATCTAACTCGGGCATGCAGCTCAGTAAATGATATGCACAGAAAAGGTCGTGCATGTGGCTGCTCTATATGACTGCACATATGGGATGTTTCTGATTTCCTTTGAAATGAATGATGTATTATGTGCTCGTGGCTTGAATCTGTTTGAGCATGAGCTCTGAAGCTCCGTTTCCAAAGGAAATTGAACTTCTCTGTGTTAACTGACCACAGAGACACATTAGAGAGTGCAAGTCATTAGCAAGGACATATCTGTGCAATATCAGAAAGCATATGTGGTTATTCATGTGAATCCAGCAGAAGGATGGAGTGCAAGCTACCAATGGGCAATGAAAAAAATACAGAAGAAAACACAGTGTCAAGATCATACCCTGAGGACGTGGGATAGTAAAGCTGCCTGCCTTAATATTAGGCACTTGTTCTTCGTAAATAGCAATGTATAACCATTATTAACGGTGCAAAAGAAATGCAAGTATTGGAAAATCTTTTGCTAACTGTTTCTGTTAGATTCTGTTCAGAAATGACAAATGTTAATGTTCATGTGTGGAGGTTTGGGACTTGAGTACAAATGCCTAAGTCTTAGATGCTCATTCTCCCTGTGACTTGCGTGGGTTATCTCCGAGATCTTCGGTTTCCTCCCACATTCCAAAGACGTACAGGTTTGTAGGTTAATTGGCTTGGTATAAATGTAAAAGTTGACCCAAGGAACTTTGAGATCCGCACTCTTCTGAAGACCAGACACCAGGCATTCATGTCTGATGATACAGTGGTCTTCAAGAAGTCCAGATACAACCTTGGTGAGGCCATCAAAAAGGCCAAAAGGGACTTCTGCTCCAATCTGTAGGATGATCGTTTCGCCGAACACCTCCGCTCGATCCGCAATAACCAACCCGACCTCCCGGTGAATCAGCACTTCAACTCCCCCTCCCATTCCGTATACGACCTCTCTGTCCTGGGCCTCCTCCACGGCCAGAGTGAGCAACACCGCAAATTGGAGGAACAGCACCTCATATTCCGCTTGGGGAGTCTGCATCCTCTTGGCATGAACGTTGAATTCTTTCAATTCTGTTAACCCTTGCTGTCTCCTCCCCTTCCCACCTCGCCCTCAGCCCTCTGGCTCCTCCCCCTTTTTCCTTTCTTCCTCCCGCCTCCCCCACCCCCCCATCAGTCTGGGTTTCGGTCTGAAAACATTGCCTATCTCCTTCGCTCCATAGATGCCGCTGCACCCGCTGAGTTTCTCCAGCATTTTATCTACCCTGTAGGAAGAGACAGATGTTCGGCAGCTGTGGCGGGGCCTGAATGCATTCACCTCCTACAAGGTGAAACCAGGAGGCCACTCGAATGTCGGCGATACATCACTCCCTGATGAGCTCAATGCGTTTTACGCACGCTTTGATAGGGAGAACACCGATGTGCCTTCCCGAGCCCCCATTCGCTGTGATGGTATTGCAGTCTCAGTCACAGAGGCCGACGTTAGGAAATCCTTCAGAGGGGTGAACCCTTGGAAAGTGCCTGGACCTGATGGCATACCTGGTCGTGTTCTAAAAACCTGTGCGGACCAACTGGCTTGAGTTTTTACGGACATTTTCAACCTCTCACTTCTGAGGTCTGAGGTTCCCACCTGCTTCAAAAGGGCATCAATAATACCGGTGCCCAAGAAGAGCAAGGTGACGTGCCTCAATGACTATCGACCAGTGGCACTAACGTCTGTGGTGATGAAGTGCTTCGAGAGGTTGATCATGGCGCAAATCAACTCCTACCTTGACAAAAACCTGGACCCTCTGCAGTTCGCTTACTGCCACAACAGATCAATGGTGGATGCGATCTCGCTGGCTCTCCACTCCGCTCTGGACCACTTGGACAACAAAAACTCATATGTTGGGCTGTTATTCATCGATTACAGCTCGGCATTTAACACAATCATCCCCTCCAAGGTGGTTTCCAAACTCGCAGAACTGGGTCTCTGTGCATCCCTCTGCAATTGGATCCTCGACTTCCTCATTCACAGACCAGTCTGTTCGTATTGGTGGAAATGTGTCAGACTCAATAACAATCAGCACGGGAGCACCGCAAGCCCCGTGCTCAGCCCCCTGCTGTACTCACTCTATACTCATGACTGCGTAGCCGGTCACAGTGCGAACTCCATCATCAAGTTCGCTGACGACACCACTGTTGTGGGACGTATCACTGATGGGGATGAGTCAGAGTACAGAAGAGAGATCGAGCAACTGTCCATATGGTGCCAGCACAATAACCTGGCCCTCAACACCAGCAAAACCAAGGAACTGATTGTGGACTTTGGAAGGAGTAGGATGGGGATCCACAGTCCTGTTTATATCAATGGGTCGATGGTTGAAAGGGTCAAGAGCTTCAAATTCCTGGGCGTGCACATCTCTGTAGATCTTTCCTGATCCGAGAACACAGATGCAATTAGTAAGAAAGCACATCAGCGCCTCCACTTCCTGAGAAGATTACGGAGAGTCGGTTTGTCAAAGAGGACTTTCTCTAACTTCTACAGGTGCACAGTAGAGAGCTTGCTGACTGGTTGCATTGTGGCTTGGTTCGGCAACCTGAGCGCCCTGGAGAGGAAAAGACTATAAAAAGTAGTAAACACTGCCCAGTCCATCATCGGCTCTGACCTCCCCACCATCGAGGTGATCTATCGCAGTCGCTGCATCATCAAGGACCCACACCATCCTGGCCACACACTCATCTCCCCGCTACCTTTAGGTAGAAGGTACAGGAGCCTGAGGACTGCAACGACCAGATTCAGGAATAGCTACTTCCCCACAGCAGCAGGCTATTAAACTTGGCTCGGACAAAACTCTGAACATTAATAGCCCATTATGTGTTATTTGCACTTTATCAGTTTATTTATTCATGTGTGTATTTACGTATACAATGGTATATGGACACACTGATCTGTTTTCTACAATGTTCTGTTGTGCTGAAGCAAAGCAAGAATTTCATTGTCCTAGCAGGGACACACGACAATAAACTCTCTTGACTTGAAGTGTGGGGCAGTGTTAGTGTGAGGGGATCACTAGTCAGTGCGGACTCACTGGGCTTGCCTCCGCGCTGTATCTCTAAACTAGACAACAATGATGCAATGAAAGCTTCCATGCATTTCTCAGCAGATATGTTAGGTAATTTAAGATCCTATCTGTTCCCCATGGGACCTTCTACACCTATAAGATCACCCCTCATCCTCCTGTACACCAAGGAATAAAGTCCTAGCCTGCCCAACCTCTCCCTCTCTCTTCGAGCTCAGGCCCTCGAGTCTTGGCAACATCCTTGTAGATCCTCTTTACACCCTCTCCAGCTTAACAACATCTTTGCTATAGGAGGGTGACCACAACTGAAAATAATACTCCAACTGTAGCCTCAGCAACATCCTGTACACTGTAACATAACATTCCAACATTTCAATACGCTGGCTGTAGAAGGCCAAGGTGCCGCAAACCTTCTTAACCGCCTTATCTACCTGTGATGCCACTTTCATGGAACTATGTACCGGCACGCCTGCATCATTCTGCTCTACAACATTCCCCAGAGCCTTGCCATTTACTATGAAGGTCCTGCCCGGGTTTGAGTTCCCAAAATGCAACACCTCGCACTGATCTGCATTAAACCCTATTAACCATTCCACAGCCCAACTTGCCCAACTGATCAAGATCCTGCTGTAATGTGTGATAACCATCTTGCTTTAGTGTTATCTGCAAATTACTAATCGTGTCTTGTACATTCACATCCAAATTGTTGAGATAAACCACAAACAGCAATGGGCCCAGCACCAATCCCTGAGACACACCACTAGTCACAGGCCTCCAGTCCAAAAACAATCTTCCACTATCACTGAAGATAGACACAGAATGGCCATTGTAGAGTCTGTCCTCACCTTCTCCATCATGGTCTGGTTTGGCTCGGCCACCAAGCACGACACCTGGAGGCTGCAGCGAATCGTGTGATCAGCTGAGAAGGTTATTGGCTGCAACCTTCCCTCCATTGATGAACTGTACACTGCAAGGGCCAGGAAGCGAGCGGGCAAGATCATCTCCGACCCCTCTCACCCTGGCCACAAACTCTTTGAGTCACTTCCCTCTGGAGGGCGACTCCGGACTGTCAAAGCTGCCACAGCCAGACATAAAAACAGTTTTTATCCACGAGTAGTTGCTCTACTCAACAGCCAGAAATCTGTAGCCTCCCTTTGATCTAGTATGTTCTGGTTCACATGCTTGATCAATGGTGTTTTATCATTAATGTTTTATTATTATTAATGTTTAGTGTTTTCTAAGTTATTCGTAACTGTCACTATTATGTTGTTACTTGTGGATGGAGCACCAAGCCAAATTCCTTGTATGTGAATACTTGGCCACTAAACTTACTTACTTAGAATGCTGGAGTAACTCAGCGGGACAGGCAGCATCTCTGGAGACGTTTCAGGTTGATTGTGGACTGAAGGACATGTTCCTGTACAGTACAGTACAATGTTCTAATTGTCTTAATTAAGATATGTTTAATTATTTCTTTAATTTAAATTGGTTTCTTGTGTTTTAAAGGTTTTAATTTTGTATTATATTTTTATGTCCACTCAGAATGTACTGAACCTTTGGAATTCAATAGTTTTCAAATAGATGTTTGGATGTTGAAAGAATCAAGGAATACAGGATTAGTACAAGAAAGTTGCATTGAAATAAAAGATCAAACATGCCCACAGGCACTGGTCCCTGAATTAACTCAATAGCATAAGACTGGTTCCTGAAATGGAAGGGTTTAACATATATAGAGATATTCTTTATATCTCCATTCCCCTCGTATAGCGGCCAAGTCAATCGATATTTTTAAGGCAGTGATGGATAAATTCTTGATTGGTACGGGTGTCGAGGGTTATGGGAGAAGGCAGTAGAATGGGGTTAGGAGGGAGAGGTAGATCAGCCATGATTGAATGGCGTAGTAGACTTGATGGGCCTACTGGCCTAATTTTACTTCTGTGTCACGTGAGTGACTACGTGAAGAAGCCCCGCCAGAACGCCTGCGCATCATTACGTCCGATGCGTTTGGCGAACCGACAGGCTAGAGAGCGCAGCTCCACCAGCGGTAAGTAAAACACCCGCAGGCAAGTGTTTTAAATGTTCTGCGGTTTACTAGGTCCCGTAAGGCTGGTTACAGGAGCCAGCAGGGACACTTTCCTAAAGGGAAAATATTAAAATAATGAAAATAAGGTGAGTATGTCACCTATAAAGTAAAACCTACCTGCGGCCAGTCCGCACGGGGAGGGGGAGAGGGGTCGGAGAGAAGGCATCCCGGGCCCGTTCTGCTGCTACACTGCCTGCGGGTGATGCAAGGATGGGAAGAAGTAGCCGGCTCGCCTCGACAGCAAGCTGACGGAGCAAGGGTTCACTATGTCCCCTCAACAGCGGGTGAGAGAGATCCCCACTAGCCAACTGCTCCACCCATGGATCTGCAACCACTGAGCAGTATTCTATGCTCACCAAGGGTTTTTTATTTAGACTGTTGTAAAAATGTAAGAAAATGACACGCATTCTATGTAGAATAGTTTCCAAACTCTCGAGCTATAACTGGGAGCCTGGTTCAAAAAACTGGAGGCGGCCCTGGAGAAATTGAGAGTGTTGTGTGGATGGTGCAAGGAGCCCAGTCCAGACATCGAAAGGCGAAGTCCCCTCTTCAAAGTTTTGTTCGGGTTCGTGACGGACAGCCGGCAATGTTTGGCCGTCGTCCCGCTGATGCACACGTTGTCGCTGGACAGGTCCAGCATCCAGTAAGTACCCTTGCCAGGGTCATCGTAATGTCGAGGCACTTTGACGAAACAACTTATTAAGGCTGAGGTTGTGGCGGATGGAGTTCTGCCAGCCTTGCTTGTTCTCAATAGTAGGGGAAATTCCTCATGATGAACTCGTAGCTGCGGTCAGCGGATGACGACAGCTTTTGAGACGCCGACTTTAGAACCACCGGCAGTTCAGCCAACAGCAGCAACTCCGGTGCTTTAAAGCACTGTGGTCACTCCTGTCGGGAGGCAGGCCAAGAGTAAATTGTCCAGGCCTGCCAACTCTGATGAGTGACATGAAAGACATTTCCCTTCCAAAAAATGAACATTGGGGACGTCTGGACAATGTGGAACACCTCATAGCCAAAATGATAACAACCAGGAGGTGTACCAGCCAGGGTTTATACCCCAGGGTCCCCAGCAGCTTTCAGCAGCAACCTCTAGCAGAGGTCCGTTAAGCAAAAGAGCTGTACACATATGAAGGATAATAGTAAGATTAAACGAGAACTTACCAGTTCGAAGTTTGATCGTTATTTTATGAGGAGTTACGATGAGGGATTACGTGAAGAGCCCGCCTGGCGCTGGCAAACGGCATACTTCAAAGCAGCGGCATGAAAAACACAGAACACAAAATAGCCGAAGTAACATAGACTTCATAATAGACTTAGAACTACCAGATGATCATTTATTTTATGAGGGTGGGAGTGGAGGGCACGTAATCCCTCATCGTAACTCCTCATAAAATAACGATCAAACTTCGAACTGGTAAGTTCTCGTTTAATCTTACTATTTTACTTCGGAGTCACGTGAGTGACTACGTGAAGATTTTAAAGCTTTCTGTGTTTTTTATGTCGTAGAATTAATCAGTACGACAGCCCGGCTAAGTAAATACATACATGAGAAACCAGACTAATTTTAGTTCTTTCCATAATTAATTTTTTAATGGTTTAAAGAACATCATAATAACCCTCCTTATATCTGAGGGATCATTACAAGTGATAAAAGATATAAGTGACTACATAACTGATTATAGCAATCAATAGTAAACAAAGCAGGTGACTATAGTGATCCCAACACCGCGTGGCCAAAGCTTGTCATAGTGTGAACAGGTTTATTGTAGAACTTTGAAAAAGTTTCTTCTTTACTCCACCCTGCGATTTTTAAAATATGCTCGAGCGGTACGTCCCGCACCTTCGCCGCGGACGTAGCTGCAGCCCTGGTGGAGTGAGATTTGAACACATCAGTGTCTACTCCTGCTAACAGTAACACCTGTTTCAACCACTTTGAGATAGTTTGAACTGAAGCTTTAGTGTGTGGTTTTTTATGCGTAATCATTAACGTTTTTTTTTTTCATTTCCTCGAAGAGTTTTGGTAACTTTAATATATTGGTTCAAATGTCTAACCACACACAAAGTAGGATCAATAGGATAAGCTTGAAAGGTTACCTTTGCTCCAGTTTCTTCCTGGTCTGCTTTGTTTGATCAGATCGTAAACATAGAAACACAATGTTATCTGCAGTCACATGCATACAGTCTAAACGCAACATTTGTAAAGTTTGCACTCTTTGAGCTGAAACCAATGACATTAACATTATTAATTTGAATGTTAATCTTTCCAATGACAATCCTTCAATTGGAGTCCATTGTCTAAGTAAGGTAAGTACAATGCCCACATCCCAAATCTCTGTGTATCTTGGTTTGGGTGGATTAATGTTAAAGATTCCTTTCATGAATCTAGATATTAGTGGATGTGATCCAATTGATTTCTGGTCAGACATAAGTCCTAAATAAGATGATAAGGCACTGCGTGCAGTGTTTATGGCACTGTAACTTAAATGTTGCTCAAAATGCAATTTAGCAAGGAACTCCAATACATTTGCAATATTCACAGTATCATAAGAAATATTTGACTGTGTGCAAAAATTCTTCCCATTTCTTAATATGTGTCATATATTGTTTTTGTGTGTTATCTCGCCATGATGCGACTATAACTTCCATAGTTTTGTCCGACAATCCCAGCTCCTGTAGTGGTCTGGTCAAAACCTGCAGATTAATAAATTCATATATGCATATAATGGATAAATTTCTTTGGTTACTGGATTAATCAAAATATCACTACAGTTAGGAATTGACATATATGGTTCTTTAATCATATTCAGCATTAATGGGAACCAAGGTTGTGTTGGCCAATTTGGAACTACCAACAATCCTGTGGCAGAATCTTGTTCTATTTTCTTCAGACATTGCTGAACCAAAGCAAAAGGTGGAAAAGCATAAAAGAACATATTCCCCCAGTTCAATGAAAAAGCATCTACTGCTACTGCATCTGGATCGTGTTCCCAAGACACATTTAGGCAATTGATGATTAAGCCTTGATGCAAACAAATCAATTTCTGGTAAACCAAATTGAGTTATAATATTCTTAAATATTGCTGGATTAAGCATCTGTAGATGGTTTATATGCAACCAATAATATAGTTACCTCACTCCCATTAACCCCGCCCAGTTAACATCAATCATAACGCCTTCCCCTCAGTAGAAAAATGTAGCCGGTGCTTGAAGGTGTGTGTAATACCCAGTGCTATCATTAAAAGATGTTGTACCACTTAAGAGCTTGTAAAGTTTTCATTTACCTGGTGTCGAAGCTGGAAGATACTTGCGTCTCCTGTTTATCGGTGTTTATTTTTTTTTTTTGATTTGTGTTTTTTGTGCTTTGATCTCTTTGGCCATGGCGTCCTCTTGCAGAAAGCCCGAGCAGCTTGTCTTTGATGCTGACATCTCTGAGCGCTGGGCCACGTTTGAATTTGATTTCACACACTTTGTCAACGTCGCACACCGCGCTGATCCTGACTCCCTTAAAGCTTCCCTCCTCCTCAACCTTGTCGGACCTGATGCCATGAAGAGAGCCAGAACTTTCACCTACGCTCCAGCGGTCCTGGGCGTCGATGGTGCGGTGATTACTCCTGCAGAGTCTGCTGACGACCCCGCTTGCCTGCTACGTAAGTTCAGGGAGATTTGTGACCTGCCCTCGAACCGCATTCTAGAGAGGGCACGGTTCTTTACGAGGAGACAGTTGCCTGATGAACCTGTTGAATGTTTTATTGCTGATTTGCGTTATCTCGCCCAGCGGTGCCGTTTTGGCGACATGACAGACCAGCTCACTAGAGACATTTTAGTAACTGGCATGCGTGACCAGAAGCTGCGATGTGAGCTTTTGAGGGATCCGGATCTAACGTTGGACAAGGCTATGCATGCCTGCAGATTGTCTGAGGTCGTTGTTTTGCAAGAGGACCACCGGGATTTGGGCAATAAATCTGTCAACCTGGCTGGGTTTAGGAGCCCACAGCCTCGGGTGGGAAACAATGTTTTTTCTGCCGCGTGCCCGCCCTGGACCTGGCGATGTGCCCCGAAAAAGATGCCCGAACTGTAACTACATGCACCATAGACTGTCGACGTGTCCCGCCTCTGGTAAAACCTGTAACTTTTGTAAAAAGCTGAACCATTTCTCAGCCTCCTGTCGCTTACTCCGTTCCCGTGGGAGCCAGGCACAAGCTTCCAGTCCCAGTCTAAACATGCTGGCCCAATCTGATCTCTGTTTCGACTCACAGCCCAATTTAGTTGAGTGCAATGGTGCGGAGCCAATTAATTCTGCCGAGGACTCTCATGTGTTTACCCTCCTACGACACCCGCCCACCGCAATGATCCCTCCGTACCTGTGACTGTCAATGGCGTAACCTTCTCTGCCAAATTAGATACTGGCGCGAGAGTCAATGTTTTGTCCATGAATCTTTTCAACAAGATAAGGAGTAATGAGCCTCTGGTTGTTGACGATGCTACCCTGCACGCCTATGGTGGAGAGATTCTAAGGCCTGCGGGGAGGGCCACTTTAACTTGCGTGCTGCAAAAGGCCACAAGAAACCTGGTTTTCTATGTTTTTTGAACTCTGACTGTGTAACCCTGTTGGGCAACCGTGCGTGCCAGGATCTTGGCCTGGTCTCCTTTGACCGCACGGTCCACAAAGTGCAACTCTCGTTTGACCGGTTTGCTGAATACCAGGACCTGTTCGACGATGACCTGGGGAAGTTACCAGTGTCATACCATATTTCCATTGACCCAAATATACAACCCGTGGTCCGCGCACCTCACAGGGTGTCTCACGCCATGAAGGACAAGGTCGAGGCGATGCTCAACGAGATGGTCGAAAAGGGGGTGCTAGTAGCAGTTAGCGAGCCCACCGATTTGGGTCTCCACCATGGTTGCCACGATTAAGAAAGACAAGAACGAGATACGCGTGTGTATCAACCCGAAGGACTTAAACCTTGCCATCAGGCGACCACATTACCCCATGCGGTCTGTTGAGGATGTGGCGGCAAAGGTCGGGCAAGCCACCATCTTTTCGGTCCTAGACGCTAAGAACTCGTTTTGGCAGGTCCCGTTGGACAAAGCGTCTTCTGACCTGACGACCTTCGCCACACCGTTCGGCAGATTCAAGTTCCTGCGAATGCCATTCGGCAATCAATTCTGCTAGCGAGGTGTTCCAGCAGACGATGGAGCAATTATTCGCGCACCTGCCATGTGCCATCATCGTGGATGATATCCTGGTTTACGGGAAGGACCTTGCCGAGCACGACCTGAACCTCCGCCGCGTCCTGGATCGCGCGCGACAGGCGAACCTGAAGCTGAATCCCAAGAAGTGCCGGTTTTCGTGTCTCAGAGGTCACGTATGTTGGACATGTTTTCACCCCTAACGGACTAAAGCCCGACCCCTTGAAGGCCGCTGCCATCTCCGAAATGGCAGCCCCCACCGACGTGCCAGGTCTGCAACGATTCTTGGGCATGGTGAACTACCTTGGCAAGTTTATACCAAACCTCAGTGAGCTGAGTGCTCCCCTGCGGCAGCTGACAAAAAAGGATATCGCCTGGGCCTGGCTCCCATATCACCAGCAGGCTTTTGACCGCCTCAAGTCGAAACTGATTAGCACTCCGACGTTGCGGTTCTTCGACGTGGGTCGCCCCATCACCGTCACCTGTGACGCTTCCAAGTTCGGTCTGGGTGCGGCCTGCCTTCAGTCTGTCGATGGATCGCTGCATCCCGTCTCCTATGCCTCCCGCACCATGACGGACACCGAGCAGCGGTACGCTCAGATCGAGAAAGAGCTGCTCGCGGTGGTGTTCGCCTGCTCCAAGTTCAGAGACTTCCTGTTCGGCAGCAGATTTACGGTCGAAACCGACCACCAGCCACTGGTGACAATCCTGAACAAGCCGATTCACGCTGCCCCTGCCAGGCTGCAGCGTATGATGCTGCAGCTCCAGCGCTTCGACTTTGACATAATCTACAAGAAGGGCACCGAGATGCACATTGCGGACACCCTGTCGCGAGCCCCGCGTACCTCCTGCGCTCGCCAACCCCTACGAAACAGAGGACTTGCTCGTACTGGGCGTTAACTTTATTCCCACCAAGCAGCTACAGGTTTTGGCCGAGCACACCGCTGCCGATCCGGCCTTGCAGCAGCTTGCATCGGTGATTAAAGCAGGGTGGACAACAAAGCGCTCCGCCGCGCCAGCTGAAGCACAGCCTTTCTTCCTGGTCCGCGCGACGAACTGGTGCTCCAGGATGGCGTTATCGTCAAGGGACATAAAGTTGTGGTCCCGTCCTCCCTGTTTGACTTTTACTTTTGTGCAGCCCACAGCGGACACCCTGGGGTCGATGCAACGCTTGCCCACGCTCAGTGCCAATTCTATTGGCCTGGAATGGCCAAATATATCCGAGACAGAGTTTCTGCCTGCTCCACGTGCAACAGTCTTGCGCCGCACCAGCAGCGACAGCCCCTGCTGCAACAGCCCGCCCCTGCTTTGGCCTGGTCCTCGCTGGCTGCCGACATATTCGAGTGGCGTGGTAACCACTACCTTGTCCTGGTCGACTCGTACTCCAACTGGTTCGAAGTGGATTTGCTGACATCCCTCACGTCGGAGATGGTGATCCGCAAGCTGCGGAAACACTTCTCCACTTTTGGGACCCCGGTCAGGCTGCAGACTGACAACGGCAGGCAGTTTACAAGCCGAGAATTCAAAAGCTTTGCCGACAAGTGGAACTTCGTGCATTTCACCAGCAGCCCAGAGTACCCACAGAGCAACGGCCTAGCAGAACGGCCGTCCCGCAGCGCCAAGCTTCTGATGGAACAGGCGCGACTATCCAATTCTGATTTGTATTTGGATCTCCTGAACCTCAGGAATGTTTCCAGGGATCCGGCCATGGGGTCCCCTGCTCAGCGTCTGATGTCCAGAACTACCAGATCCACCGTCCCGATTGCCCAGCGCCAGCTGAAACCTCGGGTGCTGGAGCCCGCCTCCGTGCAGAGGCGAATTCAAGAGAAACATGACAGCCAGCGGCGTTCCCACGATCGGTCGTGCAGACCACTCGATCCTCTGTTGCCCGACAGGTTGTTCGTTTGCAGACCGCCAGTGGGCACTACCGTCTGGCCACCGTGGTTGGGGTGGCCGACTCACCTCGTTCGTATCTGGTCGACTGTGAGGGTTCCATCTACCGAAGGAGCCGACAACACCTGCTTGCGGTTAATGAGCCACAGCCGCAGCCCCCTGGGCCCTATGCCCCTCCACTCTCCTATCAGCAGCCGGCTGCCGCCCCGGCTGGTGTTCCCTGCATGCCTCGGTCCCCGTCGCGGGCGCCTGGTTTCCCCTCTGCGCGGGTCCCCTGTTGCCGATCGCGGTTCTCCCTCTCCTGTTTCTCCCACCCCAATGCCCTTCCCTGGTTCCCCGGCTGCCTTGCGTCCTCCTGCTTCTTCTGCTCTTTCGGGGGGAGGGGGAGACATCCGTACGCGCTCGGGCAGGATCAGTAAGCCGCCTGTTCGCTACGGCGATTTTGTTTAATTCTGCTGTTTAATTCGGTTGTCGTGACAACAATCTGCTTTTTTGATTTCTAAGGGGAAGGATGTAGATGGTTTTATATGCAACCAATAATATAGTTACCTCACTCCCATTAACCCCGCCCAATTAACATCAATCATAACGCCTTCCCCTCAGTAGAAAAATGTAGCCGGTGCTTGAAGGTGTGTGTAATACCCAGTGCTATCATTAAAAGATGTTGTACACTTAAGAGCTTGTAAAGTTTTCATTTACAGCAATCCATTCTGTGTTATCTTTAAATATCCTTGATCTTTTATCTGCCACCACATTGTCTTTACCTGGAATGTAGTTTGCTGAAATCCAAATTTGGCGATCAATACACCATTGCCATATTTCATTGACCAGACAATCACATGATACTGATCTGGCTCCCCCCATGTGATTAATATATGCAACAGCCGTTTTATTGTCTAACTGTATTAATACATGTAGACCCTTTTTTGAACAGCAATATGCTTTTAGACCATAGAAAGCACCCAATAACTCTAAATAGTTAATACCATAAGTTTTGAGAAAACGTTTCTTCTTGGACTTTCCATCTACCTCCACAACTGGAGGATGAATCTGTTGCCCCCCATCCGAGAGCACTAGCATCTGTTTGTAAAAACCATTTCAGGCTGTTTAATCAGAATGTTTTTTAGCAGCTTGTGGGACATTTTTAACCCACCATTGTAATTCCAACAAAGCTTCTTTTGTTAATTGCATAGGCCTATCAAAGTGGCCTGCCCTCTCTTTGAGAGCTCTTATTTTGTCCCTTTGAAGATTTTGATAATGTAATGGACCAAATTCTACTGCAGGAAATACTGCTACTAGTTTACCAATAGTTTTCGCTACTTCTCGGATGGAAGGATAAGGTTTGTGAATGAGATTATTACAAGTCACCAAAATATCATCAACTTTATCTGTTGGTAAAGTTATTAACATAGTCTCTGAGTTAATTACAAACCCCAAATAGTTAATTGATTGTGCTGGCTGCAGCTGGGATTTAATTGGATGAATCAGAACCCTAGCTTTTCAAACAAAGCTTTTGTAACTGAAACTGAATTCTCAGCTGACTCTTGATTATCATTAATGATTAGAATGTCATCGAGATAAGCCATAACGATGTGTTTTTGTGCTCTTAATTGGGCTAAAACTGGTTTCAAACAGTTTCGTAAACAGCCTGGGAGCTGAACTCAATCCATTTGGCAAAGCTTAAACTGCCATAATTGTCCCAGCCATTAAATTTTTAAGTACCTCCGGAAGAACTGATGTATTGGTACAGAATAATAGGCGTCTTTCAAAATCAATCGTAGCCATATAACAACCTGCTGATATTAAATATCTTGCAGTATTAAATGTTTCCATTTTAAAATGTTTGTTATTCTACAAACTTATTTAGATCTGTAAGGTCCAGAATAATTCTGCAAACCACCATCTTTTTTATTTCTTCGAAATATATTAGACACAAATTGATGCTCGTGTTCATAAGTTTTTTCAATTGCCCCTTTTTCAGATAATTTGTCAATTTCCACATTAATCTCTGCTTTTTCAATTGCAGTAAACACGAAAGCATAGGCAGGTTTATTCTGTACTGGAGGATTAACCCCTTCTTTAAATGTAATAGTGCTCCTGAAACTGCTTTGTAAAATAAACCGATCAGAAGTAATAGTAAGCCAGTCTTTATAAAACTTTTGTAATCTCCCTCCAACTGGAGATTTATCCGCAGTTTCTTTAAGGATAGAACAAGTCTTTAATACCTCTCCATATGAGCGTGGTGGCCTCCTTCTCCCCGAATACCGGGTAAGCATTGGGCTGTGCAGGACGATAATATTTCCTTGACATATTTCTGCCTCTATTTCCAAAATCCAATCCCCTTCTGGACGGAAAATACCTTTTTTGTCCAAAGACGAAAGGTTTCATGCAGCTAAAATATTTAGCTTCTTCATCCAAATCTTTTAATTGTTTAGGCAGATTTTCTCCAAACAGATAACCAGGAGCTTGAACGCCACTTGTTCGACACAGGCTTGCAAACTTGGGTGAAATATGGGCCGAATAGCCATTTTCCTCATACAATTAATTTCATAGAAAGAATTGCACAATAAGCCCAAAGTATCGTTTTGAATCTTATCCATCTCCAACCTCTCCATTTGTCTTCCATAAGCCGTAATGGCAGCAGAAATTTAGTTTGAGAGGATTTTTTGAAATCTCACTTCTTGAGCTCTCATACTTGGAGTCATGGATGTCCATATCAACGGATTAACCGTAGGCACTTCCAAAGAGGCACAATTTTCCTGGCGTTTTATATAATTCTGATGTTTCAATCATCGCAGAATCATGAAGCTGGTGAGATACCATATAATTAATGTTGGCAGCTAGGTTTTCTTCCATAGCCTCACCACTTCCTTCAGGTATAGCAAATTATTTTGCTATCCCAGGCACTTTGGCCTTTTCTTTTACTTTGTGGTGTGCATTCAAAATCCAAATCACCACCAGCAGGGTCTGCCCTTCTGCAGCCCTAAATCAATTGGAATTTTCATCCCATGAGACTTCCTCCGGCCCAAATCCTGGGTCCGGAGTTTCAAACTCCCAATTTGGCCCACAGCCATATTCAGAATAATCAAACCCCTCAGGGCCTTTTTGGCAACCTTCTGGGTACTGTGACCCTTGTCTCATGATTTTTTGGAGAACTTTCTCCATATGCTCCATTTTTAGCCACATAGTTTTATTATCTGGAGGACTTTCAGTATCAGAGTCATCAGAAACCATGGGCCTCTCAGATTTATTTTTACATTTTTTAGGAGCATTTCCCTCCGTGGTTATAATTTCTGGAGAATCTAGAAACTCGCTAACGGGTAAATCAGCGGCCACCGGTATCGGAACCGGATCCGCACTAGCTTCTTGTCCCGTATTTTTATTTTCACCCCGGGAAGATCTTTTTACCCGCGAATTTTTCTTTGCCGATTTCTCCATTTTCTTTCATTTAATCTGTGCTAAATCAGCACGTTAACGTGACTCTGACTTTTACTTTTACTTTCACTGCTGGACCCACCCAGCGTACGCTAAAGAACGTCCCCGACTTTGGTTTTCACTTACCTGCGGGTCCGTTCCGACCGCTGCGAGGAGCTGCGCCTTACTGCAGCTCCTGCTTCCGCCGTCAGCGTCGACGTAAAACCGTTTGCCAGCGCCAGGCGGGCTCTTCACGTAGTCACTCACGTGACTCCGAAGTAAAATAGGCCTACGAGCCTGCATGGAGACCCATAACAGCAGCACCTTGTTTAGGGCTGCATGATACCTCCCGTGAGCAGGAGCCGGGAGAAGCCAGGGCAGTATGAATCTGACCCTGATATTTGGTGTCACTGCTTATGTGCAATACACCAAAGCACATGAGCTATGCTCTGGGTGTGCCGGATGTGGCCAGCAATTTGCCATACCGGCGGGAACTGGTGAAGCCATGAATGAGTATCTGGCCAGCAATTTTAATTACATGGCCTCTCACCAGCTCCAGGACTCCATAATGGAGGAAACTTCGCAAGAGATATCAGACACCTGTTAACTGTGCATCGCTCTAAAGGAGCGCATCATGAGGGCACATGAGAAGGCTGCAGAAAGTCCTAAAAAAACTGTTTGGAGCAGGAATAATGGCGTTTTGGGCAAATGGTACAAGGGCACCACTATCTAAACACAGCAGGATATGGACCCTGCATTGTAATGCCCATTTTTAGAATAATTATTCACGAATAATCATCCAGCCTACGCTCAACCCACGGTTCACAGCCTTGCGCAGATCATTTAATATCCAGTGAAAGACCTGGATGATGAGGCAAAAACAATCGGCCTCATCAAAACTCATCCTGAGACCAGGATGCCACCTCAAAAAATCATACCCTTTCAGAACAGGAAGGTAATTGAAAGTGCAGGATATATCCTCTAGAGATCAGTCACCGGTCGGGGGTAGGTAGCAATTGTTCTATGATACATGGTGCTGCATAAACATCAAGATTTATTCATACTGGACTGTATCTGGGGGTCTCGGAATAAGGTTATCTCGGAAGTACATCCACCCGTACAAAATACACCTAGTCGGGTATTGGGGTTTTCAATACCACTATCTCTACAGGTGAATGATGAAATTGGTATTTTATTCCAAAAAAGGGGTAATTGAAAGGACGGCATATCAGCCTCAACAATTTGTGTCCAATATTCCCCAGGCAAAAGAATGATGGTGGGTGTCGAGTCATTCTGGGTCTAACCAGACTTAACTCTTAGATTAAGACTAACTCTTATAAACGTTTTAAAATGAAAGTTTCAGTATTGCAACTGGTATCAAAAGGGTGTTATATGGCAACCATAGATCTGAAAGAGGCATAATATTCAGCTACCAAACACCTGTTGAGAGGTTTGGTTCCTCACCCATCTAAGTAAATCCAAATTAGTACCATTTAGAATGATTGGCTATTTGAGGTTCATCATTGATTTAATTAACATGTCAGTACTTTGCCTACGGCCAAAACTGTAACTAATGTCTCACGATGTACTAGAGACATTCTGACTCAATAACCTTTAGTTACAAACTGATGTGAGCACTTCGGGATGGGGGAGCCACTGATATCGAGTCTAGCTGTGGCGGCAGATGGAATGTGAAAGAGGAATTAATCCTGCAGAGGCATGGGGTAAACTACATAGAATTGCTGGGTGCATTCTAATGGTCCAAAGCATTCTGCTCAACAATGCATGATTTGCATGTGCAGCTTCAGATTGACAATACTACAGCTGTTGCATATCACATGGGTGGGATTAGGTCATTATTCTATGACAATCTGGCTAACCTCATCTGGCACTGGTGTATTACGAAGAAACATCTGGGTCTCAGATATCTACCTACCAGGTAAGATAATGTGAAAGTGCAGACACCAGGTCACGTAAATTCAATGACAACACAGAATGGATGCTGAATCCAAAAGTTGCAAATGATTGTTAGCCAGTATGGATTGCCAGACATAGATCTGTTGCATCCGGGTTAAATCACCAGTTACCTAAATATGTCTCATGGGAACCAGATCCATGGGCAAGAGCGGAGGATACATTCTCGCTACGTTGGGGACGTATGTTCTTACGCTTTTCCCCATTCTGCCTCATAGTCAATGTCCTCACCGAAATAGAGCACGACTTACGCATAGGCGTTTTTGGTAGTTCCTAACTGGTCCACACAGCCATGGTTCCCATTGGTTCTGAGACTGTTGACCTGGCCATTTCACGTCTATCCCATTTTACAGCAACTTGTTGGTTCACCCTGGGACAGGAGGAAGAGTTTCCCCTTTACATGATCGTATTAATCTGTTTGATTTGTATCATCTTCTGACCAGACTGTTTCCAGGGACTCGGGCTATCGAGTAGGACCGTCGATGGTGTGGATTACGATGGCCTGGAGAGATAGTACCAAAAAACGATATGTATCTCATATTAAGAAATGGGAGATGTTCTGTTTACAGTCAAATATATCTTATCATGTTGCAGGCATATCGGATGTATTGGAGTTCCTTGTACATTGCATTTTTTGACAAGGGTGCAGTTAACATATAGTGCTATTTATAGTGCTCAAAGTGTTTTGTCCTCCTATTTAGGGCAAGAGTCCGGACAACACTCTGTCGGATCTCATCTATTGGTGGCCGATTCATAAGAGGTAATTTTAACAAAACTCTCCCAGACCTAGATATTTGGAAGTCTGGGATGTGGGTAGTATACTTCTCACGCTGCTTTGGCAATGGGCTCCAATTACATCTCTGCCTTTCCAGAAGTTAACGCTCAAAGTGGTCATGCTCATGGTGCTTAGTGTCAGCACAATGGGTCCAGATATTGCAAAAGTTACGACTGCAGAGCATGCATTCTTCTGTAAATAAATATTATGCTTTATGTATATGATCTAATCAAACAGAGCAGGCCAGGGATGGTTGGAAACCAAAATAAGCTTAATGTATACCACATTGACCGAGACTATGTGTAGTTACGCACCTGAGTTCAATATATCAAGGTCATCAAGAGTCTCTCAGAGGCTCTGAAACAGCGATGCTCATCAGCCACATAAAACCTCATACAAAAGGTGTCCAGTACAAACTATTTCTAAATGGCCCAAAACAGGTTTTGCATTTTGCTGGAGTGGACACTGATGTGTTTAAATCTCACTCCACCAGGGCGGCATCAATATACGCAGCAAAGGCACAGGACGTGCCATTAGACCAAATCCTCACCGCAGGATGGTCCAGTGAAGGAACCTTTTCACGATCTATGATAAACCTGTCCTCGCAAAGCAAAGATTTGGGCATGCTGTTTTGGGTTCTTTTTGAGTTTCTCCTTTGTAATTTTCCCCTGCGAAAGAGGGGTTATTACTGTTCTTTTATTGTTTAAGATGTATAATTTAAACAATGTTCAATACGTTATTTACTTATCCTGTGTCAACCAAGGCAGTGAGTTGTATGGAACTGTATTTTCGGCATGAAATCACAGAGCTTTGAAATCTTCACGTAGTCACTCACGTGACTCTGAAGTAAAATAGTAAGATTAAACGAGAACTTACCAGTTTGAAGTTTGATCTTTATTTTAAGAGGAGTTTACGATGAGGGACTACGTGCCCTCCGCTCCTGACCCTTATAATCGCAAAGATCATCTGGTAGTTCTAGTCTTCGACTGTAGTTACTGTGATTTCACGCAGCTGCTTTGGCAGGGCTTCTTCACGTAATCCCTCATCGGAACTCCTCATAAAATAAAGATCAAACTTCAAACTGGGTAAGTTATCATTTAATCTTACTATTCTACTCCTATCTCTTAAGACCTTATGACATTGCATTCACTAGATTTGGCTCAGTGCATTGAGTTTAAAAAAAAAGATCTTGTATAAACATGTTAAGGTTCTGGCTGGGGTTAACAGGACGGGATGCTGAGAGGAGATTGTTTCTGATATTAAGGGTAGATGGAACAAGGGACATAATTTTGGAATGAGGGATCACCTATTGAAGATGAAGAAGTATTTTTTCTCTGAGAATTGTATCATTGACATTCTCTACTATAAGGAATGTTGGGGGAAGAGTCATTGAATATACGCAAAGCGCTTGACTTATTTGGTATTTCAGGGGAGCCTAGGAATACAGAAGAGATTATGTTGGGACTATACACATTTACATTGAGAAGATTAAAGGTGATTTTATTAAAAAAATAACATTCCAGGGGAGAAAGAGACTAAAAGTGTTTAAGTAACCCAGTGGGTCAGGCAGCATCTGAAGAAGGGTCCCACCCAAAGCATCACCTATTCCTTTTCTTCAGAGATGCTGCCTGACTCACTGTGTTATTCCAGCTTTTTGTGTCTATCTCTGGAGAACATGGATTATGTGATGTTTCTGGTCGAATCCCTTCTTCAGACTGATTTTTTTTTTTGGGGGGGGGGGGGGGATTGGTAAGGTGGTGGCTGGGAGAATGAAAAGTTTAAGGGATACTAGACAAAGTGCAGAGAGGGAGCGGGACGGAGGGCAGTGAAGGGGGGGGGGGTAGAGTTTGAGGGGTCGGGGGGGGGGGCAGGGGGCATGTCGTCACAGAGGAGGGCTGGTCCCCGAACGCAATACGTCCAAGCTGCAGGCTTCAGGCAGGGCCCGAGTACGGAAGCGAGTGGTCCGGGGTGGGGGGGGGGGGTGGGGTGTGACGTCACTTGCAGCGCGAGCAAGAAGACTGTCGGTTTTTCCCCCAAAATGTTTTCAGATTTTTGAACATTTTCAATAATAACTCGAGAAATAAAGCATTAATTTTTCAGGTAGGTGAATTTGGACCAGGGGGAAAATCTATACCGGAATATGTAAAAAGGTTATCGTTATCGTGTCCATGACCAGATCAGCTATGATTTTATTGAATGCAAGAGCAGATTTGATTGGCCAGGAGGCCTGTCTGCTCCAGATTCTGTTGCCTAAAATTGGAGATAGACTTACCAGCTATCAAGTTACCAAGAGTCAAGAGTGTTTTATTGTCATATGTCCCAGATAGAATAATGAAATTCATACTTGCTGCAGCACAACAGAATATGTAAACATAATACACTGCAAACAATATATTAAGCAAGAAATAAAAGTTGTGTATACGTATGCATACTCGCATATACATATATATACAGATCATATATATATATATATATATATATATATATATTATATGCACATGTGTAGTGTTGAATATCCGAATGGTTGCAGGGAAAAAAAAAGCCAAAGAAGTTACCTTGCAGTTTATTGTATTAGCAGACACAAGAAATTGGCTACTTCATTAAGAGTACTTATTTTCTGAGTTATTATTGTAATTGTCTATTGGTTGTAGGGACATAAATGAATGTCATGTGAATTGATGAATAGACTTTTGTACATTTTTCAGGTAAATCCTTCCAACACATATCAGTTGTCATCTCTGGGATTGAGTCATAGAGTGATACAGTGTGGAAACTGGCCCTTCAGCCCAACTTGCCCACACAGGCCAACATGCCCCACCTGCCTGTGTTTGATCCATATCCCTCCAAACCTGTCCAATCCATGTCCTTGTCTAACTGTTTCTTAAGCGTTGGGATAGTCCCTGGCTCAACTATCTCCTCTGGCAGCTTGTTCCATGCACCCACCACACTTTGTGTGAAAAAGTTACCCCTCAGAATCCTATTAAACCTTTTCCCCTTCACCACATGTCCTCTGGTGCTAGATTCACCCACTCTCGGCAGGAGACTCTGTGCATCTACCCGAACAATTCCTCTCATGATTGTATTGGATACAGTGGAGATATGGCTTTACTGCAAGAAGATGGTGCACCTTGCATCCCTTTCTTGCTTGAAATCATTCCCTCAGATCTTTTATCTAAGTGCTTACAATTAATTTTGAAAAAAGAATGTATCACGTGGCTCTGAATGAGAAAGCAAAGTGGGTAGACATTTGCACGGCCAATTTGCATGAGGAAGTGCAAAATTATGTTTTAACGTTAACATGGAAGCTCCATTTGGTGACAGTAAATGCACCATGGGACTGCAGATACCGGTTTAGAAAAATATGACACAAACAGCTGGAGTAACTCAGTGGGTCAGGCAGCATCGACACAAAATTCTGGAGTAACGTCAGCGGGTCGCTGCATCAACACAAAATGTTGGAAAAACTCAGTGGCCACAATGTGCTTGAGTAACTAAGTGGGCAGAGTGTTATAATAAATAAACCTGATGGGAGTGTGCCAATGATGTATTGGTGAAGTCAAGTCTTGAAATATTTGTCACTTTCTAAGCAGTGATCCGTTAAACATTCTTCGGACCTAGAACCTGGGTTCAAAGCTTGCTGACTAACTTCAAATCTTGCTCCTCCCCCCCCCCCCCCCCAACACATCACCGCTCTGCTCCTCTGCTGACACAGGTTTTCGCAAACACATTATTAACCTCGAATATTTCAATTTACTTAAGGAAAACCTTTCAGCAAATGAGCACTTTCATGTTTCTTAATATTAACTTGGGTAAAATAATCTCTCATGACCTTTGAAGTTAAATGTTTTTGTCTTAAATTAAGTTGGTATGTTTCTAAGTTCAGTTTAGTTTTGGAGATACGGCGCAGAATCAGGCCCTTTGGCCCACCGAGTCTGTGCCGAGCAGCGATCCCCGCACACTAACACTAAGCTACACACACTAGGGACAATTTAGTTTTACCAATTCAATTAACCTACAAACTTGTGTGTCTTTGCGTGTGGGAGGAAACCAAAGATCTCAGAGAAAATCTAGGTAGGACACGGGGAGAACATGCAAACTCCAAATAGACAGCACCTGTAGTCGGGATCGAACCTGAATCTCTGGCGCTGTATGGAAGCAACTATACCGCTGCACTACCGTGCGCCCTGGAATCATTATGAAGAGTTTTGATGATTGGAGAAAGTATTTTTTGATAAACGTAGTTCAAATGCTTCCAAACGTTCCATTAGCGATCCCCATGTGGATTTGGAATGAGCTGTCACATTAAAGCCTGAATGGTAGTGGTGATAAAAGTGTCAATGTCACCATGGATTTTAATGCGAGTATAATTGTATTAATTAACTTCTCACTGCTTCAGCCAGAGGTACAAATGCCTCAGGAAGTGAAGGCATTGCATTAATGGTGGTGTAAGCCATTTATGCCACAATTTCCTCTTTCTCTGCCACTATACAACATCGAGAGTTCAAGAGAGTTTATTGTCATGTGTCCCTGAAAGGACAATGAGATTCTTGCTTTGCTTCAGCACATCAGAACATAGTAGGCGCGAATACTGAACAGATCAGTGTGTCCATATACCATTGTATATAAATATACACACATTAACAATTAAACTGATAAGGTGCAAATAAACAGATTATTGGCTATTAATGTTCAGAGTTTTGTCCGAGCCGAGTTTAATAGCCTGATGGTTGTGGGGAAGGATTTAGGATTCCAATTACAGGTGACTGACATCCTGGGCCATACGCTAGAGGTTCGATATAAATACAGCCTGTTGTTGAGTGAGTGGGGTTGAAAGGAGCAACAATCAATAGGTCTGATGGAGACGAGTGCTGTTGGCCTGTTACTGTTTACGAAGGAACTGTAGATGCTGGTTGAAACCAAAGGCAGGCACAAAATGCTGGAGTATTGCCGTGGGATAGGCAGCATCTCTGGAGAGAAGGAATGGGTGACGTTTTGGGTCGAGACCTGTTATGGTTTTACATAGATCACAGCCGGGAGACCAGGCGATGGATGTGTGTTTGCTGCAGGCTCTTATTCAATGTTGAGGCTGAAATTAAAACCATATGCTTGAGCTGCAAAACCAAATCTGGACTGAGTGCTTGGTCTGAGTTTCTGTCGATCCCTGCGGGCCTCATGTTAGACGTGTCGTTCACAGTTTACGGCACTGATCTACATGGGTGTAAGGGTTCAACACTTTCACATTTCCAAACTGTTCTGCATCACTGAAGTATATCCATTAAATCATAAGAAAAGATATGAACTGTTCATGAATAGCATTTCAATAAAGTGTCTCAGATGCTTGCATTGATTCTGCTTACCATACGAATGGGCAATTCTGTATATCCTCCATTGTCAGTGAGGCTAAACGCAAACTGGAGGAACGGCATCTCATGTTTTGCTTGGGCAGCTTACAGCCCAGTGGTATGAGTGTTGATTTCTCTAACTTCAAGTAACCCCTGCGTTCCCTCTCTCTCCATCCCTCCCCCACCCAACTCGCACCAGCTTTTCGTTCTCACCTAGCCCACACCTAACAATGACCAGTTTCCTTTTTCATCGTTACATTTTTGCATATCTTTCATTCGTTTGTTCTTTATCTCTCTACATCATTGTCTATATCTCTCGTTTCCCTTTTTTCTGACCTTCAGTCTGAAGAAGGGTCTCGAGCTGAAACGTCACCCTTTCCTTCTCTCCAGAGATGCTGCCTGCCCTGCTGAGTTACTCCAGCTTTTTGTGTCAATCTTCAATTCTGTATAATTCTGTATGAAGAAGAATGACTGAATTAAGAACAATTTTAATACAGGTTCATTCTAATGCAGGTTCATGCTGCTTGCTATACTCAGCTGCTGACTATGACGGTCACCACAGGCCTCGCTTTATTGTCTAAGACACCTTCCAGTCTAATACAGGAGACATTACCGATATCTACCAGTCATCCCACTGCGGGTGTACCACAGGCATTGATGGTGGTTGTAATATATGTGAATGACTTGACTGTGGAGGCACCAGTCTTGATCAATCATGTGCAGGAGACACCATGATTGGTGGAGTTGGCGACGTTGTGGAGCGTATGTGATATTGATGCATTGGTGAATGAGCTGAGAAATCGCAGTTGGAGTTTAATCCTGATAAATGTCAGCAGGTGTGCTTTGAGAGTACTGATGAGACTGGGACATGAATGGTCATAGAGTCATACAGCATAGAAACAGGCCATTTGGCCAAACCTGCCCCTGCCAACAAAGATGCCTCATCTAAACTAGTCCCACCTCCCCACGTTTGGCCCGTATCCCTCTAAACCTTTCCTATCCATGTACCTGGTTGCCAAACACTTTAATTCTCTTTCCCATTCTCAAACGGACCTTTCTGTCTGAGGTCTCCTCCATTGTCAGAGTGAGGCTAAATGCAAATTGGAGGAACAGCATCTCATATTCTAGCCTGAAGAAAAGTCTCGACCCGAAACATCATCCGTTCTTCTCTCCAGAGATGCTGCCTGTCCCATTGAGTTACTCCAGCATTCTGTGTCTACATGTAGCTGTCCAGTTGTCTTTTAAATGTTGTTACAGTACCTGCCGCAACTACCTCCTCTGGTAGCTCGCTCCATACACCCACCTCTCACTGTGTGAAATAATTGGACCTCTGGTTACTATTCAATCTTTTTCCTCTCATTTTAAACCTATGTCTCTGGTTCTTGATTCCCCGACTGGGTAAATGACTCTGAGAACCTCTTATCCTCCCGCACTCTAAGAAAATGGTAAAAAGGGCAAAATGGAGGGCAGGAGAAGGCGCTAGCAGTTAAGATTAAAGAAAATGCAAAGATATTTAGTAAGTACATTAAAGGAAAGAGGGTGGCATGAGAGAGATCAGGGCCCCTCAGAAAGTAGTCATCTCTGTGTGGAGCTGCAGGAGAGTCCTCAATGAGTTTACTCTTCAGCTTATACCATGGAGAAAGACATGAAGACTGTGGAACTTGGGACAGTCAATGAAAGGTTCTTGAGGACAGTCAGTATTTTGGCCTGAGCTTGATCAGAAGTATCCTGGACACTGTGGGAAACTAAAGAAGATATTTCAGTTGCCCTGGCTGAATGAACATTAGAATTAAATGAGGTGCCAAATGACTGGAGGTTAGCCAACATTATTCTCTATTTAAGAAAGACTGCAAGGAAAAGCCAGGGAACTGTAGACTAGTGAGTTTAACATCAGTGGTATACAAGTTCCAGGAAGGATTCTGGGGAAATAAGATGTTTATGCAGTGGGAAGACAGGGGCTGACTAGGGATAGTCAGCATGGTTTTGTACGTGGGAGAAATTTGATTGAGTTTTTCAAAGATGTGACATGGTTGATGAGGGCAGAGCTGTAGATGTTGTGTACACGGACTTCAGAAACGCATTTGACAAGGTTCCACATAGTAGGCTGCTCTGGAAGGTTAAATCGCTTGGGATCCAAGGAGAGATAGCCGAATGGATAGAAAATTGGCTTCATGGAAGGAAGCAGAGGGTGGAAGGTTGCTTCTCGGACTGGAGGCCTGTGACTATTGGTGTGCCTCAGCGTTCGGTGCTGGGCCAATTGCTGTTTGCCTTCTACATTAATGATTTGGAAGAGAACGCACATCGCAAGATCAGCAAGTTTGCAGATGACACTGAAGTGGGTGGTGTTGTAGACAGTGAAGATGGATGTGAAAAATTGCAGTAGGTTCTTGATCAGTTGGCCAGGTGGGTTGCGGAACGGTTGATAGAATTGAATACAGAGAAAAGCGAGGTGTTGCAGTTTGGGACGTCTAACGGGCTGGACCTACACAGTGAATGGCAGGGCTCGGGGAATATTGGACACCGAATAGTGGAGAGTGAAGACGATCTCCCTTCGATCTCCCTTCAACTATGATGAAGACTATCTACGACTACCTTTGACTACCCTCGATTACCTACAACTAACATGCCGACCTACTACGACTAAACCTATCTAAAGTATCGATTTTTTCCATGGCGACCTTTTTTTACTCACGGCCATTTTTCAACACGCAACCTAGCTGAGGCCTCGAGTACACGGGGACTACTCACGAGCAAGAAGAAGAGTTACGAAGACCTCCTACGACCTCGTGTCAACCATGCTGCGAGTATGAGTCGAGGGCAAACTCGCCAGAACTCGCGGATTAAGTCGCCCAAGTGTCACAGCCCCTTAAATCACAGTAGTTACTTGATCAGTTGGGCAAGTGGGCTCAGGAATGGTTAATGGATTTAAATATAGATAAGTGTGAGGGGTTGCATTGTGTGAAGTCCAACCAGCGTCGGATCTTCATAGTCAATTCCAGTGTTGTAGAGCAGAGGGATCTCGGAGTGCAGGTAGAGAGTTCCATAAAGGAGGTGTCACAGCAGGTAGACAGCGTGGGTAGGACGGCTTTTGGCACATTGGTCTTCATCGATTAGGAGACCGAGTCTCTGAGTTGGGATGTTATGTTGCAGTTGTGCAAGACATTGTTGAGGCCATATTTGGAGCTTTGTGTTCAGTTTTATATTTGGAGTATTTTGTTTCATTTTATTCACTCTGCTGTGGGAAAGACTGGAAAAAGTGCAGAGAAGAATCATGAGGAAGTCGCCAGGACACGAGGGCCTGAGCTACAGGGAGAGGTTGAGCAGACTCCAGTTTATTCCTTGGAGCGCAGGAGGATGAGGGGTGATTTTATAGAGGTGTATCAGATCATGAGGGGAATAGACAGTCTTTTACCTAGAATGGGGGAATCGTGAACCAGAGGACACAGGTTTATGGTGAGAGGGGAAAGATTTAATAGGAATCTGAGGGGCATTTTTTTCCGAGTATGATGTGCATATGCTGCTGATGAGGAGGTTGAGGCAGGTACTATGACAAGATTTACAAGATATTTTGACAGGTACATGGACAGGAAGGGTTTAGAGGGCTAATCGCGGGCAGGTGTAGTTGGAGCATCCTGGTAGGCATGGGCAAGTTGGGATGAAGGGCCTGTATCCATGTTGTGTGCCTCTATTACTCTCAAACAGGACAATCAGAGGAGAAAAAGATTGAGATGTCTGGGACAAACTTAAAGGTGTGGTGAGCATGACTGAGGTGTGAGGACCATTAACAGAGTTACAAAGTTCTGCAGCGTAGAAGCAGGGGGTGTCTATGCCGACAATCTATACTAATCCCACGAGTCCACATTAATTCCGCTTTTTATGCCCTAGTCTTTCAAGTATCTGTCCGGGCAACTCTTAAATGTTGTTGCTCTTCCTGCCTCCATCACCTCCTCTGGCTGCTCATTCCAGTTACCAACTATTGTGTGTGCACTATTCACCCTTTAGATCCCCTTTAAACCTCCTCGCCAGTGTCATGGGTTCGATCCTGACCTCTGGTGCTGTCGGTGTGAAATGTGCATGTTCTCCCCATAACTGTCTGGGTTTTCTGCGGGTGCTTCGGTTTCCTCCCACATTCCAAAGACGTGCGGGTGTGTCGGTTAATTGGCCCGTGCAAATTACCCCTAGTGTGTGGGGAGTGGGAGCAAGAGCACGATAACATGTGAACAGGTGACCAATGGCCGGCGTGGACCCGATGGGCCGAAGGGCCTGTTCCTGCGCTCTATACACGGGAAGCTTAACAGATAGAAGTAGTGCATCTACTCTTAAAAATAGCGGAGTCAGGGGTTGTGGGGAGAAGGCCGGAACGGGGTACTGATTGGGGATGATCAGCCATGATCACATTGAATGGCGGTGCTGGCTCGAAGGGCCAAATGGCCTACTCCTGCACCTATTGTCTGTAGTGTTCGGTATACACTAAATGCGGAGCCTTCGATGCGGGGCAGCATATCCTTGCTCCTCAGCTGGTCTAAGACCTGCAGGAAGGATTAAGAACACCAGAGGATTTGTTCTAATTTATCGTTGTGCAGAGTCTTACTGCGGCAATCTTGCCGGATGAGAATGCAGCCTTGATTTAAACAGTATTTCTGCTTTCAGTTGGCCTCGGGGGACTTGCTGGAAATTACAACCAAAAGAGAGTGTGTGGTTTCCTGTTGCCCATGTGATAGATCAGGAAGCTCTTTGGCCAAATGCTAATGAATTCCAGTATCATTTATTCACGTCTGTTTTAAAATCAAGTCAATAGTGTTTAATTGACATATGCAGCGGCAATGGAACAGTTAAATTCTTACTACTGTGGCTTAACAGGCCTTTAGGACAAAAACACAATGAAATATATAGTAGATGATCAGTCATACGAGGTAAGCAGACTATAATAGTGCACCCATAAGTACGTTTTAGTTTAGTTTGGAGATACAGCGCGGAAACAGGCCCTTCGGCCCACCAGGTCCGCGCGACCAGCATTCCCCGCACGCTAATCTGGTCCTTGATTCATCTACTCATGGGCAAGAGACTCTGTGCATCTACCCGATCTATTCCTCTCATAATATTAGACAAAGTCTTGTTCAAGATCAAGATAGTTGGTGGGGAGAAGCTGTTCTTGAACCTGGAGGTTCCAGTTCTCAGGCTCCTGTATCACCTTGTCGCTGGGGCAGTGTGATGAGAGTGTGACCAGGGCTGCATGGGTCTTTGATATTTGCTGCCTTACCTTTGGCAGCGCTTGCTGAGGATCCCTTCAATGGTGGGAAGCTCCATACCTATGATGCACCAGGTAATGTCCACGACTTTCTGCAGATTCCTTCGTTCCTTAAACATCTGAGTTACCAAAGAAAGTCATTATGCCACCAGTCTGCCCCTCACCGTCTGTGGGCGAGCAAGGAGGCAAGGTCATCTCAGGCTTGGCTCTGTCTTGACCTCGAAGAGGAAGTGAAGACAATTTCTGGTTTGTCCCAACAGCTCGCTCTGGCCTCCAAGGTGAGGTGCTGGTGATCACAGGCTTGTCCTGGCAGCTCAGTCTCGCTCCAAGCCTGCAAAACGAGGCACATAAAGAGTGCTCCACTTTCCCTCCTCCCTGGCTGGAAGTCCCCTGGTTTATGAGGAGTGGGGCTGTAGGTGCTGTGGCCTCAGCCACAGAGCGCTCTCCAGGGTGCTGGTGTTTAATGGCAGCCAGGCACTGTTGGTGGTGCTGGTTGTCGGCCAGTTTGCCGGTTGCCGGGGTCGGCGCAACCTTTCGGGAAGATACATCGGTGCATCGCACTTGGCGTTATCCATTAGTCGTTCAATAACAATAGTATCTTTGGTAAATTGAAAGATATCGTTGGAGCAGTGATGGATATTGAGAGTCATCAGGTTGTAAGTGATGGAAGTAGTGTTAGGCCATTCGGCCCATCAAGTCTACGCCGCCATTCAATCATGGCTGATCTACCCCTCGTCCTCTCAACATTCTCCTGCCTTCTCCCCATAACCACTAACCCCCATACTAATCAAGAATCTATCTATCTCTGTCTTATGTTCCACAGATTCACCACCCTCTGACTAAATACATTTCTCCTCATCACCTTCCTAAAAGAAGGTCCTTTAGTTCTAAGGCTATTACTTCTAGTCGAGACTCTCACTAGTGAAACATCCTCTCCACATCCACTCGCTCCAAGGCTTTCACTAGAGTAGACTGCACATAAAGGCGCCACTGTGCCCCTTGACATCAAGAAGGCGATGCTGCTACCAATTTGTACTGATTAAGGACAATATTTACGTTGTACATTGTTTAGAGTAACAGGTTTTGAGGGAATTGTTAGTTGTTGGCCATCATTGACATGAGATGACAGGCAGTTCTTTCATTTCATAATGGTAAGACATCCATGTCAAGAATCAAGAGTGTTTCATAGTCATATTTACTGATAACAGAAAAATGAAATTCTGACTTGCAGCGGCAGAACAGAACAGGCCAGGCCAGAACAGAACAACAATCCAATCATTTAATAACCCCAGTACTACTGCAAGCCAATCCCCAAAACCTTAGTGCACCCAAAGACAGCCCATAAGTGATAGTTGTGCAGTGTTCAAGAGCCTGATGGTCGTTGGGATGAAGCTGTTCTTCAACCTGGTGGTCACAGTTTTCAGACTCCTACACCTCCTTCCCGATTGTATTAGTGAAATGAGAGAGTGACCAGGATGGTGTGGATCTTTGAGAATATCTGCTGCCCTGTTGAGGCAGCACCTCCTATAGATTGCTTTGTTGGTGAGGAGGTCAGTGTCTGTGGCAACCATTTGAGTTGCCAAGCCAGGTGGTAATGCATCAAGTCCACTCTACTGTCCATCTGTAGAAATTCAAGGGAGTATTAGTCAACGTACCAAATCTCGTCAATCTTCTAATGTAGTAAAGATTTTGATGGTAGACAAAAATGCTGGAGAAACTCAGCGAGTGAGGCAGCATCTATGGAGCGAAGGAAATAGGCAATGTTTCGGGTCGAAACCCTTCTTCAGAGGTTTTGATGGGGTTGCTTTATGGTTTAATCAATGTGCCTCGTCAAGAGCTCGAACACCTCATCCACCTACATCTCAAACTGTCCTTGCATATTAGTGTTCACATATTGATTTCACTTTGCCTCACATCCTTCACCTTTGTGAATACAAATGAAAGTATTCATGTTGTATCTCGTCTACCGCCTCGGATTCCAAACACACATTCTCCCCTTTATCCTCGAGCTGTCCGACCATCCCATAATATAGAGGGTTAAAGAAGGAACTGCAGATGCTGGAGAATCGAGGGTACACAAAAGGCTGGAGAAACTCAGCGGGTGCAGCAGCATCTAAGGAGCGAAGGAGATAGGCGACGTTTCAGACTGGTCAGGGATCAGGGAAACGAGAGATATAGACGGTGAGGTGGAGAGATAAAGAACAATGAATGAAAGATATGCAAAAAAGTATCAATGATAAAGGGAACAAGCCATTGTAAGCTGTTTGCCAGATGATCTATATCGGTGAGACCAAGCAGAGGCTTGGCGATCGTTTCGCCGAACACCTCCTCTCGGTCCGCATTAACCAACCCGACCTCCCGGTGGCTCAGCACTTCAACTCCCCCTCCCATTCCGTATCCGACCTCTCGGTCCTGGGCCTCCTCCACGGCCAGAGTGAGCAACACCGCAAGTTGGATGAACAGCACCTCATATTCCGCTTGGGGAGTCTGCATCCTTTGGGCTTGAACATTGAATTTTCTCAATTCTGTTAACCCTAGCTGTCTCCTCCCCTTCCCACCTCTCCCTCAGCCCTCGGGCCCTGGCATTCCCTCTCTCTCTATCTCCCTCCCCCACCCTAGTCGCACCAGCTTCTCATTTTCACACCACAAACAGCTTACAATGGCTTGTTCCCTTTATCATCGATACTTTTTTGCATATCTTTCATTCATTGTTCTTTATCTTTCCACATCACCGTCTATATCTCTCGTTTCACTGATCCCTGACCAGTCTGAAGAAGGGTCTCGACCCGAAACGTCGCCTATCTCCTTCGCTCCTTAGATGCTGCTGCACCCTCTGAGTTTCTCCAGCCTTTTGTGTACCCATAATATAGAGGAGCAGCATTAGGCCATTTGGCCCTTTGAGTCTCCTCTGCAATTCATTCAATCATGGGTGATCTATATTTCCCTCGCAATCCATTCTCCTGCCTTCTCCCCGTAACCATTGACACCCATCCTAATCAAAAACCTATCCATCTTCGCCGTACAAATACCCAATGTCTTGGCATCCACAGCTGTTGGTGGCAATGAATTCCACAGACTCGCCACCCTCTGCCAAAAGAAATTCACTGACACACTTGTCTGTAAAATTACTAATCGACACAAAAAAAGATACAAAGTGCTCGATTAACTCAGCAGGTCAGGCAGCATCTCTGGAGAACATGGATAGGTGACATTTTGGGTTAAGACCCTTCATCAATCCGATTCAACTCTCTCCAGAGATGCTGCAGAGGTACTCCAGTACTTTGTGTCTTTTTTAATAAACCAGCATCTGCATTTCCTTTTTTCTGCATTAAAAATCACACCCATTTTCTGTGGCTCCTTCTGTGGCTTTGCAGATCTTCACGGGGACCAAGATGCCCTTTTACTCTTACTATAGTAGATATCTCAGGATTTTCCTTCACTTGGCCTGATGCATCTCATGCGCTCTTTATGCCCCTCTGCAACCTTTAAGTTTGTAACTTTGTACACTTATAAAATGCCGAGGGATTTGCTTCATAACGATTGCCCAAACCTAATGTTTGCCTCCATTTTCCATACCACAGCCTCAATCTGTCGCTTCAACCAGGGTTCCTTAAACTTGCTAACCTTGCCTTTCACCATAATGGGAAATTGATGTCCCTTGCTATTGGCCTTCTTCATGCCTCCCACATGCCATACAGTCTTTTGCCTGCAAACAGTCTCACCAAATTAACCTCTCCAGGTTTCCACATAATGCCTCCAAAATAGGCCTTGCCCCAATTGAACAATAATCTATTCCACATTTTCCTTGATCACTATCCCCTTTGATGTCTCATTTCACACCTTACCCTTCCTTATCTCTGTGTCTCCCTCTCCCCAGACTTTCAGTCTTAAGAAGGTTCTTGACCCGAAACATCACCCATTCCTTCTCTCCAGAGATGCTCCTGTCGCACTGAGCTACTCCAGTATTTTGTGTCTATATTCAGTGTAAACCAGCATCTGCAGTTCCTTCCCACACACTTTAATTTGCGGAGCAGTCTTAAATTTCTCCACAACTACTTTTACATTCTTGTATAGTCTTGCCTTTAACTGGATAACATGCATTATAAGCTTTTCACTGTACCGAAACAGTTTATCTGTTCATAATGATACTGCTCTTTGTGCTAGCTTGCTATGAAGACGTTTGTTGCCCTGTTTCCTATTTAACTAGTTTGGGATATGCTGAAAGAGACATGAAAGGCACTTGGGTATGGTTTGAAGAGTTGCATTTGTAATGCAAAATGTCCTTTCTAATGAACATTTAAACAGGTGGCGTAGCGGTAGAGTTGCAGCCTTATAGCACCAGAGACATGGGTTCGATCCTGGATACTGGTGCTGATCTGTCCGGAGTTCGTATGTTCTCCCCGTGACCTGCGTGGGTTTTCACCAAGAACTTCGGTTTCCACTCACTCCAAAGACATACAGGTTTGTAGGTTAATTGGCTGGTCTAAATGTAAAAATTATCCCTTGTGTAGGATAGTGTTAATGTGCGGAGATCGCTGGTCGGTGCGGACTCGGTGGGCCGAAGGGCCTATTGCCGCACTGTATCTCCAAAAAAAATTCAAATAGTCTTTGACTATCACCATGGATTCTAACACTCGGCTTGTACTCGCTGGAATTTAGAAGATTGAGGGGTGATCTCATAGAGACTTACAAAATTCTTAAGGGGTTGGACAGGCTAGATCCAGGAAGATTGTTCCCGATGTTGGGGAAGTCCAGGACAAGGGGTCACAGTTTAAGGATAAGGGGGAATTCTTTTAGGACCGAGATGAGAAAATCGTTTTTCACACAGAGAGTGGTGAGTCTGTGGAATTCTCTGCCACAGAAGGTAGTTGAGGCCAGTTTGTTGGCCATATTTAAGAGGGAGTTGGATGTGGCCCTTGTGGCTGAAGGGATCAGAGGGTATGGAGAGAAGGCAGGTACAGGATATTGAGTTGGATGATCAGCCATGATCATATTGAATGGCGGTGCAGGCTCGAAGGGCCGAATGGCCTGCTCCTGCACCTAATTTCTATGTTTCTATGTTTCTATAACATTAACGTTTCACTGCCTTGAAGTTTATCTTAACTGAAGCACCATATTTGAGAGGTAGATTTAGTTACGGTAGATAATCTCCGTGAATATGAGCAGCAGAGACTAAGATATCAAATTGCTCTGAGCCTCAAAACATACATATACACCAACTTTTTGCTTTTCTTCTTGCTTAGCATTGTAAAGTTTAATTGCTGTAATTTGTACTTTCTGGCACCCGGGCATGTTTGAGTATCTACAGTTACCAATGACACCATCCAGCTCTGTGGCTTAGAGCAGAGAGAGAAAGAGCAAATGTCAAATACCGGATACAACAGCATTTCACTCAAAGGCAAAGCAATGTGTGTCTTCACCCTTGGTGGACCCCGAAATACCGCAGAACTTTTCCATTATGTGGCAAATTTTTAGTTTAGTTTCGAGATACAGTGTGGAAACAGGCCCTTCGCCCCACTGGGTCCGTGCCGACCATTGATCCCCGCATACACCCACTAAGGAGATTTTTTTAACATTTACCAAGCTCAATTAACCTAAATACCTGTAGGTCTCTGGAGTGTGGGAGAAACTGAAGATCTCGGAGAAAACCCACGCAGGTCACGGGGAGAACGTACAAACTCCATACAGACTGCACCCACGGTCAGGATCGAACCCGGATCTCTGGCGCTGCATTTGCTGTAAGGCAGCAACTCTACCGCTGCGCCACCGTGCCCCCCCGGAAATCTGTGGGAATGTGCAGGAAATGGAGAAAGGGACCAAGCCCAAAGAGGCAAATTTCAAAATCTCTGGCATTATAGGCAATGCTGCACTGGACACATTGAATGTATGTTGAGTAATGATCCCAGAGAATAACAATGTGCATCTGAAGCTTCAGTGTAGGTCATTGTCACGTGTGTCTAGGCCCACTGACAAGCTCGTGGTTGCGCGCTATCCAGACTGCTGAAAGACAATACATGGTTACATTCGAGCCATTTACCGTTTATACCTGTCGCAGTAGAGATTCAAGAGTGCGGAGTGATTGTTATATGTAAATGTAGATCTGCCCCTGTGCCTCGCACAAAAATAGTCGCCTGGGCTGGCCACCATCTTGGAAGAAGGGTCTCGACCCAATATGCCACCTATTCCTTTTCTCCAGAGATGCTGTCTGATCGGCTGAGTTACTCCAGCTTTTTGCGTCTATCTTCTGGATACAGCTAGAATGGGTCAGGCGGAGACAGAGGGCACAGGGAGAAAGCAGGAGCAAGGTACTGATTTTGGTCAGCCATGATCATGTTGAATGGTGGTGCTGGCTCAAAGGGCCCAATGGCCTACTCCCGCACCTGTTTTCTATGTTTCTATGTAAGTTCACCAGGTTACAAATGCCCCACTTATAGACGTGTGAGTGAGCATTTGGGAGACCAGCGCCATGTCTGGATTTGCGGCGGCTGAAGGCATTTATTGTGGTTTGAGGGGGTTGAGGGGGGGGCTCATTGAAACTTACAGAATAATGGAAGCCATAGATAGAGTGGATGTGGAAAGGGTGTTTCCACTGGTGGGAGAGCTAGGACCAGAGGTCATAGCCTCAGGATTAAAGGGCGCTCTTTTAGAAAGGAGGTGAAGAGGAACTTCTTTAGTCAGAGGGTAGTTAATCTGTGGAACTCATTGCCACAGAGGGCTGTGGAGGCCAAGGTAGTGGATATTTTTACAGCAGAGATAGACAAATTCTTGATTAGAATGGGTGTCAAGGGTTATGGGGAGAAGGCAGGAAAATGGGATTAGGAGGCAGTGATCAGGCATGATTGAATAGAGGAGTTGACCCGATGGGCTGAATGGCCTAATTCTGCTCCTATAATGTGAACGTGAATTTGTATTTCCAGAAGTCCTCTCTCCCCATCACCCCTCCACCCCCCCCTGAGCCACAACAATGGGGTTGGACAGGCATGCTGAGCTGGAGGCTCTGAGCAGGCTCACTCACTCGCTCACATGCTGAGTCAGAGACTTCACACGACTGCTCACCCTCCCGTTACAGCTGTGTCTCTTCATTCCGACTTACAAACAGTTGGGGTTGCGAACAATTCTCAAGAACCCAACCCTGTTGTTGCTGGTGGACTTCCTGTATTAGACTGCACACTATTAGATTGCTTTCCAGCTGCTTCTGAAGAGAGCCACTTGCATTACATTCCTGGAGATCAGGATCCCAGTGGCATGAATCTGACTGCAAACTGATAGCCATAAAATGCTGGAGTAACTCAGCGGGACAGGCAGCATCTCTGGAGAGAAGGAATAGGTGACGTTTCAGGTCGAGACCCTTCTTCAGTCTGAAGTCCCCAGAGATGCAGCCTGTCCCGCTGAGTTCCTCCAACATTTTGTGTCTATCTTTGGTTTAAACCAGCATCTGCAGTTCCTTCCCACACTTGCAAACTGATGGCCTTGTTTAACCCACTAAATTCTACTGACTCTTCAATTCTTCCATCTATGAAGATTTGTCTTCCTCCGTAGGATATGCTTCACTTCCTCTGCGAGTGCGGTGGGAGATCCTGTCCCTTCAACCACAAATAAATGTTGTTTGTGGTCATAATGAAGATCCTTTCCCAGTGAAGAGTGGGGAACTGAAAGGGACAGGGATTCAACAGTGACAATGGCCCAGGTGTCTTTTACTTAGACACTGCCACCCATCATGGACCTGTGCCTAAGGCCTCTTCATGCAGGTTATACCAGGATCAGTCGAGAGATTAGTGTATTATTGTTAAACACAAAATGCTGGAGTAACTCAGCGGGCCAGGCAGCATCTCTGGAGAGAAGGAATGGGTGACATTTCAGGTCGAGACCCTTCTTCAGACTGGTTAGGGATCAGGGAAACAAGAGATATAGACGATGATGTAGAGAGATAAAGAACAATGAATGAAAGATATGCAAAAAAGTAACGATGATAAAGGAAACAGGCCATTGTTAGCTGTTTGGGTGAAAACGAGAAGCTGGTGCGACTTGGGAGTGGGAAGGGATAGAGAGGGATGGAATGCCGGGGCTACCTGAAGTTTGAGAAGTCATTATTCATACCACTGAGTGTAAGCTGCCCAAGCAAAATATGAGATGCTGTTCCTCCAATTTGCGTTTAGCCTCACTCTGACAATGGAGGAGACCGAGGACAGAAAGGTCAATGTGGGAAGGGGAAGGAGAATTAAAGTGTTTAGCAACCGGGAGATCAGGTGGGTTCAGGCGGACTGAGCGAAGGTGTTCAGTGAAACGATCGCCAGTCTGCGTTGGGTCTCGCCGATGTATAACAGTCCACATCTTGGACAACGGATACAGTAGATGGGGTTGGAGGAGGCGCATTATTGTAAAGGGCTGCCGCACTTTTGAATTGGAACCATGGAAAGGCGGTAAAGAACCAACATGGTTATCTAGTGATTCCCTTTCACCTTCTTTCATTGAATGTAGAGGAAGCAGTGTGACACGTCACCATCGTTCACAATCGGCTCGTTTGTTTGCTGTTTAAATTGTCTACAACACAAACATCTGCTTCCACTCCGAATGATTTGCAGCCAGGAGAATGAATGGTTCAGCACTCAGTTATTCAACCTTTCCTACTGGTCTTTGTTCAGTTGAGTACTGCCCTGCTGCTCTTGCCTGTGTGATCAGCTACGGCCACACCAGCACCAGCCAAGGCCAAGCAGCCCCAGTTTCTCACAATCTTTCCTGGATAAAGTTTTCTGTTCGGATCTGTTGGCCCAGGCAAACAATGGCTCATGAGTGGCATCTACAATCTGCACTCGCTGTATCCACTAGGGGCGCTGCATTGAAGGCGCCTCTGCCTATCTTTATTATTTTAGTTTGTCTAACCAGTTTGTTTTGGGGATTCTTTAGTTTTTCTGTGTGGGGGAGGGTTAAGGGGGAAACCGCTTCCCAGTCGCCTCCTGGCGTGGATTCGATGCGACTATTTCTCCGAGTCGTGTCCTCGCCCCCCACCTCGCGGCCTACCAACCTACCAGAGACCGGGGCCCGGACCAGAGCTTTGGCAGCGGTGGCGCTGCGTGGGATTCACCGCGGGGCGGGCGATACCGACCTGGATCGCCGTTTGAGGCTCCGGAGCGTTGGGCCCGCTGCGCCAACATCGCGGGGCTGTGGTACGCGGAGCTCCCAGCGCGGGCGGCGCTGACCGACATCGCTGAGACCCTGGGGCCCTTTGCTGAGGGCTGCCAGCGTTGAATCTTCGCCCGGCGCGGCCTGGGTACGTCGGGGGCTGCGGACTCCGGTGGGAAGCGGCCGATTTGGAGGTCCAAGCCGCTGAGGTTGGCCTCCCGTTCCGACGTCGGAGTGCCAACATCCCGGCGAGCGGGCTTGAGCAACGGGCTGCCCGTAGCGGCGACTGCAGAGGGCTCCGGAGGCCCCGACCACGGGTGAACATCAGACAAAGAGACTGACTTTGGTGCCTTCCCTCACAGTGGGAAACTGTTTATTCTGCCGTGTGGGGATGTTTTATGTTGAACTCTATCGTGTGTTTTGTTCTTTATTTTATTATATGGCTGTATGGTGATCATATTTCACTGTGATAACTGGCACATGTGACAAATAAATGTATCTTGTCTCTTGTAACACAGACCCCCAAACAAACGTTGCTAGCCAGAGGGCAACCTCACTGGTGCGCAAGGTCCCACAGTGAAAATATGAGTGATGTGAATGGGTAAAAAACGAAGGGTCTTGACCCAAAACATCACCTATTCCTTTTCTTCAGAGATGTTCTCTGACCCGCTGAGTTACTCCAGCATTTTGTGCCTAACTTCAACCCATGAATCATCCCAGGAAGCCTTGAATCATTGTCAAAGGTTTTCTGAGGTTCCTGAAATATAATAAGTAATTATATTATAATAATATAACATAGAATATTATACAATATGATTATTATGTAATAATCATATTATGTAATAATTATTATTATATTTGTATTTTGTGTCTATAATAAATAATTCATTCTTATAGAAATGTTAATCGTTTTCAAAACAAGGTGAGGACATTAAATAATTTGACTGTGTTGAGTGCGCCAGTAGTCATGGTCATTGCTGCAGTTGTCAGACCGGCCGGCCTTGCAGAGAGTGTGATGGCAGAAAGCCACTGGCTCAGATGGAGTCCCTGGCCATGTCCTCACAACGAGCCGGACTGAGCACACGGGCAGCCCAGAGTTTAGATTTGTGGAGGTGGCGCTAAAACACAGCATTTCACTCTGACGTCAAGCACCATTCAACCATTGAGTATTTATGGATGTCTTTAATCTTTCCAAACCCAATCTGAGGTTCCCACCTGCGTAAAGTGGGTAAAGTAAGACTTAACATCATCCTAGAGCTAAAAAAAACACACAAGGTAGCCTGTCCTAATGATTAGTGTCCTGTGGCTGGGCCATCCCCCACTGTGAATTACTTTGAGGGTCTGGTCTTCGCACACATCAGCTCCGGCTTCCTGGACAGCCTAGATCCACTTTAATTTGCTTACCCCTGCCAGACGTCCACACGGACATCATCTCCCTGACCCAACACTCATTCCTGGAACAGCAGCATAACAAAGTCACCTACATCAGACTCATATGTATTGACTATAGCTCTGCTTTCAATACTATAAATCCAACCAAGCTCACCTCCAAAGTCCATGACCTTCCAACATGGATTCTGGACTTTCTGACCCACAACCTCAATCAGTGAGGATAGACGACCAGATCTCCTCCACAATCATTCTTAACACTGTTGCCCCGCAAGGATGCATCTCAGTCCCCCTCCCTATACATTCACAAATGTATGTGCAGAAGTGGAAATGGTTGAGAGCTTCAATTCCTTGGTGTTAATATTGCCAATGATCTGTTGTGGACCATGCGTATTGACCAAGGCTAAAAAGGCAACATTAGCGTCTCCGCTTCCTGAGGAGACTGAGGGAATTCAGCATGTATCCAGTGACTCTACAAAAGTTCCACACTAGCAGCACAGGAAGCACACTGTTGGGTTGCATCACAGCTCGGTTTGGGGACAGATCTGCCCAAGACTGCAGAGAGTTGTAGATGTAGCCCAGTCCATCACATAGACCAGAGTCTGTACCACTGACTCCATCTACACTTCATGCTGCCTTGGAAAAGCAGCAGTCATAATCAAAGACTGGTCACACCCTGGTCATTCTTTCTTCTCCCTGATCCTGTCCGGCAGAAGGTACAGAAGCTTGAAAACAGGCGCAGTGGTAGAGCTCAGAGACCAGAGACCCAGGTCTGATCCTGACTCCGGCTGCTGTGTGCAGTTTGTACGTTCTCCCAGTGATCAAATGTGTTTACTCCGGGTGCTCCAGTTTCCTCTCGATACGATACGATAGAACTTATCGTATACTACGATAAGTTCTCTAACTATGATAGAGGGAAATTGGGGGGATGAATAAAGTTCTATCGTATCATTCCAAAGACGTGCAGGTTTGTAGGTTAATTGGCTTCTGTAAATTGTCCCTAGTGTGTAGGACAGAGAACTAGGATACAGGTGATCCATGGTCAGCATGGACTCGGTGGGCAGAATGGCCTGTTTCCTCGCTGTATCTAAACTAAACCAAAAACCAGCTTCTTCCCCTCTGTTATCAGGGTTCTGAACGGGCCTTCCATAAGCTAGGGTACTGAATAATTCTACCCAATTGAGGATATAGGACTGGGTCCATGGAGCTGATGCGCCACAATGCACTTTAATGCTGATTGCACTATTCAATGCGCTATTCTGCACCCTGTAAATAATATATCTAAACCAAAACCTTCTTGTCACGCTGAACATTCAATAAGAATAGCGACAAAACATTTTCAAAACATGGGAATTCTTGAAATCTTGTGTGTCGCAAGGCCGCATGTTCAGCACCTTACAGTGGTCCCAAACACTCACGGCAGTGCAGCCACATTCTGTTCTCACTCTACTTCCAAGTTTGCAGATGCAACCACTGTTGTGGGCTGGATCTTAAGTAATGATGAGACAGAGTGCAGGGTCAAGGCAAGACTAGACACCAACCTCTCCCTCAGTGCCAGACCTCATTGATGCCATGTCAAAGGAAGCAATGCAATGCCTCTACACTGCCGAGGAATAACAGCATCCCCGGGCAATGCCAGTGGCACCATAGGTGCAGGAGGAGGCCATTCGGCCCTTCGAGCCAGCACCGCCATTCAATGTGATCATGGCTGATCATCCACAATCAGTACCCTGTTCCCGCCTTCTCCCCATATCCCTTGACTCCGCTATCTTTAAGAGCCTTATCTAGCTCTCTCTTGAAAGCATCTAGAGAACTGCCAACCTCTGAGGAAGAGAATTCCACAGACTCACAACTCTGTGTGAAAAAGCATTTCCTCATCTCTGTTTTAAATGGCTTACCCCTTATTCTTAAACTGTGGCCTCCTGGTTCTGGATGTAACTAGGAAAATGGACAAGGGAGAGGCATTATCGGGAACATGTTTCCTGCCTCTAGCGTGTCCAAAACCTTAATAATCTTATATGTTTCAATGAGATTCCCTCTCATCCTTCTAAATTCCAGAGTATACACGCCCAGCCGCTCCATTCTATCAACATACGATAGTCCCGCCATCCCGGGAATTAACCTCGTGAACTTACGCTGTACTCCCTCAATAGCGAGAATGTCCTTCCTCAAATTTGGAGCTGAAAACTGCACACAATAGTCCAGGTGTGGTCTCGCTAGGACCCTGTACAACTGCAGAAGGACCTATTTGCTTCTGTACTCAACTCTTGTTATGAAGGCCAAAATGTCATTCGCTTTCTTCACTGCCTGCTGTACCTGCATGCTTATTTTCATAGACTGATGTACAAGACCCCCTGATCCCGTTGTACTTCCCCTTTTCCCAACTTGACACCATTTAGATAATAATCTGCCTTCCTGTTTTTGCTAACAAAGTGGATAACCTCACATTTATCCACATTAAACTGTATCTGCCATGCATCTGCCCACTCACCCAACCTGTCCAAGTCACCCTGCATTCTCATAGCATCCTCCTCACAGTTCACACTGCCACCCAGCTTTGTGCCATCTGCAAATTGGCTAATGTTACTTTTAATCCCTTCATCTCAATCCGGGGTTGGCAACCTACGGCCCCCGGGCGAATGCGGCCCGTAACCCAAAATCATATGGCCCGCAGGCGGATTTTTTTTCCCCGTAATCATCCGGCCCGCCGAGCTCTCCCTCGAGCGCGGCCAAGCGCTTCCCCAAGCAAGGTCGCGCTCTGGCTGTACCGCATCCTGCGCAAAGCCGCCGGCCGGCCGCGAACCATCTGTGAACACGTTTAAGAAAGAACTACAGATGCTGGAAAAATCGAAGGTCGACAATAATGCTGGAGAAACCAGCGGGTGAGACATGCAAGGATTGCATGAGGCTGCCTCACCCGCTGAGTTTCTCCAGCATTTTTATCTACCTTCTGTGAACACGTGATTCGATGCCTGCCATCCGAGGCGGGATCCACGTGTACACATGATAGATGTGGCCCGCCATCCGCTCACAGACATGCGTCCTGACCCCTGATTTAAATCATTAATATATATTGTAAATAGCTGCGGTCCCAGCACCGAGCCTTGCGGTACCCCACTAGTCACTGCCTACCATTCTGAAAGGGACCCGTTAATCCCTAATCTTTGTTTCCTGTCTGCCAACCAATTTTCTATCCATGTCAGCACCCTACCCCCAAAACCATGTGCTCTAATTTTGCCCACTAATCTCCTATGTGGGACCTTATCGAAGGCTTTCTCAAAGTCCAGGTACACTACATCCACTACCTCCCCCTTGTCCATTTTCCAAGTTACATCCTCAGAATTCCAGGCTCCTACGCCCCATTTGCAATCATTATATGCATATTTGTTTTGTAGTTGTAATGTAAGGTCATAAGGAATAGTACAAATAGGCCATTCCACCCATCAAGTGTACTCTGCCATTCAATCATGGCTGATCTATCTCTCCCTCCTAACTGCATTCTCCTGCCTTCTCCCCATAACCTCTGACAACTGTACAAATCAAAAATCTATCTTTCTCTGCCTTAAAAATATCCACAGACTTGGCCTCCACAGCCTTCTGCAGCAGAGAATTCCACAGATTCCCCACCCTCTGACTAAATAAATTCTTCCTCATCTCCTTCCTAAAAGAACCTTTAATTCTGAGTGTCCTAGACTCTCCCACGAGTGGAAACATCCTCTCTACACCCACTCTATCCAAGCCTTTCACTAATCTGCTTGTTTCAATGAGGTCCCCCCTCATTCACATACATAAATATGCACCTGTTAAAATATAGGCCGCTACATTTTTGAGCTGCTGCAGTCTCCAACCCATATTTTCCATCCTAGCAACCCAATATTCTGAATGATCTCACACTCAGTTTAAAATATAACGTCACCAAATGTAAGCATCTGGCAACTGGATGCTGAGAAAATCACAGGATTTGTGCAGAGTAAAAACAATGTTTTTTGATGGGGTGATTGGACTTGACAAATCTAATGTGGTTCAAGATGTAATGAGCAAGATAGATGCAGGGATACAGGCTGATGCGGCTGATGCAGAATTTGAAAAAAAAAGCATTGGAAGGTTGTGACAAAGTCAGGGCTGATGAGATGTGTAAGAAGGAACTGCAGATGCTGGTTTAAACCGAGACAGACACAGAAAGCTCGCGACCCTTCTTCAGAACTGATGAGATGGCAAGTGATGTATTCACATGGATTGAGGGGGAAGGCAGTTATCATGGAATTGCCACAGGAGTAGTTATTGTTATTACTGCATAAAAAGAGGCAATTTAGCTATCTCTGTGTGGAGCAACACAGCCAATCCCATTTACCACTCTAAGAATTGGCATTCGTAGCAAAAGGATTTGAGTACAAGAGCAGGGAGGTTCTACTGCAGTTGTGCAGGGTCTTGGTGAGGCCACACCTGGAGTATTGCGTACAGTTTTGGTCTCCTAATCTGAGGAAAGACATTCTTGTCATAGAGGGAGTACAGAGAAGGTTCACCAGACTGATCCCTGGGATGGCACGACTTCCATATGAAGAAAGACTGGATAGACTTGGCTTGTACTCGCTGGAATTTAGAAGATTGAGGGGGGATCTCATAGAGACTTACAACATTCTTAAGGGGTTGGACAGGCTAGATGCAGGAAGATTGTTCCCGATGTTGGGGAAGTCCAGGACAAGGGGTCACAGTTTAAGGTTAAGGGGGAAGTCTTGTAGGATCGAGATGAGAAAATCGTTTTTCACACAGAGAGTAGTGAATCTGTGGAATTCTCTGCCACAGAAGGTAGTTGAGGCCAGTTCATTGGCCATATTTAAGAGGGAGTTGGATGTGGCCCTTGTGGCTGAAGGGATCAGGGGGTATGGAGAGAAGGCAGGTACGGGATACTGAGTTGGATGATTAGCCATGATCATATTGAATGGCGGTGCAGGCTCGAAGGGCCGAATGGCCTATTCCTGCACCTAATTTCTATGTTTCTATGTCTATGTTTCTAAGTACCTCTCCACACACTTTCCTCAAGTTCCTAATGAATTTCCTCACAAAATCAATGAATCATTTTCACGTTACATTTTTTGAGGAGGAGTTGAAGGTGATTGATGAGACTAGGGCAGTTGTCTAAGTGATTTATAAGGAATTTGATAAAATTATCCATGATTTTAAAAGGTTGATGCAATACATTTGCAGTGACTTGATCACATGGATTCAGAACTGGCTCACTGACAGAAGACATTGGGTGGTGGTGGAAGGTCAATATTCAGGCTGGAGGCCTAGGGATTCTGTGCTGGGACCTCTGTTGGTTGTGTTATATTATACTTAAATGATTTGGATGAAAATGTAGATAGGTTGGTTAGAAGTTGCAGGTGACACTAAGAGTGTGGGAAGGAACTGCAGATGCTGGTTCAGACCGAAGAAAGACACAAAATGCTGGAGTAACTCTGGAAAGAAGGAATGGGTGGGTGACGTTTCTGGTCAAGACCCTTCTTCAGACACTAAAAGCCCTGTCCCACGGTACGAGTTCATTCCAAGAGTTCTCCCGAGTTTGCCCTGATTCAGAGATTTACGGTCATGGCCACTCGTCGGTACTCGGGGCTCTCGTAGACATTTTTCATCATGTTGAAGAACCTTCACGAATCTTCCCGTGCTTACCTGCCGTTAGCGAGTCTTCCTGAGTACCTGCCGTTAGCGCTAAGAGACGTCCCCGAGCTCCGACGTACCCGCTACGTTCATTCTCCGTGCTTACCACGAGTTTGGTTTTTTTCAAACTTGGGAGAGCTCTTGGAATGAACTCGTACCGTGGGACAGGGCTATATTTCTGGAGTCAAGGGCTGTGAGGGATTTTGGGGTCCAAGTTACTAACTTGCTAGAAGTGACAACACAAGTAGCTGGAGCGGTAAAAACGGCAAGTGGTACACTTGCTTTCGTCGGTCAAGGTAAGAGTCAGGAAGTGGTGGTTTTGGTTAGGCCGGAGGTGGAGTATTGCCAGCAGTTCTGGTCCTCCCAAATAACGGAGATGTGGGGGCTTTGGAAAAGGTGCAGAAGAGGTTTACCAGGATGATGCCTGGATTCAAGGGTATTAGCCATAAGCATAGGTTGGACAGACTTGGACTGTTTTTTAAAGGATGCTGGAGTTTGAGGGGAGTCCTGATAGAAGTATATAAAATTATGTGAGGCACAAATAAGAATATTGTCCTGGTGGAAATATCAAAGATGTAGCTTTCAGGCTCCTTCTCTTCCCTCTCTCCAGAGATGCTGCCTGGCCCGCTGAGTTACTCCAGCGTTTTGTGTCTAACTACTGTACTGAATACAGGAATGAAAGAAAAGCGTTGTGATGTTCAACCATGACATGAAGCCATGTGTAGAACATGCTGAGTGGAGGGTTTAGAAGCACGGCAGTTACATTACTGCAGTGCTACTGAAAGGTGTGGACTATTGATCTGGAGACTTGAGTTCAAATCCCAATGTGACATCTAGAATTGTAAAATAGTTTCTTAAATGTATCCCAAAGCTACTGTCAACATTGTGTACTGTCAACCCTTTGGTTCACTAAGCCCTGCTATGCTGCCAAATGCATCGCTGGTGTATGTATTCTGATCCTACTCACAAATAAAAAATGGCCTTGAGCAAAAAGTTTTCTTATTTAGCTTCATCTTGACATTTTGAATTAATTTAAGGCCGTTAAAAATGTTTTTTTTTTAATGGTTTTGACATTTAAAAATGTTTCCTAATTAATTCTATGTTTCCTATTCATTTCTATGTTTCTATGGGTCATTGATTTGGGACGATCAGCCATGGTCACAATGAATGGTGGTGCTGGCTCGAAGGGCCGAATGGCCTCCTGTACCTAATTTCTATGTTTCTATGTTAATTATTTCCATTGGAAATAATTTTGAGTATCTCTGATCATCAGAGGCTTTTAGAAAAGGTCCCACGGCTATTTACCGCAGCAACCAAGCCTCGGGGATAATCGGAGATCCAGCGAGGAATCACGGATCTCATGATGGTCCTGTGTGCATTCATCCTGGTGAAAGTCTACATTGCCAGCTCTAGAATTTAGGCGCATTATCCCTTTCAAGGGATGGGTCATTTAATACTGAAATAAGGAAATAGTGAGGAGGTGTTGAAGTTTGGTTCTATACAAGGTTCAGCATGATTGTCAAGGTTGTCCTTTATCCCCTTTATTGTTTGCATTGGCAATAGAACCGTTAGCTCTGAGGGTGAGATCACATCCGGAAATATATGGATACGATACTTGAGACACTAAAAATAAAAAAATTTCTCTATATGCAGATGATGTGCTATTTTACATCACAAAACCAGAAACTAGTATTCGTAATTTGTTAAAATTAATAACTGAATTTGGATCCTATTCAGGATATAGTATTAACTGGAATAAAAGTGAACTTATGCCAATAACGGTAAACAATTTACATATATTACAACAATTCCCTTTTAAGATAACAAATGAAAAATTTAAATATCTTGGAATCTTCGTAACAAAAAGATTTGACTCCTTATTTAAAGCTAATTTCCCACTATTATTGAACAAATTAAATAAGAATATTATATATTGGAAAACTTTACCTATTTCAATGATAGGCAAAATTAATATAATAAAAATGGTGTTTCTTCCACAATTACTATACCTTTTCCAATCAATCCCGATATATCTCCCTAAACATTTCTTTAAAAAGGTGGACTCCTCCCTCCCCCCTTTCCCTCGCCCCCCTCTCCCTCGCCCCCTCTCCCTCGCCCCCTCTCCCTCTTCCTCTCCCTCTCCCTCCCCCCCCTCCCTCTCTCCTTCCCCCCCCCCCATTTCGGGTCAAGACCTTTCTTCAGACTCAGGGAGAGGGAGACACAGAGATAAGGAAGTGTAAGATGTGAAAATGAGACATCAAAGGCGATGAGGCTAAAGCAAATGTTGATCACTTAACTAGAAGAAGGTGAGAATGAAGCAAACAGTAATAACATGTAATCGGGGACAGTCAGACTTGTCAGAGAACTAGGAGAGAGAAGGAAAGCAAGGGCTACTTGAAGTTAGAGAAGTCAATGTTCATATCGCTGGGGTGTAAGCTGCCCAAGTGAACATTGAATTTTCTCAATTCTGTTAACCCTTGCTGTCTCCTCCCCTTCCCACCTCTCCCTCAGCCCTCGGGCCCTGGCATTCCCTCTATCTCTATCTCCCTCCCCCCACCCCAGTCGCACCACTGCTTCTCATTTTCACACCACAAACAGCTTACAATGGCTTGTTCCCTTTATCATCGATACTTTTTTGCATATTCTTTCATTCATTGTTCCTTATCTCTCCACATCACCATCTATATCTCTCGTTTCCCTGATCCCTGACCAGTCTGAAGAAGGGTCTCGACCCGAAACGTCGCCTATGTAACAGCCTTCGCTGCAACCTTGGGAAGCGAGATGTTTCTGCAATGCAATAACGACCCGCATGTCATGGTTATTTTTTTCTCAGAAAACAGCATCAATCTGTGTTTGTTTTAAGCAATATGCTATCAGGTCCAGGATTTATTGACACAGGTTGATCATACGCTGAATAATCCAACCACATTTTTGTTTGGAAGTGGAAATAAATAATAAAAATTGCATTAATTGCAATGTGTAAAAAGAGTTGAAATACTGTATTATCATTTTGCTGCATGTCATTGTGGTATATATCATGTCTTGATTGGTGAAGATGTTTAGTTTGTGACTTTATTTGAAGCAGAAATAATATTTGAATGCTTCATTGATCATAATTCCGACTGGTAACTACGCGCTTCGTCCGAGCACGCGTCATGCAAGCCGTCTTAAATGACCACCTAAACTGTCATTTGTCAATCTAAAAAGCTGCCAAGGTTGCCCGGGTGGCAACAGGGAAAAAAAGTTAAGCGAGAGCCCTGACCCCACCAGAGGCCTACCACTCATCGTGTAGGTCCTGCCCTTGCTAGACGTCCCAAAATGCAACACCTCACACTTCTCTGTATTAAATTCCATCAACCACTCCTCAGCCCACCTGGCCAATCGATCCAGATCCTGCTACAATATTTCACAACCATCTTCGCTATCTGCAAAACCACCCACTTTTGTATCATCAGCAAACTTGCTAATCGTGCCCTGTAGGTTCTCATCCAAATCATTGATGTAGATGCCAAACAATAACGGGCCCAACACCACGAGGCACAGGCCTCTAGTCCAAGAAGCAACCTTCCATCATCACCCTATTATTCCTTCCATGGAGCCAATTTGCTATCCATTCAGCTATCTCTCCTTGGATCCCATGCGATCTAACCTTCCAGAGCAGCCTTCCAGATGCAGAACCTTGTCGAATGCCTTACTGAAGTCCATGTACACAACATCTACAGCTCTGCCCTCATTGACCATTTTGGCTCGTTTTTTAAAAATCAATCAGATTTTTGAGACACGACCTCCCACGTACAAAACCATGCTGACGGTCCCTAATCAGCCCTTGCCCAACCAAATGCCCGTATAACCTTTTTCCCAGAATTTTCCTTGAAAGAGGCCAACATTTGCACACGACTCAAAAATTTGTTTCCTGCAATGTCCACGGATATATCTGATCAGCTTCAACTTCCAGGGGATTTAAGAAGGTACAACATTGGTGGTATCTTCCCAGTGCTTTGATTCTGAGAGAAATATACAGGAGAAGAAGGGCCTGTCCCACTGTACCTAGCTCTTCCGAGTTAAAAAAAAAAATCAAACTTGTGGTAAGCACGTGGAATGAACGTAGCGGGAACGTCGGAGCTCGGGACGTCTCTTAGCGGCTTGTAACGCTAACGGCAGGTACTCGGGAAATGCGGTAAGCTCGTGAAGACTCGTGAAGATTTTTCAACATGTTGAAAAATGTCCACAGGAGCCCCGAGTACCTACGAGCGGCTATTACCGTAATTCTCCGAGTTCGAATCAGTGGAAACTCGGGAGAACTCTTGAATTACCTTGTACAGTGGGACAGCCCCATATGGCTACTGCCACTGAAAATCTTCTGCCCACATGACAAGAAAACTTTGTAAATATAGGTAAACGGAATATGGACACAAAAATCTGGAGCAACTCACTGGGACAGGCAGCATCTCGTGAGAGAAGGAATGGGTGAGGTTTCGGGCTGAGACCCTTCTTTCGACCCATTCCTTCTCTCCAGAGGTGCAGCCTGTCCCACTGAGTTACTCCAGCATTTTGAGTCTATCTTCGGTGCAAACCAGCATCTGCAGCTCCTTCCCACCCATGAGGTAAACAGACCGTTGGACTGGAGGGATTCCAGCAAGACAAGGTGGATAAAATAATTTCATGGGTTCAGGATCATTTTAATGTATTAAGTTTTTTAATGTAAAATTGCTATTTATTCAAGCCACTGTGCGTGTAACTAAGCTTGCTCTTCTGTGTTTACCATTAAAGGAGATGCCTTGGAGGGAGAGGGCAATGACTCCAGCAACCCCTTAGTTGCTTCCAGATTGACAACTGCTGCCACCACAGCGTCTACCACTCATCCTACTTCCACCTCAACTATATCGTGGAACCTCACCTCCTCCAGTCCTGGCTCTACTCATGAGGAAATAGACCGTGAGTAGCCTAGATTTAAGCTTGGTGCAGTAAAGCGGGGTTAAAAACACAAAGGTGACATTAATATAGCAACTTACAAGACCCAACATTTTATTGCCAATTAAATTATTTTGAAGCGCAGTCATGATTGTAAGAGATGAAATATGACAGACAGTATGTGGACAGGAATCTCCCGCCAGCAGCATTTTGGTAAGGACCAGCTAATATTGATTATAATGTTAAATAGGAGAAGCCATTAGAAATAGCTTGACTGCCAGCCTCCAAAGGCTTGCCATGAGATCTTTTACATCTACTTGACAGACCAGCTAACCTTGTTTTAATATCTCATCAACATCAGCAAAGTGACCACTCCAGCAGTGCAGAACTGAAGTGGATTATAAAATGCACCATTTTGTTCAGGTTTCCAGATTGGGTGGTAATAATCTGACTGTTGGACAAAGGTGGTGCTGAATTAGCTGTAAGCCGTTCCATGACGATGCGGACCGAGTGGGGCGAGAAAGACATGAGAGATGCAGAAATGTCTGCTCTGGCCAAGTGATACAATGTCGAACGTTCTTGAGTCGTGGAATAAGAAAGCACCAAGGGGTTGTTCGTTCCACAGCGCTGATTCTGCCTTTTCAAAAGAGCTATTTAATTATCCAAGTCTTATGTTCTTTCACTTTTAAAGGGCATATATTTGTCATTCTCGCCTGTTAAAGCAAATCTAGTTTTGTAAGTTATTGTTGAACCTTTCTCGACCGCCTTTACCGGGTGATGAATTTTGTCTCAATCATTCACTGCGTAAAATTATCGCCACATATTGCCAACATTATCTTAATTCTGTGTCCTCTTGCAAACTCTTTGGTTGACACTTATTTTCCCGCACAAAATCATTCAAATTCCTAAAGAACTCCATCAAATGTCTCTGCTTTGTGGAGAGTAGCTCTTGTTCTCTCCAAACTCTTCACAGAACCGCATTCCTCTAAATATTTTTTAACCTTCATGTATTTCCTGGCGTGGTGTGGAGACTTGTCAACAGTACTCTAGGGCCCACCAGTTTTCATGAAAGATTAGCTTGGCTACGGGGAGAAGGCAGGAGAATGGGTTTAGGAGGGAGAGATAGATCAGCCGTGATTGAATGGCAGAGTAGACTTGATGGGCCGAATGGCCTAATTCTGCTCCTTCCACTTATGGGCTTATGTCTTATGAGTGCTCTGAATCTAATTATGAAACCTAAGATTCATAATACCTTTATAACAGTCTTCTCAACTTACTTACGGTCAACTTAGTCTTTTCAAACAGGGCCACGCGCAAGACAGACACCATTGTGTGCAGATGCCGAGAAGTGTGTTCAGCTCTGGCTGAACAACTTCTCATCTTGTGTGTGGATGGATTCGATAAGAAGAAGAACTTATCCAGTAATTCTGTCTGCATCTTTCTATGCCTGAATCTCCTTTAGAATTCTACCATTGATAGACATTGCCTTTTATTAATTTTAAAACCAAAATGACTCAATTCACACATCGTTCGGGAAATTTATGTTCTATTTTTGGTAGTTGACCTACAACTTTAGGCTGTGCACACCATACGCAAGAAGAAGGTCGTTTGTTATATCCTCCTGGTCTGCTGTTCCCTGACCTACAATGGTTTACCTTTTTTTAAACCTTTGAAATTAAATGCTGCTTATCCAAATCCATTAAGGAGAGCAGTGGGTGGTGCAGCGGTAGAGCTATTGCCTTACAGCGCCAGAGACCCCGGTTTTGATCCTGAGTACGGTTGCTGTCTGCATGGAGTTTGCACGTTCTCTCCGTGACCTGCCTGGGTTTTCTCCGGGATCTTTGGTTTCCTCCCACCCTCCAAAGACGTACAGGTTTGTAGGTTAATTGGCTTGGTATTAAATGTAAAGCCGTCCCTAGTGTGTGTAGGGTAGTGTTAATGTGCGGAGATCGCTGGTCGGAGCAGACTTGATGGGCCGAAGGGCCTGTTTCCAGGCTGTATCTCCAAACTAAACTAAACTAAACTAAACTTCATGGAGTATGCAGACATTGTTTGCAAATATGCAATTCAGGGGAGGTGTTCCAACTTACTATTGACTCTTCCATGCATACACGAGAACAGTCAATATATTTAACGCCTTCTATTAGCATCTTAACCATTGTTCAATGCCCTCCTCAAACAATAAAGATACTGTACATGAAATAACATTTTTCCAGACCACTCCATGAATTTCTCTCATTGTCCCCATCTGAACTCAACAATAGATTGGCAGATTTGAAAATAGGGAGTTCATAAGGTTATAGGTGATAGGAGCAGAATAAGGCCATCGGCCCATCAAGTCTATTCAGCCTGAAGAAGCGTCTCAACCTGAAATGTCACTCATTCCTTCTCTCCAGAGGTGCTGCCTGTCCCGCTGAGTTACTCCAGCTTTTTGTGTCTACCTTCGATTTAAATCAGCGCCTGCAGTTCTTTCTTACACGGCTACTCCGCCATTCAGTCATAGCTGATCTATCATCCCCTCTTAACCCCATTATCCTGCCTTCTCCCCATACCTCCTGACACCCGTACTAATAAAGAATCTATCTATCTATGCCTTAGAAATATCCAATGACTTGGCCTCCACAGCCTTCTGTCGCAAGATTCACCACCCTCCGACAAAATGTATTCCATCTCATCGCCTTCCTAAAAGAATGTCTTTTAATTCTGAGGCTATGACCTCTGGTCATAGACCTCCCACTGGTGGAAACATCCTCTCCACATCCACTCTATCCAGGCCTTTCACTATTCAGAAGGCTGCCAGGAAAAGGCCACGTGAAGGCCTCTGCCTCTCAGGCCTCTAAGGTTCTGGGGAATCACTCCAGCCATCCACTACCCTAACATGGCTGCTACTTGTGGCAGCAGCAATCCACAGAGCTGATCTGGTACAGTCATTTGCAGACTAACTTCATACATTTTTTTGTTTAGTTATCGTGCGGAAACAGGCCCTTCTGCCCGCCAAATCTGCACCGACCAGCGATCCCTACACATTAACACTACCCTACAAACACGGGACACTTTACACTTATACCAAGTATACAATCCCAAGACTATTAACCCACAAACCTGTTTACGTCTTTGGAGTGTGGGAGGAAAAACCAAAGACAGAGAAAACCCACGCAGGTCACAGGGAGAATGTACGACCTCCGTACCGACAGCACCCGTAGTCGGGATTGAACCCGGGTCTCCGGCGCTGTTACGCCCCTGTCCCACTTAGGAAACCTGAACGGAAACCTCTGGAGACTTTGCGCCCCACCCAAGGTTTCCGTGCGGTTCCCGGAGGTTTTTGTCCTCCGGCAACCACCTTCAACTAGCATCGCAACCGGCTTCGACTAAAAAATTACCGATTTTTAAAGCGGAAACCACTTTCGACCATTAGGGAGACTGACAAAAACCTCTGGGGACCGCACGGAAACCTTGGGTGGGGCGCAAAGTCTCCAGAGGTTTCCATTCAGGTTTCCTAAGTGGGACAGGGGCATAAGGCAGCAACTCTACTGCTGAGCTTTCGAACAATGTATTTTAATAGAAGGGCTCCCTTGCCTGTGAAGGAAGCAATCTTTATGTCTATGTAGATTGCACGACATCTAAATAGTAGTATCCTTAAATAAGATCATCTTTATTTCTGCATCTATTCTACTGTAAAGCTGGGGAAAGCTATCCGGGCCTATTTTACAGTTTCTATTCATAGCTTTCAATATTTTGGCTCTGTCTCTATTATCAAGCATTAAAGTGTACATCCAAGCAACTTTTCAACCTTTAGAAGATATCGCTTATGCGGCTCATTACCTGTTAAATGTTAAAGAACGGCAGGTGGATCACGATCGGCCGCTATTCTTTCTCATGACCTCGAACAAAATTGTTCTCTCAGGAGGTGCAGTGTTCAATAAGTTCAGCGTGTAATCTTTGAGAGCAATTCATTTATTACGGCGCTTGTGTTGTCGACACTGTGGACGGCTCAGAGACGCCGCTGGGAGAGCTGCAGCCTCACAGCGTCAGAGACGCAGGTTCGATCCTGACCTCAGGTGCTGTCTGTATGTAGTTTGCACGTTCTCCCTGTGACGGCCTGGCTTCCCTCTGGGTGTCATGTTTCCAAGATGGCGCCCAGCCCAGGCGACTATTTACATGCGAGCCACAGAAGCAGATCTACAATCACATATTACAATCGCTCCACATTCTTAAATTTCTGTATACGCTGTAAACGGCTCGATTGTCAGCATGTATTGTCTGTGTGCTGCCTGGAACAATATTTTCGCAACAAAAGCTTTTCACCATACCTCGGCACCAAACTGAACTGAAACTGAAACTGGGTGCTTCACTTTCCTCCCACATCCAGACGACGTCTGGGTTTGTTCTTGAACTGGCCTTCGTAAATGGCACCTAGTGTGTAGGAAGAGGAAGAGAAAGTGTGATAACATAGAGCTAGAATGAACATAGAAACATGGCAAATAGGTGCAGGAGTAGGCCATTCAGCCCTTCGAGCCTGCACCGCCATTCAATATGATCATCCAAAATCAGTAGCCCGTTCCTGCTCTCTCCCCATATACCTTGATTCCTTTAGCCCTTAGAGCTAAATCTAACTTTATTCTGAAAACATCCAGTGAATTGGTCTCCACTGCCATCTGTGGCAGAGAATTCCACAGATTCACAACTCTCTGGGTGCAAACGTTTTTCCTCATCTCAGTCCGAAATGGCCTAGCCCTTATTCTTAAACTGTGACCCCTGGTTCTGGACTCCCTCACCTGGTTCTGGTATTCCCTCAAGTCAGTGTGGGCTCAGTGGTCTCTTTACTAATCTAAAAGAGGGCCAATCCGCATAGCAATGGACAATAAAGCCACATATTTCAACTTATTTCCCCATCATTATAAGCCCCTCTCTGTTTCAATTTTGTGACCAATCAACTTCTAATTTATTAAACTAATAACTAAAAACTAAAAAACAAACATGTTAAAAAGTAACCATATTATTAAAATTATACATCCTAAAACAATCAGTGGGTAGGCCACAAAAATGTATTATGACGGAAAGGGGAGTTTTAATAAAAGTGACACACAGGCTGTCTCTACCCAAACTGACACTTAATTTTCCTTGACCTGAAACGTCCCCCATTCCTTCTCTCCAGAGATGCTCCCTGTCCCGCTGAGTTACTCCAGCATTTTGTGTCTATCTTCAGTTTAAACCAGCATCTGCAGTTCCTTCCTACACTTAATTTTCAAGTTAATTTCTGGCGGATCTAGGCCCACATAGCAAGGATAACTTGGCATTTAATGGCACAACTATTGCTTTCTTGTGAGGTATTTGAACGGCGGATTAGGGATGCGAGAAATTGGAGAGAGCAGGTTTACATTTCTTCAAAAAGGCAGCTGGTGATGTGGACGATGAGGTTTAGCAATATTTTTCTTTGTTGCCAGGTATGTACGGGACAGGACCTCTTCCTGTTTACCTCAGACACATTCCCAAATCCCAAGAGTACTTCCCTTGCAGGAATTGAGTGCTTGCGGCACTTCCCACTGTAACTGGACTTCAAGTTGGGAAGGTGAAGTGATAGAAAGAAGAGGGAGAAAAGAGGTGAAGGGAGCAGAAAGTTGGGGATATGGCGAGAGAATGTGTGGACGGGGCTTATATTCACTGGAATTTAGAAGGATGAGAGGGGATCTCATAAAACATATACAATTCTTAAAGGATTGGACAGGCTAGATGCATGGAAAATGTTCCCGGTGTTCCCGAGAGTCCAGAACCAGGGGGTCACACAGTTTAAGAATAAGGGGTAGGCCATTTAGGACTGAGACGAGGAAAAACATCTTCACCGAGAGAGTTGTGAATGTATGGAATTTCGCTGCCACAGAAGGCAGTGGAGGCCAATTCGCTGGATGTTTCCAAGATAGATCTATAGTTAGATCTAGCTCTTTGGGCTAAAGAAATCAAGGATATGGGGGGGGGGGGGAAGGGGGAAGCAGTAAAGGGTACTACTGATTCCGGATGATCAGCCACGATCATATTGAATTGCAGTGCTGGCTCGAAGGGCCGAATGGCCCACTCCTGCACCCATTTTTCTATGTTTCTATATGGTAGTAGGAAAAAGGAGAGATTTGGGAGGAGGAAAGGCAATGGCAAGATAGGCAATTGAGAGATAGAGGAGTAGAGAAGAGAGGAGAAAATAATAGGGAGGGAGGAAAGGCAAGGAGAGCAGAAGGTATTGGGGGGGAGGGTTGATGATGAGTAGGAAGGTTTAGATGGGGAATCTGGAAAGGGTTGAAGGAGAGTGTAGGAAGGAACTGCGGATGCTGGTTTACACCGAAGATGGACACAAAGTGCTGGAGTAACTCAGCGGGACAGGCAGCGTCTCTGGAGAGAAGGAGTGGGTGACCTTCCGGCTCGAGACCCTTCTTTAGGGGACAGCTGTGGGGAGGGAGTGAGGACAGGAAGGAGAGACAATGAATGGGAAAGATGCAAGGAGTGGAAAAGAAGGGATGAGCAACATGAGAAAGGTGGGATGGGATCAGTAAGAAGAGACGAGGGAGCAGGGAATGGGAGAGGAAAAGGAAAGGGGGTGGAATTTCATTGAAATGTTACTGCTTTTTTGGGCAAAGATCTGTCTAAAATTTGGGGCGTACCATTTCCAGTTACTGCATTGTGACATTTCTTAAGTATGAAACTGCTTGTTATTCGTAGATCGTTTTGGGATCCTTGCCACCAGTTCTACATGTACTGGGGCATTAAAAGTATATTTAACAGAATTTTACAACGTTGTTGCCTGGACTCAAGGGTGTGAGCTACAGGGAGAGGTTGAGTAGGTGTGGACTATATTCCTTGGAGTGCTGGAGGATGAGGGGAGATCTTATAGAGGTGTATAAAATCATGAGAGGAATAGATCGGGTAGGTGCACAGAGTCTCTTGCCCAGAGTAGATGAATCGAGGACCAGAAGACATAGGTTCAAGGTGAAGGGAAAAGATTTAATGGGAATCCGAGGGGGTAACCTTTTCACACAAATGGTGGTGGGTGTATGGAACGAGCTGCCAGAGGAGGTGGTTGAGGCAGGGACTATCCCAACGTTTAAGAAACAGTGGGACAGGTAGATGGATAGCACAGGTTTGGAGGGTTATGGACCAAACACAGACAAGTGGGACGAGTGTAACTGGGACATGTTGGCCAGTGTGGGCAGGTTGGGCTGAAGGGCCTGTTTCCACACTGCATCACTCGGTGACTCTCATTTCTGTTGGGTGTTTTCGTCCCTAATCCCTGCCTCATTCACATTTCTGCAGGAACTTTTCCTCCAATGTCAAAAGGGATCCACTCCAAATTCCAACACTTACACCTGGCCTCCCATTAAAATAATTTGAGAATATGAAACAGAAACAGTATTCTATCTCCCAGCATGAGGTTTGCCGTGCAGAAAATCAACTTTTAATAAGGAATATTTCAACAACACCCTGATAGAAATAATACTTTAAAACAAATATTTGTTTTTATTCATCTTTTGGAATCTGAGTTGCATGGACAATGTTGGCAGTTTTGCAAAATCCTACTTGTTCACAAACCGACTGGCTGGCTGTGCCATCTTGGAGGGCACAACACGTTTCTATGGGCTATGGGGAGAAGGCAGGCACGGGTTATTGATAGCGGATGATCAGCCACGTTCTTAGTGAATGGCTCGAAGGGCCGAATGGCCTCCTCCTGCACTTATTTTCTATGTTTCTATGTTTGTAACATTTTGTAGATTGGGAGTCACATACAAACCTGCCAGTATGGATGACAGATTTCCTCCCCAAATGGATTTTTAATGATAATCTAATACTTTATGATTAGAGTTTATTTATTATTTTAATTTTTTTTTTTGTTTATTTTTGTTAGAAGTAAGTACTATAGTGTGGTACTTGAGTACCTCATACATACATATTTCCATTCTTGTACAACTTCATATTTTTAATTTAATAATAAGAGAACAGTGAGAGAAAAAATAAATAAAGAGTGTCGGAATAGATAGACAAGCGAGTAGAAACAGATAGCGAAAGAAATAAAGGACAGAGATGAGAAGCTAAAAAGATTGAAAGAAAAGGAGAAAGTAGAGAAAAGAGAGATTAGGAGAGATCTACCTATTTCGTATTTTTGCCCATCCGTCACCCGGTTCTAAACCATTTAATTTCTAAGGTTATGTTATGTTGCACCATATGTTTGTAAAAAGTTGATAAAAGGAGACCAAGTCTTTAAGAATTGGTCTACTTTGCCTAGTAGGAGGAATCTCATTTCTTCAAGATGTAGCGTTTCCGACATATTTGAAATCCACATTTTGAACGTTGGCGTCGTTGCGTTTTTCCAAAATTTGAGTATGTTTTTTTGCTGTTATTAGACCGTAATTACGAAAAGCTTCTTGGAATATAGTTAGTTTACTTCCCTCTTCCATTGATCCAAAGATAATCAGTTCTGTATTGGGGTTCAATTTTGCGTTAAATAGTTTTGTAAAAATTCCAAAAATTTAATTCCAAAATTTATGCAGTTTTGTACAAGAGACAAAAGAATGTGCCATAGTGGCATTTTGAGTTAGATATTTGTCACAGATGGGGGAAACATTTGAAAATATTTTATTCAGTCTAGTTTTCGAATAATATAATCTATGTAAAATTTTAAATTGAATTAGGTTATGTCTTACATTAATTGAACATTTACATATAATAGATTTTTTCCCCATCTATCGTTCGGAATTTTTATGAATAACTCTTGTTCCCAGTCCCTTCTAATTGCCTCTGTCGTTGGTGTTTCTATATTTAGAATTATATTATATAAGTAGGATATTAAATTGCTTGATTCTGCCTTTCTATTCATTCCTTCCTCTAATAAATCTGGGGTTAGAGTTTGATATCCTTGTATATATTTTTTCAAATAATCTTGAATTTGAAGATATTTGAAATATTAATAACTTTTCAAGCAATAATTTTCTTGATTTTAAAGTTAATTTTATTTGTTTCCAAATTCGTATTATACTGTGAATAATTGGATTCTTCTTATATATTATATTGTTCAGTTTCATCGGGGAAAGAAGGATCGCTTCTATATTATAAGGGGAACAATCCTCTTTCTCCATTCTTATCCAATCTACCTGTTGGGCAGAACTGTCCAACCAGTAGATTATATTTTTAATATACCCTGCCCAATAGTAATACAATAAGTTAGGGAGTGTCAGTCCCATTGATTCTTTAGATTTACACAAGTGTTTCCTTTGAATTCTGTGTGATGTATAATCCCATATGAAGTTTATAATATCAGAATCTAGTTTAAATAATTTTTTTGGTAAGTATGTTGGTATTGATTGAAATAGGTACAGTATTTGTGGTAGGTAAGAAAATCATTTTTATCGGTTTTATATCATTGCCTATTAAGGACATCGGCAGTGTTTTCCAAAATTTAAATTAGAGTTTTCCAAAAATTAAATTATGATTAGAATTTATGATAAAAGTTTAATTACTTTATGACCATAGGGCTTGCATGTATTCCAATGATTGGTTAAGAACATGGAAAATTGGACAGCACGACACAGGTCTGAAGGGTCTTGACCTGAAACATCACCCATTCCTTTCCTCCAGAGATGCTGTCTGTTCCGCTGAGTTACTCCAGCTTTTTGTGTCCATCTTCGGTTTAAACCAGCATCTGCAGTTCCTTCCATTTGGCGAATAATATGCACACTTATAGCCCTGTCTCATGGTGCGAGTTGACCCACGAGTGACCCCGAGTGAAAGACTCGTGCTTGTGTACGAGACTCCAAGTTTATGATCAAGAGTTTAACCGAGTTCCCACGGGTATGACTAAGTTTGCCGTTTACTTCTCATTTCTGCGATGTTCCAAGTTCCTTACCCGAGTTACTCTTGAGCCAACCGTGAATGAAAGCCTGTTTTAAGTATCAAATAGAGGAGTTGGACAGCATCTCATACAGTAAGTATATTCTGATTCAGTATTGAAAGTTATTCAATTTCAGAACTTAAAAAAACTAGGCAGGATCTCGGCCCCGCACTCGCTGCCGTTGTGCGGCAAGGAGGCGGTGGTGGCGAAGAAACTGTAAAAAGAAGACAACTCCATCCTGCGGCTTTGAGGTAAAGATAGAATTCAGCGCGGCCGCATCTATTGATGTGACCTACAAAGGAAAAATGCGCACGGTCCAGTGCCAGAGCTAGGCTGGGATCATTCTCCGCTCTCATCTCTCTCTTCCTGTGCATTAGCAGGGGGAAGAGCGGTCTACCTCGCTGGGGCACAAGACCACTGCCGCCTGCCCCTTGCAGCCATCAACGTGTTTGTTCCTTTGGTGCACCTCATCTGCCCTGCTCCCATCCCAGCGCTGCCCCAGCTCTCTGCCCCATTCTCTTGGAAATGTCGCTTCCACAGCTGTAACGAGGAGGGGTCCGGCTGGCTGGCTTGGTGGGTGGGTGGGTGGGTGAGCAGGGAGGGGGAGTGGGTACAAACCACCAAATCCATTCTCAAAAGTCGGGCAGAGCCGTGTAGAACTCGCGTTTCTCTCTGCTTCATATACGTGGGAATTCCCTCAGTATGGTCACACAGCGGGCAGGCAGCATCTCTGGAGAGAAGGAATGGGTGACGGGATGACGTTTAAAATTTAAACCATGGGCAAACCATCTTGCCCCAGGCTGCTTTACATTATTTATTGTGTTGGGTTTGTGAGGCTGGGACTTCTCTGAGGGTCGCCACCTTACAGTGGAGACATATGCGTGTGCCTTAGATCCTGTAAGCTGGCCTCATGGCAGGAAGGTCGAGGGGGAGGTCCCTGACAAAGCGCGGCCCAAGAAGATGACCTCAGTGGAACTGGCCGAGGATGGTGTTTGGCCGGCGGCTGAGAAGGTGGAAGAAGGCTGCAGCAGGGAGAGACTCCCAACCGTGGTGGAGCCCATATCATTGGACCCGGGACTGTCAGTGAATGTTGTTCGAAACGTGTTACCAATCTCTTTTATTGGAAATGGTCATTGCCTGATGATAGAATTACAGAGTCAAACAGCACAGAACCATCCCTTCACATCCTTTTTACCCATCCGCACTAATCACATTTGCTCAAATTGGGTCCTTATCCTTTCCCTGCCTTGTGTATTTAAATACTTTAGAGAATACAGCGCGGAAACAGGCCCTTTAGCCCACCGGGTCTGTGCCGACCAACGATCCCTGCACATTAACACCATCCTACCCACACTAGGGACAACTTTTACAAGCCAATTAACTTACCAACCTCAACATCGTTGGAGTGTGGGAGGGAGCCGAAGATCTCGGCGAAAACCCACGCAGGTCACGGGGAGACATACACACAACGTCATTCACATCAAGATCCTTTTTGTTTTGATGCTCGTTTTTTGAGCTGATGAAACTGCAATGTTTCAGTTCAATCACAATCACAGGAAGCACAGAACACATTGTGAGCTTTCCAAACCTTGGTGCAATGTGAAATCAAGAGGGTAATACAGAGAGAGACAGTAATAATTCCAATCAGCACAATCTAAATCAAGACAGGATCAGCCTCCACACAGGGACCTTCCCACAGTCCGTGTCTGCCCATCACCACCACCCCTGTGCCCCTGGCACTTGTCTACATGTGTGGGTCAGAGAGATGGCACCAAATGCCCTGGACACCGCTCTGTACTGCTGCACCTTTCAACTGGGATGCCTAACTGTTCCCGGTGGGATTTGAGGAAGGGCTCCAGCAGAATGGACGAGGAGGGGAGTCAGGTTAAAGAGGGTGGACTTGGCTGGTCTGAGCAGTCCCTGGGCTTCAGTCAAGGGTCAGTGTGTGAGGCAGTGCCCTGGAGTTACATCCGTTAGGCATCCACCATGGTTCCCCGCTCCCCGCCCCTCTCTCAAAATGTGACGGAGAATGGCCGAGAATATCACTGATTTCGCATCCAATCCTGTAAAATGTGAAGAGTTAAGATTGTCATATGTCAGTTTAAAGTTGCAGCTTTACCATCTGAGATGGAGCACAAAGACGCAGCAGAAATTTGGAAACGTCATCCCGTCACCCATTCCTTCTCTCCAGAGATGCTGCCTGCCCGCTGACTTAAAGGTTGCCCACGGTAGACTCACGAGTCACTAAGGTAAACTCACGCGCCACTACGTTATTACAGCGAGTTTAAATCTTAAAATTTTTAACTTGAACAGTAAATTTGACTCGTGGAAAACCTCAAACATGTTTGAATTTTTTCAAGAGTTAACAAGTTTTGCAAATTCTGCCGTTAGTGCCACGAGTCGCTAAGTTGCGCGCGTGAGTGCCGACGTTCCCGCTACGTTAATTGTACGTGATTACCAAGAGTGAAAACTCGACTCGCACCGTGAGGCAGGGCTTTAGCATGATGCCAAATTAAACTGATCTCTTCTGCCTTTCTAATTGACTACTGTTTACATATTCTGTTGTGCTGCAGCAAGTAAGAATTTCATTGTTCTATCTGGGACATGACAATAAAACACTCTTGACTCTCTCTTGACTAAATGTGGAGGGAGAAAAGCATCAAATGCTATTCTGTAGTCCAGAGAAACAACATCCACTCTTCGACCCATATATCATCAATCATCCTCATCACCTCCTCAGACAGCACAGTTGAGATTGTAAAGGCGTGACGTGCCATTAACAAAGACTGTCCCTAATTATCCGATTCTCTTTCAAATGTAAGTAAATCCAATCCGGAATAACACTTTTTCCATTAGCTTCCTGATCCTTGATGTGAGGCTCACCTACCTAGTTTCCTGATTATCTCTATTCCTATTCTTAAACAAAGACATAACAAAATGAAACATGCAAAAAGATTTTGCAAATCCATAATTGGCTGCAGTGCACTTCTGTATTCATGTATTCTGAATAATTTATTCAAGATAACTAATTCTGGAGTTTAGATTCCATGTTACATTGATTAATGCCTTTTCATTTTCAAATAAATTGATGGCATATTCTTTTTGTTCTGGAAACTAATGACAAATTGACTGGCACTTAATAGCTTGCTGTCACATGTAATTAACTTGTTTATAGCAGTTATTCTTACCTGCAGCAGATGGAAAAGATAATCCCATTTACCAGCTGCCCAAATCTTTCCCGTAAGTCTGTGAGCATTGTTTGAGCAACTGGCCAAAAGCAGTCACTCTTTGTGCTTGACCTTCACTCAACCCTAATGTGTCATTTAAGGGCCTGTACCACTTCGCGCGCCATTTACGCGACCTGCTAGCGCAGGCACGGAAATTGCTATCAAAATATGGAGGGGACCGGGGGGACACAATTTCCCCCCTGTGGCAGCTCTCTGATAGTTGGTGATAGCTTCACCATTATAAATTGCACGTCATAGTGTAACATTGCAAAGGCATTGCAAGTTTGATTATCGAGGCACTGCAGATCCTGGAATCTTGCTTATAAAACAAAGTGCTGGAGTGTATCCTCGGCTCAGGCAGCATCTCTGGAGGACAGAGCCAGGCGACATTTTGGGACAGGACTATTCTTCATACGATGCAATATAGATCATGTTCAACATCCTGATGCAAAGTTTGTCTTGTACACTAACATTACTGAGTATTGCCCTGGCCATTGCATTGATTTTTGTTTAACATGTAAGTTAATTTCCATAGTTACATCATTGCATAGAGGCAAAATGTTAACTCTTCATGGCAATGTGGATGAGTGTACATCTGATGGTAGGTTAGATTCAGTCATCACTCATTTCTTATGCTTCAAAGTAAATTGAAATGTTGCACATAAATGGGTTGCTAATTCATTTGAAATACCATATTTTTTTCTCATTTTCAACTGGGAGCATATGCATGAGAATATAGTAGTGTGGCTTTAAGGTAAATGGCTTCTGGAAGATGGTTGTAAGATGATTATCCGTAGCATTTGCAGCTTCTGCCCTTTAAGGGCAGAGGACAACTGATATTACTCATGCAATATTTTTCAACTGGAGCCCGGGTTTGACCCTGACTGTGGGTGCTGTCTGTATGGAGTTTGTATGTTCCCCCTGTGACCACGTGGGTTTTCTCTGAGATTATTGGTTTCCTCCCACACTCCAAAGACATAGAGGTTTGTAGGTTAATTGGCTTGGTATAAATGTAAATTGTCCCTAGTGTGTGAAGAATATTGTTAATGTGCGGGGATCGCTGGTTGGTGTGGAAACGGTGGGCTGAAGGGCCTGTTTCCATGCTGTATCTCTAAGCTAAACTAAACTAGATCTGCCACTAGGATACTCACCTGCCCTTGGTCTAGCAATATAATCTATACAGAACTAAAACTCTGATCTTGTGCTCTTCTGGTTTGCGCGGTTTTTCTATTTGCGCAAAAACGGTAGCGCTACGATTATTCGCCAGCTCACTCACCGTTCTCCTGTGCTGTGAGTGCGCCTAGTTTCGTTCCGATGATCTATTGTAAAAGTGAGCGAGGTTTAAAAATCTTAACAACCGTGCGTGCGCAGATCGATCTCCTCTCCTGCCAGTCAGCGCAATGCGGAATGGTCTCTTCTGTCACTCCGCGGGATGGTCCGCCCCTTCCTGCACCATCGCATCTTTACTGGAGCTGAGGTTGGCCGGCGGAGATCTCCATCCAGACACAATTTTCGGTGGGACAGTGGTGCAGCCTGGCGCGGGAGTTGTCGCCAAACGCCGGCGCGGCCGTAGCTGCTGGTGCTTCCGGGCCGAGCCGTGGATCCGTGCCGACAGTTGATGCTCCTCCGGGCACGCAAGAAGGGAGAGGAGCAGCAACCTCGAGATCCTGGGGAGGGTGAGTGGGGGAGGAGAGGGGAGTAGGGAGGGGAGAGGAGTTATGGAGGGAGCGAGGGAGGGAGTGACTGAGGGTAGGGGAAAGGAGAGGGAGAGAGAAGTGAGGGAAGGATTGGGGAGGGGAGGAGGAGAGGGGAATGAAGAGGGAGGGTGGAGAGGAGGGGGGCGAGAGTGCTAGGGATGAGGGGAAATGAGCTGCGCCTGTGCAGTTGGGGAAGTGGTGGAATATTGCGTTGAGGGACCAAGCCTCCTGTGTGACAGGGGCCCAACTGGTCCCACTTAGTCTAGTACAATTTAAAGCGTGCAACTTGAAAATTTGATATCAATAAAGCAATTCATATTCAAGGATAACGACAAATCCAAACTCAATCAAATTATTAGATCCAGTAGGTGTCCTGAAAGATGAATTTAGATACACACTACTGAACTTAAACAAAAACTATTCAGTAGATCCAACAATCTTTTGTTTTCCAGGTTTTTATTTGACACAATGATTTATAGGTTTAATTGTTGGCACAAATGAGGTTCAGAATGAAAAGAGAGAGTTGTGTGGGTTTTGACATTTTCCATTCCAAGACATATTAACTGCTGAACAGCAGAAGGAATGCAGAGCACTGCAAAGTGCTATGCAATAAACCTTACCCAATTCACAATGGTCAAAGAACTCTTCTGGTATTTAATTACTCTTTATTGAACATTTAATATTAATAATGCAGTTCAGATTCTCCTCTCTAGAAGACATTAATCTTCTTTGGGCTTTTGAAATAAAATAAGAATATTCTGGAGATATCCAGCAGGTTAGATAGCATCTTTGCAGAGAGGAACAGCAACTGATACGAAGGTAGGTGGAGGGGCAGGTAGTGTCGTGAAAGCAGGGACTCCGCAGAAGGACTTGGACAGTTTGGGAGAGTGGGCAGAGAAGTGGCAGATGGAATACAGTGTAGCAAAGTGTGGAGTCATGCATTTTGGTAGTAGGAATAAAGGCAAAGACTATTTTCTAAATGACGTGAGAATCCAGAAATCGGAGGTGCAAAGGGATTTAGGAATGCTGGTTCAAGATTCCAAAAAAGTTAAAATGTAAGTCGAATCGGTAGTAAGGAAGGCAATTCTAGCATTTATTTTGAGAGGACAAGAACATAAAAACAGGGATGTAATGCTGAGGTTTTGTAAGGCACTAGTCAGACTGCATTTGGAGTATTGTGAGCGATTTTGGGGACCATATCTGAGGAAGGATGTGCTTGGCATGTAGAGCGTCCAGAGGAGGTTTACAAGAATGATCCCAGGCATTAGTGGGTTAACACAGTGTTTCTGAAACCGTTTCATTGTCTTTCACCCTTGGGTCTTTATCATAAAATTTCATTCACCCTCAACTAAATTTCCTTTTATTTTTGGTAATTTTCGTGTTGTTCTGTATATTGATTTTAGAAAAATCGCTGCCACTTATGGCTGTGATTTTTGGCCATCTTACTCCGAGTCCCCCTCCAGTGCGCAGGACGAGGATTTTTCCCATCAATGAAAAATAAAAGAGTTATTAGTGTTTAAAAAATGTTGAGATTCTCTCTCCTGCCGGAGGGACTATAAAACCCGGAAGTGTTGAGTGCCTCAGTCAGTCTCTGCAAGATGGGGGAACGAGAGGATCACGTCCCTCAGTCTGAGCTGTGAATAACACTTAACACATGTCTACTAAACTGTGAGTGGTTTGACTGACCCATCAGTACCCTTAATGTGGTTTGAAAATATAATTTCGAAATGCTAAAGCTGTGTTGCCTTTGGTTTGGAAATGCTAAAGCTGTGTTGCCTTTGGTTTGGACATGCTAAAGCTGTGTTGCCTAATTAAAGTTCCCTTGCCAAATTAAAGTTGCCTTGATTCTATATAATTAAAAGTCTAATCTCGACCACTTCCTGTTTGCGCTTTATATTGATTTTAGAAAAAATGTTACCACGTACGGCTATGATTTTTTGGTCATCTTACTCCCCCTCCGCTCATCAGGTGCCAAGGATTTTTCCCATCATTGAAAAATAAAAGAGTTATTAGTGTTTAAATAATGTTGAGATTCTCTCTCCTGTCAATCATGCCATGAAGGCCATGCTCCTTCTGGTGGGAGGGGGGAGGGACTATAAAACCCAGAAGTGTGGGCGTGGCTCAGTCTCTGCAAGATGGAGGAGGGAGAGGTCACGACTCGCTGTCTTTAATGGCCTTGCACCCGACTTGAAATTGTATGAAACTGCACTTGAATTCGGTCGCCTTGCACCCTGCTTGAAGTGGTAAGAAACTGCACTTGAATTTGGTGGCCTTGCACCCTGCTTGAAATGGGATTTCAAGGAATAGCCGTGAGTCAACTGCCAGCCCACCAGTCGTGAGTGAGTGAGCTGCCAGCACAACAGGCTTGAGTGACTGAGCTGCCAGCCCACAATGTCCATACGAGCCCTCTGGAAACCAGTCCCTTCAGCCCACAACACCCATACTAGCTCTCCAGAAAGCCAGCCCCCCCCCCCCCCCCCCCCCCCCCCCCCCCCCCCCCACCCCCCCCCCCCCCCCCCCCCCCCCCCCCCGACCATTAATATTGGAATTGGTCGAGAGATGGAATATTGCGTTGGGGGAACAGTCCTCCCGTGTGAACATGGGACCCAACGGGTCCCACTTAGTCTAGTTTTATATACGATTTATTTTGTCACATGAGCAAAAAAACAAATTAATTCATTTCTTAAGTGTTTATTTTATTTCACTTTTTGAGCATCCTAAAAATATCTAAAGAAAACTAGGTGTGAAAAATAAAGTTGAATTACCGCTGGAGTTGGAAAATCATTCTATTAGAATGATAAAAAAAACATTCCAACGTCTAAATACTGGCATATTTAGATCCTACCCTTTCGGTAGGCTTTGATAACCATTTCCTTCCTTGGAAAACTAGCTCAAAAAACCATGGAGTATGTGATTAGTATCCAACTAATATAACTTTCTATAACTCTCCCCGATGAAAGCTCACAATGCAACCAAATATCAACTTTGGGAGCTAAATTGCTTCCCAAAGTAACGATAGTTCAACAGTTGCCTACAGCGATCCTCCAGCGTTGCCATTTATAAATTTATGATCCCACTAGCTCGTCTGGACTTCCCCTAAAGGTTATATTACAGTAAATTTGGTAAATATCCTGCTACTTTGAAATTAGAAAACCATAGGTAGAGAGAAAATAAATCACATCAAATTTCCAGCTCCACTGCCATTAAAACCAATAAGAGCTTGCTTTAGTGGCAATACTTTTTTTAAGTACAGGAAAAAAAATGTAAATATCTAAATAAATTAAGTATTTCACACTTCATTCCCCCCTCTAGTTTAATTCACCTCAAAATAATTTAATTCTTCCTTGAGTGAACCATTCGCCAGTTTAAGAAGCACAGGGTTAGCATATGATGAGCATTTGACGACACTGGGCTGGTACTCACTGGAGTTTAGAAGGGTGAGGGGGGACCTCATTGAAACTTACAGAATAGTGAAAGGCTTGGATAGAGTGGATGTGGAGAGGATGTTTCCACTAGTGGGAGAGTCTAGAACTAGTCATAGCCTCAGAATTAAAGGATGTTGGTTTAGGAAGGAGATGAAGAGGAATTTATTTTGTCAGAGGGTGGTGAATCTGTGGAATTCTTTGCCACAGAAGGCTGTGGAGGCCAAGTCAATTGATATTTTTAAAGCAGAGATAGATTCTTGATTAGTACAGGTGTCAGGGGTTATGTGGAGAAGGCAGGAGAATGGGAGTAGGAGGGAGAGATAGATCATGTCAGGCAGAGGTGGTGGGAGACTCGTTAATGAGGGGGGCAGACAGGAGATTCTGTGGCAACAAGCGAGACTCCAGATGGTGTGTTGCCTCCCTGGTGCCTGGGTCTAGGAGGCCTTGGAGCTGCTGCACGGCCTCCTCAAGGGGCAGGGAGAGCGGCCAGAAGTCATTGTGGATGTTGGCATGAATGACATAGATTGGAAAAGGGATGAGGTCCTGCAAAATGATTGTGAGGAGTTGGACAAATAGCTAAAAGGCAGCTCCTCCAGTGTAGTGATCTCCCGTTTATTCCCTGTGCCACGTGCTAGTGTGAGCAAGAACAGGAAGGTAGGGCAGATGAATGTGTGGCTGAGGAGTTGGTGCAGGGGGGCAGGGGTTGAGATTTTCAGACCATTGGGATCTCTTCTGGGGCAGATGTGACCTGTACAAGAGGGACGGGTTGCACCTGTACTGGAGGGGAACCAATATCCTGGCAGGCGGGTTCGCTATTCCTACACGGGTGGGTTTCAACTAGATTGGCAGAGAATGGTGGGATCTAATGCCGGATGAGAGGCTGGAGGTCGGTATGGATGGTGATGAGAGAAAGTTCAGTGGACAGAATAGGCAGGAACACTGCAGGGAGTGAAGGAGGACTGTTGGATTGAATTGCACTTAGTTTAATGTGAGGCGGATTAACTCAGGGCGTGGATGGACATGTGACCAGGATATTGTAGCCATTACAGAAATCTGGCTGAGAGAGCGACAGCACTTGCAGTTGAATGTTCCAGCGTGCAGGTGCGACCGGAGAGATTGAGATGGGAGTAAACACAGAGGGAGCGTTGCTTTATGAATTCTGAGAATATCATGTCAGTAGTCTGAGAGGCTATCTGGGTGGAGCTGAGAAACAGAACGGGGACGGACAGCTTGTTGGGAGTGTAACACAGGCCCCAACATAGTCAACGGGAATTAGAAGAACAAATACCACCAGGAGGGCCGCAAGATTGGCAGCCCCGCCAACAGTCTATCTGTTATTTCGTCTTTTTTTAATCTGAGTGTATGTTAAAAGTTAAATGTAAATGTTCTCCGGTTTGTTTTATGTGGGGGTCGGGGGAGGTGGGGGGTCGGGTCAGGGGAAACTTTTTTTCAGTTTCTTACCTTGCCGGGGATGCGATTGTTTTCTGGATCGTATCTCCGGTTGCTTTGTGGCCTAACATCGATGGAGCTGGAGGGCTCTTCGGACCGACTTTGAGCCCCACCGTGGGGTGTGGACTTAATATCGGAGTCCATTCCTTGCCTGGTATCGCTCCAACCGTGGCTTGTGGACTTACCATCGGGAGCTCGCAGTCTCGGGAGAGGCCTAATCAGGAACTCCCAACGACGCAGAGGCTCGACTAGCCCCGACCCGGGGTCCGATCATTGCCATGGGGGAGCTGACATCCCCCAGATGCGGGAGCTGATCGCCTTAATGCGGGAGCCGAAACGCTGCCGGCTACGGGAATCAAGGTCGTCCCGTCAATGGAGGGCTCGAGGTCCCCGACCGCGGGAGAGCAAAGAAGGGAAGAAATTTGAACTTTTTTTAGCCTTCCATCACAGTGAGGAATGTGGAGGAGTCACTGTGGTGGATGTTTATGTTAAAATGCATTTTGTGCGTTCTGTTGCTTTTTATTGGTATGCTGTATGACAAATGAGATTCCTCGTATGTTGCAAAACTTACTTGGCTTGTAAAGTATTATTGTGATTGTGAAATATGCCAGGAGATTGCAGGCAGCTGTAATACTAATAAGGGTGTCATCGTGGGAGAATATAACTTTCCCATATTGACTGGGATGGTCAGACTGCCAAAGGCTTAGACCGAATAACATTTGTCAAATGGTTTCAGGGAAGTTTCCTCAGGCAATGGTGGAGGGCCTGCTTGGGAACGGGCAACGCTTGATCTCGTCTTAGGAACTTGGGGAAGGCAAGTGATTAAAGTGTTGGTGGGGAAGTCTTTTGGGACCAGCAACCACTGTCCTATAGCTTCAAGGTAGTTATGGATAAAGGCAGGGCCCATGAGTCCATTACTGGGGCAGCGCTAAATTTGATGGTAGTAGATGGAAACTTGCTTGAAGTAGGTTGTTTGGGGGGCAAAGGAGCGTCAGGAAGGTGGGATGCTTTCAAGAGTGTGATAAGCAGAGTTCAGGACATGCGTGTTCCTGTTAGAGTGAAGGGCAAGGCAGGTGGGCATAAGGAAGATTTGATGATGGGGGAAATTGAGGCTCTGATCAGGAAAAAGGGGGCGTGGGGCAGGTGAAGGCAGCTGGAAACAAGTGTATTCCTGGAGGAGTTTTGGGAACTGAGGTACATACTTCAGAAGGAAATCAGGAGGGCAAAAATGGGGCAGGAGATAGCTCTGGCAGATAATACTAAGGAAAATCCAAAGAGATTATATGTACGTTAAGGGAAAGGTGACTCGGAGAGAATAAGGCTCCTCTGAAATTAAAGCCATCAACTCTGTGTGGAGCAACTCAGCGGGACAGGCAGCATCTCTGGAGAGAAGGAATGGGTGACATTTCGGGTCCAGGGCCTTCTTCAGACTGGTGTCAGAAGGGTGTCTATCTTTGGTTTAAACCAACATCTGCAGTTCCTTCCTACACATCTCTGTGTGGAGCCACATGAAATAGGCAAGGTCCACAATGAGTATTTCTCCCTTGTTTTTACTGTGGGGAAAGACATGAAAGCTGGGGAACATTTTGGTAGTAGGAATAAAGCTGTAGACTATTTGTTAAATGGGAGAGGTCAGAATTCGGAGGTGCAAAGAGACTTGGGAGTGCTGGTGCAGGATTCCCAAAAAGTTAATACGCAAGTTGAATCGCTAGTAAGGTAGGCAAATCTAGCATTTATTTCGAGAGGACTAGAATACAAAAACAGAGATGTAATGCTGAGGATCTATAAGGCACTGGTCAGGCAGCATTTGGAGTATTGGGAGCAATTTTGGGCCCCATATCTGAGGAAGGGTGTGCTAGCTCTGGAGAGAGTCCAAGAATTATCCCAGGAATGAGTGGGTTAACATACGATGAGCGTTTGACAACACTGGGCCTCTACTCGTTTAGAATTAGGGCAGTTAATGGAACTGCCTTGAGGACAGTCAGTATTACAGTTGAGGAGGTGCTGAACGTCCTAATCCGTATGAAGGTACACTCCCGGGCCTGATCAGATATATCCGTGGACACTGTGGGAAGCTAGAGAAGAAATTGCAGGAGCCCTGACTGAGATTTAGGGATCATCACTAGACATGGATGAGATGCCGGCAGACTGAAGGGTGGCTAACGTTGACACAAAATGCTGCAGTAGCTCAACGGGTGAGGCAGCATCTCTGGAGAGAAGGTGGCTAATGTTGTGCCTCTAATTAAGAATGGCTGCAAGGAAAAGCTGGGAACTATAGACCAGTGAGTCTAACATCTAACATCTTTTGTAGGCAGGTTATAGGAGAGTATTCTGAGGGATCACATAGGAGGGCTGGTCCCCCAACGCAATATTCCACCTCTCCACCTATTCCAATATTGGTGGCCAGTGGGGGAGGGGGGAGGGGGTTCTGGAGCGCTAGCATGGGTGTTGTGGGTCAAGTCAAGCACAGTGAGTGCAGGGCCAACAATCCATTTCATGTCAATTCAAGTCAAGCACAGGGCAAGCAGGGCCAGCCAACAATACAATCCATTTGCTTTCATTTCAAGTGAGGTCAAGTAAAGCAAAGCAAAGCAAATTCAAAAGCACAGGGCAGGCGGGGCCAGCCAACGATACAATGCATTTGCTTTCATTTCAGGTGAGCTCAAGCAAAGCAAAGGCAAAGTAAAAGCACAGGGCAGGCGGGGCCAGCCGACAATACAATCCATTTGCTTTCATTTCAGGTGAGGTCGGGAAAAGCAAAGGCAAAGCAAAAGCAAATGCACAGGGTAGGCCAAACAACTAATTTCATTTAATTTCCATTTCAATTTCAATTTCAAGCACAGGGCAGGCCAAACAACTCATTTCATTTCATTACGGGCTAACAAATCATTTACTGCAAGCACATTAAGGGTTAACAAATGATAATTAATTGGAAGCACATTGCTGGGTAACATCATTTATTGCAAGCACATTAAGGGTTAACAAATCTTCATTCATTGCAAGCACATTGCTGGCTAACAAATCATTTATTGCAAGCAAATAAAGGGTTAACCCCATAAACACATAACCACATAAAGCACATAAAGGGTAGACTCACAGTTCAGTAGACTCACAGCAGAATCACAGTTGTGGCCTCTCCCTCGCGATCTTTCAGAGTGACTGACTCATGTCCAGGCAACCAGAGTTTATATTCCTGCCACCCCGGAAGGGGGGTTACCTTCATTATGGTGATTGACAGGCGAGAGGACTAATCAGCTGATCTCAAGCTTTTTTAAACATTCATAACTTTATTATTTTAGCATCTCTGGAGAGAAGGAATGGGTAACGTTTCGGGTTGAGACCCTTGCTCAGACTCTGGGCTGATTAGGGAAAGTCGGCATGGTGTGGTACGTGGAAGATCATGTCTCACAAATCTGATTGAGTTTTTTGAAGATGTAACCAAAAATGTTGATGAGGGCAGAGCTGTCGACGTTGTCTCTATAGACCAGCAAGCAAATGTGTCTTTTTACAATACTGGGGAGATTTTGGGGAACAAGATGATGATTTGTATTAGTTTTTTACACCAATACACTGTTCTTAACAAAAATCTACCCATCATGTGAAACCGTACAAATAACAGATATAAATTAGATAACGTCAAGACCGAAAGTCAAAAACCTTTTTCATGACAGATACATTTTCATCATTTTGCCACCAATTTGGACACCAAAAATGTGACATTAAAAACTCTGCCACATTTAGTCATGAATATTTAGTTCATAAATAAACTTCACATAGCCCCTCATACATATACGTTTTGATAATGTTCTAGGGAAATATCTTCATTATTACCAGGAGAAAAATACAGTACAGTAAAGATCCCGTAACGGTCGTTGTGCTTGGTATCCATTGTCACAATGACCATCGGTACCTCCGTAAGTTAAATCACGGAGGCTCCAAACCTCTAATGCTTTTCAAAAACCCAATTAGGTATCCTATGATAGTAGCGATTTTTGGGTGAGTTCATTATTTTATATATCAAAAACATCATGGTGTCACAAACGCAATGACTATTCACGATATATTTTCCGACTTTTTTTAATCAATTAAAAAAAAATTTGGACATAAATTGATCATCAAACCTAAGCGAATCTGAGCCAATCTTCAATTTGGCAGCGCACTGTCTCTTGTTTACCTTTCGTACGGACCAAGTCGCGAACTTCATTCCTTCGTGTCACTTCGGGAAGCTCCGCAACGACCGTTACGGAGACATTTTACTTACAAAAAAAATCAGCCCAAATCAAACGATCTGACGAATCATCGGCCATCGATATAGCTGAAATCCATAAGGTAATGTACCGTTTAGATCACATTGGTGAAAATGTTTGGTTTTCGTTAATAATGTAACGTTAGTTTTCTGGGACACCAAACCTTTTAGTGTCCCCTGCAACGTGCGTTTGTGTGTATGATGTGTAACGCGTGTTGCAGTGTCCACTCAGACGGATGCAGTATTCTACTACATGATCAGGTGAATGAAGTGGAAACGGTGTTTGCAAATTTATTGTTCCATGTGGTATTCATAAACATAGAAAGGAATAAGAAATACGTGCACTTACTGTGCCAACCCGGTCACTGGTGGACACCACGTGACAGTCGTTACACAAAATGTATTTGTGTATTCTGATGCCATTTTCTGAAACTTGCCATCAATATGCTCTCTTATATTTGTTGTTGATATTATGTTTGTCATGAACCCAATAAAGTGCTTGTCAACTTTTTTGAAGGAATTTGAAATTTGACCCCATTTGTCACATTTTGGTTGCAGAATTGTAAAAAGACACATATGATAAGTTCTGCATGGTAGGCTGTTCTGGAAGGTTAGATCACATGTGTTCCAGAGTGAACTAACCGAATGGATAGAAATTGGCTCAATGGAAGGAAGCCGAGAATGAGGGTGGAAGGTTGGTTTTTGGACTGGAGGCAATGGCCAATAGACAATAGGTGCAGGAGTAGGCCATTCGGCCCTTAGAGCCAGCATCGCCATTCAAGAGCTCTCTCTTGAAAGCATCCAGAGAACCTGCCTCCACCGCCCTCTGAGGCAGAGAATTCCACAGACTCACCACACTCTGTGAGAAAAAGTGTTTCCTCATTTCCGTTCTAAATGGCTTACCCCTTATTCTTAATAAGGCCTCTGACTGGTGGTGTGCTTCATGGATTGGTGCTGGGCCCATTACTGTTTGTGGTTTAGTCAAGAGTGTTTTATTGTCATATGCCCCAGTTAGAACAATGAAATTCCTACTTGCAGCAGCACCACAGAATATGTAAACATAGTACACTGTAAACAATATGATAAGCAAGAAAGAAAAGAAGTTCAATGTGTATATATACGTAGACACATACTCACAAATACAGTCTGAAGAAGGGTCTCAACCCAAAACGTCACCCATTCCTTCTCCAGAGATGCTGCCTGTCCCGCTGAGTTACTCCAGCATTTTGTGTCCACTCACAAATACACATATATTTTGATCATATATATTATATACTGTATATATACACACGCACATATATCAAAGATTTGAATGAATGTAAAAGGCACGATGAATCAGTTTGAGATGATGCTAAAGTGGGTGATATTGTAGATAGCACATTGTAGATGGTGATGAAACCAACCAGAATGGTTCGTTTCAAGGACTCTGAGGTCTTGACAGTGAAGGCAAGGTTTACAAATGCAACCTCCTGGTTATTTTTACAACCTAGCCAAGTTTTTTTTAACACATTGCTGCCAAACATCTGTTTATTAAAATGACAATACAATAAGTTGGAAGTAGACACATGGTGATGTGCTCCTTGGCAAAAGACAGAGATTACCCCATTCTGGACAATGCATTTGTTGAATGTTCCAAGTGTTGGTTCATGTTCACAGTGTTTTGCAAGAAAGGACCAGCATTAGTTCATTGTCCCATGGAACGTTTTGGCATAGCTCGGGCCAAAGATGTTTTTTTAAAAGAACATTTGCATGGAACTACAGTAAGTTACTGTGATTTATCTCAGCACATTGTTAATAAATTGTTGCCAATCAGATTCTCAGCTAATTTCAGAATTTGTTGCAATTGTCAAGAGTAAATAAATAGAACTGAGGAATCTTCAGTCTATTATTGCAGAGATCCAATATTCCTAAGAGATATTTTCTACCAATTAGGCAAGAAGTGACTAAACAGATAAAATGGCATGCAACACAACTAAGACCATTTTAATAAAGCTGTCAAGAAAATAATTTCAGGGCTGTAAAGTTCAGGAGGACTCCATGAATCTATGCTCAGCCTAGCGGAGTTAGTGGACTGTGTGAGTATGGTCCGCAGAATGATGAGGTCACTGGGCTGAAAGTCAATTGAATATAATGATAATTGTGCATTATGTGAAACTAGGTCTCTCGAACTTGTTCAGGTTGAGATGGTGAAATAATAAACAGCTAAATGATGGCTTGTAAAGGCCAAAACTAAAGGGGCACCAGGAGGGAACAAGCTTTGCCAGCTCATTTGAAATATCATCATGAGGCCTAAGGGCCAAATGTGGATGATGTGCTTGCCATTGTTTCCCCATTGATTACTGTCATGTGCCCTGGGGAGATGACTCGCTGGTTTACAATGCAATGACGCAAGATCATCCCTTCGTTTTGAATACTTTCAATTTAGCTGAATTGAAGGCGTGGGGAGAAGCTGCATGAATACTCTTGCACTTGGATAGTGCCAGAAATCAGATGCAAATTTCCCAGGGAAGATCTCCCACACTCAAAGGACGTGCAGGTTTGTAGGCGAATTGGTAGAATTGTGAATTGTCCTCAGTGTGTAGGATAGCGCTAGTGTACGGGGTGGTCGTGGGCGGTGTGGACTTGGTGGGCCGATAGGCCAGTTTCCACACTGCATCTCTAAAGCAAAAGTGAAGTAAAAGACTCAATTTATTTACAAAAAAGTTAGTACTTTGTGACAATTGCATTGTTTAAACATTTCTCTAATGTTATAAGGTCATAAGTGATAGGAGCAGAATTAGGCCACTCGGCCAATCAAGTCTACACTGCCATTCAATCATGGCTGGTCTATCTCTCCCTCCTAACCCCATTCTCTGCCTTCTCCCCGTAACTCCTGACACCCGTACTCATCAAGAAGTTGACAGTCACGTTAGGTATTCTCAGAGTACTTGAGGCACTCACATCAAAGGTACTAATCATGTCCTCTCAAGGAGTTCTTCAATTTCATTATTGTCATGCTTGTCGACGGGGCTGACAATGCTGCAGGATACTAGAATATCACTAAGGCTAAGTTCCTCAATACTTGTTAGCAATATAGGTTAAGGGTATTCACCAAACATTATTTACTATTATTTTACTTGAACTGCTGTTATTTTTAGTTTCAATAATATATGATCTCCATCAGAAAAGCTTAGGTTTTTACTTCTAGTTTTTTTTTTAATTTTAGAGATACAGCACAGAAACAGGCCCTTTGGCCCACCGAGTCCGCACTGACCAGCGATCCCCGCTCATTAACACTAGCTACATACACTGGGGACAATTTACACTTGTACCAAGCCAATTAACCTACACACCTGCACGTCTTTGGAGTGTGGGAGGAAACCGAAGATCTCGGAGCAAACCCACACGGTCATGGAGAATGTACAAACTCCGTACAGACAGCACCCGTAGTCAGGATCGAACCCGGGACTCGGAGCTCCGGCACTGTAAGGTAGCAACTCTACAGCTGCGAAACCGTGCCGTGCGTTGCCACAGGTCCATTCTTCCCATCTATCTCAGCAATGACAGCAGGGATAAGCAAGGGAGATCTTTCTTGAAAGCTGGCAGAGACCTTTGAGAAATACCCCTCCCCTGCTCCCTGCCACCCACCTTTACTGGGATCACCCCTTCAATTATATTGATTTTAATTTACTGTCAAACTGGATCTACTGAGACAGAAATGACAGCTGACTTATGAACTTCTGCAAGAAAGAGAATCAATAATGACATTGTATTAATATCAAAGAAAACTTTTCTTGTCTGTGGAGAGCTTAATGTTTAAATTTCAAATCACATCACAAAATGGAAGTTTCGAAGGTCATCTCTCTTACATCACTGAGTTTTGAAACATGATTTGGGGGCATTATTTCATGAGTACAAATCAAAAATTGGGAATGTTGAATGGAATTGCTAAGAGGCTTGACAGGGTAGATGTTTCTGCTGGCTATGTGGGTCTAAAATCGCGGGTCACAGTCTTTGCATAAGGAGTCTGCCATTTAGACCAGAGGTAAAAGCTTTCTTCACCCATGGGCAGTGGCTCTAAGGAATCTCCATTTCAGATGACAATGGAAGTGCAGCCATTGGATATATTCAAGAATGAGATCAATAGACATTTAGCCATCAAATGACTCAATAAACAGGATACCTGCAGGCGAATGTCACCACCAAATGCCAACTCCTGCTTATGTTTCTGATTTGTTCTTATGTGAAACCTAGAGTCACGGTGGCACAGCGGTAGAGTGCTACCTTACAGCGCTTGCAGCACCAGAGACCCTGGTTCGATCCCGACTATGGGTGCTTGTCCATACGGAGTTTGTACGTTCTCCCCGTGACCTGCATGGGTTTTCTCCGAGATCTTCAGTTTCCTCGCACATGTACAGGTTTGTAAGTTAATTGGCTTGGTATAAATGTAAATTGTTCCTAGTGTGTGTAGCATAGTGTTAATATGTGGCGGCTAGCATGTCGGAGCGGACCCGGTGGGCTGAAGGGCCTGTTTCTGCTCTGTATCTTCAAACTAAACTAAACTTAAATGAGTTTTAGAAACAATGCCAATATTGATGAATTCATGTCTGAGTCACCAACCATGTATAGAAAAATGAATTGGAAAAGAAGAAATAGATTGGTAACATTTTAATGAAGTGTCACTTCATCAAGAAACGCTCTTGGGTTTGCATCAGATTAATTTACCAGTTTGTCTGATATCTTACCACCGCAAAGACATTCGATAGAAATGCTTTATGCATCACATTGCTGCACAGAGGAACTTAAATCAATTATTTCTTGCTGAAGTAAATATCAGTCACAATGTTCCTCCATTCATCTGAGACAAAATTGGCAAATAAGCCAAAAGTTCAAACACTTACAGTTCACGTGAAAGTACAAATTAACGTAATGTCACTTATGCCTTCGTTAATTCCATCTCTTCTCCTACATTACATGATCGGGATGAGGAAGGTCATTCCATCTATATTACTTCCCCCATCCAGAAGATCCCACAATTTCAAAATTGTTCTAGTTTTTCATATCAATGACAATCTGAACATCAATTCCCTTGCTAATCAATTTTATGTAAGGGGAATTTGTTGATGATCGATTGGCAGAAATTTCTGAATCCAAGTTATTGATGTAAACTAAAATCCTAGTTTTTCCATCACTGATTCTTAAGTCAATTATTTGTTTCATCTTAAATGATGGCGACACCCTATGATCATTTCCTAATCATTCTCATGATTTAGTCCAAATCATATTTTTTTCTCTTAAGCTTTGACACAATAATAGTGGTAGCAACGTATATGTTCATAACTAGATTTTGGAACCAGTTAATGATATCTGACGTAGACAAAAGTGCTGGAGAAACTCAGCGGGTGCGGCAGCATCTATGGAGCGAAGGAAGTGGGCAACGTTTCGGGCCAAAACCCTTCTTTAGACTGATATCTGATGTAGCCAGTTGACACTACAACCTGGCAACGTCTAGTGGTCTTACAGAAAATAAGAGAGGCAGGAGTATACCAAATTCTTATTTATATTGCAACAACAAAACTCAAACAGCATGTGGGAAGAAACTGCAGATGCTAGTTTAAAGTGAGGATAGACACAACCAGTCTGAAGAAGGGTCTCGACCCGAAACATCACCCATTCCTTCTCTCCAAAGATGCTGTTTGTCCCGCTGTTACTCCAGCTTTTTGTGTCTACGAAGCAAACAGCACTGGATAAGAACCTCTGCCCACAATGTCCGTGCCAAACATGATGCCAAGCTCAATGAATCTCCTCCATCTGCATGCGATTCATTTTCCTTCTTCCTCTGCATATCCATGTGCATCCAAAAGCCTCTTAAATGCCACGACCCTGTATGTCTCACCAGCCCCCGGCAATGTGTCCCACCACTCTCCATGTAAAACAACTTTGTCCCTCTCACCTTGTCCATGACATTTCACTCTGGGTAAAAGTTCTGGCTGTCTAAACTATCAATTGTTGACTAATTAATAAGTAAGATGAGTGAGATCGGGTCTGACATTGTAGTGCTCTTCAATGGGGCCGCAGGGTGGCGTAGCGGTAGATTTGCGGAATTATAGCGCCAGACGCCCGGGTTTGATCCTGGCTGCGGGTGCTGTCTGTACGGAGTTTGCACGTTCTCCCCGTGAACTGCGTGAGTTTTCTCCGAGATCTTCAGTTTCCTCCTACACTCCAAATACGTACAGATTTGTAGGCTAATCGGCTTGGTACAAATGTAAAATTGTCCCCAGTGTGTGTACTCATCATCGTTGAAAACATTAGCGTCACAGTGGTGCTGGTCTCCAACGGGAACGGTGGCGGACGCACCGCCCTTCTCTGCCCTCCAGTTCCTGCGGACTTCCGCCACTGGAAGTATAGGATTTTGGTGTGTGTGTGCTTTATCATCTTTCCCTACAATGCTGTGTACGACAGTGATCGCAACTTCTACTGAAGTGTGGATGGCCGTTGGCTCGCTAGAAGCTTATCCGCCCTTTGACAGGTCTTGTTTTTGGTCCTGCTGGGGGTCCACAGCCCCCCCCCCCCCCCCCCCTCACCTGACAAACCAGGTGGGGGAGACAGTTTAGCCGCGACTATCTGACCATGGAGCAGGTAGCACGGGATTACACGGTACCCGTGGCGAGGGGGAACTCCCCATCGACCTGACCTACCCTAGTGCGTGTAGGGTAGTGTTAATGTGCGGGGGTCACTGGTCGGTGCGGACACGGTGGGCCGAAGGGCCTGTTTCCATGCTGTATCTCTAGAATCATAGAATCATAGAATCATAGAAATTAGGTGCAGGAGCAGGCCATTCGGCTCTTCGAGCCTGCACCGCCATTCAAAATGATCATGGCTGATCATCCAACTCAGTATCCCGTACCTGCCTTCTCTCCATACCCCCTGATCCCCTTAGCCACAAGGGCCACATCTAACTCCCTCTTAAATATAGCCAATGAACTGGCCTCAACTACCCTCTGTGGCAGAGAGTTCCAGAGACTCACCACTCTGTGTGAAAAAAGTATTTCTCATCTCGGTCTTAAAGGATTTCCCCCTTATCCTTAAGCTGTGATTCCTTGTCCTGGACTTCCCCAACGTCGGGAACAATCTTCCTGCATCCAGCCTGTCCAACCCCTTAAGAATTTTGTAAGTTTCTATAAGATCCCCTCTCAATCTCCTATATTCTAGAGAGTATAAACCGAGTCTATCCAGTCTTTCTTCATAAGAGTCCTGACATCCCAGGAATCAGTCTGGTGAACCTTCTCTGCACTCCCTCTATGGCAATAATGTCCTTCCTCAGATGTGGAGACCAGAACTGTACGCAATACTCCAGGTGTGGTTTCACCAAGACCCTATACAACTGAAGTAGAACCTCCTTGCTCTTATACTCAAATCCTTTTGCTATGAAAGCTAACATACCATTCGCTTTCGTCACTGCCTGCTGCACCTGCATGCCTACTTTCAATGACTGGTGTACCATGACACCCAGGTCTCGTTGCATCTCCCATTTCTTAATCAGCCACCATTTAAATAATAGTCTGCTTTCCTGTTTTTGCCACCAAAGTGGATAACCTCACATTTATCCACATTATACTGCATCTGCCATGCATTTGCCCACTCACCCAACCTATCCAAGTCACCTTGCAGTCTCCTAGCATCCTCCGCTCAGCTAACACTGCCCCCCAGCTTAGTGTCATCCGCAAACTTGGAGATATTGCCTTCAATTCCCTCATCCAGATCATTAATATATATTGTAAATAGCTGGGGTCCCAGCACTGAGCCCTGCGGTACCCCACTAGTCACTGCCTGCCATTGTGAAAAGGACCCGTTTACTCCTACTCTTTGCTTCCTGTTTGCCAGCCAGTTCTCTATCCACATCAATACTGAACCCCCAATGCCGTATGCTTTAAGTTTGTATACTAATCTCTTATGTGGGACCTTGTCGAAAGCCTTCTGGAAATCCAGATATACCACATCCACTGGTTCTCCCCTATCCACGCTACTAGTTACATCCTCAAAAAATTCCACAAGATTCGTCAGACATGATTTACCTTTCGTAAATCCATGCTGACTTTGTCCAATGCTTCATCTAATCTCGGTCCTTAAAGACTTCCCCCTTATCCTTAAACTGTGACCCCTTGTTCTGGAGTTCCCCAGCATCGGGAACAATCTTCCTGCATCTAGCCTGTCTAACCCCTTAAGAATTTTGTAAGTCTCTATAAGATCCCCCTTCAATCTCCTAAATTCAAGCGAGTACAAGCCGAGTCTATCCAGTCTTTCCTCATATGGAAGTCCTGCCATCCCAGGAATCAGTCTGGTGAACTTTCTCTGTACCCCCTCTATGGCAAGAATGTCTTTTCTCAGATTTGGAGACCAAAACTGTACGCAATACTCCAGGTGTGGTCTCACCAAAACCCTGTACAACTGCAGTCGAACCTCCCTGCTCTTGTACTCAAATCCTTTTCTAAACTAAACTCTAAACTAAACTAAACTAATAAACTAAATAATGACACTGTTTCATAGAGCACTATCATCATTAGATACAGGTGAGGTGCTGGAAGACTGGAGGGTGGCTAAAGTTGTGTCTATATTTAAGAAGGGATGCAAGGAAAAGCCTGGGAAATATAGACTAGTGAGCCTAGCGTCTCTGGTTGGCAAGTTTCTGGAGAGTATTGTGAGGAATGTGATATATACTATAGGCATTTGGGTATTCCAAGTGGTTGGAATACCCAAATTACATGTTACAGCTATATAGGACATTGGAGAGGCGATGTTGGAGTATTGTGTTCAGTTTTAGTCACCCTGTATAGGTAAGATATTGTTTAGCTGGAAAGGGGGCAGCAACTCTACGAGGATGTTGCCAGGACGCGAGAGCCTGAGCTACAGGGAGAGGTTGAGCAGGTTAGGACTTTATTCCTTGGAGCCTAGGAGGATAAAGGGGGATTTTATAGAGGTGTATAAAACCATGAGAGGAATAGATAGTGGAAATGCACAGAGTATTTTACCCTGAGTATAGGAATCAAGAACCAGAGGACATGGGTTCAAGGTGACGGGTAAGATTTAATAGGAACCTGAGGGATAACTTTTTTACACAACAGGTGGCAGGTATCTGGATCGAGCAGCCAGAGGTGGTTGCTAAGGCAGGTACTATATGCCTTAATTTGGACCGTACATTGATGGGTAGATTTATAAGGATATGGGCCTAATGCAGGCAGATGGGACTTGTGTAGATGGGACAAGTTGGTTGGCGTGGGGAAGTTGGGCGGAAGAGCCTGTTTCCATGCTGGATAAATATGGTTCTAAATCCCAACACACCAGCTGTGGACTTCAAGAAATGAAATAAACAACAGAATCTAAAGCTAATATTTAGCTTTTGCAATTGTGAAGCCACAATTGCTTTGTGGCTGCTGGAAAAATCATTCTTTCCTGTTGGCTTGTCTAAGGTCAGTTGAGTCAGAACGGACTCTGCTCCAATTCTCCTCTTGGGTAATGAGGGGGTGGAGATGGAACACTGACCACGGAATCATGCCTCACTCTATCAGCGGTAAAAATAGCAATCCAACAAAAACCTCAATTAGCGCAGCGGTAGAGTTGCTGCCTTACAGCGCTTGCTGCGCCAGAGACCCGGGTGCGAACCCGACTACGGGTGCTCTCTGTACGGAGTTTGTACGTTCTCCCCGTGACTGCGTATGTTTTCTCCGCGATCTTTGGTTTCCTCCCACACTCCAAAGACGTGCAGGTTTGTAGGTTAGTTGGCTTGGTATAAATGTAAATTGTCCCCAGTGTGTGTAGGATAGTGTTAGTGTGTGGGGATTGCTCTCTTGAATAAAACTCTCTTGAACTCTTGGTCGGTGCGGACTTGGTGGGCCGCAGGGCCCTGTTTCCACACTATCTCTAAACTATACTAAACTAAACTAAACTAAACTGAACGGTGGCAGAAGAATGATAAAAAGGCAAGTTGGAAGTGTTATCTTTTTCGTAACCTTGAATTATTTAAATCGTGAACATAATTATTTCCTCATCGCTGCTGAAAGTATATGGACTGTGTTAATATTCTCCATGGGAACTTTAGGTTTTACTAACACTTCACTTTCAGAGCCAAGGAGTGAGTCATCACTTGGTTGCATATTATGCTGAGCGTTGTTGCTTATTTCCAAGCTAATGAACGAACCGTGTCAACAAGCTGGAGCAACTCAGCGGGACAGGCAGCATCTCTGGAGAGAAGGAACGGGTGACGTTTCAGACTGAAGAACGGTCTCGACCCGAAACATCACCCATCCCTTCTTTCCAGAGATGCTGCCTGTCCCACTGAGTTACTCCAGCATTTTGTGTCTACCTTGGATCTAAACCAGCACCTGCAGTTCTTTCCTACATATTTTGAGTCAACTGTCATTTTCTCACCAGCAATCACATTCTTAATGCAAATGTGTATTAGCTTCTTCCCTATTTGGTTTTGCTTGACATTATTAAATATTGGCTCAAAATGATTCAGAATTCATTTTTCACTTTTTACTAATTGATCCAGTATTCACTTTTTCACTTTTTAAATTGTCATATGTATCGACAATTAAACAGTGAAATCTTCACTTCTTGCAGCTTAACAGGCCCGTAAATGCAACAACACATGGATAATATGAAATGGGTTCACCTCAGCCACTGAGGTTACAGCTTTGCTGGCGGCTATGGGAGCCCGAGAAGGCACATCAATGTTCTCCCTATCGAAGCCAGCACAGAAAGTATTGAACTCGTCCGAGAGTGATGCCTCACTGTCCCTTGAAATACCACTACTTGGAGGAAGTGATGGCTTGCGATCCCTGCCACAGCTGCCAAATGTCCACCCCACCTCCCGTTAGACCAAAACTGTCTCTTTATTTTTCTGATGGACTTATCAAAATCCTTTCTGGAATTCCAATAAGACCCTCTATTGCCAGGCTTGAATGCCCAAGATCAGGTCCTCCGGAGAATACAGATCTCCTGGTTCATCCAAGGCTAGTTAGGGAACAATGGGAAGAGCTTGCTGGGAACACACTCCCCCTTATGAAGCCTGTCACAACTGTGGCACATTCGTGCAGATCTGTTGCCGGGTCCTTGAACATGGCCCAGTTTACCAATGGCAAGGAGCTGCAGAGTGATCCTCTGCCTCCCCTGGCCAGCTCAGTGATCATCACTCTGGAGTTGCACTTTTCAATTGCTGCCTATATGCAGTAGTAAGGAACATAGCCAGGTGGTCCAATTTTGCAAAGTGAGTGTGAGAGTTGGATCTTCTTCTTCTTGCGAATGAAACATAAACCAAAGGAATAGTTAGACCTCAAGCCGGGTGTTGAGCAACCAGTTGGATGATGTTGGCATCTGTGAATGTGGAGTAGCAATAGTCGAGGGTATTTGATCCACTAGTGCTGCCGCTCACATGCTGGTGTAGTTCAAACTAGGCTTGTTGAAGTCTCTGGCTGGGATGGGGAAGGCATCCAGGAACGCTGGCTGGTGTCTGTTGACCACAGCATGCATCTCCTCCCCTGTTAGCCGAACGTCTGCCTGGGGTGGGATGTAGATCATGGCCAAGATGATGGAAGTAAATTCCCTCGAGCGTAGGATGCCTACCACTTCATTGCCAGATGTTCCAGGTGTGCATAGCGGGAGCTATGAAGGTTTAACATGAGGCAGACGCGCTTCCCTTCACTTTCCCCCAATGACGCTGACTGGTTCATGTGATGGATCAGGAAACATTTGGGCTGGAGGACTGAGTCTGGTGAGTCGGGTTGAGCCATGTCTCTGTGACATGCAGTGCACGGCATTCACACATGTTGCTGTGTTTACAGCTTACACTTTAGTTTGTTGTCACGTGTACTGAGGTACAGTGAAATGCTTTTGTTGTGTGCTGACCAGCCAGCAGAAAGACAATACACGAAGAAAGACAAACACAAAATGCTGGAGTAACTCAGCGGGACTCGCAGCATCTCCAGAGAGAAGGAATGGGTGACGTTTTGGATCAAGACCCTTCTGATCAGTCTGAAGAAGGGTCACCCATTCCTTCTCTCCAGAGATGCTGCCTGTCCTGCTGTGTTACTCGAGCTTTTTGTGTCGATCTTCAGTTTAAACGAGCAATTGCAGTTCCTTCCTACATGTACGTAAAGGCAATACATGATTAAAGAACAACAATAGACAATAGACAATAGGTGCAGGAGTAGGCCATTCAGCCCTTCGAGCCAGTGCCGCCATTCAATGTGATCATGGCTGATCATCCCCAATCAGTACCCCGTTCCTGCCTTCTCCCCATATCCCCTGACTCCGCTATTTTTAAGAGCCCTATCTAGCTCTCTCTTGAAAGCATCCAGAGAACCCGCCTCCACCGCCCTCTGAGGCAGAGAATTCCACCGACTCACCACTCTCTGTGAGAAAAAGTGTTTCCTCGTCTCCCTTCTAAATGGTTTACTCCTTATTCTTCAACTGTGGCCCCTGGTTCTGTACTCCCCCAACATTGGGAACGTGTTTCTTGCCTCTAGCGTGTCCACACCCTTAGCAATCTTATATGTTTCAATGAGATCCCCTCTCATCCTTCTAAACTGCAGAGTGTACAAGCCCAGCTGCTTCATTCTCTCAGCATATGACAGTCCCGCCATCCCGGGAATTAACCTTGTAAACTCCCGCAATAGCAAGAATGTCCTTCCTCAAATTAGGGGACCAAAACTGCACACAATACTCCAGGTGCGGTCTCACTCAGGGCTCTGTACAAGCGATCTATGATAAAGCAATTTTGCCCTTAGTTTCTCAAACAATTTTCTCGGGACTACAGATATATGCAGGGGAGGGGCTGGGCCACCGCTCTCTCTGCTTCATGGTTACTTGCAAGCTGGCTGCTCTTTGCTTGGTACTGGACTCACTGTTTATGTGGGTGATTGGGTCAGGGATTCCCCTGCCCTAGATAGCGCTTTTCCATTTCAATGTATGCTTGTGTATATGCTTCTGTTAACCTATCCTCCCTTTATGTGTCTCTATCATGTACACAGCGCATGCTGTCTCTTCTCCATTTTAAACATGAAAATGCTTTCAATGAATAACGAGCTCACTGCTCAAATAATCGGAACACTGGGAAACCCCATCTCTTATTTAGTGCCTCAATTTCACAAAAATACTATTGCTCTCTGAGTGGATCTGCAAACTATATCACTCGTACATCTGTACCCTTGCTGCTTTTGCGTGCAAGTTTCTAAGATATAATTTGCAAAAGGAAATTTTGATTTTTTAAATATAAAATTGCTAACTTTATTGCCTTTAAAGGCATTAGCTCCCGAGGATCTAAAAGCAAAGAACTAGATGCGCATTGAATTAGTTTGTGTATGTTGTACAGACGTTTAAAATGCCTCCCAAGTGGAAATTGTTATGTGGCAGTTATTATGAGAAAAGGGAATGCAAATAATGGTTGGCTACATTATTCTGAATGAATCATATCAAGGCAGATTCCATTGTCTTCCAATGTTCCATATCTTGCATCTTCCAGGAAGGGTTGGGGTTACTCCATATTGATTTGATCCCATAGATAAAGGCCTCATTTTACAAGCCATCGCTGCCCCTCAGGCTCTGATCAGCTAACTCAGCACAGACTGCTAATTGAACCCAGGACCTCTGGCCTGAATTGTTTAGTCACACTCAGCCGAACCATGAGACTTGCTGTTTTTACTTTCAAAACTATAACAGGATGTGGAATTGAATGGAAACAACGAGCTGAACTGTACAATGCAACTGCTGTGCATCTGAACGTTTGAGTTCTACTTTATCTACAACCTGCTCAGAGCCTCACTCACAAGGAGAACACGTTTACAAGTTGTATGTGTGCAACCTACCATTTTCCTGTCATTAAAAGTCAGTTTTATTGGATGGGAACTTAGCACACGTTTATCCTTGAGTGTGATTTTCTCTGCAGTGGGGGTTGGCTCTTGGACATGAACCGACAATTCATGCTTTTGTAGGTTGAACCTCGGTTTCCACCCAATTATGTTGAACATAGATAATTAATTTATTGTATGACTGGTCAGTGTGAGCAATACCCACTTGCAGACTACCATTTGAGAAATCTTTACATTATATCTCAAAAAACAGAATCAACCAGAGAACGTATTAAACCTGGTGGCAGGGCTCTCGCTTAACTTTTTTTCCCTGTTGCAACCTTGACAGCTTTTTAGGTTGCCAAATGACAGTTTAGGTGGTCATTTAAGACGGTTTGCATGACGCGTGCGATAATGTGCTCGGACGAAGTGCGTAGTTACCAGTCAGAATTATGCTTAATGAAGCATTCACATATTATGTTCAAGAAGGAACTGCAGATGCTGGAAAATCGAAGGTAGACAAAAGTGCTGGAGAAACTCAGCGGGTGCAGCAGCGAAGGAAATAGGCAACGTTTCAGGCCGAAACCCATCAGTCTGAAGAAAGGTTTTGCCCGAAACGCTGCCTATTTCCTTTGCTCCATAGATGCTTCCGCATCCGCTGAGTTTCTCCAGCACTTTTGTCTACATTCACATATTATTTCTGCTTCAAATATCTTACAAACTAAACATATTCACCAAACAAGACTTGATATATACCACAATGACATGCAGCAAAATTATAATACAATATCTCAACTCTTTTTACACATTGCAATTAATGCAATTTCTATTAGTTCTTTCCACTTCCAAACCAAAATGTGGTTGGATTATTCAGCAAATGATCAACCTGTGTCAATAAATCCTGGACCATGCACACTACAGATTGATGCAAGCATGTTTTCTGTGAAGGACCGAAAATTACCATGACATGGCCATAGCATGGGTCGTTATTGCTAATGGCACAGAAACACTCTGGCTTCCCACATAATTTATCCATAACAAAATATACAGGTTGCAAGGAAATTTCTAAAGGCATTTTATGATAATAGCTGTTAAAACCGACCATACCCATCTGACAGGTTAAACATTACACTAACTGAGTTGGCCAAAGGCCATAACTGCAGCAAATGTAATATGTTTAAAGGTGTCAAAACAAATAATAACATTGGGAATTAAAACACATTTGATTACATTCTGTTATCAAACATAATCAATGTTCGCTCTGAAGACCATGAAGCACAATAGGGTCAGGGGGTGTGTGAATCAGTGCGGGGTGGATAGATGGTGTTGGGGGGGGGGGGGGGGGGGGGTCGTTGTGAAGGCATTCGGTGCGGAATGGATGGATTGAGGCAGGTGAATTAGTACGTGTTCGTCAGAGTATGTAAAATTGTGAGGGGAAGAGCACGGGGGATGTCAGTGGTGCTGAATGGGGGATCAGTATGGGATGGATGGGGGGGGGGGGGAAGATCAGTACAGGATGAATGGGAGTAGACAAAAATGCTGGAGAAATTCAGCGGGTGAGGCAGCATCTATGGAGCTAAGAAAATAGGCAATGTTTCGGGTCGAGACCCTTCTTCAGACTGTTCCCCCCATTCTTCTTGAATGGGGGGATCAGTACAGGATGGATGGGGGGGGGGGGGGATAGGGGGATCAGTACAGGATGGATGGGGGGTGGATCAGCACAGGATGAATGGAGGGATCAGTACAGGTTGAATGGGGGGGTGTGGGGACAGTGTGGATCGGAGGGTCTGTGCAGGATGAATGGGGGATCACTACAGGATGATCGAGGGGAACCATATAGGATGAATGGGAGATCAGTACAGGATGAATGGCAGATCAGTATAGGATGAATGGGGAGATCACTACAGGATGGATGGCGAGTTTGGTGCAGGGTGAATGGAAGGTGGGTCAGTATTGGATGAATGGGAGGATCAGTGCAGTATGAATGGGGGGGAGAAGTGCAGGATGGATGGGAAGGGGAGTCAGTACATGATGAATTGGGGGACCAGTGTAGGATGGATGGGGGGTGGCAGGAGAATCAATGCGAGGTGGGTAGGGTGATGAATAGATTGCGGGGGGGGGGGGGGGGGGGGAGTAGATGGGAGGGAAGTACAGGAGATGTCAGTGAGGACAGAATAGAGGAGGGAATGGGGATCAGTGTGGGATGGAGAGGATGGGTCCCACGATAAGAGGGGTGGAGGGGGGCTTGCGAGAGATAGAGAGCGGTGGGGGGGAGGGGCAGAGGAGGTGGGGAGGAAGCTCCCGTCGGACAACATCTCCCGCTGCCTTGGCCATCCCTGTCCGAAGCCAAAGTGCCGCCGCCAAAGGGGGAGGCGGTTGGGAACTCGTCGCCACCGCCTCCCCTCCTCCGCCAGCAAGGTGCGGGGCCGAGCGGTGCAGCTCAAAGATCCTATAGCTATAGGATCTTTAGTGCAGCTGCTTCAGATGGTGGAAGGAGGCCTCCGCCTCCCTCCCTCCCTCACTCCCTCTCTCTCTCCCTCCCTCTCTCTCTCCCTCCCTCCTCACAACCTCAGCGTGCGAGAGGGGATGTTTTGAAAGCGCCGTTAGCGGGTTTGCCGGCAGCGCCCGTTATCAGGGCGATAGCGGCCGCTGCCTGCAAATCAAAAGATACTGCTGCAAATCCACCAACGGCGCTTTCAAAACAACCCCTCTCGCACGCTGGCCGGGAGGAGGGAGTGTGGCCGGGAGAGAGGGAGGCCTCCTTCCGCTGGGCGGCCGCTGTTGGAGACCCGTCATTCACTCCGACCCTTCGTCACCCCGCTCCTAGTATCTTTGCCCCACAATCAAAGATACTAGAGGAATACAGCAGCCGCCATCGACACGAAACGTCACGCTCCTATTCTTCAGAGATGCTGCCTGCCCTGCAGTGTTACTCCAGTTTTTTGTGTCTATCGGTATAAACCAGTATTTGCTTGCCAAGCCGGGCAAAATGAGTCGGCGTTTAGGTTGCCCGGCGGCACTTTGGGTGGTCATTGGCACCCGGGCAACCGCTAATTTCGAGCCCTGGGTGGGCGGCACGGCGGCGCAGCGTCAGAGTCCCGGGTCCAATCAGAATTACGGGCGCACTTTATCTGCAAGTGACGAATAAAGCTTGACTTGACTTGACTGTATGGAGTTTGCACGTTCTCCATGTGACCGCGTAGGTTTTCTCCGAGATCTTCAGTTGTCTCCCACACTCGAAAGACGTACAGGTTTGTAGGTTAATTGGTTTTGTATAAATGTAACTTTTCCCTGGTGTGGGCAGGATAGTGTTAATGTGCAGGGATCGCTGGTCGGTGCGGATTCAGAGGGCCAAAGGGCCTGTTTCCGTGCTGTATCTCTAAACTAAACCATGTGTAAGAAGGTAAAGTAGATGCTGGTTTAAACCAGATAGACTCAAAAAGCTGGAGTAACTCAGCAGGACAGGCAGCATCTCTGGAGAGAAGGAATGGGTTGAGACCCTTCTTCAGACTGGTTAGGGATAAGGGAAACGAGAGATGTAGACGGTGATGTGGGGAGATAAGGAGCAATGAATGAACGATATGCAAAACAGTAACGATGATAATGGAAACAGGCCTTTGTTAGCTGTCTGGAGTGAAGACGAGAACTAGTGCAAGTTGGGTGGGGGAGGGATAGAGGGAGAGAGGGAATGCCGGGGCTACCTGAAATCGTAACATGTTGAAAATTCAGCGGCGACCAGAAAGACGCTGCGACCCTTTGGAGACCTCTCACAACAATAGGAGACCTCTCACGACCATAGGAGACCTCTCACGACCATAGGAGACCTCTCATGACCTCTCACGACCTATCACAGGTCGCGGCAGTCACCTGCAAAGGTCGGGTAAGTGGGACAGGCCCTTAACTCCCTATTTTCCAGACAATCCCAAATTAATTTTACCTGCATAATCTTTTGTTTGGTCAAAAATACATTAGATATCTCCAATGGTCTATTATGCCAGTTATTCATAGTCATAGAGTGATACGGCCCCTTTGGCCTAACTTGCCCACACCGGCCAACCTGTCCCAGTTACACTAGTCCGTGTTTGGTCCATATCCCTCCAAACCTGTCCTATCCATGTACCTAGCTAACAGTTTCTTAAATGTTGGGATAGTCCCTGCCTCAACTACCTCCTCTGGTAGCTTGTTACATACACCCACCACCCTTTGTGTGAAATGTCCCCTCAGATTCCTATTAAATCTTTTCCCCTTCACCTTAAACCTATGTCCTCGGGTCTTACTCTGGGCAAAAGACTCTGTGCGTCTATCCGATCTATTCCTCTCATGATTTAAACCTCTGTAAGATCACCCCTCATCATCCTGCGCTCCAAGGAATAGAGTCCCAGCCTACTCAACCTCTCCTTATAGCTCACACCCTCTAGTCCTGGCAACATCCTCGTAAATCTTCCCTATACCCTTTCCTATAACATGGTGCCCAGAACAGAACACAGTACTCTAAATGCTGCGTCACCAACGGGTTTTACAACTGCAACATGACCTCCCATCTTCTATACTTACTATTTTCATTATGTTCTAACTGAACAATTGTAATCAATCTGCAGAGCTGCAGGGGATGGAGTCTGATCATCCCATTTTTATGGTTACAGTAATGAAGTGAGGTACAGTCTAACACCACCATGTGCCTCAGTTAGGCTTACGTTAATGTGTTGGTAGGTCTACACTCGCACATTACCGAAAATCATCGTGAAGATATTACAACTTACAGGCTTGTGTGGGACCTAGATCTTCGTCTTCTTCTTCTTTCGTGTGGCGTGCACAGCCTAAAGTTGTTGGACAACTTGTTCTATTTGATCTTCCGTTTGTGCACGTCGAGTTGATTGCATTAGTCGAAACAGGGCGGACCACGTGAAGGTTGCAATCTCCCACCCCTGTGACCTATATCAAAGCTCAGAAAGAATATCGATGTAAAAATGCTCGCTCTTCAAAAGGCCTTGGTTTGCATCATGGATAGTTTGTATTTTGGGTAGATTAGCTAAAGTATGCCAAGTGGCCTTCATCAGCCTGGGAAGGAAATTTGAAAGTACAATTATTCAAATATGTCACGTCAATCTAAGGTCCACTGATGATGGAAGTTCTCGGGCACAACCACACAGTGAAAGGAAGGTTTGGCCCTTGTGCTTAGAGCTGGAAGCTACGTGCATGTATACGTTTTAGCTCCATTTCGGGAGCAGACGACGTATAGCGCGTGTACTCTCGGCAGTGGAAACCGAGATTACAACGGTTCCCCAAATTTCAATTCAGTTCAGTTTTAGTTGATTGTCACGTGTACCGAGGTGTATAGTTATGGATAAAGCTCTTAGGGCTAACGGGATCAAGGGATATGGGGAGAAAGCAGGAACAGGGTACTGATTCTGGATGATCAGCCATGATCATGTTGAATGGCGGTTCTGCCTCGAAGGGCTGAATGGCCTGCTCCTGCACCTATTGTGTATGTTTCTGTGTACAGTGAAAAGCATTTGTTGCGTGCTAACCAGTCAACGGAAAGACAATACCTGATTACAATCGATCCATTAACGGTGTACTGCGCTTGTGAAGCCACGGTTCATCGAAACCAAAAAAGAAAGACCACCTTCACTCTCCCGTTCCACGCCCGCTCCTCGCGAATTCTCCAAGCTAGTTTGAGGACGTGACTAAAACATCCTGTGCTCGTTCAGGAATCCAAGGTGAAATACTGTAAATGCAGAAAATCTGAAATGTAAAGGGGAAGCGCTAGAATCATTCACCAGGCCAGGCACCAGCAGTGGAGAGAGAATTAGAGCGGAGTATCACAATGATGACCTTTCATCAGAACCTTTCATGAACCCCACATTATAAGGACATGTGATAGGAGTAGAATTAGGCTATTCGGCCCATCAAGTCCACTCCATCATTCGATCATGGCTGATCTATCTCTCCCTTCTAACCCCATTCTCCTGCCTTCTCCCCATAACATTTGACACCTGTACAAATCAAGAATCTATCTAGCTCAGCCTTCAAAATATCCACTGATGGCCTCCACCACCTTTTGTGGCAAAGAGTTCCACATATTCACCACTAAATAATTTTCTCCTCAATTCCTTCCTAAAAGAACGTCCTTTAATTCTGAGGCTGTGACCTCTGGCCCTAGACTCTTCCACCAGTGGAAACATCCTCTCCATATCCACTCTATCCAAGCCTTTTACTATACTGTATGCTTGAATGAGGTCCCCCCTCATTCTTCTAAACTCCAGTGAGTACAGGCCCAGTGCCGACATACGCTCATCATAGGTTAACATGCTCTTATATATATATATATATTCATTCATAGATTATGCATCATCTATATCGGATGTACGTGCATTGAGGGCCAAGAAGGCAGATAAGTGATTCTAGGCGTGCTAAGATGATTGTACTCTGGCAAAGGGCATGGGACAGATGTGCATATTGATTGCCAAATTACTGATCCAGTGGGATTTCTGCTGGGTCAGAAAGCCAGGCCATATATGGAAAAGATTTCATGGTATTAAAAACTAATGGTACACATCTGCATGAATGAAATAGCTTTAGTGTAATACCCTTCATGACCCCACAACATCCCATATGTTTTAAGAATTGGACGATTCACTTCACAGTCTTCTACTTGGGGCTGTGTTTGCTTGCGTTCTGTGAAATCTAGTTTGGTTTTGAATCTTGTCAAGCCCCTGTCCCACTTTCACGACCTAATTGGCGACCTCTGCCGAGTTTGCCCTTGACTCATACTCGCAGCATGGTCGCCACGAGGTCGTAGGAGGTCTTTGTAACTCTTCCTCATGCTCGTGTGTGATCTCCGCGTACTCGTGGCCTCAAGTAGGTCGCAGCGTTTTTTCCAGCCTGATAAAAAAATGTCCACGATAAACAAAAGGTTGGCATGGAAAAAATGGACACTTTTTGCTCGTAGGTAGGTCGTAGTAGGTCGCGATGGTGGTCGTAGGTCGATAAGTGGCCCGAGAAAAAAAAAAGTGCAAACATGACATCATTTTATCATGTGATCATTTTCCACTTGTAGCTAATCGTAGTTGGTCTTAGGTGTGGAAGACTGAGGTCGAGGGGGGTTGTAGGAGGTCGTAGACATAGTCGTAGGAGGTCGTAGGAGGTCTTTTACTTCGGCGAGTCAACACGACCTTGACATTTTTTTCAACTCGTCGATGGTCTTCTAAACTCGTGGATTGGGTCGTCCGAGTGGGACAGGCCCTTCAGGAAGGTTTGTTCAGGTTCTGGTGCTAATTAAATCATAAACGTTCAGGGAAACAAAATCTTACTACAAGTAGAATTGTTTTTTCATAATTACGTGACAAACTCGCATGATGCCTTCCTGGCATGCTGGACATTTTTAGTTTAGAGATACAGCGTGGAAACAGGCCCTTTGGCCCAATGCCCGCACCGACCAGCGATCCCCGCACATTAACACTATCCTACCCACACTAGGGACAGTTTACCCTTGTAACCAGCCAATTAACCTACAAACCTGTATGTCTTTGGAGTGTGGGAGGAAACCAAAGATCTTCGAGAAAACCATGTGGTCACGGGGAGAATGTACAGGCAGCACCCGTAGCCAGGATCGAACCGTGGTCTCCGGCTGCAAGCCCTGTAAGGCCGCAACTCTACCGCTGAGCCACCAGTTTTGTGCTGAACATTTTTGAGAGTTTGCCACTTATCTAGCTTTTTGGGCTTCAATTCCTCTGCTGCGTTATAAAAGTTAGGATTAGTGTAGTTTAATTTAGTTTAGTTTAGTTTAGAGATATTGCATTAAAATAGGAATTTCTGCCCTGAGTCCACGCCAACCTGCGATCACCTGTAGAGTACTTCTATCCTACACACTAGGGGCAATTTATGGAAGCCATTTTGTCTACAAATATGCATGTCTTTGCAATGTGGGAGGAAACCATAGAGCCCGGGGGAAACCCACGCAGTCACAGGTTGAACGTACAAACTCCGCACAGACAGCACCCGTAGTCAGGATCGAACCCGGGTCTCTGGCACTATAAGGCAGCAACTCTACCGCTGTGCCCCTGCGTTGCCTCGACCACATCAATGATTTTTTTAATCTGAAAAACATTGGCAATCATGTTTATGGCTCTTTCCATAAAGTATTTGAATACCATAAATACTTTTGCACAAAATAGATGAAGAAAAGATCAAATAAATATTTATTGAAAAATTGAACTGACTGAGGGAGGATACAGTCAGATTAATAATGCAAGATAATATAAGCATACAATAGAATTTAAATGGAAAATAGTTCACAGGCCAAGCTGTAGTGTGCGTGTAACTCAAGTGGATGCAGAATGTCACGCATCCTCACTCTTAAAGGCAGAGATGGGCAAAAACTGTTGGTTTTGTTTAGTTTAGAGATACAGCGTAGAAACAGGTCCTTTGGCCCACTGAATCCGCACCGACCAGCGATCCCCGAACTTTAACACAAGCCTACACACACTAGGGACAATGTAAACTTATACCAAGCATACAAACCCCAGTCAATTAACCTACAAACCTGTACGTCTTTGGAGTGTGGGAGGAAACTGAATATCTCAGAGAAAACCGGCACAGATCACGGGAAGAACGTACAAACTCCGTACAGGCGGCAACCATGGTTGGGATCGAACCCGGGTCTGCCGCGCTGCAAGGCCTGCTGCTCCACCATGCGGATTGCAAAGATGCCCATATTACAATAAAATAAATCAATTTAGACTTCAGGTAACCTGAGTACATACAATACGATACGATAGAACATTATTTATCTCGGGAGGGAGATTGGTCTGCCAACAGTCATAAAACACAAGAAGATACGTGTACATTGGAACACCATGTCTCAGGAAGTGTAAATAGTCTGTGCAGTGACTGCTGTGTGGATGGACCAAAAGTGAAATGGGCTCCAAAAATACAATTACATGGAGGGAAGGTACAAACAATGGCATGGAGATGGTTACATGGTGAGTTTACAAAACATTGAGGAGATCTAAGATTGGAAATAGAAACTTATTTCAACTGATTAGGGAGTTAAGATTGTAGTCATTACCGTAACATTACAGCCAGCCCTTTCTGGCGTGAAATTGCCACATATATACAAGAAGGGGTAGAAGCCTACAGCCCTTCACTGCCAGGTTACTGTCAATTGTTTGCTTTCAATTTGAGACCCATATTTTGTTTGTGGGATTAAGGACTAAGAGAAAAAAATGAGTTGGGTCATAGATTAATAATGATTTGATTGACTGACAGAGCAAAGTTGACGGTAAAATGTTGCCAGGTTGCTAATTATTAACCCATGAACTGTAAGGTGAATGTGGGTCCTTAACATTATAGTTGAAGCCATTATATGTGTTAGCCCCTGAAACGGACACGAATGGAGCAGTGTTTTCGAAGGAATAAAACTAGTGAAGTAGAACATGGGAATAGACACAAAAACCAGGAGTTAAACAGCGGGTCAGACAGCATCTCTGGAGAAAAGGGAAAGGTGACGTTTTGGGTCGAGACTCTTCTTCTGATGCCAAACCAGTCTGAAGAAGGGTCTTGACCTGAAACGTCACCCATACCTTCTTGAGAGAGAGATGCTGCCCATCCCGCTGTGTTACTCTAGCTCTTTGTGTCTGCCTTTAGTTTAAACCAGCATCTGCGGTTCCTTCATACACACTTTCAGGCATTTGACAAGCTTAATGTGGGCAGTGGGTACACAAAAAGCTGGAGAAACTCAGCGGGTGCAGCAGCATCTAAGGAGCGAAGGAGATAGGTGACGTTTCGGGTCGAGACCCTTCTTCAGACTGGTCAGGGATCAGGGAAACGAGAGATATAGACGGTGATGTGGAGAGATAAGGAACAATGAGTGAAAGATATGCAAAAAAGTATCGGTGATAAAGGGAACAAGCCATTGTAAGCTGTTTGTGGTGTGAAAATGAGAAGCTGGTGCGACTGGGGTGGGGGAGGGAGATGGAGATAGAGGGAATGCCAGGGCCCGAGGGCTGAGGGAGAGGTGGGAAGGGGAGGAGACAGCATGGGTTAACAGAATTGAGAAAATTCAATGTTCAAGCCCAAAGGATGCAGACTCCCCAAGCGGAATATGAGGTGCTCCAACTTGCGGTGTTGCTCACTCATTGTGGGCAGTGATGGGGGAGGGAGAGAGTGAATGGGCGATGTTTTAGGTTGCACAGGTTTAGGTTACATTTAATTTAGGTTTATTGTTGTCATGAGCACTGAGGTACTGTGAAAAAAGTGAAAAGCTTGGTTTTGCATGCTATTCAATCAGATCAGATATATACTACATATAAAAGTCAACCTCAAGAACAATCTTTTGAGCAAAAGGCACGATAGTGCAGATTGTAGTTCCCTGCATTGCAGCGCAGCACTGCCATTGACAACATCCAGTATCCACAAGGGAATCGAGGTGTGTTGGACAGCACCCTAGCTTATGGAAGCAGCCTAATAGAGAGGAAAAAGCTGCTCCTGAGTCTGGTGGTGCGCACTTTAAAGCTTCTGTACCTTCCGCCCAATAGGAGTGGAGAGAAGAAGGACGTCTTTGTTTATGTTGGCTCCTTTTCCGAGGCAGCGTGAAGTGCGGATGGAGTCAGTGACGGGGAGTCTGGTCTGTGTGAAGGGCTGGCATAGATGCACAGCTCTCTGCAATGTCCTGCGATCCCGGACAGAGCTGTTCCTGAGCCAAGCTGTGTTGTATCTCAATAGTAAGCTTTCTACAGTGCATCTATGGAAGTTGGTCAAAGTCATTGGAGACATGTCGGGTTTCCGCAGTCTCCTGACAAAGTTTCCAGTTTTAGTTTTAGAGATACAGCGCGGAAACAAGCCCTTCGGCCCACCGAGTCCGCGCCGACCAGCCATCCCTGCACATTAACGCGATCACAACACACACTGGGGACAATTTACAATTGTCAATACCAAGCCCATTAACCTACTCTTTGGAGTGTGGGTGGAAACCAGAGCACCCGGAGAAAACCCACGCAGGTCACGGGGAGAATGTACAAACTCCGTGCAGACAGCACCCGTAGTCAGGATGGAACCTGGGTCTCTGGCGTTGTAAGGCAGCAGCTCTACCGCTGTGCCACCGAGCTGCCTGGTTTGCCATCTTGGCTGTTGCTTCAATATGCTTGGACCACGATAGATTGTTGGTAATATTAGCGCCAAGGAACTTAAACGCACTGGAAGGATTCATGCACAGGAGACCTCAGGCCTGAAGTCCATCCTGACCCAAAGATATCCAGGAATCGTGTAAAAAGCAAGCACTTTCCGATCCATTGAGAAATATGTTAAGACCCGTTAACAGAATACGTTGAAAAATTCACTGGATTCATTCACGAAAGGTGTTGCCCTCGATTGTATCTTAGTGTGAGCGACTGTGAAATTCATACATAACCTGCAGCCTGGTGCTCGAGCTCAAAAACAGGAACGCATCCCCATGGCTACCAGGGTGTGGATATCATCTGAACAATTCATAAAAATTCATTGCCATGTCGGAAACAGTTGGATAAGCGTGATGTGAGATTTCATTTCAGGATGTGATATTATGAGTGCAGCAAGGGGCACAGAGATTAAACCTCTACCCACATTGCAATAACTGTAAGATACTAAACAGAATGAGGAAACATCTGCAAGAAATTTAATGACCAGATATGGTGGAAATGTTATTACCCATACGGGGGAGGCAGTCTCATGGAGGATAAACTGTACCAGGGGGATTGTTATACTGCTGATCAAAGCTGTGTGAAATTTTATGGTTACGTGGTCCAATATTTTACTTGAATAATAGTCAAGGAAATTGCCATATTCTGATGTGATTTATTCCCCTCTTGACTTCATCTGTGATGAGTTGTGACTCACACTGAAATAACTCACCCGGGGTCTGGCACGGGAACAATGGGCAGAACAGCCTCGCAGGCACTGTGAATTCATGTGCTCCCACGTGGAAACATCCTCCAATGCTTTGCCACCACCCAGCTGCTCCTCCCAGTCCCATATGGAGAAATGAAACCATAATCTGAGCACCCTAAGGCACAGATATGGGCCCCATATCTGAGGAAGGATCTGCAGAGGGTCCAGAGGAGGTTTACAAGAATGATCCCAGGAATGAGTGGGTTAACATAGGATGAGCGCTTGACGGCACTGGGCCTGTACTCGCTGGAGTTTAGAAGGGTGAGCAGGGACCTCATTGAAACTTACTGAATAGTGAGAGGCTTGGAAACAGTAGACATGGAGAGGATGTTTCCACTACTGGGAGAATCTAGACCTCAGAATTAAAGCATGTTCCTTAAGGAATGAGATGTGGAGGAATTTCTTTAGTCAGAGGGTGGTGAATTTGTGGAATTCTTTGCCACAGAAGGCTGTAGAGGGCAAGTCAATTGATATTTTTAAGGCAGAGATAGATAGATTCTTGATTAGTACAGGTGTCAGGGGTTATGGGGAGAAGGCAGGATAATGGGGTTAGGAGGGAGAGATAGGCCAAATGGCCTAATCCTATCACTACTGGCCTTATGAAACTACTCCTTCTTCGCTACATTTATTAAGAAATGCACAGACCTCTGTACAATTGAGGCTTTGAATGGTAATAGGAATTTTCTATTCATCATTGGAAGCTGATGCACATCTCATTGTGCAATAGTTATGTGGCCTGAATGGTCTGTGGCAAATAGGTTCAAGTGTTGGTAATCCTCACAGTTGTTGGTGGTTGGTCAACTTTGGATCATTTCAAGGAGCATGGGTGTGAATTCTGTTTCTACATTTATCTTTAATGGACTTTTGGATTACTGGGGTGTGTTTATTGATCATATCATCTATGATTAGTTTAGTTTATAGATACAATGCTCAAACAGGCCCTTCGGCCCAACGAGTCCATGCCGACTGACGACCGCCACACATTAACACCACCCTTCACACACTAGGGACAATTTACAATAATACCAAGCCAATTAACCTGCAAACCTGTACGTCTTTGGAGTGTGAGAGGTCATAAGAATATAGGAGCAGAATTAGGCCATTTGTCCCATCAAGTCTATTCCGCCATTCAATCAAGGCTGATCTATCTCTCCCTCCTAACTCCATTCTCCTGCCTTCTCCCCATAAACCCTGACACCCATACTAATCAGGAAACCGAAGATCTTGAAGGAAACCCAGGCAGGTCACAGGGAGAATGTAAAAACTCCGAAAAGACAATCCGTAGTCAGGATCGAACCTGGGTCTCTGGGGCTGTAAGATTGCAGCTCCACCACTGTACCTCAGTGCTGCAAAGGGGAGGTGTGGCCTATTTGGCTCCTGTCTCATGTGTTGTGCAATGAGGTCGCTGCCTCACTCATTTGTCTGACAGAGTCCTGACTTGTTAGGTCATCTGCCCATTCCCCCCTTCAGACGCTGCCTGACCCACTGAGTTCCTCCGGGCAGTTTGTTTTTTGCTCGCGATTCCTGCATCTGCCGTCACTTGTGACTCATTGAGTGTCCCGGCGGTTCTACAGTTGGTTATCATCCTTCCATTCACAACACACGATGGATATACAGCTTTCTAAATTTGGTGAGATATCACACCTTTACAGTGTACAGTTTAGTTTATTATCACGTGTATCGAGCTACAGTGAAAAGCTTTTGTTGCGGGCTGTCCAGTCAGCAGAAGGGCAATACATGATTACAATCGAGCCATTTACAGTGTAGAGATATATGATGGAATAACGTTTAGTGCAAGGTAAAGCCAGCAAAGGCCGATCAAGGATAGCCCAAGGGCCACCAATGAGGTGGATAGTAGTTCAGCACTGCTCTCTGGTTGTGGTAGGATGGTTCAGTTGCCTGATAACAGCTGGGAAGAAACAGTCCCTGAATCTGGAGGTGTGCGTTTTCACACTTCTGTGCCTTTTGCCTGATGGGAGAGGGGAGAAGAGGGAGTGGCCAGGGTGCGACTCGTCCTTTATTATGCTGCAGGTCTTGCCGAGGCAGCGTGAGGTATAAATGGAGTTACGAAAAGGGAGGTTGGTTTGTGCGATGGTCTGGGCTGCGTCCACAATTTGCTGCGATTTCTCGCAGTCTTGGATGGAGCTGTTCCCAAACCAAGCTGTGATGCATCCAGATAAAATGCTTTCTATGGTGCATCTGCAGCAGTTGGTGAGAGTTATTTCCATTAATGACTAAATAAGTAAATTCTGGCAAGCAGTGTCTATCGTCAGTGCAACAGCTAAAGGTGTCGTAGGCTACTGTGGTAGGGGGGTCGATGTTTCCATCGTGAAGGTACCGTCATTTACCTTGGTGTGGCTCTTCCCAATGCTGATCTGTTGGATCTGGATGCAGTTTCAACGTTGAAGCCTTTCACACCACTTTTATTCATATCCTTAAAAGGATGCTTTGTGCACTCGACTGCTTCTTTGGCTCTGACCACGTTGCATCCAGCATGCCCTTGGGGACGTGGTCATCTGTGCACAGGTCCAAGCCAACATTATCCTAGCTTGATAACTGCTGGGCTGTTGGCTGCTTCGCAACACTTTTGTCAATATTTTCAGTTTGAACAGATTGAGAAAGCTTCCTTCCTTCCATCTCTGTCCTTTGGGAAAGTGTAAGTCAGGAACACAGAGACGCAGATGTCAACCAGAGTCAGGGCCTGAACACCACCCCAGTGATTCCCATTCTTCACCTCAGAACCCTCAGGAGTTTCGATGTCTAGTATTATGGGGCAGCACGGTGGCGCAGCGGTAGAGTTGCTGCCTAAAGGAGCACATCACAGCAACATCACTCCGGCCAGACATGATCATCACCTCCAAAGTGACCAAACAGCTGATCCTTCTGGGGCTGACAGTGCCCTGGGAAGAGCGTATTGAAGAGGCTAATGAGAAGAAGCGCGCAAAGTACCAGGAACTGGTGGAGATGTGCCAGGACAGCGGCTGGAAGACACACTATGAGCCCGTAGAGGTGGGCTGTAGAGGCTTTGCAGGACGCTCACTCTGCAAAGGCCTCAACCAGTTGGGCATTACGGGGCTGGCAAAGAAGAGGGCCATTCAATCCGTAAGCAAAGCTGCAGAGAAAGCCACTAGGTGGCTTTGGATTAAGAGGGCTGATCCGTGGGCGGCTGCTGCTGGGATGCAAGTCGGGGCTTGATCAACCCCGGCTGGGTCGCCTGGGCGAGGGTGTCTGATGTTGTGAGACCCGAAACACCCGATGACCCCAGCTCACATCACTGAGGATGTGTCCCAGAGCTTCTAGAAGATGTATCTTTCACACAGCGCCAGAGACCCGGGTTCCATCCAGACTACGGGTGCGTGTCTGTACGGAGTTTGTACATTCTTCCCGTGACCTGCGTGGGTTTTCTCCGAGTTGTGCAAGGTAAAGCCAGCAAAGGCCAATCGAGGATAGATAGAGATCTTCGGTTTCCTCCCACACTCCAAAGACGTACAGGTTTGTAGGTTAATTGGCTTTGTATAAATGTATAATTGTCCCCAGTGTATGTAGGATTAATGTGCGGGGATCGCTGGTCGGTGCGGACACGGTGGGCCAAAGGGCCTCTTCCGCGCTGGAACTCTAAACTAGGCTAAACTAAAGAATGGTGCAGTGCATGTTGTCATGAAAGGAATTAATGAGACGGGTAAAAGGTTGAATAAACACTCGGTCTGCTGGAGACCCATCCTGCCCATGGGGTCAAATTATCTGCTGGAGTCAACAAACACAAGATAGTGTGGGCTTTGCTCTCTTGAATTCTCTGGAAGACAGTTAGAAGAGCATGTCTATTATAGACCTCGACACTTCAAAGCCACATTATGCTTCCGGATATATTCTGCCAGCTTAATTATGGAGGCTTTTACAAATGACTCCAGCAATGTTTTTTCCAGTGATGTTTAATGTGGAGCTGGCCTGGCAGATACTAGAGTATCCCCAGTTCTCCTTGCTGTTGTATGATGTGGTGGTAGTTACATATCCTGAGGGACAATCCATCCCTTCAGTGAATTGAGTAATGTTGGCAAGGCAACAGATGGGAGTTTCTACATTTGGGAAATTCAGCTGAAATTATCCTCATTGGGAGCTTTCCCGACTGACAGTTTCCCAACTTTTCCAAGCATGTTCCTTTGAACCAACTGTCCTGCCAAGTTGCTGGAGTAACTCAGCGGGACAGGCAGCATCTCTGGAGAGGAATGGGTGAAGTTTGGGGTCGAGACCCTTCTTTAGACTTCACCCATTCCAGCTCTGCAGAGATGCCGTCAGTCCCGCTGAGTTACTCCAGCATTCTGCGTCTATCTACGGTGTGAACCAGCATCTGCAGATCCTCCCTACACATTGTGTTGCATCTCTTTTGGTCAGGAGATGCTGGCATCTGACCTCCAGTTTGTCTTCAACTTCTGCATTGGTTCACGCTTATGTAAGCCTGAAATGATGAGATCAGAGAGGTTGAGAGTTGACAGCTCCCATAAAATTCAACTTCACTTAACATCATATGTGGCCCTTGTTAACCTGCCGGTGGGTTAGCCTGGGTTAGCCTGCTACTGTACGGGCTGCATTTATTTCAGATCTCCTGGCAGAGCGATAATTGGATGCAGGCAAACTGAAAAGCATCTGAAGGAGAAATGGACAATAACGATTCTGATACCCAGATGCTGGAAATTAGAGCTGAGCACAAAGTGCTGGAGGAAGGCTGGGTCAGGCAGCAGCTGTGGAGGGAATGGGCAGATGATGTTTCTGGCCACGACTGATTGCAGTGGGTGGGAAGAAGCTGGCAACATGAGGTGGGAGTGGGGCAAAGCCTGGCAGGCAATCTCTCCATACAGGTAAGGGGGGTGGGATTGGAAAATGAGTGGAGTTAGTAACAAGGCTGGAGGTGAAAAGGAGTCAAAGGGGTGTGAGATGAGTAGAGGAGGAGTGAGAGTAACAACGAAGGGGGTTGCTGAGCGAGTGGTCTCTGCGGTAAGGTGAAAGTGGTGGAGACAGGAAGTGTGACTGGTGGTGGGGTCACGATGATGAAGGGGTCACGATGGTGATGGGGTCACGATGATGATGGGGTCACGATGGTGATGGGGTCACGATGATGATGGGGTCACGATGATGAAGGGGTCACGATGGTGATGGGGTCACGATGGTGATGGGGTCACGATGATGATGGGGTCACGATGATGAAGGGGTCACGATGATGATGGGGTCACGATGGTGATGGGGTCACGATGATGATGGGGTCACGATGATGAAGGGGTCACGATGGTGATGGGGTCACGATGGTGATGGGGTCACGATGATGAAGGGGTCACGATGATGATGGGGTCACGATGGTGATGGGGTCACGATGGTGGTGGGGTCACGATGGTGATGGGGTCACGATGGTGATGGGGTCACGATGGTGGTGGGGTCACGATGGTGATGGGGTCACGATGGTGGTGGGGTCACGATGGTGGTGGGGTCACGATGGTGGTGGGGTCACGATGGTGGTGGGGTCACGATGATGATGGGGTCACGGTGGTGATGGGGTCACGATGGTGGTGGGGTCACGATGGTGATGGGGTCACGATGGTGATGGGGTCACGATGGTGATGGGGCCACGATGGTGGTGGCAGAACTGTCCGAGAATGATTTATTCAGAGGCAAACTGGGTGAAAAGTGAGGACCAAGGGAACTCACGGGGCAGCACGGTGACGCAGCGGTAGAGTTGCTGCCTTACAGCGCTTGCAGCGCCGGAGACCCAGGTTCGATCCCGACTACGGGTGCTGTCAGTACGTAGATTGTACGCTCTCCTCGTGACTCCGTGGGCTTTCTTCGAGATCACCGGTTCACAGAGATCACATGATCACAGGGAGAGCGTGCAAACCCCACACAGACAGCACCCGAGGTCAGGATTGAACCCGGGTCTATGGCACTCGGAGGCAGCAACTCTACCGCTGTGGCCCAAATCAATTCGTTACCTGTCCATTCCCTCCACGGAAGCTGCCTGACCCGTTGAGTTACTCTCGCACTTGTTTTGCTAATGATTCTGGGCGATGGTGTTAGCGAGATTTTATTACATTAATCCTGACGAAAGGTCATCAATCTGAAGTGTTATCTTTTTTTTCTGTCTACCATGCATCGTTGCTGTAGAGTGTTCCCAATATTTTCTGACCTTATGTTGGATTTCCAGCATCGGCAGTTCTGTGATCAATGGTGTGAATCGCACAGAGTGATAGCTGATGGTTCCACAGGGAAATGTTGGCCATCGGCCATGTTAGTCTCAGCAAGTCTCTCAACCCGTGGGCCAAATACAGAAGCTCACGATGAGTTAGAGGTCAGGTGCCAGCACATTTGAGCAAAATCGCCAGCACTGAGGAAAGAGCTAAATTGGTCTGTTTCAAAAGCAAAAACAAAATCAGAAAACCGTAGAGATCGACAGCATGAGCATTGAATTCTCCAATTTTAGGTAACAACCCAACCACTGCCACCACTCCCTTTCTCTTCCCTCTTTCCCATGCCCCACTAAGGTCATAAGGTCATAAGTGATAGGAGCAGAATTAGGCCATTCGGCCAACCAAGTCTACTCCACCATTCAATCATGGCTGATCTATCTCTTCCCCCCTAGCCCCATTCTCCTGCCTTCTCCCCGTAACCTCTAACCGCCCGTACTAATCAATATTGCTCCCATTTCTCCCAATATCCAGCTCCCCATTCCCCTTCCCCCCCGCCCCCACCATCCCCTTTCACTTATATCCCTTTCTCTGGCGTCACATTTCATTTCTCTTTTCTCCTTATTTTACAGCCTTATGTCTTCTTTTCATCTCTGGCCCCTGTCCACCTATCTTCCAGTCAAAATCCCCTCGCCTCTTTCCACCTATTACTCGCCAGGGCTTGCCCCCTCTCCACCATTTTCTACCCTTCCCTACTACAGTTAGCCTGAAGATGAGCCCTGACCTGAAATGTCACTTATTCGTACCTTCCAGAGAGTCTGCCGGACTCATCGTGTTAGCCCAGCACTTGGTGTGTGTTGTTTTGTAAACCACCATTTCCAGTACCTGGTGCCTGGAGAAAGTTCGAGCTGCAAAGAAGAATCAGAAGCAAAGGCAGACAACGTTGGAAACATTCTGCAAGTCAGGCTGCGTCTTTTGGAAAGAAAACAGTCAATATTTCGGGACTGGCGATCTTTGTCAGAACCAGAAGACACACGAGCTGAAGAAACTCAGCGGGTCAGACAGCATCTCCGGAGAAATGGAATAGGTGGTGTTTCGGGTTGAGACCTTTCTTCAGTCTGAAGAAGGGTCTCGACCCGCAACGTCACCCATTCCTTCTCTCCAGAGATGCTGCCTGACCCGCTGCGTAATGGGCCTGTCCCACTTAGGCAACTTTTTAGGCGACTGCAGGAGGCTATGCAGTCACCACATGGTCGCCACATGTTTGCGGGTGGTTGCTGGGGATTCGCCTTCATGGTCGCGAGGAGTTCCCGCATTCTGGGAACTAGGCGCGGCCTCTTTATGGTCAGCACAAATTTTTCAACATGGAGAGTAGCGAGAATTCTCGTGCAGTAGGTGGGTCACCAGGAGGTCCTAGTGTGTTGCCAGGAGGTTTTCGTAGGTTGTAGCCGGTGCTGACCGGTGAATTTCATTGGCTCATTGGGAAAAAAAAACATAAGCTGTAGTTTTCAGAACTAGGGATAACTGACCGGTAATGTTAATGTCCGCCGAGGTTCACAGCCGTGTATCTCTGGCTTCTTAAAAGTTGTCTCCACTCCTTCTCCCTCCTTCCCTCCCTCTCTCTCCCTCCCCTCCCCCTCCCCCCCCCTTTTAAAGGACTTACAGTACACTGTGCATTAGCCGTCTTAATTACAGCGCCAACCTTCCTGTTCATCGCGGTGTGTGTCTGTATCACCTTGACTTTGCACTGTGTGAATTTCAGGCAGCGCTCCCCTGCTTGCCCTGTCCCCCACCTTTGTGATGTCTTGATGAACTTGACAGTCGCCGGCAGTCTGCTGAAAAATCGCCTAAGTGGGACAGGCCCATAACTCCAGCTTTTTGTGTCTATCTTCGGTTTAAACCAGCATCTGCGGTTCCTTCCTATACATTTTGCCAGCATTTTCTGATTTTGTTTCAGCTACAAAAGCTATCGGGGCAATCAGGATCTGAGCCTCAGGCTATGAATACACGGAGCCTGCTCTTCCTGTCCAGACAACTCAGATTCACAGAGACGGCAAATACTGGGCCTGTACTCACTGGAGTTTTAAAAGGATGAGGGGGGACATCATTGAAGCATACAGAATAGGGAAAGGCCTGGATAGAGTGGATGTGGAGAGGATGTTTCCACTAGTGGGAGAGTCTAGGACCAGAGGTCAGCCTCAGAATTAAAGGACGTTCCTTCAGGGAGGAGATGAGGAGGGTAGTGAATCTGTGGAATTCTTTGCCACGGAAGGCTGTGGAGGCCAAGTCAATGGATATTTTTAAGTCGAGATAGATAGTTTCTTGATTAGCACGGGTGTCAGGGGCTATGGGGAGAAGGCAGGAGAATGGGGTTGGGAGGGAGAGATAGATCAGCCATGAGTGAGTGGCGGAGTAGACGTGATGGGCCGAATGGCCTAATTCTGCGCCTATCACTTATGACCTTATGACATATGGATACCGACAGGTTCTGCAGGCTGTGAGCCCAGCCAGTCGGCTCAGATCACGAAAATCTCAAACAAATGTAGCACAGTCCAGAAATATTGGTTGCATAATGAATTATTTTCTCTGGATCCATCAGCAGTTCAGAACTTTGATCTATTAACACGAGGCAACATTTGCGGCGGTGAAATCTTGGCTCTTGATTTATTGGAAAAATTGTACTGCTATTTTTACTTTGATTCCCACTGAGTCTGTCTCAGTTTCATGCCAGCTTTCTTTAATGTCTTTAAAGTGCCCAAGAGTTACATCACCAACGTCTTGGAAGTTTGAGAGGAGGTGAATTCTGGGGCAGATGGAATCATAGGATGTCGGAAGGGTCAAATGAATCTCAGGCCACTGCTTGCATGGGTATCGAATGAGGGACTAAGATGGACATTGTCATTTGTCAACAGTGAATGTAAGTGGGCGAAGTGAAAGCAACAGGTTGAGAAGAAGAAATGTCTGAAGAAGGGTCTCGACCCGAAACGTCACCCATTCCTTCTCTCCAGTGATGCTGCCTGTCCCGCTGAGTTACTCCAGCTTTTTGTGTCTGCCTTTAGTTTAAACCAGCATCTGCAGTTTCTTCCTACACAATTGCAAGTATAATTTTCCATCACCACACAATCCTCCCGCTCACCCAGCAGCTGCTAAAGAAACCCCACACCCACATGTGCGCGTATAGAATTTGTACATTTTCCACATGACCGCACGGCTTTCCCTCGGGGCTTTGGTTTCCCCCCACATTCCAAAGGCGCGCAGGTACGAAACTTGGTGAATGCAAATGGCCCGCGACTCCTGGTGAATGGTAGGGGAGTGCTAGGTCATCTGTCATTGATGACGAGCTGACTGTGTATACTGGCTATCACATGCAACAGTGCAAGATCAAGTGTGACTGTATGTGGAGACATTACTGGGTTAGGTACTGAGTGAGGGGGGTGAGTATCAGGGGTGTAGCGAATGCTGCATCGTCTGAGACGGCTGAAGCAGTTCACAGGGTCATATAGTGAAACAGCGTTGAAACACACCCTTTGGCCCAACTTGCCCACACTGGCCAACATGTCCCAGCTACTGTACCTGCGTTTGGCCCATATCCCTCCAAACCTGTCCTATCCATGTACCTGTCTAACTGTTTCTTAAACATTGCGATAGTCCCTGTCTCAACTACCTCCTCTGGCAGCTTGTTCCATACACCCACCACTCTTTATGTGAAAAGTTACACTTCAGATTTCTATTAAATCTTTTCCCCATCACCTTAAACCTTTGTCCTCTGGTTCTTGATTCACCTTCTCTGGGCAAGAGACTGTGAGTCTACCCGATCTAGTCCTCTCATGATTTTATACACCTCTATAAGATCATCCCTCATCCCCTTGCGCTCCAAGGCAGAGTCCCGGCCTACTCAACCTCTCCCTATAGCTCACACCTGTCCCGCTTTTTACCATGGTATAGCGTCTCAAATACCTGGAGAGAGAGTAGTGAATCTGTGGAATTCCCTGCCGCAGAAGAATAAGGGGTAGGCCATTTAGGACTGAGATGAAGAAAAACTTTTTCACACAGAGAGTTGTGAATCTCTGCAATTCTCTGCCACAGAAGGCAGTGGAGGCCAATTCACTGGATGTTTTCAAGAGAGAGTTAGACATAGCTCTTAGGGCTAAAGGAAACAGGAACGGGGTACTGATTTTGGACGATCGACCATGATCATATTAAATGGCGGTGCTGGCTCGAAGGCAAAATGGCCTACGCCAGCAATTATTTTCTATGTTTCTACCTACTCATCCTCAGTGTAAGAGTACAGAATCTTTATGTCCCTGTTAGGTTGAAAGGAAATAGTAAAAATTGGAAAGAGCCATGGTTTTCAAGGGAAATTAGACACTTGTTTCGAAAAAAGAGAGATATCTACAATAATTATAGGAGGCATGGAGTAAATGAGGTGCTAGAGGAGTATAAAGAATGTAAAAAAGAATCTTAAGAAAGAAATTAGGAAGGCTAAAAGAAGATATGAGGTTGCTTTGGCAAGAAAGGTGAAAGTAAATCCAAAGGGTTTCTACAGCTATATTAATAGCAAAAGGATAACGAGGGATAAAATTGGACCATTAGAGAACCAGAATGGACAGCTATCTGCAGAGCCAAAAGAGATGGGGGAGATATTGAACAATTTCTTTTCTTCGGTATTCACCAAGGAGAAGGATATTGAACTCTGTGAGGTAAGGGAAAAAAGTAGAGTAGCTATGGAAACTATGAGATTCAAAGAGGAGGAAGTACTGACACTTTTGAAAAAATATAAAGATGGATAAGTCTCCAGGTCCTGACAGGATATTCCCTAGGACATTGAGGGAAGTTAGTGTAGAAATAGCAGGAGCTATGACAGAAATATTTCAAATGTCATTAGAAACGGGAATAGTGCCGGAGGATTGGCGTACTGCGCATGTTGTTCCATTGTTTAAAAAGGGTTCAAAGAATAAACCTAACAATTATAGACCTATTAGTTTGACGTCAGTGGTGGGCAAATTAATGGAAAGGATACTTAGAGATAATATATATAAGCATCTGGATAAACAGGGCCTGATCAGGAACAGTCAACATGGATTTGTGCCTGGAAGGTCATGTTTGACAAACCTCCTTGAATTTTTTGAAGCGGTAACTAGGGAAATTGATGAGGGTAAAAGCAGTGGATGTTGTCTATATGGATTTCAGTAAGGCCTTTGACAAGGTTCCCCATGGAAGGTTGGTTCAGAAGATTCAATGTTTGGGTGTTAAGGGCAGAGTAGCAAGATGGATTCAACAGTGGCTGAATGGGAGATGTCAGAGAGTAATGGTGGATGGCTGTTTGTCAGGTTGGAAGCCGGTGACCAGTGGGGTGCCTCAGGGATCTGTGTTGGGTCCACTGTTGTTTGTCATGTACATCAATGATCTGGATGATGGGGTGGAAAATTGGATAAGTAAGTATGCAGATGATACTAAGATAGGTGGTATTGTGGATAATGAAGTAGATTCTCAAAGTCTACAGAGAGATTTGGGCCATTTGGAAAAGTGGGCTGAAAGATGGCAGATGGAGTTTAATGCTGATAAGTGTGAAGTGCTACATCTTGGCAGGACAAATCAAAATAGGACGTACATGGTAAATGGTAGGGAATTGAGGAATGCTGTGGAACAGAGGGATCTAGGAATAACTGTGCATAGTTCCCTGAAGGTGGAATCGCATGTAGATAGGGTGGTAAAGAAAGCCTTTGGTGTGCTGGCCTTTATAAATCAGAGCATTGAATATAGGAGTAGGGAAGTAATGTTAAAATTGTACAAGGCATTGGTAAGACCAATTCTGGAGTATGGTGTACAATTTTGGTCGCCTAGTTATAGGAAGGATGTCAACAAAATAAAGAGAGTACAGAGGAGATTTACTAGAATGTTGCCAGGGTTCCAGCAACTATGTTACAGAGAAAGGTTGAACAAGTTAGGTCTTTATTCTTTGGAGCGCAGAAGGTTAAGGGGGGACTTGATTGAGGTCTTTAAAATGATGAAAGGGATAGACAGAGTTGACGTGGATAAGCTTTTCCCATTGAGGGTAGGGAAGATTCAAACAAGAGGGCATGACATGAGAATTAAGGGACAGAAGTTTAGGGGTAACGTGAGGGGGAACTTCTTTACTCAGGGGGTGGTGGCTGTGTGGAATGAGCTTCCAGCAGAGGTGGTGGAGGCAGGATCGATTTTAACATTTAAAAGTAAAGTGGATAGGTATATGGACATGAAGGGAATGGAGGGGTATGGTCTGAGTGCAGATAGATGGGACTAGGGGAAAACAAATGGTCGGCACGGACTGGAAGGGCCGAGAGGGCCTGTCTCCGTGCTGTAACTGTTATATGGTTATATGGTTATATGCTCAGTTATGAGTCCACTCATCCACACATTAGTACCCCTCGAGTCTTCAAAACAGCCCGAGTGAGTGATTGCTCCTCTGGATGTATTTACAAGGTTGCACAAGATGGCTATCCACGCATCTCGCCACCTGCAACGAACTTTGGAGAGGGTGGTAGGCAGAGTGATGCCAGCCAGATATGAGGAGGAACATTAAAGGGCATTTGTAGCCTGTAGAATGGAAGCTGAAGATGTCATAATACAAGATTAATACAGACTTTGATGGGTTCTGGCACGGCAGTTTCTCCCTGTGTGAAAAGATGCTTTGAAAGGGCACTAACTCGATCTACATCCTCGGCAAGGCCAGCAGCATATTCAAGGACGAGTTGCACCCTGGCCATTCCCTCTTCTCCCTCTCCCATCGGGCAAAATATATAGAAGTGTGAAAACGGACTCCTCCAGATTCAGGGACAGTTTCTTCCCAACTGAATCATCCTACCACAACCAGAGAGCGGTGCTGAACTACTATCTACCTCATTGGTGACCCTCAGACTATCCTTGATCGGATTTTGCTGTCTTTACCTTGAACTAAACTTTATTCCCTATCATGTATCTATACACTGTAAATGGCTCGATTGTAATCATGTATTGTCTTTCTGCTGACTGGATAGCCCGCAACAAAAGCTTTTCACTGTACCTCGGTACAGGTGACAACAAACTAAGGTAGACACAAAATGGTGGAGTAACTCAACGGGTGAGGCAGCATCTATGAACGGGCAACGTTTCGGGTCGAGACCCTTCTTCAGACAATAAACAAAACTGAACTACACTGGGTGTGTATTGCCGAGGATGACGTGGATGAGAAGGCAGTCCCCATACTGTTCCAGTGCAGCATTTGAGCAGCTCGATGACACAAGCTGGCATTGAAACCCATTTGATACCATGGCAAACGCTGCTGCTAAGTTGTCCCTCTGGCTCATGGGTTTCTCGCACATATCATCCTTTAAGCGTTCCAGGGAATCTCTCCAACCATTCCACCTCGTCCTGCTAAGCAGCACATTGCAGGAATAAGTGTTTAGTGACAGGAGCAGCCAGGAGAGGAATGGGGAGGCTGAGCAGGCCTCCATTCTCAAGGAGGAGGGTGTGAGCAGCAGAGGTCATTGGGCACGTCGGCACAAATGACACAAGTAGGACAATGGATGAGGTCCTGCAGACTGAAGATTGGGAGTTCTCCATGTCCTCTGGTCCTCGATTGCCCTACCTTTTAGTTTATTTTTTAGTTTAGAGATACAGCGCGGAAACCCACCGGGACCGCTCCGAACAGCGGTCCCCGCACATTAACACTATCCAATATCCACTAGGGACAACTTTTACATTTACCAAGCCAATTAATCTGCAAACCTGTACGTCTTTGGAGTGTGGGTGGAAACCGAAGATCTCGGAGAAAACCGACGCAGGTCACGGGGGGGGGAGAGAACGTACAAACCCCGTACAGACCAGCACCGGTAGTCGGGATTGAACCCGGGTCTCCGGCGCTGCATTGGCCGTAAGGCAGCAACTCTCCCGCTGCGTCACCGTGCCGCCCCTGTGGGCGAGAGATTCTGTGCATCTACCCGATGCATTCCTCATGATTTTATACACCTCTGTAAGATCTAAAGGTTAAAATGCAGGACCTCCAGGGCGGTGAACATTGGATCACTACCAGGGTGCCAGTGTGGGCAGCAGCAGGAAGGTAGGGCTGATCAATACGTGGCTGAGGAGTTGGTGCAGGGAAAAGGGATTCAGGCTTTTGGATCGTCGACGTCTCCGCTGGGGCAGTGGTGACCTGTACAAGAGGGATGGGTTGCACTTGAACTGGAGGGGAACCAATATCCTAGCAGGGAGGTTTGCTGGTGTTACCCAGGTGGGTTTAAACTAGAATGGCAATGCTGTGGGAATCCGAGCAACAGGCCCTGGCATCACATTTCTGTGCAAATTTGAGTACATGGGATTCGTGATGGTCACTTCCATTGTGCATTGGAAATAGTTCAAATTCTTTGACAGTGAAAGAGTTTGCAAATAGGTATGCAGATAATTTGGGAATGCAGCTGTTAGGGTCATAGTGTCAGAGGACAAAGCAGCACAGAATCAGGCTCTATCTGCCCACCCCAATCATGGAAGGCCCCATTGAACTGCATTTGGCACAAAACCCTCAACACCTTTCCTATCCATACATCTGTCCAAAAGTCGTGATTGTATCCACTTCTACAGTTTCCTCTGGCAGCTCATTCCAGCTACTTTCGGAGTGAAACATTGCCCCTGAAATCCCTCTCAAACCTCCCCTCCCTTATCTTCAAGCCCCTGTCCCACTTTCACGACCTATTTGGTGACCTCTGCCGAGTTTGCCCTTGACTCATACTCGCAGCATGGTCGCCACGAGGTTGTAGGAGGTCTTCGTAACTCTTCCTCATGCTCGTGAGTGGTCTCCGCGTACTCGTTGCCTCAAGTAGGTCGCGGCGTTTTTTACAGCCTGATAAAAAATGTCCACGAGTAAAAAAAAGGTCGGCATGGAAAAAATTGATACATTTTAGGTAGGTCGTAGGTAGGTTGTAATAGGTCGTGATCGTAGTCGTAGGTGGTCGTAGGTCGGTAACTGGCCCGAGAAAAAAAATGCAAACATGACGTCATTTTATCATGTGATCATTTTCCACTCGTAGCTAATCGTAGTTGGTCTTAGATGAGGAAGACTGAGGTTGAAGGGGGTTGTTGGAGGTCGTAGACATAGTCGTAGGAGGTATTTCACTTCGGCGAGTCAACACGACCTTAACATTTTTTTCAACTAGGATCTTCTAAACTCGTGGATTAGGTTGTGCAAGTGGGACAGGCCCTTAAGCCTATGCCCTCTTGTTTTAGACTCCTTTACCATGGAGACAGCATTCCCTGTATCCATGCTCCACGTGATCTTGTACATCACAATAAGGACATCCTCAGCCTCCTGCACTCCAAAACAAAATGTAGCAGCCTTTACAAGCCTCTCCCTACAACTCATATCCACATACATCCTGATGAATCTCTTCTGCATTCTTTCCAACTCAGTGCTGAGGAAGGGTCTCGACACAAAACATCACCTATTCCTTTTCTCTAGAGATGCTGTCTGACCTGCTGAGTTACTCAAGCATCTTGTACCTGCCTTCTCACTTTTCTATAGCTGGTTGACCAGACTGCACACAGTTCTCCATGTGTGGTGTCCTCGATGGCTCGTACAGTTGCATCATGATGGGTGCCAGCTACCCTTCCAAATGAAGGGTGTGTGACAAACGACTTCTTCACTATATTGTCCAGCTAATGGCCACTTTTTAGCAATACTCTCCAGGGTTACACTATTTACTGTGTCAATCCTGCCCAGGTTTGGCAAGGTGCACCACCTCACACTGGTCAGAGTTAGATTCCATTTGCCATTCCCTGGCCCACCATCCCAACTGATCCAGATCCTGTTGTAAACCTAAGATAGACACACAATGCTGGAGCAACTCAGTGGGTCAGGCAGCATCACTGGGAAGAAGGAACAGGTGACATTTCGGGTCGAGACCCTTCTCTGGACAGCCTGAGGAAGGGCCTCGACCTGAAACATCACCTATCCCTTCCCTCCAGAGATGCTGCCTGACCCGCTGAGTTACTCCAGCATTTTGTGTCTATCTCCAGTATAAACCAGCATCTGCAGTTCCTTCCAACACGTGTTGTAAACCTAGATAGGATCTACACTGTCTACTACCACACCAACTATTGTATCACCTTCAAATGTACTACATTGTAAATACATTGTCATCCAAATTATTAATGTATGTAACAAACAGCAGTGGACTCCACACTGACTGCTGCGGCACTTCACTGGTACCAGAACTCCGATGTGAAAACAACCTTCCATAACTGCCCTTTGACTCCGAATCAGAATTGGAATTGTACTTTAGTTGCCAAGTATGTTTTGCAACATACGAAGAATTTCATTGGCCAGGTCAGTCATACAAATAAAATGCGACGGAACACACAAAACACATTTTCACATGAACATCCACCACAGTGCCTCCTCCACATTCCTCACTGTGATGGAGGGCGAAATAAAGTTCAAGTCTCTTTCCTTTGTTCTCCCGCGGTCGAGGGCCTCGAGTCCTCTGACGGGACGATCTTGACTCCCGTAGCCAGTGGCGTTTTGGCCCTCCGCGTCGAGGCAATCAGCTCCTGCCTTGGGGGGATGTCAGCTCCCCCGTGGTGGACGATCGAACCTCGCGTCGGGCCACATAGATAGCAATGATCGTTATCAAAAATTGCAGCAGGATGTTGTTCGGTTGGGCAGATGGGCTGAGGTCAGGTTAAAAGAGTTCAATACAGATAAGTGCGAGGTGTTGCTCACGGGCAAAAATGGAAGTCAAATCAGGGCAGGACATTCACAGTGAATGGCAGGGACCTGGGAGTGTTGAGGAGCAGAGGGATGGATCTAGGACTGGAGTACATAGTTCCTTGAAAGGGTGTGATAGGTAGATAGAGTTGTCAAGAAGACCTTTGGCAAATTGGCCTTCGTCAGTCAGAATGTTGAGTGTAGAATAGTGTTGAGTATAGAAGCTGGTAGGGTATGGTACACTTGTGCAAGACATTGGCGTGTCCATATTTGGAATATTGTGTTCAATTTTGGTCACCCTGTTATAGGACAGATGTTGTAAGCCGGAAAGATCGCAGACAAGATTTACAAGGTTGTTGCCAGGATTTGGAACCCTGAGCTATCAGGAGAGGTTGAGCAAGCGAGGACGTTATTCAGTGGAGCGTAGGGGAATGAATGAGGGGTGATCACATGTGTCAGATCATGAGGGGAACCAATCATGTAAATGCTCAGACCTTTCACCCAGAATAGGGGTACCAAGAACCAGAGGGCACAGGTTTGAGGTGAGGCGGGAAAGATTTAATAGGAACCTGGGGAGCAACGTTTTACCACAGGAAGGGCTGTGGGTAAATGGAATGAACTGCCAGAGGAGGTAGTTGAGGCTGGTACAATCACAACCTTTAAATACTTTTTGCAGGTACATGGATAGGAAATATTTAGAAGGATATGGGCCAAATGCAGGCAGGTGGGACTAGTGTAGATGGGGCATCTTGGTTGGCATGGGCAAGTTGGGCCGAAGGGCCTGTTTCCATGCTGTATCACTCTATGTCTGTGAGTCCATATAGACAATGTCTGCTGTCATGTCCTTGTCAATCCATTTGGTGACCTCTTCAAAAAATGATCTGATTTATGAGACATGATTTCCCATGCACAAAACAGTGCTGACTATCAGTCCACGCCTGTTAAAATGCTGATAGATCTTGTCCCTGAGGAACCTTTCCACAATGTTTTCACCACTGACAGGCTCACAAACCTGTAGTTCCCTGGCTTGTCCTTGATACTCTTATTAAATAATGGTACAACATTCACCACCTTCAGTCTTGCAGAACTTCACCTGTGGCTGAAGATGATGCAAATATCTCTGCAATGGCCTTTCTTTTGTACTCTCCAGCATCCAAGAGTTCAAGAGAGTTTATTGTCATGTGTTCCTGATAGGACAATGGAATACTTGCTTGGCTTTAGCACACCAGAACATAGTAAGCGCGAATACTGAACAGATCAGTGTGTCCATATACCATTATATAAATATATACACACATGAACAAATAAACTGATAAAGTGCAAATAAACAGAGAATGAGCTATCAGAGTTTTGTCCGAGCCGAGTTTAATAGCTTGATGGCTGTGGGGTAGCTATTCCTGAACCTGGTTGTTGCAATCTTCAGGCTCCTGTACCTTCTACCTGAAGGTAGTGGGGAGATGAGTGTGTGGCCAGGGTGGTGTGGGTCCTTGATGATGCTGCCAGCCTTTTTGAGGCAGCGACTGTGATAGATCCCCTCGATGGACGGGAGGTCAGAGCCGATGATGGACTGGGCAGTGTTTACTACTTTTTGTAGTCTTTTCCGCTCCAGGGCACTCAAGTTGCCGAACCAAGCCACGATGCAACCAGTCAGCAAGCTCTCTACTGTGCACCTGTAGAAGTTAGAGAGAGTCCTCCTTGACATACCGACTCTCCGTAATCTTCTCAGGAAGTAGAGGCGATGATGTGCTTTCTTTTTGATTGCATCTGTGTTCTCGGACCAGGAAAGATCTTCAGAGATATTCATGCCCAGGAATTTGAAGCTCTTGACCCTTTCCACCATCGACCTGTTGATATAAACGGGACTGTGGGTCCCCATCCTCCCCCTTCCAAAGTCCACAATCAGTTCATTGGTTTTGCTGGTGTTGAGGGCCAGGTTATTGTGCTGGCACCATTTGGTCAGTCGGTCGATCTCACTTCTGTACTCTGACTCGTCCCCATCAGTGATACGTCCCACAACAGTGTCGTCGTCAGCGAACTTGATGATGGAGTTCGCTCTATGATCGGCTACGCATTCATGAGTATAGAGTGAGAACAGCAGGGGGCTGAGCACGCAGCCTTGAGGTGCTCCCGTGCTGATTGTTATCGAGGCTGACACATTTCCACCAATACGAACTGACTGTGGTCTGTGAATGAGGAAGTCGAGGATCCAATTGCATCCAATCCAAGGGTAGATCCAATAAGGTTTTAGGATGTGGGATTTATCAAATCATTATGTGCTTTAAAAACACCAGTGCCTCATCTTTGGTGATTTGCATATAATCTACAACATCCCAACTACCATGCCTCAATTCCTTAGCTTCCATGATTCCCCTCTCTCTTAAAACGGATGAGTCATTTAATTCATTTAATATCTCCCTTGTCTCTTTAAGGCGACCCATTCTTTCCCAAGCCACTCTTTACTCTTAATACAGTGGCTTGCAAAAGTTTTCGTACCCTTTGAACTTTCCGCAATTTGTCACGATACAACCACAAACGTAAATGTATTTTATTGAGATTTTATGTGATAGACCAACACAACGTGGCGCATAATTGTGAAGTGGAAGGAAAATGATACATTGTTTTCAAATTTTTTTACAAATAAAAAACTGAAAAGTGTGGCATGCAAAAGTATTCAGCCTCCTTTCCTCTGATACCCCTAAATAAAATCCAGTGCAACCAATTGACTTCAGAAGTCACCCAATTAGTAAATAGAGTCCACTTGTGTGTAATCTAATCTCAGTATAAATACAGCTGTTCTGTGAAGGCCTCAGAGGTTTGTTAGAGAACATTAGTGAACAAACAGCATCATGAAGCCCAAGGAACACACCAGTCAGGTCAGGGATAAAGTTGTGGAGAAGTTTAAAGCAGGGTTAGGTTATAAAAAAATATCCCAAGCTTTGAACATCTCACGGAGCACTGTTCAATCCATCATCCGAAAATGGAAAGCACAACTGTACCAAGACATGGTAGACTGCGCACTTTAACTACCTTGCCAACATGTGCCGCACATGATCTGCACCAGTGCGCAGGCGCAGACCCGCCGGCAACAACCCCAAGTGAGTACTGCATTTAACCCCATTTGTTACGGACAGGCCGGGCAAGGAGAGCATTGATCAGAGAAGCAGCCAAGAGGCCCATGGTAACTCTGGAGGAGCTGCAGAGATCCACAGCTCAGGTGGGAGAATCTGTCCACAGGACAACTATTAGTCGTGCACGCCTTTATGGGAGAGTGGCAAGAAGAAAGCCATTGTTGAAACAAAGCCATAAGAAGTCCCGTTTGCAGTTTGCCACAAGCCATGTGGGGGACACAACAAACATGTGGAGGAAGGTGCTCTGGTCCGATGAGACCAAAATTGAAGTTTTGGCCTAAATGCAAAACGCTATGTGTGGCGGAAAACTAACACTGCAAATCACCCTGAACACACCATCCCCACTGTGAAACATGGTGGTGGCAGCATCATGCTGTGGGGATGCTTTTCTTCAGCAGGGACAGGGAAGCTGGTCAGAGTTGATGGGAAGATGGATGGAGCCAAATACAGGGCAATCTTGGAAGAAAACCTGTTAGAGTCTGCAAAAGACTTGAGACTGGGGTGGAGGTTCACCTTCCAGCAGGACAACGACCCTAAACATACAGCCAGAGCTACAATGGAATGGCTTAGATCAAAGCATATTCATGTGTTAGAATGGCCCAGTCAAAGTCCAGACCTAAATCCAATTGAGAATCACTGGCAAGACTTGAAAATTGCTGTTCACAGACGCTCTCCATCCAATCTGACTGAGCTTGAGCTATTTTGCAAAGAAGAATGGGCAAAAATGTCAGTCTCTAGATGTGCAAAGCTGGTAGAGACATACCCCAAAAGATTTGCAGCTGCCATTGCAGCGAAAGGTGGTTCTACAAAGTATTGACTCAGGGGGGCTGAATACTTTTACACGCCACACTTTTCAGTTTTTTTATTTGTAATAAAATTTGGAAACCATGTATCATTTTCCTTCCACTTCACAATTATGCACCTCTTTGTGTTGGTCTATCACATAAAATCAATAAAATACATTTACGTTTGTGGTTGTAACGTGACAAAATGTGGAAAAGTTCAAGTGGTATGTAAATTTTTGCAAGCCACTGTATATCTCTAGAACAGGGGTTCCCAACCTTTTTTGTCCCATTTACCCCTGGTAACTTAGATAGCACATAGCAATGTTATTTCACTTATTTATGAACAACTAATAATGAACAGATACAAAGATGTACAAATGATGTTCACCAAATTTACCCCCTGGATAGGTGAAATTTACCCCATGTTGGGAACCTTTGCACTAGATTCTCTAAGGATTGCAGGCTGCACAATTGCTTGTCCTCGTGGTGTCCTCTGACACTTATAATCATGCAGGGATTTGCTTGATTCTCACTGTCAAAATCTGACTTGTGCCTCTGTCTTCTTCCCTCCAACCCTTCAACATCTCGTCAACCCGGGTTCCCTCAACGTACCAGCCTTGCCCTTTTCCCCAAATAGGGAATTAATTGCTGCCCCTGTAACCATGCTATTTCTGACTGTAAAGAGATACTGTATAATCAATATTATTTTCATCGTCTTAAACTTGACTTCTTCCTGCTCCTTGATATTGACCTTGGACGCACCTGAACTCATCTTTAACACCATGTCCTCATTAAACTTATCCCACCAGCCCTGTCATTTGCACGCACTCAAAATTCTTAAATTATTTCCATGACCTTGATTCACTTTACCTTGGTGAACTTCTACCAATTCTACCTACCCTTTTTCTACCCTTTCTATCAAGCTGGAAAGGGTACAGAGAAATTTTACGAGGATGTTGCCAGGGCCACAGGGTCTGAACTATAGGGAGATGTTGAGTAGGCTCGGACTCTACTCCTTGGAAGATGAGGGGTGATCTTATAGAGGTGTATAAATTCATGAGAGGAATAGACTGGGTAGATGCACAATCTCATGCCCAGAGTAGGTGAATCAAGGACCAGAGGACATAGGTTTAAGGTGAAGGGGAAAATATCGATTAGGCATCTGAGGGGTAACCATTTTTTACACGAAGGGTGGTGGGTGTATGGAACAGGCTGTCAGAGGAGGTAGTTGAGGCAGGAACTAACCCAATATTTAAGAAACAGTTAGACTGGTACATGGATAGGACAGGTTTGGAGGGATATGGACCAAACACGGGCAGTTGGGACTAGTGTGGCTGGGACATTTTTGGCCAGTGTGGGCAAGTTGGGCCGAAGGGCCTGTTTCCACTGTATCACTCTACGATTATGACTCTAATTGATTTCTTAAGTGTACACTCATGTGGGGATTTGCTTGATCCTCACTGCCAAAAACATGACTTACGCCTACGTCTTTTCCCCATCCAATCCCTCAACATCTCTTGTCAACCAGGGTTCCCTCAACTTACCAGCCTTGCCCTTTGCCCAAACAGGGAATTCATTGCTGCCTCTGTAAACTTGCTATCTCACTTTTGAAAGCCTCTCACTTGCCAGCCATCCCCTTAACTGCAAACATCTCCCAATCAATCTCGGCACGTTCATGCCTCATGCCAACTAACTCACCCCTGCCCAATCTAAGACTCTAACTTGTGGGCCGGTCGTATCCTCCTCCACAACTACACAACTAAACAACCAATTAGAATGGAGTAGAGGAAACACTTTTTCTCACAGAGAGTGGTGAGTCTGTGGAATTCTCTGCCTCAGAGGGCGGTGGAGGCCGGTTCTCTCGATGCTTTCAAGAGAGAGCTAGATAGGGTTCATAAAAATAGTGGGGTCAGGGGATATGGGGAGAATGCAGGAACGGGGTACTGATTGGGGATAATCAGCCATGATCACATTGAATGGCGGTGCTGGCTCGAAGGGCCGAATGGCCTACTCCTGCACGTATTGCCGATTGTCTATTGTCTATTTAAAATAGAATCCATAGAGTTATGATTCCCCATTCTGTTGCTGATGAGGATGTCATTTTTTTGCCCATTTCTGGTGGGATGAGAAGATGCTGAAGGTCTTGGTTTTGAACCACTTTGCAGCCTATATAATACTACCCGGTAAGCAGTTTTAGGATGTTGACCCAGACAGTGAGGCAATGTATGTACCACATAAGGCTTCTGTGTAACTTAAAGGTGACTGTGCCCCTGATTAAATGTTTATCTCTGCTTGCTTGGTTTTCACCATCTCCCAGCTGACAATGATCTATTCCAAAGGTTCCTTCATCCCCATCCCCTTTGATGTCTCGTTTTCACACCTTAAACTTCCTTATCTGTATCTCCCTCCCCTGACCCTCCATCTGAAGAAGGGTCTCGACCCCAAACGTCCCATTCCTTCTCTCCAGCAGGAAGTCCCAGCTGAGCTACTCCAGCATTTTGTGCCTATTAAAAATGACAGCGTTCTCACGCAGTTTCTGCACTAGTCCTTCCAGATTTAGATTGTCACGGGTTTGCTGCTGTGGCCTTAACAATCGGATGCTTCAGTTGCGACTGGGTGATCTGCTCATGTTTATTTTCTGTTTGGGGCTGATACATTTGAATGGCGTCTTTGACCACTTCAGGAAGCAATTCAAAACTAACCATGTTGATGTGGGAATGTAGGACTTGGATAAGTAATTGAAGGGGATGAAAAAACTTGCAGGGCTGGGAAAGGTGCCAGGAAATGGGATTAACCGGATTGGTGTCCATTGCATGGCTACAGCTCAGCGATTCTATAATTACATGACACTATCAGATTAGACCAGGCGAGGTTTCAATCACACTCTGCACTTTATCAGCCAACTCTCAGCGCACGAGAGCAGTCAGATGCCTAATGCCAGGAACTGCTGCCATCATTTCCTATCTCTTCCACAGTTTTATAGCCTTGTCCATTTCATAACTGAGTGAATTGACGAGAACGTCTGATATTTATGAACAATGCGCTGTGTGAGAAAGTCTGGTTATTATTGTTGCTTAAGGTGAAAGCAACATGTAATGGCCATTAACCCATTACGAGTACTTATGAGTCTGAAGAAGGGCCTCGACCCGAAACGTCGCCTATTCCTTCGCTCCATATCCCGCTGCCTCACCCACTGAGTCCCTCCAGCTTTTTTGTCTACCTTCGATTTTTCCAGCATCTGCAGTTCTTTCTTAAACATGAGGGCTTATTGATGTCTTTGCTGCTGCAGAACTAATTTACAAATTAGAATTTTAACACATCTGCGAATTATTTTAAAATTCTGTACAGTTTAGCACCTAGTTTATGTTTGGTTTACACGGCATTGGAGTATTTCATCTCCAAATCATCATTTGGATGCTCCAGGAATGATTAAAATGTTTGTTTCGAACTTCCTGCTTGCTGTTGTGATAATTCAAGGGTGGCAGGTGGCACAGCGGTAGAGTTGCTGCCTTACAATGTCAGAGACCCGGGTTCAATCCCGACTACGGGTGCTGTCTGTACGGAGTTTGTACGTTCTCTCCGTGAGCGCATGCGTTTTCTCCGAGATCTTCAGTTTCCACCCACATTCCAGAGATGTACAGGTTTGTATAATTGGCTTGGGATAAATGTAAAATTGGCCATAGTGTGTGTTGGATAGTGTTAATGTGCGGGGATCGCTGGTCAGCGAGGACCCGATAGACCGAAGGGCCTATTTCCGCCCTCTATCTCTACTCTAAACTAATTCTTCAGTTTAGTAGCTGCATCACTGGTGCCAAGTGGCAGAGATTCCTTAAATTGGTTTTATTAGGAATCTGAGGGGTAATGTTTTCACACTAAGGGTGGTGGATGTATGGAACAAGTTGCCAGAGGAGGTAGTTAAGGCAGGTTGCATGGATAGGACAGGTTTGGAGGGATATGGTCCAAACGCGGGCAGGTGGAACTAATGTAGCTGGGACATGTTGGCTGGTGTGAGCAAGTTGGGCCGAAGGGCCTGTTTCCACACCGTATCACTCTATGACTCCAGGTGCCTGGTGGTAAGTAATGTTGGGAAAGGAAAAATCCATCCCATCAGATCTTTGTGGCAGTTTTCTTCGATGTCTGTCCTGAGCGCCTTTAGACCACTGTAGGAGCAGGGTCCGTAATGTTGGCAAGGTCCTGGGTTTCAGTTATTTTCTTTGCTGCATTGGCTGACGTTGCCCATGGAACTAATGTGATCTTGTTGTAGCTGGACTTGGGAATGGAAAATGAAGCGGGGGGGGGGGGGGGGGGGCGGGGGGGGGGGGTTCACTAAGCATGTGCTTAGCAATATTTAGCTGATAGGTCATGGCACCAGGAACTCTGCTTTCATCACAACACAACACCACCAGGACACAATAATGGAGAGGAAATGAAAATATTGGCCAAAAGAACATCTTAATTACACATCAGGGGCCATTCTGCACGTCTCTGAGCCAATAAATTAACACAATCAGCATCCCAAAAACCAGCTTTTCTGGTCATTATCACATTTCAGCTGGATGGAGTCTGCTGAACACAGATTAGCCACATTGTCCTTGATTATACTGGCCGCACTTCACAAGCAACTTCATTGGCTTTGGCTCATCTTGAGATCATGAAAGACATCACATTAATGCGAGTCTTCCTTTCAATTACAATTTTCTTGCTTGTTATGCATTATTAAAAATGTATTCAGATTCAGAGAAAGCAATCAATGGACGACACTGCATCAGTGGAAACGAGTCGATCGAGGACTTTATCTCTCCACATCACCATCTATATCTCTCGTTTCCCTTATCGCCAATCAGTCTGAAGAAGGGCCTCGACTTGAAACGTCACCCATTCCTTCTCTCCAAAGATGCTACCTTTCCCCGCTGAGTTACTCCAGCTTTTTGTGTCTATCTTCAATCGAGGTCTTTGATGAATGTTAAAATTTCATATTTGATATTTTTCTTGTTAAAAATATGCAGATTTATGAAATTATAATGAAATTCAACATCAAAGGATGGCTTTGAATGTTTAATTCTGTAGTCCTAAAACCTGCATAAACTAAACTATGGATATAACGATGAATGCATCTCTGCTGTATTTTCATTGAGGGACTGTGTTTCGAGGCAGCCTGCATTATAGAGATGGCTGCTCCAGCCAGAGACACCGGTGCATCCCCAGAGCATGCCCTCATTTGGGCTTCGACTCTCATGGACATGTCTTGTGATTCAAATGTATGTCAACAAAATGCCACGAAAGACAGTAAATCCCCACAAATTCAATTAATAAAAATCCCCACTTAATAAAAATAGTTGGACAATCTGCCAACAACCGTTTACATTTCTTGAGCAGGTAGGCAACAGGATGCTGCGAACATTTCAGGCCCCAGGCAATTGTTTTAACTGGCGCTACGCTTCATTGTGGGAGACTGATGATGTCAGTCATTTTCATTATCTTTCCTTTGAAAGCAAACTTAACCTGGAGACCCAGATGGTCCAGGAATTCAAAACTTCAATTGCCCTTCAGCCTTTGACAGCAGATTCCAACGTCAACCAATGGAATGGGAAACATCCTTGTTCGGAAACGGTGGCGCAGCGGTAGAGTTGCTGCCTTACAGCGAATGCAGCGCCGGAGACCCAGGTTCGATCCCGACTACGGGCGCTGTCTGTACGGAGTTTGTATGTTCTCCCCGTGACCTGCGTGGGTTTCCTCTGAGATCTTCGGTTTCCTCTCACATTCCAAAGATGTACAGGTCTATAGGTTGATTGGCTTGGTAAATGTAAAAATTGTCCCTAGTGGGTGTAGGATAGTGTTAATGTGCGGGGATCGCTGGTAGGTACCGACCCAGTGGGCCGAAGGGACTGTTTCTGCGCTGTATCTTTAAACTAAACTAAGCTAAACTATGAGACGTCAGGGGTGTCAGGGGTTATGGGAGGAAGGCAGGAGAATGGGGTTGAGGGGGAGTTAGATCAGCCATGATTGAATGGCGGAGTAGATTTGATGACCTAGTTTTGGCCAATCACTTATGGACATGAACTAAAGAATGAGATATTGGGATCAAATGTGGACTGGGTCAGACATCTATGTAGCCATGAAGAAATGTATAACTGATAGGGCCCTTGTCAGCACAGATGGGCTCCTCATCTCTCATGGAGAGGAACTAGTATTTAGTTGCTTTGGTCAATAATATTGGTGTACTTAGTCACAGAGTCATAGAGTGATACAGTGTGGAAACAGGCCCTTCGGCACAACTTGCCCACACCGGCCAACAATGTCCCAGCTGCACTAGCCCCACCTGCCCGCTTTTGGCCCATATCCCTCCAAACTTGTCCTCTCCATGTACCTGTCTAACTGTTTCTTAAACGTTGAGATAGTCCCTGCCTCAACTACCTCCTCCGGCAGCTCGTTCCATACACCCACCATCCTCTGTGTGAAAAAATTACCCCTCAGATTCCTACTAAATCTTTTTCTCTTCACCTTAAACCTATGTCCTCTGGTCCTCAATTCCCCTACTCTGGGCAAGAGACTCTGTGCATCTACCACATCTATTCCTCTCATGATTTTATACATTACATTCTAGAAGGACCTAGTGTTAGCTTTGGTTGCTTTGGGGTGTCAAGCTTTTACTTTATTGCCATTTGGTATCATTTTTAACCAGCAGTTATGAGAGTTAAACTGGCTTATTCCACTAACAGCAATTGGCTATCAGTTCTATCATCTGGCAAGGTTTGCGCTGTTGAAATTTGTTGGGGCCTATGTCTTTAGCCAACAATAAATGAGGCCAATTTATTTCTTCAAACTGTGTTGCTACATCAGAAATACAAACTGGAAAGTTTACTAAAACAAATAGAGTGAATTCAAAACCCTGAAAATGTGATCATTTTCTGCTATGGTTTCTGGTTACTTACAACTAGTAAGCATAAATAGATCCATTTATTCAAATAGTAATGGGAGACATATTTTTGGAAGAATTCAGCACAAGGAGATGTGTCTCAGATAAACCAGTAAGATCTTGCTGAACTCCAGTTCCCCTTCTGTGGGCCCTAATTAGCCGTCACAAGTGGCTTGGTGGTAAATGATGCTGCTTGCAGTTTCCTGAGCGCATTGTGACTCTTTCAAGCAAGGGCTGAGGTGTGGTCTAGGTGGAGGACGTGCGTAGTGACAGAAATGTAGCTCTTCCCAAAAATGTAGTAGCAAAAAAACAAAACGCAGTGCCACAACTCAGTTTGAGAAAGAATCGGCATTATTTCCATTGCATAGTTTTTGAATTTGAAGTACCTACACTACAGGAGAAATGGACTCTTCCAATGCTGCAACATTGACTTGGGCTTTGTGTTTCCTGTCGATTGTTACAGGTACTGTGACTAGAGTTTATTTAACAACTTTATGAACCCGCATGATGTAGAATAATGAAATTTGTCTAATTGTCACATGGAACAAACTCCCATTCGGATGCTTGGCTTGCGATTTTAGCTGCTGATATCAAATGAATTCGGCACTTCACTGCTTAGGCCTTCGATGCAGACTTTTGTTTGAGCTATGTACAGAAGGAATGTCGCATCTGAAAGTTCGTCTTGTAATAATTGATTGCAGAAGATGGATTTATAGTAAATACAGAGAAATATCCTTGTTCTGTTTTGGGCACAAGAGAACCTTATTCTCTTTTGCGGACTGCCGAGCGGGTTATAAAGCTTGTGAAGATCACTTCCAGTGATATTACTTTCTCGTGTAGGAAGGAACTGCAGTTGCTGGTTTAAACCGAAAGTAGACACAAAAAGCTGGAGTAACTCAGCGGGGCAGGCAGCATCTCTGGAGTGAAGGACTGGGCGACATCTCGGGCTGAGACCCTTCTTCAGACTGAGTGTCAGGGGACAGGGACACAAGAGATGTAGGCGGTGATATCGAGAGATATCGAACAAATGAATGAAAGATATGCAAAAAAGTAACAATGATCGAGGAGGCTGTCCATTGTTGGCTGTGGGCGAGGTGATAACGAGACAATGAAACTCACAAGGACGACAGTGAAACTACTCCAATGACTTGGGTGGGGGAGGGACTGAGAGAGAAGGGATGCAAGGGTTACTTGAAGATAGAGAAATCAATATTCATACCGCTGGGGTGTAAGCTGCCCAAGTGGAGTATGAGGTGGTGTTCCTCGAATTTGCGTTTGGCCTCACTCTGACAGTGGAGGAGGCCCAGGACAGGAATGGGAGGGGGAGTTAAAGTGTTCAGCAACCGGGAGGTCACCTTAACTGCATTTAAAGTAACGGCAAAATACTGCGGCTTTTTGTGTCTATCTTCGATATTACCTTCTCGTTACTCTCAGGAACTGGATACTTAGAATGCTTTTATAGGAAGGATTGTGTAGAAAACATTGAGTTATTAAAAATAATCTTTTCTCTATGTATTTTGTGAAAATTGCCAGATCCAAATATAAAAAAATATCGACCACACAATTAACCACGACAGAAATGGCAGGAATAATGTTTAAAATAAAGTGAACATTAAGATTCACTCTATCTGATTTAACTTTCACTTAAGTACCGTATTTCCCGGTAAAGAAGACGCACCCCCATTTTGAGTTGCTAAATTTTGAAAAAAAAGTGGTGCGACGGGATCAAGAGTTTGGTTCAAGGAGGCAATGAGGACCGGGGAGCCTCCATCCTCGCCTGTCCCACAATGTGCTGTGAGGTTTAGGTCTGAGGGACGGGGACTTCCTGGCTCAAGGAGATCACATAACATGGAGAGAGAGAGAGAGAGAGAGAGAGCCCAGGACGGAGCAGCCAGCGTTCCACCAAGTAGCTACCCGCCAACCACCACCTCCACCGGTTGCGCCTGGCAGTCGGGCCGGCAGAAGGCGCGGTCCGGTCCCGGCAGCCGCTCGCAGCCACCCGAGCTACTGAGTGAGTGAGTGAGTTACTGGCATGATCCCCGACCCCCTCCTTCTCAACGCTCCTGCCCTCCCCGCAACTTTACCTCTGGCAGCCCAGCCAAGTTTGCTACTTTGTGCAGCCCAGGTTGTGCTGCCCCAGGCCAGACTCCCCACACACCCCCAGCCGCTTCCCACTCCACACAGTTCCAGGGCTGTAAGGCGTGGCAGGTTCCGCAGAGCAGTCGCTACGAGAGTGCCATTGCTTGGCCAACTCCACTCCAGCGGACGGCTACTGTCCCGGCGGAAAGCTGCTCCGTCTTCCCGCGCTGGGGACTGGACCCGAGTCCTGGTAGAGTGTCACCATCAGCAAAGTGTCTGCAAGGGTGACACTCGACCTAGCCACCCAGCCAGAGAATGTAAACCAGCCGCCAGCAATGGGGGATAGACTTGGCTATTCCCCAGTACAGTAAAGAAGTCTGTCTTTGTTGGCTAACAACCTAACCTTCGGCCTCCAAGACGCAGGTAAATATTCGAGCCTTATTTTATAAAATAGCGTCTTCTTCGGCGGGAAATACGGTAGTTGTTATTTGGCTTCTGTTGTATCTTGATGTCGGAGCTCTTCCTTTAAGTTCCAAGTTTACAGAAAACAAATGGTATAATGGTAGGATGTTTAAGAAGGAACTGCAGATGCTTGAAAATCGAAGGTAGACAAAAATGCTGGAGAAACTCAGCGGGTGCAGCAGCATCTGAAGAATGGTCCCGGCATGAAATGTCACCTCCCCACCCTCGTCAATCCCGGCATGAAATGAAATAGGCAACGTTTCGGGTCGAAACCCTTCTTCAGACTGATGTAGGATGGGGGCGGGGAGAAGAAAGGAGGGGGTCGGGAGAAGAAAGGAAGAGGCGGAACCAGAGGGCTGAGGGAGAGCTGAGAAGGGAGGAGATAGTTGGGACTACCTGAAATTAGAGAAGTCACTGTTCATACCGCTTGGTACCCCAGTTTGTACCCCAGCGGTATGAACATCGATTTCACTCATTTCAGGTAGTCACAGCTGTGTTTCTTCATCATTTTTGTATAATATTAGGATGGTGGGCTTTACAACAACTCCCTGATCTAAAGAGACATCATGCGGTGGAATAACTCAATGAGTCACGCAGTGTTTCTGACGAGGGTGGGGAGGTGACATTTCATGCCGGGACTGACGAGGGTGGAGAGGTGACATTTCATGCCGGGACCATTCTTCAGACTGATTGTCGAGGGAAACGACAGGACTTTATTTATCCCAGGAGGGAAATTGATCTGCCGACAGCCATAAAACACACGTGAAACATGAAATTAAAGTGATGAGTAGAAAAGACTGGGGACGTGCAAAGGTGGGGGTGGGGGTGGGTGGGAGGGGGAGTCAATCTCAGTCTACCCTTTGGCAGAAGGGGAGGAGCATGATAGCCACAGGGAGGAGAAGGATCTCCTGTGGCGTTCTGTGTTGCATCTTGGTGGGACCAGTATGTTGCTGCTTCTTCTTGCGTATGGCGTGCACAGCCTAACGTTGTGGGACAACTTGTTCTATTTGATCTCATTTGATTGTGCACGCCGGGTTGATTGCATTCGTCGAAACAGGGCGGACCACGTGAAGGTTGCAATCTCCCAGCCCAGTCTGTTGCTGAAGGTGCTCCTCAGGTTGACCAGTGTGTCACGGAGGGGGCGAGCTGTATTGTCCAGGATGCTCCGAATATTGAGGAGGACCCTCCCCTCCAAGACCACCTTCCGTGCATCCAACTCCGGGGAAAGGGGAAAGCTGGAAGAGAGAGGCAGAACAAAGCCTGGCAGGCAATAGTTGAACAACTGAAGGGGGAATGGGGTTGAATAGGCAGATAGTCGGGACCTGAAACATCATCTATTTTCTCCAGAGATGCTGCCTGACCCACTGAGTTTGCACTTTGTGTCCATCACTGATGTCTCGGGTACTGGAAGCTTGATTTCAGTTTCCCACCTTCATTCTCCAACCCCTCAACACAGAGGGAGAGCAAGGGTGGAGAGAAGGGTTAAAATGCTGAAATGTGAAACTCCACCACTAAACCGTTAGGTTCTAGGAAACAGTAATATTAATGGCAGTGATCCATTTATCACAGGGCCCTCCAGCTGTGGCCCTCTCAGCTTCAAACACAAGTGCTTACACACACTGCCAAACTACCGTATCTTTCTAGGAATTCTCTGCCTCAGAGGGCGGTTGAGCCCGGTTCTCCGGATACTTTCAAGAGAGAGCTAGATAGGACTCTTAAAGATAGCGGAGTCAGGGGATATGGGGAGAAGGCAGGAACGGGGTACTGATTGGGGATGATCAGCCCTGATCACATTGAATGGCGGTGCTGGCTCGAAGGGCCGAATGGCCCACTCCTGCACCTATTGTCTATTGTCTATTGACTCTTGACTCTTAGAACATTTGTTCAATTGTAAAAGCCCTGTCCCACTGTACGAGTTCATTCAAGAGTTCTCCCGAGTTTGCCCTGATTCGAACTCGGAGATTTACAGTAATGGCCACTCATCAGTACTCGGGGCTCTCGTGGACATTTTTCACATGTTGAAAAATCTTCATGAGTCTTCCTGAGCTTACCGCGTTTCCCGAGTACCTGCCGTTAGCGTTACGAGCCGCTAAGAGACGTCCCCGAGCTCCGACGTACCCGCTACGTTCATTCTACGTACTTACCACAAGTTTGACTTTTTTTTAAACTCGGGAGAGCTCTTGAATGAACTCGTACAGTGGGACAGGCTGTAACTGTTGCATTGGCACCACTGGAAACACCACAACCCAGAAGGCGTTTTTCAATTTATTTTTAAATGCCTCTGCTGTGCAACTATTGGGGTACTAGCATGGAGTTGTTTCAGTGGTGTGAATGAGGTATTTGTGCACCTGGAGAGGCAGGGAGTAGAGGCGAGACACATTGCTTGAGGGAGAGGAGCAAAGAGAGTTTGGGCAAATTATTCGTTTACACTCCCCTGATAATTACAAGAATTGGATTGAATTATTTATTCAACAAAGCCAACAAATTCAGCGGTGGTGCAGCGGCAGAGCTGCTGCCTTACAGCGCCAGAGACCCGGCTTTGATCCTGACTACGGGTGCTGTCTGTACGGAGTCTGTACGTTCTCCCCGTGACCTGCATGGGTTTTCTCCGAATTCTTCAGTTTGCTTCCACACTCCAAAGACGAATGGGTTTGCAGGTTATTTGGCTTGGTGTAAATGTAAAATTATCCCGTGTGTGTAGGATAGTGTTAGTGTGCGGGGGTCACTGGTCAGCGGGGACTTGGTGGGCCGAAGGGCCTGTTTCCGCGCTGTATATCTAAGCTAAAGTGCTGCAAACACCAAGTGCCACCTATACACAGTGCTTCCGCACCTCAAAAAAAATGCCCTGAAATGGAATTCCAAATTACCTGGAATTTGATGGTATTTCCCGGCCCGGTAAGGCTGCCCCAACTGCGCACGTGCGGATACTGGGCATACTGCGCACACGGGGGAGTCGGCGTCCCTACCGCATCACCGCCGCCATTTTCAATTGTGACGCAGCTGACGGGCCTCCCCCAACTGCGCAGGCGCCGAAGGTCGTAGATATAGAGGTACATACATTTTTTCCGCAAATCATCCCATGGGCCTGATTGGACCCCTTCGTGTCTCCCCCCCGCACGAGCGCAGCGGGCCCGGATTCCGTGCGTGCGCAGTTGGGGCAGCAGTCGCACATGCGCAGGTGGGGAAGGCTTACCAGGCCAGGAAATTACCCGAAATTATTTAATTTCCCTAATATTACCTGGACAACCGGAATTTCCTCTATTTCGGGTAATTTCCTTCAAAGTGGAAACACTGGCTGGACAGAACACACAGACAGACTGTGAAATCTACTTGGCTGTGATAGGTGCAAACTGTGTGTGGTCAAAATCGTGAAGCCAATCCATTTTTTCCCTTCAGCTTCTATAGATGTGATTGAAGACTGCTGCACGACGGGGCAACAGTGGGCTGCAGACAACGGCCAGTGCTTTGATATCCCTGCCACAGGGCTAGAATCTCACACCTGCAGGTAAGTCTGCTCCTCAACTGTGCGTATTATAATCAATTAATGGCTCAGATACCCTTGAAGATGGTAGGAGAAGCAAAGTATTATCAACAAAAGTATGCCACACATGTTTGAGTATCCAGTGATAAACATATTTCCTTTCTCAAAGTTGTAGCTTCTGGAAGAGTCTAGAATTAGAGTGGGGGAGTCCAGGGCTAGAGTGGGAAAGATTAGAACTACAGGTCATAGCCTCAGAATTAAAGGACGTTCTTTTAGGAAGGAGATGAGGAGAAATCTCTTTAGTCAGAGGGTGATGAATCTGTGTTATTCTTTGATACTGAAGGCTGTAGAGGCCAAGTCAGTGGATATAGTTAAGACGGAGATAGATAGATTGTTGATTAGTACAGGTGTCAGAGGTTATGGGGAGAAGGCAGGAGAATGGGGTTAGGAGGGAGTGACACATCAGCCATGATTGAATGGTGGAGTAGACTTGATGGGCCAAATAGCCTAATTGTACTCCTATTCCTTATGACCTTATGATCTGTTTTACAGCATTGCATTTAAATACAGCGCGGATTATTGAAAATAAATCCTTAGAAAGCCATCAGATTCCAGTTGAAGTAAATCACATAACTGGACGGGGTAGGAAGGAACTGCAGGTGCAGACTTCCATTCTGAAGAAAGGTCTCGACCCGAAACGTCACCCATTCCTGCTCCCCAGAGATGACGCCTGTCCCGCTGAGTTACTCCAGCTTTTTGTGTCCGTCTTCAGTTTAAACCAGCATCTCCAGTTCCTTCCTACACATATATCCTGAACACACAACCAAAGTCCTACACTACATGGTTGATCTTTAGAGTCCATTGACATCTTGCAGTAAACTGTCCGATTTTAACTACATTAATCTCAACCTTGAAGTATTATTCTTTACCAGTGTCTGACTGTGGGCTGCCTGTGTCAAGAGTCAAGAGTCGAGACAGTTTTGTTCTCATATATACCAAAACAATACATGAATACCATACCATACCAGCTCCTCCGTCTACGGGGAGTGTCCTGGGGAGCCACGCGCACAGTGGGAGTGTCCCGGGAAGCTGTGCGCGCCCGATCCACTCACTGAACAACCACCACCGACTGGAACCAGCGCCGGTAGGCATGACCCGCCCCACAGGCCTCCCAGGGGACTGCGGTGAAGCTGGGTGGCGAGGCGTGTCTGGGCCGAAGGAGCCTGAACAGAGGCGACAATGGGAGCTTGGGCGGCAGCAGTGGGTGCCTCAGCGGCAGTGTGAGCCTCAATGGCAAGAGGAGCCCCGGCAATAGTGGAGCCTTGGCAACGCGGCGGTGGTAACAGGAGCCTCGTTGACCGAGGGGGGGGGGGGGGCTTTGGCGGCAACAGGAGCCTCGGTGACAGGGGGGCCTCGCGATCAGCGGTCGATGAGCGTGAGGGGGGAAGGGGAAGACAATGGGGACCAACTGTGGTAACAGTCGGAGAACAATGGAGGACCCAGTGTCGGGGAAGGGGGTAGGGGGAAGGGGAGGGCACTCTAGTTTAGAATCCGCTGCCCAGGGGATAAGTCTGTGTTTGTTTGTTCATTTGTTCCGGTGAAGGCGCTGTGCACACAGCAGCCAGGCAACAGTCGCTTGTCTTTTTCTTTTTGTTTTCACTTTAATTTCAAGATTTTGGGTACCTTGTGTGTTGTGATAGTCAGTTGACCAATTTCCCTCCGGTGATGAATAAAGTTCTATAGCATCGTACTGTATCGGACGCCACATCTGCGCCCAGGATGAGGTTCTTCACACCAGGTCAACGGCGATGTCCTCATTCTTTAGGGATCGGGGGTTCCCCTCTTCCATTATAGATGAGGCTATCACCAGGGTCTCCTCGATATTCTGCAGTTCCACTCTTGCTCCCCCTCCCCCCACTCATAACAAGGACAGAGTCCCCCTTGTCCCCACCTTCCACCCCATCAGCCGTCGCATACAACATATAATCCCCCGACATTTTCGCCACCTCCAATGGGATCCCACCACTGGCCATATCTTCCCATCTCCACCCCTTTCTGCTTTCTCCACAGAGACCGTTCCCTCCGCAACTCCCTGGTCAACTCGTCCCTTACTACCCAAACCACCCCCTCCCCAAGGACGTTTCCCTGGAGATGCAACACCTGTCCGTTTACCTCTCCCCTCGACTCCGTCCAAGGACCTCGACAGTCTTTTCAGCTGAGGCCGAGGTTCCCTTGCACCTCCTCCCACCCAATCTACTGTATCCGCTGTTCCAGGTGTCAGCTCCTGTACATCGGCGAGACCAAGCGCAGGCTCGATGATCGTTTTGCTGAACGTCTCCTTCAGCCGCCTAAACCTGCCTGATCTCCCGGTGGCTCAGCACTTTAACTCCCCCTCCCATTCCAAATCTGACCTTTCTGTCCTGGGCCTCCTCCATTGTCAGAGTGAGGCCCAGCGCAAATTGGAGGAACAGCATCTCATATTTCGCTTGGGCAGCTTAAACTCCAGCGTTATGAATATTGACTCCTCTAACTTCAAATAGCCCTTGCATTCCCTCTCTCCCCATCCCCTCCCCCATCCCAGTTCTCCCACCAGTCTTAAACCCCTGTCTCACTGTGCGAGTTGCAGAGATGCCAAGTGTCCCGGATTCGCCGTATTTTGTCCCGGCGAAATAACTTTTTTATGGTGTTCCGGCAGCCAAACATGCTGTTACGGAACACCGCCGCGCCGGTGTTTCCTCCCGTGAGAACGCCGGCGCCATGTGTCCCCGTTTGCCACCCGCGCGATCAGCGGCATTTTGCCCGGCCCTAGTGACCGCGCGTGCGCAGTGGGGGAGGGTTGCCGGCCTAGTGACCGCGCGTGCGCAGTGGGGGAGGGTTGCCGGGCCCTAGTGACCGCGCCTGCGCAGTGGGGGAGGGTTGCCGGCCTGGCGCGATTTCGAGCCACGCCACTCCCGGCCCAGAGCCCGGGCGGCGCCGGCCCGCGCGATCAGCGGCACTTTCTTGCCGCCAGCCGACCGCTCGCGGCAGCCCCATCACCGGCCTCCCACCCAGTGCGCAGGCGCAGACCCGCCGGCAACCATGCCAAGTGCGCATGTGCCGCACCCGCCCGCCGGCAGCCCGCTGATCTGCACCAGTGCGCAGGCGCATAGCCGCCGGCAACAACCCCAGGTGAGTGTTACGGAGAGAAATGCATTTAACCCCATTTGTTACGGACAAATGGGTTAAATGTTACTGTGAACTAAATTTAGGGTTGGCATCTCTGGAGTTGGCCCACGAGTGACCCCGAGTTTTCACTCGTGGTGATCACGTAGCGGGAACGTCGGAACTCGCACGAGCAACTTAGCGACTCGTGGGGCTAACGGCAGGTACTCGGGAAACTTGTTAACTCGTGAAAAAAATCAAACATGTTTGATTTTTTCCACGAGTCAAATTAACTGTTCAAGTGTAAAATGAAACATTTTAACTCGTTGTAATAACGTAGTGGCCCCGTGCGTTTATCTTAGTGTCTCGTGAGTGTACCGTGGGAACTTTAATAATCTGTTCTTTTGCTCGTAAGACTAACCAAAGATAGACACAAAATGCTGGAGTTTATAACTCAGCGGACCAGGCAGCATCTCTGGAGAGAAGGAATAGAGTCGAGACCCTTCTTCAGACTTTCCTTCGCTCCAGAGATGCAGCCTGTCCCGCAGAGTTACTCCAGCATTTCGTGTCTATCTTCGGCCTTTCTGCCACTTGTCCCCGTGGCTTCACTCTGTCTCAATGAACGGCTTAAAGACCTGCCGTAGGGGCAAGTCTGGGGTGGTGGGTGGGATGTGTCCACGTGTGATGGTCCATCCACCCCCCGGGGCCGAGAGTGTGGGATTGGGAAGGAACTGCAGATGCTGGTTCACACCGGAGATAGACACACACAATGCTGGAGTAACTCGGCGTGACAGGCAGCATCTCTGGAGCGAAGGAATGGGTGGCATTTCGGGTAAGTCTGAAGGGGACTCTATTCCTTCTCTCCAGAGATGCTGCCTGTCCGCTGAGTTGTGTGTGTGTGTCTCTCTCCCTCTCTGTCTATCTGTGTGTATCTGTGTGTGTGTCTGCTGTCGGGTCCCGGTGGCCGCTCAAAGTCACCCGAGCTGCTTGATTCCTCTGAAGTGGTGGCCACTGCTGTCTGTGTGGTGTGTGTGTGTGTGTGTGTGTGCGTGTGTGTGTGTGTGTGTGTGTGTCTCTCTCCTCTCTGTCTATCTGTGTGTGTGTGTGTGTGTGTGTGTGTGTGTACTGTCGGGTCCCGGTGGCCGCTCAGTCACCCGAGCTGCTTAATTCCTCTGAAGTGGTGGGCCAGCTGCTGTCTGTGTGTATCTGTGTGTGTGTGTGTGTGTGTGTGTGTGTGTGTGTGTCTCTCTCTCTCCCTCTCTGTCTATCTGTGTGTATCTGTGTGTGTGTCTGATGTCGGGTCCCGGTGGCCGCTCAAAGTCAATCCGAGCTGCCTCATTCCTCTGAAGTGGTGACCAGCTGCTGTCTGTGTGTATCTGTGTGTGTGTGTGTTGTGTGTGTGTGTGTGTGTGTGTGTGTGTGTGTGTGTGTGTCTCTCTCTCTCCCTCTCTGTCTATCTCTGTGTGTGTGTGTGTGTGTGTGGTGTGTGTGTGTGTACTGTCGGGTCCCGGCGGCCGCTCAGTCACCCGAGCTGCTTAATTCCTCTGAAGTGGTGGCCAGCTGCTGTCTGTGTGTATCTCTCTCTCTGTGTGTGTGTGTGTGTGTGTGTGTGTGTGTGTCTGCTGTCGGGTCCCAACGGCCGCTTAATGTCAGTCACCCGGGCTGCTTCCTTTTTTAAAATTATTTAAAATAGAGATCCATTGCAAAAAAGTATTTAAAAACATAAAAAAACAAGAAATGCTTGGTAGAATGCGCATTTCCATTGTAGGTCATATCAATAGATGCGGCCGCGCTGAAATAACTCAAAACCACAGGATGGAGATGTATTTTAACATTGTTGCTTATTAAACCATACCTTCATTCACGGTTGGCTCAAGAGTAACGGGAGAGGAACTTGCTAACTCGGGAGAGGAACTTGCTAACTCGGGAGAGGAACTTGCAACATCGCAGCAATTACATACCCGTGGGAACTCGGCCACACACTTGATCATACACTTGCAGTCTCGTGCACAGCCACGAGTCTATCACTCGGGGTACTCGTGGGTCAACTCGCACAGTGAGACAGGGCATTACTGTCTCTGACTACATTTTATCTCTGTCCCGCCCCCTCCCCTGACATCAGCATCTGCAGTTCCTTCAGAATACACACGCAGGGAGTTCAGGTGGCGATATAACCATTGGAAGGGAAGTAGTTTTGTTTTCACCAACCTCATTGTCCTTTCCACATCGTTGGTTGGTGGCACCATTACACTGCTTTAGTGAGTACACACCTTTCTCCAAAGAGTGAGGGCATCTTTCGCTATGTTAAGGGATACTATCTCTGAGACACTAACACATTGAGAGTTATCAGCAGAATCGTATTCTGCTACCCGAGAGGTTTCCATTTCGCAATTGGCATTAAGATGGGAGACTGTCAAATGTTGAAGGACATTGAAAAGGCAAACCTTATGATAATGGTCACACAGGGGTAGCTACATGCCGATGAGAGCAGGCTAGTAATTCGAGCATTAAGCTGGCAGCATGGTGGAGCAGTGGTAGTGTTGCTGTCTCACCGCACCACAGACCCGAGTTCGATCCCGTCTATGGGAGTGTAGGAAGGAACTGCAGATGCTGTTTTAAACCAAAGATAGACACTAAGAGCTGGAGTAACTCTTCTCCTCGAGGAGAGTGACTTTTTGGAATTCTCTGATCCAAAGGGCAGAGGATGCTGAACCATCAGCTGCATATTCAATCCTAAGATGATTTCTGAGGTATAAGAATCAACAAAAATAATGATTGGGCAGACAAGTCAATTTGAGACCAAAATTCATTTCAGCCATAGATAGGCTCAAAATGCTGGAGCAACTCAGCAGGACAGGCAGCATGTTGTTTAAGAAGGAACTGCAGATGCTGGAAAATCGAAGGTAGACAAAAGTGCTGGAGAAACTCAGCGGGTGCAGCAGCATCTATGGAGCGAAGGAAATAGGCAACGTTTCGGGCCTAAACCCTTCTTCATCTCTGGAGAGAAGGAATAGGTGATTCTTCGGGTTGAGACCCTTCCTCAGACTTAGGGATAAGCAAAACAAGAGATATAGACGGTGATGTGGAGAGATAAAGAACAATGATTAAAAGATATGCAAAAAATGTAACGATGATAAAGGAAACAGGCCATTGTTAGCTGTAAGACCGTCAGTCATTCCTTCTCTCCAGAGATGCTGCCTGTTCCACTGAGTTACTCCAGCTTTTTGTGTCTATATTCGGTTTAAACCAGCATCTGCAGTTCCTTCCTGCACATTGTTAGTTGTTTGTAGGGTGAGAATGAGAAGCTAATGTGACTTGGGTGGGGGAGGGGTAGTGAGAGAGGGAATGCCGGGGCTACCTGAAGTGAGAGAGAGAAATCAATATTCATACCACTGGGCTGACTACGGGTGCTGTCTGTATGAACTTTGTACGTTCTCCCTCTGACCTGAGTGGGTTTTCTCCGAGATCTTCGGTTTCCTCCCACACTACAAAGACACACAGGTTTGTAGGTTAATTGGACTGGTGTTAATGTAAAACTGTCCCTAGTGTGTGTAGGGTGGTGTTAATGTGTGGGGATTGCTGGTCGGTGGGGACTTGTTGGGCCAAAGGACCTGTTTCCATGCTATATCTCTAAACTAAATTAAAAAACTATTAAAATAATTTTCTACCAAATGTCCTGCAATGCCTTGCAAACTATTTCATTGGGTAATCTGGTAGTTAACAAAGGAACAATGCTTTGGGCAGCTTACAGCCCAGTGGTATGAATATTGATTTCTCTAACTTCAAGTAACCCTTGCATCCCCTCTCGCTCCACCTCCTGCACCCAAGTGGCACCAGCTTCAAAGTTGTCTTGTTGAGCTTCATAGGTAGACAAAAATGCCGGAGAAACTCAGTGGGTGAGGCAGCATCTATGGAGAGAAGGAATGGGTGATGCTTCAGGTCAAGACCCTTGTTCGGACTGAAAAAATGAGCTTCATTGTCTGAACTCGTTCTCACCAAACACACAGCTAACAATGACCTGTTTCCTTTATCATTGTTACTTTTTTGCATATCTTTCATTCATTAGTTCTATATCTCTCTACATCACCGTCTACATCTCTCGTTTCCTTCTCCGCTGACTCAGTCTGAAGAAGGGCCTCGACCTGAAACATCACAAATTCCTTCTCTCCAGAGATGCTGTCTGTCCCGCTCAGTTACTCCAGCTTTTTGTGTCTATCTTCGGTTTAAACCAGCATCTGCAGTTCCTTCCTACACAAGGAACAATGCTCTTCACCTTCGTACTGGCAAAGCCCAGTAAGGAAGATACAAGTTTAAGCATTGTTTGCAAATATCTGTAGCCGCATGCTGCATGGATTTCACTTTTCCACTTCTTTAGGAATACTGGGAGTTTGCAATAATATGCCATCACCTCCACTAAAGGACATTTTGCTTTACAAAAGCTCGTTGGGCTAATGTACCTGGTTAGTATTTTGACCACAAATCTTCACGCTCGCATTGTCTGTTGGGCTTGATACAGCAGTGCCTGATGTTGACAAAGTTAACAAGAAGAAATATTATTTTATATTTATTATATTCCAACTTCTTCAATTGTTATAAAAATCATCAGTTATTGAAAAATTAATTTCCCCTAGTGCCGTGAATCTGTAAATGATCCAGCGGTCGATGATTTATTGTATTCCTTCACAGGGCACTACACTAAGGAGTGTGGAACATTTACAGGTTTACCGTTAAATAATTAAAACTGATTTATAGGTTGGAAAAATACCCAGGGGCAAGACTACCAAATGGATGACTGTTAATTGATTTATAAATGGGCATAATTTCATTGGAACAAAAAATTGCACAAATCATGTTTAATACGTTAATCACTCAAAGGTCTCATCCATTTGACAGGATATTAAAATTAGTACTGAAGCTGGAATTTTCAATGTACCTTGCACATTTTCAAATTGTAGGCCACGATATTTACAGTTCTCCACTGGAGGCCTCAATTATTGACTGAATTGAATACAGTTTGTTTTCCCCATGGAACAATGTCATTAAGAATTCACTGGGCCTGTACTCGTGGAGTTTAGAAGGATGAGGGGGGACCTCAATGAAACATACAGAAGAGTTAAACGCTTGGATAGGGTGGATGTGAAGAGGATGTTTCCACTGGTGGGAGAGTCTAAGACCAGAGGGCACAGCCTTAGGATTAAAGGATGTTCCTTTAGAAAGGAAATGAGGAGGAATTTCTTTAGTCAGAGGGTGATGAATCTGTGGAATTCTTTGCCACTGAAGGCTGTGGATACCTTCAGGTAGAAGGTACAGGAGCAACGTCCAGGTTCAGAAACAGCTTCTTCCCCACAGCCATGAGGCTATTAAACTCAACTCAAACAAAACTCTGAACATTAATAGCCCATTATCTGTTTGTTTGTACTTTATCTGTTTTATTTATTCATGTGTGTATATATTTATACAATGGTATATGGACACACTGATCTGTTCTGTATTCATGCCTACTATATTCTGTTGTGCTGAAGCAAAGCACAAATGTCATTGTCCTATTTGGGACACATGACAATAAACTCTCACTGGATATTTTTAAGGCAGAGCTAGATAGATTTCTTGACTAGTACGGGTGTCAGGGGTTATGGGGAGAAGGCAGAAGAATGGAGTTAGGAGGAAGAGATAGATCAGCCATGATGGTTGGCGGAGTAGACTTGATGGGCCGAATGGCCTAATTCTGCTTCTGTCTCATGACCTTATGAGAGATCACTGGAGATGAAAAGAATAATAAAAGGAATGCCAAAGGACACTTGAAATGCAAATAGTCTGTGGCATGTCAATAGGCAAGGTTAGCTTTCAAAAAATTATATTTCTTTATTTAATCCTTGGAGACATGCAGTCAAGGAAGACTTGCATTTATTGTGCATTTCCAGTTATAAAATAATTTGATAAACTTTGACCAAGAAATTTGAAAGCAGTTGTTCACACTAGAAAATTGATATGTGAATTTATCGATTGCACAAAGGATAAGGTGGTTGTGGCTTGTTAAACATTCAATAGACAATAGGTGCAGGAGTAGGCCATTCGGCCCTTCAAGCCAGCACCGCCATTCAATGCGATCATGGCTGATCACTGATCATGGCCGAACATTCCTAGTTCTGTTTGCCTTGTGTGAAGGTTACGTAGAAAACAAAGGGGTCGCTCTTCGGGAAAGATGGGTATCCAGCTACTCATGGGATCACATAAAAATAAGATTGTCTGCAGAAGGGTCTCAACCCGAAACGTCACCCATTCCTTATCTCCAGGGATGCTGCCTGTCCCGCTGAGTTACTCCAGCATTTTGTATCTATCTAAGATTAAGCAGATTGGGTTGAGATTCCCTGAAATGTCAAACAATGAAGCAAATATCGTGTTGAAACATAAAAATCTGGGAACTTTGCAGGGTAGATGTCATTCGGATATTTCTCCTGGTGGGAACTCATCATCATCAGCGATTATTTGACATTGGTTAATACAGGTGTCAGGGGTTGTGGGATGGGCAGGAGAATGGGATTAGGAGGGAGATATAGATCAGCCATGGTTGAATGGCAGAGTAGACGTGATGGGCCGAATGGTCTCATTCTACTCCTATCACTTATGATCTTATAATGTTATGATGAGTATGATTTCTGTTGTTTGGCTGATTCTGGAGCCACAGAGTTTATTGTGGGATGTACAGGTGTTGTATCGCTTTTAGTGGATACCTGTGTGTGACATCTTTGAACGTGAGGAGGCTGATGCACAGGCAGACACCACAGAGTCCTTGACAGAAGTTGACCCGGGTCCAACTGCATGGACTCCAAGATCTCTGGCAGTCTTTCCCTGCCGCAGACGTCTGCCTTGTCAGCTGTCGTGGTTCTCCAACTATTGACCGGCCACTATCCTCCACTTGTGAATGAATGAATGAATGAATACGTTGTTATCACATGCGACAAGTCACAGTGAATGTCTTTGTTTTACATATCCAAGGTATGCAAAGAGTCGCCACTTAAAGGGCGCCAAAAAGTTACAAAGTGTTCCGCTCCAGGTCCTCCTCTGTTCTCCGCCCCCTTGCCCTTTCTCATGAAAGTCCCCTCACGTTGGGCCCTCTTTTGTTCATTCCCCCCCACCCACGACGAACCCCGTGATTGAGGGCCTCTTCTTGGGCCGCATTTTTCTAGGAACGCCCCCCTCAACCTACCCGCCAGGAGTGACCCTTGCAGGAGCGTAGCTTTAAACAGTTCAGCTCTCAGGACTTTAGGCACACGCCAGCTCCTCCACCATAAGAGGATGGTACCCCTTGGAGAAGAGAATGAGGGATGTGCCTTTTAAATCAAAAGTAAGAAGGAAATTCTTCTCCTCGAGGAATGTGACCTTTTGGAATTCTCTGATCCAAAGGGCAGAGGATGCTGAACCATCAGCTGCGTATTCAATCCTAAGATGATTTCTGAGGTATAAGAATCAACAAAAATAATGATTGGGCAGACATGTGGATTTGAGACCAAAATTCATTTCAGCCAGAGATAGACTCAAAATGCTGGAGCAACTCAGCGGGACAGGCCGCATCACTGGAGAGAAGGAAACTGTGATGTTTTGGGTCGAGACCCTTCAGCCATGGCAGAGCAGGCTCGGTGGGCCTTATGGTCAAATCCTACCCCCTTTAAGACTTGCTTTCGTGTATAGATTGTGGAAGGAGTTGGCTCATTGGGATGAATGTCTTTCTCTGACTTTTCCTACACTCTTTTTTTTGCACAATTGTCACGATGGAGCATTTTAACATTTATAATAAATGCATGTGTTGAACAAAATGTGGCCTCGTATTTATGATAATAGACAATAGAACGTAAAGCAGAGAAGAGTGGAGCACAGCACACAAAGGACTAGCCCTTTGGCCAACAATAGCTGTGTTGATCACTCAAAACTGATCAAAGATGAAACTCAACATTCAACTAAAAATTATTAAATGTCTTTACCTGAGGTTACTATATGTCTGAACAAGTGTCTCGACCGAAACGACACCCATTCCTTCTCTCCAGAGATGCTGCCTGTCCCACTAAGTTACTCCAGCAATTAGGGTCCATCTTCAGTGTAAACCAGCATCTGCAGTTCCTTCCTGTGCGTTATTTTGAAGGAACTCTACCTTGATGGCATACACAGAGATGTTGTTGTTGCAAACATTCTTTTTATCTTTGGAACAAATTATGGTTTACGTTAAAGGACTGGCTGGATAATCAACTGAAAATCCAGAAAACATGGCTTGAAATCCTATAGTGATGGTGAGAGCATCAAATAAAAGTTAAACTCAAATCTTTAATTGATGTCTCTTATTAAGGAAGGAGTCTATGGTACTTTGTAGAGCTGGCTTTGCTGTGATTGCAATTCTGAATGGAGGCATTGCCAATGTTTCCCATTAGAAATTCCTCTCAACGTTGTGTGCGCTTCATAGAAGTGTCTCTAAACAACACGACAGCATTTGGAGGGCCATCCTTAAAGTTCACGTTCATAAGTGATGGGAGCACAATCAGGCCGTTTGGCCCATCAGGTCTACTCCGCCATTCGATCATTGCTGATCTAACTCTCCCCCCTCAACCCCATTCTACTGTATTCTCCCCATAACATCTAACACCTGTACTAATCAAGAACCTATCTATCTCTGCCTAAAAAATATCCATTGACTTGATCTCCACAGCCTTCAGTGGCAAAGAATTCCACTGGTTCACCAAGAATGCAAAGAGATAGATGTGCAGGCACCTAGTGTTCTTTTTATCTCTGTCATCCTTAGGTGTTTTTTTGGTCATTTTGTCCAGATGATTGTAAGCCAAGGATTGTGAGCAATTTTGGTCATCGTCTCTGAGGAAGGATGTGCTGGCTCTGGGGACGGTCCAGAGGAGGTTTACAAGAATGATCCCAGGAATGAGTGGGTTGACCTATGATGAGCAGCAACAAAAAAATGCAGTTGATTGTGCCATTTGTTTCTGCACAAAACTAAAATACATAATCAATTGGTCATTAACATGATGAAATTCAAAGTGTAGAAACAATGAACTGCAGATGTTGGTGTACAAAAAAAGATGCAAATTGCTGGAGTAACGCAGTGGGTCAGGGAGCATCTCTGGAGGGGGTCAGGCAGCATCTCTGGAGGACATGGACAGGCAACATATTTGGTTGTGACCCTTCAGACTGATTGTGGCAGGGGGACGTGAGGCTGGAAAAGAGATGGGGGCAAGTGCCAATTTAAAGTGTTTCTTGACAACTTATACTAGCTTTGATGACTTGGGGAGGCATGATTTTAGGAAGTTTAACAATGAATGAATGAATGAATACTTAATGTGTCGCATGCGATAAGACACAGTGAAATTCTTTGTTTTGTATACACAAGGTATGCGAACAGTCCCCACATAAAGGACGTCGACATATTGAATAGTAGGACTGGATGTTACAATCCCTAGGGTTTTTCACTGCAATTGACATTTGGTATTCTTGGGGATGACCACTAGGTGAATTTGCTAACAATCAGACATATCTTCAGTTGTGCACCTCAACGTCACTGGGTGTTTCAGCCTTTTATCACGACACCCTCAGTCGAGGCAGGCCCACTGCAGGGAGATCAGCCCTGGGTGTGTGTCTTATGGTTGGCCTCTAGATGGTCACGTGGCAGCCCAGACAGCATCTTTTCTCTTCAGCCACAGCCAGTGACTGCTCCATTCTGCTTTTTTCCTTCCATCTTCCTCTCTACCGCTAACTGGCTGGTTACAAAGTACCTCGCGCCAGACCCTCCTCTGTTCCCCCCCACCTTCACTGCGGTTCCCCCACACTGGGTCCAATTGGTGGAGACAGAGAGAAGATGGCTCTTCCGTTTTCAATACAGCTCTTTTATGTTAGCTTTAGGTTTACCCTCAGAAACAGAAGATGTCCATTGCCCAACAAGGTGCGTAGCTTAAACTGAGTTAACAGTCCAGAAAAGCATTTTGACCCTAATGTAATGAAATGTGCTACATACAATCAAATCCATTTAACCAGGAAAGGCCCTCAACATATCTTACATATCCTGAGAACAATCTACAGAAAAAACATAATTAAAGTATAATACATTAAGGATGGCCCTCCAAATTTGGAATCAGTTTTCACGATATAAACAATATTGTTCTAAGAAGGGAAATGGTAAGAGCCTGAGGAAACAGCATTCACTTTTGCATCCTCTTCCCTACATTCACTTTTGCATAGTTCAATGACTAACAAGCTGCACTGTTTTTGAAGCAGCAATAACAAATGGTGTTTTGGACTGACCTGCACAACTGGTACCTTTGATGGTTTAAGAATCCGGCAGCCACCCCACCCAGCGGCACGATGGCACAGCAGTAGAGCTACTGTCTTACAGCGCCAGAGACCCGGGTTTGACCCTGACTGCAAGTGCTTGTCTGTACGGGGTTTGTACGTTCTCCCCATCACCTGCGTGGGTTTTCTCCACATCTTCAGTTTCCTCCCACACTCCAAAAGAAATACAGGTTTCAAGGTTAATTGATATCAATGTAAAATTATCCCTAGTGTGTGTAGGGTGGTGTTAATGTGCAGGGATCGCTGGTCGGTGTGGATTCGGTGGGCCAAAGGGCCTGTTTCAGCGCTGTATCTCTGAACTAAACTAAACTAAATCAGCAGTATCATGAAACCTTTTCTTTTAGCACTTTATGTTAGCAACAAACACTTCCTGGTGCATTTAGCTGCAATGTGAAGCATTCTCTCCTATTCATCACAATGTACAAATTAATCCTCAGGCAAGGTTCTCCTCAAATTCTCCTCAAATTAATGCTCAGGTTTGTATGTATAAATGTAAAGTTGCCCCAAGTGTGTTAATGTGCGGGGACCGCTGGTCGGTGCGGACTCGGTGGGCCAAAGGGCCTGTTTCTGCGCTGTATCTCTCAACTAAACTAAACCTCTGACTGCTGCCGATTTGCAAAGACCCCAGATATTGGAGTGGAGAAATCCTACTTGTCTTTCTCGTTTAATTAGGAGCACAAAACAGGCAAATATTCAGCATGTTTTACAGCATTTACACAATGGAGAGTTGGGTATGGGGAATCGCATGGATTGTGGCACAATTCAGTTCAACAGCAATATCTTTTCACTGTTTTAATTGCATCTGTAATGACACCATGGCACGGTGGCGCAGCGCTAGAGATGCTGCTTTTCAGCACTTGCAGCGCCAGAGACCCGGTTCGATCCTGACTACGGGTGGTGTCTGTACGGAGTTTGTACGTTCTCCCCTGGTCAGCGTGGGTTTTCACCGAGATCTTCGGTTTCCTCCCACACTCTAACGACATACAGTTTGTAGGTTCATTGGCTTTGTATAAGTGTAAAATTGTCCCTAGTGTGTGTGGGATAGCATTAAAGTGTGAGGACTGTTGGTCAGTGCGGACTCGGTGGGCCGAAGGGTCTATTTCTGTGCTGTATCTCTACACTAAATTAAACTAAACTAAACTAAACCAACATTCGTACCACTCTTTATGTGGAGAGGTGAATCGAAAGGCTATGATTTTCCTGAAGATAGACACAAAAGGCTGGAGTAACTCAGCGGGTCAGACTGCATCCTCTGGAGAAAAGGAATGGGTGACGTTTTTCGGGTCGAGACCCCTTTTTTGATGAGATGGTTTTCTTGTGTGACTTGAGTAAGCTGTGCTATTAGCTGCGCGTGTGGAGAGTAATGCAGCTGCCTCATAACTCCCAGCAACCCAAGTGCAACCTTGACTTCTGGTGGACTTGCATGTTCTCCCTGTGACAGTTTCTTTTCATCTGGGTGCTCAGGTTTCTTCTTGTCTCCCAAAGACGTGCAGGGCGGCAGGTTAGTTGGCCGGTATAAACTGCCCCTGTTTTCACAATGAATGGGGGAATCTTATGGGAGTTGAGAGGACTGTGAGAAGAATAAAATGGGCCTGTGTAAGGAAGGAGCTGCAGATGCTGGTTTAAACCAAAGATAGACACAAAATGCTGGAGTAACTCGGTGGGGCAGGCAGCACACGTGTACCGAGGTACAGTGAAAAGCTTTGTGTTGCGTGCTAACCAGTCAGTGGAAAGACAATACATGATTACAACCGAGCCGTTCACAGTGTATAGATACATGATAAAGGAATATCGTTTAGTGCAAGGTAAAGCCAGCAAAGTCCAAACAAAGATAGGCCGAGGGTCAGCAATGAGGTAGATGGTAGTTCAGGACAGCTCTCTGGTTGTGGTAGGATGATTCAGTTGCCTGATAACAGCTGTTAGCTTCATATTTTGCTTCAATGGAAACCTAATCCTATGGGAAAATACTAGACGTGAGATGTGGTTGGATATTAAAATGTCTCTGCAGATATGATCTTACACAAATAACATGGTCAAAGTAATAAAATAACCATCCTAATTGGATGCTCAGAGTGAATTATCTATTGGTAATTCATCTCTTTACAGGATGTAGTAAATTAAGTCATTAAACTGATGAACCATTGAAGTGTGTTGCATATTTACTTGCAACTGACTTTGTTACATACTTACTGTAGCACTTTGCAAGTTGCAAATATGATGGGAAATTAATCGGCAATAAGATGTTGCACATTTTGAATTGCAAATGTAGTGGCTGAAGCTCCAAAAGAAACTTACGCTCAGCACGCTCAATAGAGAACGGAGAGCTTATCTCAACAAATCAGCGTACGTAACCTATAGCAACCTGCCCAGAGCAATACATGTGCAGATATTTAATGACACGCCAGTCTGTACATTTCTTTTTTAAGTCGTGCGCATTATGGTAGGAATACTAACTGTGCTGGTTGGTGTAGCAAGGAACTGCAGCTGCTGGCTTACTCTGAAGATCGACACAAAATGCTGGAGTAACTCAGCGGGACAGGCAGCATCTCTGGAGAGAAGGAATGAGTCTGAAGAAGTGTCTCGACCTGAAACGTCACCCATTCCTTCTATCCAGAGATGCTGCCCGTCCCACTGAGTTACTCTGGCATTTTGTGTCTAGCCTCTTGTGATTACTCTGAGCTTGTTCAGTTTGGAGAAGTCTTAATGGGAGAGTTGAAATGGAGCAGCTAAGCTGGATAGTACTATGTAACTCAGGAGAAAAGAAATAGGTGCCGTTTTAGGTCTGAAGAAGAGTCCAGACCCTAAACGCCACCTATTCCCTTTCTCCAGAGTTGCAGTCCTTCCCACACTGAGTTATGCCAGCTTTTTGGGTCTATCTTCAGTTTAAACTAACACCTGCAGTTTCAGGTCGAGACCATTCTTCAGACTGATGTCAGGGGAGGGGGTGGGACAAAGATAGAATGTAGGCGGAGACAGTGCGACTAGTGGAAGAACTGGGAAGGGGGAGGGGATGGAGAGAGAAAGCAAGGGCTATCTGAAGTTAGAGAAGTCAATGTTCATACCGCTGGGGTGTAAACTACCCAGGCAAAATGTGAACTGCTGTTCCTCCAATTTGCACTGGGCCTCACTCTGACAATGGAGGAGGCCCAGGACAGAAAGATCAGATTGGGAACAGGAGGGGGAGTTGAAGTGCTGAGCCACCGGGAGATCAGGTTGGTTAAGACGGACTGAGCGGAGGTGTTCAGTGAAACGATCGCCGAGCCTGCGCTTGGTCTCACCGATGTGCAGGAGTTGACACCTGGAGCAGCGGATGCAGTAGATGAGGTTGGAGGAGGTGCAGGTGAACCTCTGCCTCACCTGGAAAGACTGCTTGGGTCGTTGGATTGAGTCAAGGGGGGAGGTAAAGGGACAGGTGTTGCATCTCCTGCGGTTGCTGGGGAAAGTGCCCGGGGAGAGGGTGGTTTGGGTGGGAAGGGACGAGTGTCTATCTTTGGTTTAAACCAACATCTGCAGTTCCTTCCTGCACAGTACTATTTAACCATTCTCCCAATCTCTCGTTGCAGCTTTAAAGCTAACGTTATTATCATCTCTAATCATCTATGCAAAATTAAAAATCTTTCCTTTGAAATTTCAAGCCTCATGAATATTTATGCCACACTTGAATGGTATGATAATTTTGCTAACTCCATTCGCATAAACACTGTCTTGCCTCTAACATGCCTGTGTTTTGTAACAGAATTGCTCAGAAACAGTGTTGCATCTCATACTTGGAGGAGCAAAGCTGTTTGGTGGGAATGAACTTTGCTAAAGAAAGTGAAGACTGCTTTGCCAACCCTAAAGATGTCTGTGGGGCCGATATATACAAGGCAAGTATTGTGCTGAGAGCTACCCTCCATGCAATGTCTGTTCATGACTTATCTTGCTTGTATAGAGTAAACCTGTCCACTTGCACCTCCTCACACCTCACCATCAACCTCATCCCCCGGGGCTCCAGGTGTACGCTCATATATATCGGCGAGACCAAGCATAGATTTGACGATCTCGCTGAATGCTCATGCTAGGTCAGCCTTGGTCGACCCGATCTCCCGGTTGGCAAACATTTTAACTCCCCCTCCCATCCCCACACGGACCTTTCTGTCATGGGCCTCCTCCACTGTCAGAGTGAGGCCACATTCAAATTGGAGGAACGGCATCTCGTATTTCACTTGGGCAGCTTACACCCCAGCGGTATGAATATTAATTTCTCCAATTTCAAGTAACTCCTGCATTCTTTCCCCCCTCCGCTCTGCCCCCCCTCCCCCCACCCTAGCCCCCCCCCCCCCCCCCCCCCCCCACTAGTTCCTATGTTCACATCCTTGTATCCCTGTAGTTATCACATCTTCCCCAGCCAACAATGGGTCATTGTGGACTCCATCCTTCCTGGCCCTGTTTTGTCCTGCCTTCTCTATCTTTCAGTCTGAAGAAGGGTCTCGACCCGAAACATCACCTATTCCTTTGCTCCAGAGATGCTGCCTGACCTGCTGCCGCACATACACCAACATTTTGTGTCTTATCTTCAAGAGAAAGGTTGTGTTTGGGATTGGATCAAAGTACTATCACTAGGGGCTGACCTATCCCGGGGAATGAGATGGAACACATTTCCTTCTGCCACCTGCATCCATGTTATGGAATGACGCTGACCAATAAGCAGCACACTCGGCAGTATTGTATTGGAAATTATTGTTTCGTAAATTGTATTGAAAATAATACAGTTTTCAAGACTGTATTGGACATCACACCCTGAAAGGGGACAGGAATATGTAGAGTGAAGTAAATCTGAGACAGAGGACAAAGTTGGCAAAGCTCAGATCGCTGAACTGACTGTTGAGTTAAGCCTGAAATTTGGTTTCTTTAAGCACCTAGAATAGTTTGCAATTTGTTCCAAAGAAAGTTTAATAATTGCTTTCTGGGATTTCCTCTCCCATATTTACATTGCATGTTCATTCACTGCAGTAAGAGATCTTTCAAAGGTAGATCTTTTTGAAATCCTACCTCTGTGTGCAGTCATCAGGCTAGTACATACATTCCATGTATTCCATCATAACATAATGTCAGATTTTGGTTTGAAGTCCCTTGTGCTAAATGGTTCACATAAATTGTATTTTGGGTCATCTATGAAACACTGTGTTTCTCAGTTAACCAACAGGCAGGAATCAGCTGATGGTATTCACAACCAAGTGTCCATTGACGACAAAACTGTCCAGTCAAATAAATTCACCCACTACACTCAGGCCAAGGAACTGATATGGGAAACAACCGTGAAAGGAAACAGTAGGCGTTTCATCTTTACTGGGAAAACTAGTTTAATTTAGTTTAGTTTAGAGATACGGTGCGGAAGCAGGCCGTTCGGCCCACCAAGTCCGCACTGACCAGTGATCCCCGTACAGTAACACTATCCTACACACACTAGGGACAATTTACAATTATACCAAGCCAATTAAACTACAAACCTGTACATCTTTGGTGTGTGGGAGGAAGCCCACGCAGTCACGGGGAGAAAGTACAAACTCCGTACAGACAGCCCCCTTAGTTGGGATCGAACCCATGTCTTTGGCGCTGTAAGGCAGCAACTCCACCCCTGCGCCACCGTGCCACCCTAGATCATGTTCCTTTGAATCAAGGAGCCGGAGGACTTGCTCCTGCATGTTTTGTTTGCCATTTCATCTTATCATTTATAATCAGGGTCCTAATCAGTATTAATAGTGTAATCTGGAGATTGTATCTGCTAGAGGGGAATGCTAAAGAAATGTTTCTTGTTAAATATTGGATTTGTACTGTAATGATTTGTTATTATCTGCTCCAATTTGGTTCTCCTTCCAGAAATGTTGTGACTGCTGTACATTAGGTATAATATTTTGGAACCAGTACAGAGGGTGTGAAGAGAAGCCGAGCCTAGGCTTCCCCTGCAGTCAGGCATTTATAAGCTGCTGTCTAGAGGCTGAAGACCTGGGTCATTTTCCCGTGAGGCGCTGGCTCAAGCCAAGACCACTTCCTGAGACCACTTCCATTCCTGAAGAAGGTAATACATCATTTTTACACGTGGATTGATCATTATAAAAGATGATATGCTATTTCTCATGATGGGAACAGGTCACAAACTCTTTGAGGGAAACTTTTGACTGACCACTGCCTACTTCTTGTTAGTTTTGTTTTAGTTTAAAGATACAGCGCGAAAACAGGCCCTCCAGCCCACGGAGTCCACGCCGACCAGCGATCCCCGCACATTAACACTATCCTAAACAAGGGACAATTTACATTTTATACCGACAATTAACCTACAAACCTTTGTAGTGTGGAGGCACCTGAAGATCTTGGAGGAAACCCACGCAGGTCACGGGGAGATGTAAAAATTCCTGAAGAAAATCAAAACTGGTGGTTGAGAATCTTACACACTCATTTGATAACTTGAAATGTCGTCCTACCCAAACCTAGAGGGTGGCACTAGAACTATGCAAACCAATTTCTAATCTGCCTTAACACCCTGACTGTAACATGCATGGTGAAATAGGTAAACCACAAACTATCTTGTGGTAGGATATCAGATGCCTGAGGAAGGTGCAGAACGGATTCATAAGAAATATTCCAGTGTGAAGGGTTGCAGCGGTGAGTTTAGATAATGCCAGCTAGGATAGTTCTCCCTGGGGCAAAGGGCTTGAGAGGCAACGTCACATGATGTAAGGTTCGAAGATGGTAATGAGAAGAAAACTTCCCCATTACTGGATGGTTATAGGCCCACAAAATAGATTTAAGATTGTGGGCAACACACATAATAGGCTCTGTCCAGGGACCCCGACAGTTCTTTCAGATTAGGCAGAGGTTCACTTGCTCCTCCTTCAACCTCATGTAGACCAAATCGTAAACTAGACATCGTTTCGCTGAACACCTTCGCTCAGTCTGCCTGGATCTACGTGAACTCCTAGTTGCCAAACACTCTAACTCCCCTTCCCATCCCCACACGGACCTTTCTACCCTAGGCCTCCTCCACTGTCAGATTGAGGCCAAACACAAATTGGAGGAAAGGCATCTCATATTTCACTTGGGCAGCTTGCAACCCAGCAGTATGAATATTGATATCTCTAACTTCAAGTAACACTTGCATCCCCTCTCTCTACGTCCCTCCCCCACCCAAGTCATTGTACTAGTTTCACTGTCGTCCTGGTGAATTTCATTATTGCATAACTCATTCTCACCTAGCCCACAGCTACCAATGGCCTGTTTTCTTTATCACCGTTACTTTTTTGCATATCTTTCATTCATTTGTTCGATACCTCTCTACATCACCGTCTACATTTCTCGTTTCCCTTTCCTCGGACTCTCAGTCTGAAGAAGCCTCAACCCAAAATGTCACCTATTCCTTTTCTCCAGAGACGCTGCCTGACCCGCTGACTTACTCCAGCATGTTTAGACATTATAGGCATGTTTGGAAAAAAATAGTTTATGATCTGGAAGTCACTGCATGTTGGAGAAGTAGAAGCAGAAACTACCAATGCCCCGCCAGGGAAATTGGATAGACCTTCATTTGCATGGCTTTGAGAACATAGGAGAGATAGGTTGCTCTAAGCATGGACTCATTGGGCTGAATGGCCTCCTTTGTCACCATTGCTACACTGCTAAATGGCAACCAGTCCTTTGCATACTACAATGCCCTGTGGAGAAGCTGCTGCTGTTTCTTCTGCTCCTATATCTTCTCTTCTATACAACCCAGATCCCAAATCACCGTTAGATGGGGTAAGATAAGTGCTATTGAAGCAGTGGAATATTTTGGTAATATTCCAAAAGCCTTCCCAAGTAAATGGCCGCAATCTCACATAAGAATCACAGGGCGGACTGGCTGGCCATTTTTCTTCCTGCTGATAGGTTTATGCTCGAAACAAAAGTCAACTGTCTTTGATGTTTTTTATTCAATAATTTAATACATAGTTACGGTTTCACTCTGTGGAATCCTGCATTATCTCTGGACCATGATTGTGGTGCTGGAAGGCAGTATATGCAGCGATTGCCATTGGAAATAATTGATTTGTATTTTATCCTGAAATGGTGGGAAAGGTCAGGCCCACCTTTATTTGACAGCAATTGACACTCTGAGGCACATGCGTGTATGGAGAATATTGCAACAATCCATGGCATTTGGCAAGACATGGGGCTGTTGAAATACCATTATTATTCAACATGACTATGTTTGTGTTCTTATGGGGTGTGTGAAACATGGAGTCAGAAATATATAAAGGAATTATTAAGGAATGTTATTAACTTATGGGACGTAATGCTGAGGCTCCATAAGGTGCTGGTCAGGCCACATTTGGAATATTGTGAGCATTTTTGGGCACCATATCTGAGGAAGGACGTGCTGGCTCTGGAGAGGGTCCAGACGAGGTTTACGAGAATGATCCCAGGAATGAGTGGGTTAACATATGATGAGCGTTTGACGGCACTGGGCCTCTACTTGCTGGAGCTTAGGAGTACGAGGGGGGACCTCATTGAAACGTACAGAATAGTGAAAGGCCTGGATAGAGTGGATGTGGAGAGGATGTTTCCACTATGAGGTTGCTTTGGCAAGAAAGGTGAAAGTAAATCCAAAGGGTTTCTACAGCTATATTAATAGCAAAAGGATAACGAGGGATAAAATTGGACCATTAGAGAGACAGAATGGACAGCTATCTGCAGAGCCAAAAGAGATGGGGGAGATATTGAACAATTTCTTTTCTTCGGTATTCACCAAGGAGAAGGATATTGAACTCTGTGAGTTAAGGGGAAAAAGTAGAGTAGCTATGGAAACTATGAGACTCAAAGAGGAGGATGTACTGACACTTTTGAAAAAATATAAAAGTGGATAAATCTCCAGGTCCTGACAGGATATTCCCTAGGACATTGAGGGAAGTTTAGTGCAGAAATAGCAGGAGCTATGACACAAATATTTCAAATGTCATTAGAAACGGGAATAGTGCCGGAGGATTGGCGTACTGCGCATGTTGTTCCATTGTTTAAAAAGGGTTCAAAGAATAAACCTAGCAATTATGGACCTGTTAGTTTGACGTCAGTGGTGGGTAAATTAATGGAAAGGATACTTAGAGATAATATATATAAGCATCTGGATAAACAGGGTCTGATCAGGAACAGTCAACATGGATTTGTGCCTGGGAGGTTCATGTTTGACAAACCTTCTTGAATTTTTTGAAGCGGTTACTAGGGAAATTGATGAGGGTAAAGCAGTGGATGTTGTCTATATGGATTTCAGTAAGGCCTTTGACAAGGTTCCCCATGGAAGGTTGGTTAAGAAGGTTCAATCTTTGGGTGTTAATGGCGGAGTAGCAAGATGGATTCAACAGTGGCTGAAGGGGAGATGTCAGAGAGTAATGGTGGATGGCTGTTTGTCAGGTTGGAAGCCGGTGACCAGTGGGGTGTCTCAGGGATCTGTGTTGGGTCCACTGTTGTTTGTCATGTACATCAATGATCTGGATGATGGGGTGGAAAATTGGATAAGTAAGTATGCAGATGATACTAAGATAGGTAGTGTTATAGATAATGAAGTAGATTTTCAAAGTCTACAGAGAGATTTGGGCCATATGGAAAAGTGGGCTGAAAGATGGCAGATGGAGTTTAATGCTGATAAGTGTGAAGTGCTACATCTTGGCAGGACCAATCAAAATAGGACGTACATGGTAAATGGTAGGGAATTGAGGAATGTTGTGGAACAGAGAGATCTAGGAATAACTGTGCATAGTTCCCTGAAGGTGGAATCGCATGTAGATGGGGTGGTCAAGAAAGCCTTTGGTGTGCTGGCCTTTATAAATCAGACCATTGAATATAGGAGCAGGGAAGTAATGTTTAAAATTGTACAAGGCATTGGTGAGACCAATTCTGGAGTATGGTGTACAATTTTGGTCGCCTAATTATAGGAAGGATGTCAACAAAATAGAGAGAGCACAGAGGAGATTTACTAGAATGTTGCCAGGGTTCCAGCAACTATGTTACAGAGAAAGGTTGAACAAGTTAGGTCTTTATTCTTTGGAGCGCAGAAGGTTAAGGGGGGACTTGATTGAGGTCTTTTAAAATGATGAAAGGGATAGACAGAGTTGACGTGGATAAGCTTTTCCCATTAAGGGTAGGGAAGATTCAAACAAGAGGGCATGACATGAGAATTAAGGGACGGAGGTTTAGGGGTAACGTGAGGGGGAACTTCTTTACTCAGAGGGTGGTGGCTGTGTGGAATGAGCTTCCAGCAGAAGTGGTGGAGGCAGGATCGATTTTAACATTTAAAAGTAAAGTGGATAGGTATATGGACGGGAAGGGAATGGAGGGGTATGGTCTGAGTGCAGGTAGATGGGACTAGGGGAAAACAAATGGTCGGCACGGACTGGAAGGGCCGAGAGGGCCTGTTTCCGTGCTGTAATTGTTATATGGTTATATGGTTATATGGTTATATGGTTATAGTGGGAGAGTCTAGGACCAGAGGTCATAGTTTCAGAATTAAAGGACGTTATATTTGATTGGGGAAGATCAGCCATGATCACAATGAATGGCGGTGCTGGCTCAAAGGGCCGAATGGCCTCCTCCTGCACCCATTTTCTGTGTTTCTATGAGATGAGGAGAAATTTATTTAGTCAGAGGGTGGTGAATCTGTGGAATTCTTTGCCAAGGCTATGGATGCAAAGTCAGTGGATATATTTAAGGCAGAGGTAGATAGATTCTTGGTTAGTACGGGTGTCAGGGGTTATAGGGAGAAGGCAGGAGAAAGGGGTTAGGAGGGTGAGATAGATCAGCCATGATTGAATGGTGGAGTAGACGTGATGGGCCGAATGGCCTAATTCTGATCCTATCACTTATGAACTTAAAATATTTGACTTTACTCGCAAATGTCATAAACCAGCTTCAAAGTGCATAAAATCAAGAGAGGACTAGATCAGGTAGATGCACAGAATCTCTTGTCCAGAGTAGGTGAATCGAGGACTGGAGGGCATAGGTTTAAGGTGAAGGGGAAAAGATTTAATAGGAATCTGAGGGGTAACTTTTATGACGCAAAGTGTGGTGGGTGCATGGAACACGCTGCCAGAGGAGGTAGTTGAGGCAGGGACTATCCCAACGTTAAAGAAACAGTTAGGCAGGTACATGGATAGGACAGGTTTGGAAGGAGATAGATCAAACCGGTGGGACTAGTGTAGCTGGGACATGTTGGTCAGTGTGGGCAAGTTGGGCCGAAGGGCCTGTTTCCACCCTGTATCACTCTGTGACTATGATTCCATGGTTACATTGCTAATTTTGTTTACTTAAAACCAATGGTTTGCAAACTATTCACATATTCTAATATTCCTAATATTTTTGTTCTAATATTTTCTGACGTTTAGGAGGAGGCCATTGGGGTATCAAGTTGATGCTGGCTCTCAGGGCATTCACATCCACACTATCCCCCCCTCTCACTCCCCCATTTGCTTCATTCCGATCTATCACCCACATACACATCAACTCCCCGCTACTCTCCAATACCTAGCTTACACGAGGGGTAATGTACAGTAAAGGGCCTGTCCCACTTGGGCGTCATTTGCGCGTAATTCACGCGACATCATTTACGCGTCACGACGCATGACGCACGCGTCGTGATGTGCGCATTACGCGCGCATGTTGTGTGGTGACGTAGGCAGTGACGCGCGCTTGTGCGCGGCGGCCCACATTTTTCGGTTGTATAAAATCTTTGCGCGCCATCTGCCCGTAACAAATTAACCTACCAACTTGATGTGGAAGGAACCAGAGCACTTGAGGGGAAATTTACATCGTCTTTGAGCAAACGTGCAAAGTCCATGTAGACATCAATAGAGGTTACATTTCCCACCAGTTATTGGAGCTGTGAAGATTCAGCAGCGGAGACTGCTCTCATTGTTCACGATCCAGAAAACCTGTGACACTGTTGAGTCTCAATTCTGTTTCCTCAGGCAGGTTATTAGAGTTTACAGATATGTGGCCGTATATTTGATCCCTTGCAATCAATACACTGCTTGCAAGGCATACGTCGAGAAGAAAACCTATGTCCAGGACCTGGCATGAGAGGAATAGATCGGGTCGAAGCACAGAATCTCTTGCTCAGAGTAGGGCAATCGAGGACCAGAGGACATCGGTTTAAGGTGAAGGGGAAAAGATTTAATAGGAATCCGAGGGGTACATTTTTCACACAAAGGGTGATGGGTGTATAGGACAAGCTGCCAGAGGAGGTAGTTGAGACTGGGACTGAACCAATGTTGAAGAAGTACGTGCATATGACAGGTTTGGAGGGATTTGGATCAAATGGGTGTCAGAGGTTATGGGGAGAAGGCAGGAGATTGGGGTTAGGAGGGAGAGATAGTTCAGCAATTATTGAATGGCAGAGTAGACCTGATGGGCCGAATGGCCCAATTCTGCTCCTATCACTTATGATCTTATGAAAAGCAGGCAGGTGGGACTAGTGTAGCTGGAACATGTTGGCTGGTGTGAGCAAGTTGGGCCGAAGGGCCTGTTTCCATGCTGTATCACTCTATGTCAATGGCCCAAGCAGTCGAGACTCCATACCCGATTTCCACAAAATGCCCCTCAATTATTTTGCATGTTTTCTACATTGTTTAATAATATTAGTGTGGTGCTTTTGGTTGTTACAAAGATCTTTTTCTTGCAGCTCTCCAGTCTGCTGCCGATGTAAACACCACTCTCAAAGTAACATTCTCAGCTTCCGTCAGCAAAATGTTTACCAAATGAGTGTAGGCTCCAGTAAGAAAAATGTGGCTAATTGAAGTTTTGAGAAAGTCAGTTATGTTGATAATCGGGTAGTCCTGAGTCATTGTTAGATGAGGGGAAGGTGACAACAGGGCGTACAATCTGTAAAGTGAATCAGGACGAGAGTGAAACTAGTCGGAGAACTAGGTGGGGAGGGACTGAGAGAGAGGAGAAATTTTACTTCAGAGTCACATGAGTGACTACGTGAAGACCCCGCCAGCACGCATGCGCGACATATCGTCGAACGCATTGCGAAGCGACAGGCAGGAGGAGCGCCGCTCCTCCAGCGTAAGTTTAAAAACGGCCCGCAGGTAAGGTGAGGTCGTTTGTTGGCTCTGTGTGCTGTTGTTTTTCAGAGCGCACCATGGAGTCCAGAAAGTCAAGAAGAGCCGCTGCTAAAGTTGCTGCTGAGAAGGAGGCAGCCAGCAGTGTCCGAGTTCTCCTGAGCTGCTGGTTCAAACCGCAGCCCCCGACTTCACGCCGCTACAGGCCACAGGTGCTCCTGGGACTGGTGGCAAATCCACCCGGAAGTCGGGCAGGTCCACTGACTCGGCTGAGTCCGGACCGGAGGACACCCCGCTCGCGGGAAGCGACGGCGGTCGACTGTCCCGCATGGAGCGGGTGGTGGAGCAGTTGCTCCAGCGTGACCTGCTGCAGCAGGGGCAGAGTCACAGTGGGTCTCCTAGCAGACCCACGGCAGCATCCTTTCAGGACTGCCAAATGCCGCACCCTCTTCGCAGGGGAGCATTAGGAGTCAGAACTGGGCTGATTCTGAAGATGGGGGCATGGCTGAAGATACAACAATGCTAGGGTGCCAGAAGAGGAGCTTTGGTATGGTCACTAAATTTGCATTGCCTACCCAAAAAGGACTGCTGTTACATCCTAAGTTGGCAGCCAGTATAAATTACATGGCGACAAACCAACTACAAGATCAAGCCATCAATGATACGGCAGCAAAATACCTAGCTCCGGAGAATTGCATCTCCCTCAATGTGCCTGCTGTTAACCCCATTTGGGGTAACATGAGCCCTGGGATAACGAGCCAAGAAGTCAAACTCCAAAAGATCCTTAAACTGCTGGCTGCTGGGATTACGGTCGTTGCCAGAACAGTGGATGGAGTTGATATGCCGGAGGAGCTGCAGGACGTGCTAGCTCTCTTATGTAACACTCAATATGAGATCAACAGTTACAGGAAGAGCGTCATCCGGCCTGCACTCAACCCCAAGTTTACGGGGATGTTCAGACCCAGCAGTGTACAGCCGCCAACATTGCTATTTGGGGACAACCTGCCGAAACAGGTCAAAGACCTCGACAAGGAGGCAAAAGCAATTGGCATGATTAAGGTGCCGGCTGCTTCCAAGTCCCCATACCAGCGGCGGCAGCACCCCTATGCATCCACCAGCTGACAACGCTACGGCGATAGACCACCTGCTAGTGAAAGCTCGAAGGCCGGACTTTTTTAGACCATGGCCCAGCACAGCCTTCTTGGAAGATGCGCCAACCCCACACCACAGCGCCTCCACACCACAAGAAACAAGGACAGAGGCAACCAACGCAGCACCGCCGGTAACCATGGAGGTAGGTGGGTCTGGTTGCCTCATGAACATCGCATGTTTTGACTCCTCATGGGTTGGTGGACGGTTGCACTTCTTTCGGGATGCATGGAGCACTTTAACTTCTGACCCTTTCATACTGGAAAGTATTCAGGGATATAAAATTGAATTTGTTCACAAACTTCTTTCCCCTGTTCAGCATACACCTAGTCGGAAGTTTGTACTTTCACAGAAAGAAAAGACAGGTCATGCTGAACTCTTAAGACTAAATTCAAAAGGGGTAATTGAGAAAACCAAAAGAGAGTCTCATGAGTTTGTATCAAACATTTTCACTAAAAATAAAAAAGACGGCGGATGCTGCATCATCATAGACTTGACTGAACTGAATACTTTTGTGCAGTATGCCCATTTCAAAATGGAAACCTTTGTCACGGCCAAACAACTAATTTCCAATAGGTACTTCATGGCTTGCATTGACCTAAAGGATGCATACTATTCAGTACCAATAGACAAGGATCATCGCAGATATTTGAAATTTGTCTGGATGGGGCAGCTCTGGCAGTACAAAGCACTACCTAATGGATTGTCATCAGCGCCTAGACTGTTTACAAAATTATTAAAACCAGCTTTAGCGTGTCTCAGGAAACAAAAACATACTGTTATGGCTTACCTCGGTGATATTTTAATCGTGGGAAAAAATTTGGAGTTTGCCAAACTGGCCGTCTCAGCCACCAAGCACCTATTTCAAAAACTGGGATTTGTCATTCATCCAGATAAATCAAAATTGATGCCTTCTACTACTATGGACTATTTGGGTTTCACAATTGATTCTGTTCATATGTCTGTCACTTTGCCACCAAACGAAGCGTCAGACTTGATAGAAGCATGCAACAGCCTTACTGGCATCAAGAAACCGTCTATTCGGCAAGTAGCCAGAGTGATTGGGAAGCTAGTGGCTGCCTTCCCAGCCACACAATTTGGGCCACTGCATTACCAAAACCTACAAAGGGCAAAAATAGCAGCACTCAAGCACCAGGCGGGCCATTTTGACAGGCCAATGCAATTACCAGGGAAAGCAAAATTGGAATTACAATGGTGGATAGACAATGCACGACATTGCTCTAACCCCATTACTATCATAAATCCCTCGTTTATGCTACAAACTGATGCCAGCGCAAAAGGTTGGGGAGCAACTAATACCACCTCCAGTTGTGGTGGTAGATGGAGCGCACATGAATTAACTCTACTTCTGGCACTAGGAATTGATTATCTAGAAATGCTGGGAGCATTTCATGGACTCCGGGCTTACTGTTCGGACATGCACCATCTGCACGTACGTTTGCAGATTGACAATACCACTGTGGTGGCTTATATCAATCATATGGGTGGAATAAAGTCGATATCCTATGACGAATTGGTCAATACAATCTGGCACTGGTGCCTAGAAAGGAACATTTAGATATCAGCCACTTACCTTCCAGGTAGGCTAAATACAGTGGCGGACACAAGGTCACACAAATTTAATGACAACACCGAATGGAAAAGTGTTTGCCGACATTGTAGATCGGTATGGAACACCAGATATCGACCTTTTTGCATCCAGACTCAATCACCAAATATCAACATATGTTGCATGGGAACCAGATCCTGGGGCAGTAGCGATGGACGCTTTCTCGCTACACTGGGCGGATTTGTTCTTCTATGCATTTCCCCCCTTGTGCCTCATCAGTCGGGTCTTGCAAAAAATTAAACAAGACTTTGCATCGGGTATTCTGGTTGTTCCCGACTGGCCTACTCAACCATGGTTCCCTGTGGTACTAGACATGGCCACAGAACCTTGCATCCCAATAAATAAACGTCCGAGCCTATTGGTACACCCTGTGACAGGGGAGAGTCACCCGTGCCATGACCAGATAAACCTGTTGGTTTGCAGGATTTGAAAAGGCCACTTCTGGATTATGGACTCTCCGACCGAACAATCAATGTCATCACAGCATCGCGCAGGGAGTCCACCAGAAGACAATACCTCACTTACGTGAAGAAATGGGAGGTGTTCTGCTCAAAACTGAACACCACATATGGCACAGCCACCATCACGGAAGTTCTGGAGTTCCTGGCAAGCCTTCATTTCGATGAGGGTTTGAGCAATAGTGCCATCAACTGTGCCAGGAGTGCCCTATCCATCTATCTTGGGCGAGGGTGCGATCACCTTGCAGTGGGATCTCACCATTTGGTGTCAAAATTAATGAGGGGAATATTTAATTCAAATCCCCCCAGGCCCAGATATTCCCAGACTTGGGATATCAACATTGTGTTAACCATGCTCCGAGGGTGGGCACCAATAACGGGTCTTTCATTGGATAAACTGACCCACAAAATGGTCATGCTGATGGCACTCGTAACGGCACAACGGGTCCAGTCCCTACATAAGGATGGACGCCATGAACATATCCAATAGCAAGGTAACTTTCTTTATACAGGGGTTACTCAAGCAAGACAGGTCTGGATCATCTGGCCAAAAATTGGATTTCCTGGCCTATCCCGTAGATTACTGTCTATGTATCGTGACCCACATTTTACACTACATAGAGGTCACTAAGAGTCTCAGGGGCATGGAAAGGGCTTTGCTCATTAGCCACAAACGCCCTTATCATAGAGTCACAGTGCAAATCATTTCCAGATGGTTAAGGTTGGTATTGGGTGCAGCGGGGGTGGACACTAACGTATTTAAATCTCACTCCACCAGGGCTGCATCCACATCAGCGGCAAGGATGATGGAAGTTCCAATGGATCACATCCTTGCAACAGCGGGTTGGAATAATGAAAAAAACCTTTCAGCGGTTTTACAATAAACCCGTGGCCGCACCTGAGATGTTTGCGGAAAAAATATTAAGTTCTGTTTCATAATTTCCCTGATGTAGGGGCATTATTGCTTGGTATTGTGGAATAAATACCTTTTTGTTTTTCAGCACAGTTTCATGTCTGAAATACGTTAACATACTCCTCCATTTCTCGTAATGGCAGTGTGTGAGTATGGACTTGTTCCAGGGCATGAAATCACAGAGCTTTGAAATCTTCACGTAGTCACTCACGTGACTCCGAAGTAAAATAGTAAGATTAAATGAGAACTTACCAGTTTGAAGTTTGATCTTTATTTTATGAGGCGTTACAATGAGGGATTACGTGCCCTCCGCTCCCAAACCCTCAATTATAAAGGTCAACTGGTATGCTAGTTCTCTTACTATGTTAGTCAACTCTGATATCTGTGATTTCACACCGCTGCTTTGAAGAATGTCGCGCATGCGTGCTGACGGGGACTTCACGTAATCCCTCATCGTAACTCCTCATAAAATAAAGATCAAACTTCAAACTGTTAAGTTCTCATTTAATCTTACTATCAATATTCATACCGCTCGGTTGTAAGCTGCCCAAGCGATATATGTGAGGTGCTGTTCCTCCAATTTGCGTTTTGTCTCAATCTGACAGTGGGGGAGGCCCAGGACAGAATCTAAGTTTCCATGATCATCATCTGCTTTGATCCGTCCTTTTTCACACCTACTTTCTCTTTGTACCCTTCCATATCTCTAGTTTCCCTCTCCCCAGACTCTCACTCTAAAGAAGGGTCCCAACCCGAAACGTCACCCATTCCTTCTCCCCAGAGACGCTGCCTGTCCCGTTGAGTTGCTCCAGTATTTTGTGTCTACCTTCGGTGTAAACCAGCATCTGCAGTTCCTCCGTACACAATCCTGAGCCATGCCGTACTGATAATATTTATTGTAAATCTCCAATGCTTTACAGTTGTAAATGCAGATAATGTGCATGAGCTTGGCTTTTCTAGATATGAGTTTGGAAGTGGTCAAATCTCAAACAGCGCAAAGGATTTTCAGCTCAAACATAGATTGCATCATATAGTTTCAAGTGTCTGGTGCGGCGTATTTTTTATAGCAGCTAGTCCAGGACATTCCAGGAATGCATTCAGCAAAATGAAAAGTGAATGTTATATGAGAAAATACATGGCTGAAATATTAAACCAGGAGCAAATGGAAATGAAAAAAATAGAAACATTTAGTTTAGTTTAAGGGCCGGTCCCACTGTACGAGCTAATTCAAGAGTTCTCCCGAGTTTCCCCTGATTCAAACTTGGAGAATTACGGTATAGCCGCTTGTAGGTACTCGTTGCTCACGTGGACATTCGTGGAAAAAACTTCACGAGCTTACCGCGTTTCCCGAGTACCTGCTGTTAGCGTTACAAGCCGCTAAGAGACGTCCCGAGCTCCGACGTACCTGCTACGTACATTCTACGTACTTACCACGAGTTTGATTTTTTCTTTAACTCGGGAGAGCGCTGGAATGAACTCGTACAGTGGGACAGGGCTTTCAGTGTCACATGTACTGAAGTGCATTGAAGAGCTCTTTGTTGCAATCTATGACTACAATCTAGCCATTTAGTGTACAGATACATGATAAGGGAATAACATTTAGTGCAAGATGAAGCCAGTATAGTCAGATCAAAGATAGTCCGGGAATAGAAGATAGACACAAAATGCTGGAGTAACTCAGCGGGACAGGCAGCATCTCTGGAGGGAATGAATGGGTGACGTTTCGGATCCAGACCCTTCTTCAGAAAGCTAGTCCGTGGGTCTATTTAGAAGTTAGTAAGGGCAATTGAAAATAAAACAAGTAATTTTGCTTGCATTTTTAATAAATTGGGAGATCTTTATTATCATCGCCAGCTGTAATATTTGAGATGAGTAATATACTGAAACTTTAAAAGAATTTAAATTGCAAAACATAAGCAAACTACAATAGCCTTCCCACTCTTTCAGCGGGAGAGGCAAATGAAAGAAGCACAAGTTGGAGAGAAGGCTAGAAATGAGAAGCAATTCATCTTTTTAAACAGAGCTCCTAATTGGAAATTTCTAAATACCAAGGACTGCATGTCTGAAGCAAAGCATTACATTTATTAATCGAGTCACATTAGTGGAGTAACTATGTTAAACACGGCAAACAGTTATATCCTCCATCAGAATTTCCTTCGAAGATATATTTATTGTTTCTAAAAAGAATGCCCAGTATAGACAACTCCACACTCATGGCTGTATATATTTTTATTATTTAATAAATGTACGGAACCCTTCAGGAAAATATAATGAATTGGACTTGAACGATCATGTGCTTGGTTAAAATCATCATCAACATCAATGAACAATGGTGGACACAAAAAGCTGGAGTAACTAAGTGGGCCAGACAGCATCTCTGGAGAGAAGGAATAGGTGTCGTTTCGGGCCGATATGCTTCTTCAGACTGAAGAAGGGTCTCGACCCGAAACGTTGCCTATTCCTTTTCTCCTGAGATGCTGTCTGACCCGCTGAATTACGCCAGCGTTTTGTGTCGATCTTCGGTTTAAACCAACATTTGCAGTTCCTTCCTACACTCAATGAACAATGAGTTTGTGTTTGAGTTTCAGATTCGATTTCAGTTTGCAATGAGTGCAGTTTGTGCAGAAATAGCGTCTATTGTTTGCTCAAAACTCATTTGCATATTCACAAACGGAAATGCTTTCTCAGGGGCAATTGTTACTTTAAACTCCTTTCTAAAAGGATATTCCTTGATATAATTAAGAATAGTAAACTGCTTTTGTTGTATTAATGTGGCTGAAGTTTGTGATTTAAGAAAAATAGCTTTTTTATCAGTGCCCAGTTTTTGCCAGAGAATAGTTTGACTTTACGTAGCTAAATATGACTGAAAATTAAGGCTGGTTTCATAGTGTTCATGGTTTAGCTACTTAGCTTTTTTTTACATCCATGTGAATGTTCAGAAGTTGCTTTTGGAAAATAAGGTGCTGGAGTAGGGCATTCGGCCCTTAGTGCCAGCACCGCCATTCAATATGATTATGGCTGATCATCTAAATTCAGTACTCCGTTCCTGCATTTTCCCCATATCCCTTGATTCCTTTAGCCCTAAGAGCTAAATCTAACTCTCTCTTGAAAACATCCAGTGAATTGGCCTTCACTGCCTTGTGTGGCAGAGAATTCCACAGATTCACAACTCTCAGGGTGAAAAAGTTTTTCCTCATCTCAGTCCTAAACCCCTTATTCTTAAACTGGGACCCCTGGTTCTGGACTCCCCCAACATCGGGAAAATTTTTTCCTGCATCTTCCCTGTCCAATCCTTTAAGAATTTTATATATTTCTATATGTTGATACCTGTCAGAGTATTTCACAATTCAATTTGAGAAGTTGCCTTGGCAGTTCAAAGTTGGCATTAGGCAGAAAGCTGGCATATCCATTAAATTAAATGTGGAAGCATGGCAGAATATGTTGGCAGGGTCAGCCTCCAGCACAATGATTTTTAAGCCAGAGGAACGAACCCAGTGGTAATTCTACTCCAGTCTAGCTTCCTGTGCATGAGATAATCACTAAACTGCTTGTGACTTGTGAGAACATTGGCTTTCATCTGCAGATAATGTGAGAATTACAACACTTACCAAGCGAGCGTCAATTTCTGTGGAAGTGTTTTACGCCGGAGGGAACTTGGCTGGCATGCCTTCCATCAGTGCTCAATGATGTAAATTCACTCCACATGGTGGTGTAGTCACCAGAAAGTAGGGACAGGAGTGGGTCACCAGGCCCCTCTCGCCTTCTCCGCCATTGATTATGTTCATGGCTGATGTACCCAAGTCTCCGCTCCTCTTCTGTGCCAATTCTCCATTGTCCTGAATTCCTCACACTTTCAAAAACATCCCAACAACATCCCAATGACTCAGCCACTGCATTCCCGAGATGTACAGTCTTGTTGGTTAATTGCCTCGCGAGAATTGTAAATTTTTAGTTTAAGTTTATTTAGAGATACAGCACGGAAACAGGCCCTTCGGCCAACCGAGTCCGCACTGACCAGCGATCCCCGCTCACTAACACTACCCTACACACACTAGGGACAATCTTACATTTATACCAAGGAAATTAACCTACAAACCTGTACGTCTTTGGAGTGTGGGAGGAAACCAAAGATCTCGGGGAGGACGTATAAACTCCAGACAGACAGCACCCATAGTCGGGATCGAACCCGGGTCTCTGGCGCTGCAAGCGCTGTAAGGCAGCAACTCTACCGCTGCGCCACCGTGCCGCCCTGTCCCTAGCGTGTGTAGGATAGCGTTAGTGTGTGGGGATCACCGGTCGGCACGGACTCAGTGGGCCGAAGGGCCTGTTTCCGCGCTGTATCACTAAAAACTAAACTAAGCCATCTGAGGCAGACAATTCCCGACCATCGGGGAAAATATATATTTTTATTAATAAGCAATAAAACAGAAATTCATCTGCCATTGCACATATTACATTTGTGACAAATTATGAACTCTGTCTCTGGAATTGAGTTTCATTGAAATGAATAGAGCTGAGTTTCATAAAGAGATTTCTCATGCAAACATAACTACAAGCAAAAATGTCTGACTTTTCCGCATGAGAAGAAAAAAGTTGGGTTGTAATTGTATTTGGAGATATTGATTGTGTTATTAAACTGGGGGCATAGTTAACCACACAGATGGCCCTTGTTTGGATGCCAAGAAAGAAACGTGTTGGAAACAATACTTTGGCTCTGATTTTAGTTTGAAAGTAATGAAAAGAAATGGACGTTGGCAGAACCCTTCTATCAAATTCCTGTTGCCAGTGGAAAATGGGCGTTGATATAGTGTACATTATTTCTGGCAGTATGGGCAAATATAAAAGGAACAGAGGGGCACATTCTGAACACGTTTTTTTTTCCATCATCTGGAAAATATAAAATTCAATAAAGTTGAGCGGCTTTCGCGAATGCGCTGAAATGAACTGATAGTTGCAAATGTGTACAGATGAAAAGATACATTCAGTAATCTGGAACCAAGTGTTAAAGACATCAACTTTATATGGTGCCATTATTTTAAAAGGCTTTTCATTAAATTAAAACAATATGACGCATGGCTTAATGTTAAATGTAACCTAAATAATAACAATGATATGTTATATTGAACAGGACTGCAAATTAATGAAAAGATACAGTTTCTGAGGACAGTTTGCGAATGTTGATGTGTAAGCTGCATCAACCATTGGCGAATAAAGATAGTTTGCAATACAATAAACCTCGCAATAATGGACCGGGGGAGGGGTTCATTATTGCCACGTGTCCGCTATAACAGGGTGCGTGCGGGGGGTGGGGGGTAAATATTAGTGTTTAACCCAACGTCAAGTGGGAAGAAACATGGTGTCCGGGGTGGGTTAAACCAGTGGGAAGCCGCAGAGATCCCAGCCCCACATGCACTGAGCCGGGGACTTTAGCCCATAAGTCTGTGCCGACCGGCAATCACCCGTACACAAGTTCTATCTTACGCACTAGGGATCTTTAACCCACAAACCTGCACGTCTTTGGAGTGGGGGGGAAAATCGAGCACCCGGAGAAAACCCACGCGGCCACAGGGGGAATGTACAAACTCCGTAAGGCAGCACCCGTTGTCAGGATCAAACCCGGGTCTCTGGCGCTGTGAGGCAGCAACTCTGCCGCTGTGTCACTGTAGAGAAGCTTGAAAGCAACCACCACCAGACTCAGGAACAGCTCCCTCCTCTCTGTTATCAGGCTTCTGAATGGTCCTTCCCGAAGCTAGGCCACGGTCTGATTCACCTCCACCCCTTAGAGGACATCAGCTTTGTCTATTGAACTGGTGCCCTATAACGATTACTATATTCTGCACTCTGTATCTTTCACCTATTGTACTTGAGTTTGACCTGATGATCTTTATGCATACTATTAAGTGATCTGGTTGGATAGCAGGCAAATCACGGCTTATCTGAAGCTCGGTGTACGTGAGAATAATAAACCTAAACCTAGGTGTGGCTGCCTGAGGGATCTGTTCCTGTTTAGTTTAGTTTAGAGATACAGCGCGGAAACAGGCCCTTCGGCCCACCTAGTCCGAGCTGACCAGCGATCCCTGCACACTAACACTATCCGACTAATGAGGGACAATTTAAACATACACCAAGCCAATTAACCTACAAACCTGTACGTATTTGGAGTGTGGGGGGGTCACGGGGAGAACGTACAAACTCCGTATAGACAGCAGCAGTAGCCTGGATCTCTGGCACTGTGAATGCTGTAATGCCCCTGTCCCACTTAGGAAACCTGAACGGAAACCTCTGGAGACTTTGCGCCCCACCCAAGGTTTCCGTGCGGTTCCCGAAGGTTTTTGTCAGTCTCCCTATTGGTCGAAAGTGGTTTCCGTTTTAAAAATCATTAATTTTTTAGTCAAAGCCGTTGAAGGTGCTTGTTGAAGGTGGTTGCCAGAGGACAAAAACCTCTGGGAACCGCACGGAAACCTCGGGTGGGGCGCAAAGTCTCCAGAGGTTTCCGTTCAGGTTTCCTAAGTGGGACAGGGGCATAAAAAAGCAGCAACTCTACCTCTGTGCTAACTGTTCTATGTACTATTCCACTGGGGAAGCCGTTGGGGCAGGCATTAGATATTAACCATTGTATCGTGTACTGAAATCACCAGTTTCAACAGCCATTGTAGTCCTGTATTCGTAGTTTTTATTTCTTCTGGTAATTTCAGAAGAAGAAACAGGCCATTTGGCCCACCGAGCCCGCACCGACCGGCGATCCCCGCACGCTAACACCATCCTACACACATAGACACAATTTACACTTATACCAAGGGTACACACCCAGGCCAATTATCCTGCAAACTTGGACGTCTTTGGAGTGTGGGAGGAAACTGAAGATCTCGGTGAAAACTCATGGTCATGGTAGGAGAACGTATAAACTCCGTTCAGACAGCACCCGTAGTCGGTATCGAACCCGGGTCTCTGGCGCTGCAAGCGTTGTAAGGCAGCGACTCTACTGCTGTGCCACCATGCAGCCCATTCTCATTGTTCCCATTTCTGATGGTAGGCCAACAACCTGAAACATTAACACTTTTTTTCTCTTCCATGATGCTGCCTGACCTGCTGGTTTATTTCATGCATTTTCGTTTTACTCCACAAGTTGGTTCACTCAGGGAGGGGACAGAGGAAATGGCAGGGGTGGTGATGTGGGAAGGGAGGTAACAACTCAGAGAGGGGGAAGGAAGAGAGGGACGACAGGTTTATCTTAAACTGTTAGCTCTAAATGTGTCCAAGAGCTTTTTCTGCCTAGTTTAGACACAAAAAGCCAGAGTAACTCAGCGGGTCAGGCAGCATCTCTGGAGAAAAGGAATAGGTGGCGTTTTGGGTTGAGACCCTTCTTTAGACTGAGAGTCTAGTTTAGTTTAGTAGCCTAAAGCCCCTGTCCCATTTTGGCGATTTTTTTCAGCAACTACAGGCAACTAGCCATTGCCACATGGCCGTGAGTAGTGTCCTCAAATCGCCTAAAGAGTCGTAACGTTTTTCTGGTCGCCGCTGGATTTTGAAATGTTCAAAACATTTTGGCGACTGTGGGCTTGATGTAACTTGATGTAGCTTGTATTCTCCTGTTGTCGGTGCTGTCGCCGGTTGTTGCCAGGTGACGTTGGTTGTCGCCGGGTGCTGACTTTGGTGAATTCCATTGGCGACCACCTACGTCAACCTACGTCAACCGGCGACAGGTACCGGCGACTGAATTGTCTTCAGTTGTTGTCGACAGAGTGGTGGCTTGTCGTGAGTGGATGTGGGTTGCTTTAGGTTGTCGGTAGCTTGCCGTAGCTTGATGTCGACTAGGTGGTAGGTTGTCGTAGCTTGTCATAGACATTGTTGTGGGGGGGGGGGGTCCAGTCGCCGCTTTTTGCGGTGACCTGCTACGACTGTGACAGTCGCCAGCAGTAGCCAAAAAAATCGCCAAAGTGGGAACAGGCCCTTAAGTAACCTTTTAGTAGCCTTTAGTTGGGCCTATTATTCATCTTCACACAATCAGGTCCAGCAGAACCAATGCTGAGAGTTGTGTCACAGTGGGTACCCAGTACCCTCTCAGCCATTGAGCCCTGGTGACCAAGATGAAATTCTCTACCAGCTGACTCCAATCCTGGAGAGAATGATGCAATTAGTCACCAGCCCTTGTTTCTACATTTTATACCAGTATCGGCCAATGGATTAATCGACTCCTGTGGATTCCATCTGCAATGTTGCTATATGAAACAACTTTCAGAAATCATAAGTGATAGGAGCAGAATTAGGCCATTCGGCCCATCAAGTCTACCCCGCCATTCAATCGTGGCTGAAGTCATCTCCCTCCTAAACCCCATTCTCCTGCCTTCTCCCCATAATCCTCCACAACCGTACTAATCAAGAATCTATCTATCTCTGTTTCCACTTTGTATCTCTAAACTAAACTAAACTAGTGAACACTCGGTAGAAACAGACGGGGTGAACAGTGAGGATGTAACCACTCTATTTCCTACTGTTGTTACTGATATTTCCTATCTCTGCCTTAAGTCTCAATGTATCGGGTTAGTTTTAAGTGCAGGAAGGGACTGCAAATGTCGGTTTAAACCGAAGATAGAAACAAAAATCTGGAGTAACTCAGCGGGTCAGGCAGCATCTCTGGAGAAAAGGAATAGGTGACGTTTCGGGTCGAGACCCTTCTTCTGACCCTTAGTTTTAAGCACAGGAGCTTTTGTGGATTGGGACACTGGAGGAACAATCTTGGACTCATACAGAAAATGCATTCACTTATCTGGGCGATGCCTTCACTTCTTCCACCAGCCTGTTTCAATCTAAAAGAGCTCAGGCCTTGAGAACATGCAGGTGTTGATCACTTGAAGTCATCATGTCCCATGGAGATGCTCAGCCTGAGTCTGTGGGTGCCTTACCCACAATTAAAATCAGTAAACAGCACAAGGAAACAGAGCAGTTACATCCTCACTGTTCACCACTGCTGTTTCTTTGATTAGTTTAGTTTAGAGATACAGAGTGGAAACAGGCCCTTTGGCCCACCGAGTCCACACCGACCAGCAATCCCCACACATCAACACTATCCCACACACACTAAGGCCAATTTTATATTCATACCAAGCCGATTAACCTACAAACCTGTTACGTCTTTGGAGTGTGGGGGGAAACCGAAGATCTCGTCGGAAACTCACGCAGGTTACAGGGAGAACGTACAAACCCCGTACAGACAAGCACCCGTATTAGCGATCGGACCGGTTCTCTGGCGCTGTAAGAACTGTAATGCAGCAACTCTACCACTGTGCCCCCATGGAGAGAGTTAAAATCCCTTTCTACGCATTTGCAAGTGGCGTGGGTCCGGAGTAAAAACTGACATGGATGTCGCAATAAGTAGAATTGAATTGCTAGTAATATTCTGAGACCATTGTATAACAGGCATACAAAGTGGAAAACGTCACACTTCAGCTTGCCTGAGGATTGAGCTGAAGTACATCGTGGTGAATAGGAGAGAATGCTGCAGATTGCAGCTAAATGCACCAGCAAGTGCTCGTCGTTAACATAGAGGGCTAAATAGAAACGTTTCATGATACTTGCCGGTTTAGTTTTGTCTAGTTTAGAGATACAGCGCAGAAACAGGCCCTTCGGCCCACCGTGTCCGCACCGTCCAGCGATCCCCGCTCATTAACACTGCCTCGCACACACTGGGGACAATTTTACATTTGTACATTTATATCAAGGCTACAAACCTGTACGTCTTTGGAATGTGGGAGGAACCCAAAGAACTCGGAGTAAACCCACAGAGAGAACCCACGGAGAACGCACAAACTCCGTACAGGAAAACAGCCGTAGTCAGGATTGAACCCGGGTCTCTGGCGCTGGAAGGCAGCAGCTCCACCGCTGGATGGATTTAAGAGTAGATAGTACCGCCCTGACATTATTTTTTTTTAAATTGGGTACACAGTTGCATTTCTAAACCATGGTTTTTAACATTAACTAAATAAATGTAATTTATAATAGCTACCTGTGAATCTTTCATGTGTACAGACTGCCTGCTGTCATGCATTTACGTATAAACATATATAAAGGTGACTTTCCTGGACTGTTGCCTGTTCTAATGTGGCAGCTTGATTTGACCAAGATCTAGCCCAGAGTTTCACAGAAGCTCTGTCGAGAGTGTTGTTTAGCCCAGTTTTTAAGTTTTTGCGCATTTCCAGATGTTGTTTGTGGAATAAAGTGGATAGGTATATGGACGGGAAGGGAATGGAGGGGTATGGTCTGAGTGCAGGTAGATGGGACTAGGGGAAAACAAATGGTCGGCACGGACTGGAAGGGCCGAGAGGGCCTGTTTCCGTGCTGTAATTGTTATATGGTTATATGGCTAATAAATAATTGAAAGTGCACCTTTTATTCAGTTTTAGAACGAGAAAGCCGGAAGGAATCGCATTCACTGACTGAGGCCGAGACTGCGTTTAACTTCATCATGGACAATGAACTAAGTGAATGTACGATGTATCCTGGACAATTGTGCCAGCATTTCTGCACCAAAACGTTGGAGTCCTATGAGTGTACATGTTTCCCTGGATATACCTTGCAAGCAGATGGACGCAGCTGCAAATCAGGTGAGAGGAAATGACATCTCAAACTTATCTTCTCAAATTACCATGAATTTGCCTAATTCAAGAATATGCCTTGTAAATGGAAATCTTATAACAAGAAGAGCCACTAGTGGATTGGAGGAGTGGGTGACGTTTCGGGTCGAGACCCTTTTTCAGTCTGAACGCTATTCTATTGAACCTTCAAATAGAAACATATAAACATAGAAAATAGGTGCATTCGGTACATAGAATAGAGGCCATTTGGCCCTTCGAGCCAGCACCGCCATTCATTGTGATCATGGCTGATCGTCCCCAATCAATAACCCGTGCCTGCCTTCTCCCCATATCCCTTGATTCCACTAGCCCCTAGAGCTTTATCTAACTCCTAAATCCATCCAGTGATTTGGCCTCCACTGCCCTCTGTGGCAGGGAATTCCACAAATTCACTACTCACTGGGTGTGATTTTTTGTAAATTTCAATAAGAACATCTCTTATTCTTCCAAACTCTAGAGTATACACGCCTACTCATTCAATCTCTCCCCATATGACAAACCTGACACTCAGGAACCAAGCCACTGAAATGCTTTTGCAATACCAACCAGGCAATCAATCCTTTTTCATCACAACTGTGTACAGTACAGGTGCGGTCTCACCTCGCCCCTATATCATTGCAGGAAGATATTTTGGCTTCTATACTCAGATCCCCTTGAAACGGCAGTCAATATACCATAGATAGACACAAAATGATGGAGTAACACAGCGGGACAGGCAGCATCTCTGGGTAGAAGGACCATTTTGACATGTATGTTTCTTGCACATGTATTCAATTTTCAATGACGTGCACAGGGACACAAATGTTCCATGTTGTATATGTTGATAGGATGGAACGACTGGGCTTGTATACACTGGCATTTAGAAGGATGAGAGGGAATCTTATTGAAACATATAAGATTGTTAAGGGTTTGGACACGCTAGAGGGTTCAGGGTTTGGACACGCTAGAGGCAGGAAACAGTTTAAGAATTAGGGGTTGGCCATTTAGAACAGAGATCAGGAAAAACTTTTTCACCCAGAGAGTTGTGAATCTGTGGAATTCCTTGCCCCAGAAGGCAGTGGAGACCAATTCTCTGGATGCTTTCAAGAGATAGAGCTCTTAAATATAGTGGAGTCAAGTGATATGGTTAGAAGGTAGGAACGGGGTACTGATTGGGGATGATCAGCCATGATCACAGTGAATGGTGGTGCTGGCTCGAAGGGCTGAATGGCCTACTCCTGCACCCATTGTCTATTGTCTATTGTACGTGGATTTTTCCCAAGTTCTCACAATTAGAAAAAAATGCTTTTTTGTTGGTTATGTGCATGGCAGTAAACGACCTCACATTTCACCCCAGTGTATGGTACCTGCCATGTTCTTGTCTCATGTATTTTTCATGTTTGGCTGAGAAAGGCTGCACAACTTGCTCTGGAGATATCTTAACCAGAAGGGAACAGTAAAGTGTGAAGTATGAGGAAGCAGCCAGGCCAGTTAACAATCCCGATGTATCAGTGCCTGTCATAAATTAATGCCTCAAAGAGCTTAATGATTTTCCCAGACATTTTGACATATCTCAGGGCCATCCGGGAAAATGAGAGTTTCCTGGACAAGACCTTCAGTGAGGTTGTCCCACCAAGGATACAGGAAGAGCGATGGTGGATGACTGTGAGAAAGAGGGGTAAACGTGGAGTGCAGGAGACCCCGGTGGCTGTACCTAGTCTGCGGCAACAGGCGAGCCACCAGGATGGTGTGTTGCCTCCCTGGTGCTAGGGTCCAGGATGTCTCAGAGCGGCTGCACGGCATCCTCAAGGGTGAGGGGGGAGCAGCCGGAGGTTGTTGTGCATGTTGGCACGAAGGATATAGGTCGGAAGAGGATGGAGGTTCCGCAACACGAGTTTACGGAATTGGGCAGCAGACTGAAAAGTAGAAACTGCAGCGAAATGATCTCAGGATTGCTTCCAGTACCTCGTGCTAGTGAAGGTAAGAATAGGAAGATAGGGGAAGTGAATGTGTGGCTGAGGAGTCGGCGCAGGGGGCACGTATTCGGATTTCTGGATCAATGGGATCTCTTCTGGGGCAGGGGTGACCTGTATAAAAGGGACGGGTTGCACCTAAACTGGAGGGGGACCAACATCCTAGCGGGCAGGTTTGCTAATGCTACACGGGAGGGTTTCAACTAGATTGGCAGGGGTGTGGGATCTCCTGCAGGACAGAGGCACAGGAGAGGCTGGAAGATGGTATGGAGGGTGGTGTGGGAAAGGTTAGCGGACAGAATAGGCAGGTGAAAGGCGGAGAGCGAGAAAGGAGGGTTGGTTTAAACTGCACGTGTTTTAATGCAAGGGGCCTGACGGGTAAGGCAGATGAGCTTAGGGCATGGATAGGTACGAGCGACTGGGACGTTGCAGCCATGACTGCAACCTGGTTAAGGGAGGGGCAGGACCGGCAGCTCAATGTTCCATGGTATATGAGCTTCAGGAGAGACGGGGTGATGGAAAGTGAGGAGGGGGGCTGCATTGTTGGTGAAGGAGGATGTCATGGCTTTGTTCAGAGGTGACATTACGGATGGTTCGTCCAGTGAGGCTATGTGGGTGAAGCTGAGGAACAAGAAAGGGATGATCACTTTCTTGGGGGTGTACTACAGACCCCCGAATAGTCAACGGGAATTAGAAGAACGAATATGCCGGGAGATTGCAGACAGCTGCAGGTCAAATAAGGTTGTTGTACGTGGGAATTTTAACTTTCCCAATATAGACTGGGAAAATCATAGTGTGAAGGGTTTAAATGGGGTGCAATTCCTCAAAAGTGTTCAGGAGAATTTTCTTAAACAGTATGTGGAGGCCCCCACACGTGATTGGCGAAATTGGGAACGGCAAGTTAATGAAGTGTGTGTGGAGGAAAAGTGACCACAGTTCGATTAGGTTTAAGATAGTTATGGATAGTTATGGATATGGACGGAGAGTTAAATGCTCAACTGGGGTAAGGCCAACTTGGAGGGTATGAGAGAAGGTCTCGCTGGAGCAGGTTATTAGATGGGAAAGGAACATCGGCTAAGTGGGATGTTTTTAAAGGTGTAATGAAGGAAGCTCAGGATGTGTATGTCCCCATAGAGTGAAGGACAAAGCAGGCAAACATGAGGAAGCTTGGCTGACGAGGGAAATCGAGATATTAGTCAAAAACAACAAGGATGCATGGGACAGGTTTAGGCAGCTGGGATCATGTGCATCCCTGGAGGAGTTTCGGGAACTAAAGAGTAAACTGGAAAAGGAGATCAGAAGGGCAAAAAGGGGCAGGAGATAGTTCTGGCGGGTAGCATTACGGACAATCCCCAAAGATTTTATAAAAGCTTCGTCCGCTGGTCTGGAGGGCGGCAGCTTCGGCAGCTTCGACCATCCCGGGCCGTGGAGTTTGAACCAATCCCGTTCGCGGAGCACGGTTGAGCCGCGGGACTTAACTTACCATCATCCGGTGGGGTCACAACATCTGAAGGCTGGATCGCCTCGGCGCAGAGGGAAAACAGAGAGGGAAGAGACAGAGATTTTAAGACTTTGCCTTTCATCACAGTGAGGAGGTGTTTGGTGAACTCACTGTGGTGGATGTTAAATTTGTGTTTATTGTGTGTTTCTGTCATTTTTTAATTATATGTATGACTGCAGGGGAACGAAATTGCGTTCAGACCGAAAGGTCTGAATGACAAATAAATTCCAATTCAATTCAAATACACTAGACTAAGTGGGACCCGTTGGGTCCCAGCATCACACGGGAGGGCTCGTCGCCCAACGCAATATTCCACCTCTCCACCAATTCCAATATTGGTGGCCAGTGGTGGGGGTGTCTGGAACGCTAGTATGGGAGTTGTGCGGTGAAGGGACTGGTTTCCAGAGGGCTAGTATGGACATTGTGGGCCGAACGGATTCTTGGGCTGGCGGCTCAGTCACTCAAGCCTGTTGTTCTGGCAGCTCACTCACTCACGGCTGGTGGGCTCGCAGTTGACTCACAGCTATTCCTTGAAATTCCATTTCAAGCAGGGTGCAAGGCCACCAAATTCAATTGCAGTTTCATACCATTTCAAGCAGGGTGCAAGGCCACTACAGACAGTGAGTCGTGACCTCTCCCTCCCCCTACCCCATATTGCAGAGACTGAGCCACGCCCACACTTCCGGGTCTTATAATCCCCCCCCTCCCCCAGAAGGGGCGTGGCCTTTATGGCATGATTGACAGGAGAGAGAATCTCAACATTTTTTTAAACACTAATAATTCTTATTTTTCATCGATGGGAAAAATCCTCGGCACCTGATGAGCAGAGAGGGACTCTAAGATGGCCAAAAATCACAGCCGTATGTGGTAGCGTTTTTTCTAAAATTAATATAAAGCGCAAACAGGAAGTGGTCAAGATTAGACTTTTTATTATATAGAAGGTAAGGCAGCTCTAATTAAGCAAGGCAGCTCACTTTAGCACTTTCAAAACCAAAGGCAAGGCAGCTCGCTTTAGCACTTCCAAAACTAAAGGTAACGCAGCTTGCTTTAACACTTTCAAAACCAAAGGCGGCACATCTTTAGCACTTTCAAACCAAAGGCAACACAGCTTTAACACTTTCAAAACCAAAGGCAACACAGCTTTAGCACTTTCAAACCAAAACACACTTTTGCTTTTTCAAACTACATTTTCAAACCACATTAAGGGCACTGACGGGTCAGTAAAACCACTCACAGTTTAGTAGACATGTGTTCAGTGTTATTCACAGCTCAGACTGAGAATTGCGACCTCTCCCTCCCCCATATTGCAGAGAACTGAGGCACCTCCACACTTCCGGGTTTTGTAGTCCCTCCAGAAGGTGCGTGGCCTTCAGGAGAGAAAATCTCAACATTTTTAAAACACTAATAACTCTTTTATTTTTCATTGATGGGAAACATTCTCTTGTCTTGCGCAGTGGAGGGGAACTCTGAGTAAGGTGGCCAAAAATCACAGCCATAATAGACAGCGTTTTTTCTAAAATCAATATACAGAACAACAGGAAGTGGTCAAGATCAGACTTTTAGTAATATAGATAAGGGGGAAAAGGGTAACTAGAGAGAGAGTGGGAATCAAAGCGGTCACCTCTGTGTGGAGCCACAGGAGATGGGCAAGGTCCTCAATGAGTATTTCTCCTCTGTATTCACCGAGGAGAAAGACAGTAGGATGGAGGAACTTGGAGCAGTCACTGGAAGTGTCATGAGAGCAGTCAGGGTTGCCATGTAAGAAGTGCTGAAGGTACTATCGTGTATGAAGGTAGACAGATCTCCGGGGCCTGATCAGATTTATCTGAGGACATTGTGGGGAACTAGAGAGGAAATTGCGGGAGCCTTGTTGAAATTTACCACTTGTCCTTAAATACAGGAGAGGTGCCGGAAGACAGGAGGATGGCAAATGTTGTACCTCTTTTCAAGAAGGGCTGCAGGGAAAATGCTGGGAACTATGGGCCAGTGAGCTTAACATCTGTAGTTGGAAAGTTACTGGAGAGTATTGTGAGTGACAGGTTATACAAGCATTTGGATGGGAAGGGCTGATTAGGAACATGGGAGGTCATGTCTCACATATCTGATTGAGTTTTTTGAAGACATGAGCAAAAAGGTTGATGAGGGCATAGCTATATATACCACTATATATAGTGGTATACATGGATTTCAGTAAGGCATTTGACAAAGTTCCGCATGGTAGGCAGCTCTGGAAGGTTAGATCGCATGGGATCCAAGGAGAGATAGCAGGATGCATAGAAAATTGGTTCCATGGAAGGAAGCAGAGGGCGATGGTGGAAGGTTGCTTCTCGGAGTAGAGGCCTGTGACTAGTGGTGTGCCTCAGGGTTCGGTGCTGGGCCCGTTACTGTTTGTCATTTATATCAATGAGTTGGATGAGAACATACAGGGCAAGATTAGCAAGTTTGCTGATGATATAAAAGTGAGTGGTTTTGCAGATAGTGAAGATGGTTGTGAACGATTGCAGCAGGACCTGGATTGATTGGCCAGGTGGGTGGAGGAATGGTTGATGGAATTTAATACAGAGAAGTGTGAGGTGTTGCAATTTGGGACGTCGAACAAGGGCAGGACCTACACAGTAAATGGTAGGCATCTGGGTAATGTTGTAGAGCAAGAGGGATCTTGGAGTGCAGGTGCATGGTTCCTTGAAGGTCGAGTCGCAGATAGATAAGATGGCCAAAAAGTATTTTGGCACTTTGGCCTTCATCAGTCAGAGTACCGAGTATAGAAGTTGGGAGGTCATGTGACAGTTGTATAAGACGTTGGTGAGACCACATTTAGAATATTGTATTCAGTTCTGGGCACCATGTTTTCGGAAAGATATTGTCAAGCTTGAAAGGGTTCAGAGAAGATTTACGAGGATGTTGCCAGCACTAGAGGGTGTGAGCTATAGGGAGAGGTTGAGTAGGTTGGGACACTATTCTTTGGAGCGCAGGAGGATGAGGGGTGATCTTATAGAGGTGCACAAGATCATGAGAGGAATAGATCGGTTAGATGCAGAGTCTCCTGCCCAGAGTAGGGGAATCGAGGACCAGAGGACATAGGTTTAAGGTGAAGGGGAAAAGATTTAATATGAATCTGGGGGAGTAGCCTTTTCACATAAAGGGTGGTGGGTGTATGGAACAAGCTGCCAGAGGAGGTAGTTGTGGCTGGGACTATACCACCATTTTTGAAATAGTTAAGCAGGTACATGGATAGGACAGGTTTGGAGGGATATGGACCAAGCGCAGGCAAAAGGGAACTAGTGGAAACCCGCGTGGCTTTAATGGCCACGGGACATTCCAGCGCCCGCTGGGGTCTCCAACTTTGTGACTTTTGGGCCTAGAGCGGGGCCGTACATCGCCCGGTGTGGCCTCAATGGCCGTGGGACTTAACATCGCCCGCCTGGGGCTTCGACATCGCGAGAGAAATGGTGCGGGGGAGAGAGAAGAACTTTGCCTTCCATCACAGTGAGGAGGAGATTCACTGTGATGAATGTTTGTGTGAATTGAATTGTTTGTGTGTTTTTTTTAATGAATTGTTCTGTTTGTATGGCTTGTAGAAACGGAGTTTCGTTTGAGCCTCTCTGAGGTTCGAATGACAAGTGATAAAATCTAATCTAATCTAATCTAGTGTAGCTGGGACATGTTGGCCGGTGTGGGCAGGTTGGGCCTCAGGGCCTGTTTCCACACTGTATCACTCTATGACTCTGTGACTCCACTATTCCACTGAATGCGCGAATGGGGTAATGAGAACTTATATTGATCAAATGTAGGAAGGACAGTCTTACTGTCTCCGACTACTTTCTATTGTGTCCCGTCCACTCTCCTAACATCAGTCTGAAGAAGGATCCTGACCCGAAACATCACCCATTCCGTCTCTCCTGAAATGCAGACCTGTCCCGCTGAGTTACTCCAACATGGAACTCCAGATGCTGGTTTACACTGAAGAAAGAGACAAAATGCTGGAGCAACTCAGCGGGACAGGCAGCATCTCTGGACAGAAGGAATGGGTGACGTTTGGGGTCGAGACCCTTCTTCAGACTGAGAGTCAGTGGCGAGGAAGACATAGAGATATGGAAGGGTAAGGTGTGGAAACGAGACATCAAAGGGGACGGTGATCAATGAAAATGTAGAATGGTTCATTAGCTTAGGAGGTGACATCGAGGCAAACAATCAGTTACTCCAGCATTTTGTGTCTATATATTGATCATGGGCATGCAGTCTGCAATTCCATGGACCAGTGCTTCTGAAAATCAATGTCCTGAGACATCGTTTCTGTTTCTCTTTCCACAAATACTGAATGACCTACTGAGTACTTCCATCATTTCCTGATTTTTTAAACGTTAAATATCCAAGTTTATTCGTGCAAACTATGGGCCCGAGGGTAAGTTCCACTCTGGATGATTAGTGTGAAAAGGATCTCATTAATGATATGCTGCCAAGTTTCTATGGGTGGGCTTCTTCTTTTCATCGAGTCCACACACAAGATTAGAAGTTGTTCAGCCAGAGCTGAACACACGTCTCGGCCTCTGCACACAATGGTGTCTGTCTTGTCGCTTCTTGTGTGCGGTGGTGGAAAGACTGGTGGAAACAGGGCCGCGACGTGAACGCTCTTTCCTTGACCCCTATGGATGGGATGAGTCATGAAGCAAATTGAAGGATGCAGTATAACTCAGCAATGCGGTGCTTTGCATAGCTCATCCTTCACAAGCAGAGTCAAGAGATTCAAGAATTCAAGAGACATTTATTGTCACATGCACCAATTGATACAGTGAAATTTGTGGTCACCATACAGCCATACAAATATAAAAGAACACAACACACGATAGACTTGAACATAAACATCCCCACACAGCAGAATCAACGTTTCCCACTATGAGGGAAGGCACCTCTTTGTTGTTCACCCGTGGTCGGGGCCTCCCGAGCCCCCGCAGTCGCTGCTATGGGCGGCCCGATGTTCAGGCCCTCTCTGATGATGGATGATGCAACATTCTCAGCGGCTTGGACTTCCGAATCGGCCACTTCCTACCAGAGACCGCGGCTCCCCAAGTCCACAGGCCGAGCTGGGCGGAGATTCACGCTGGCGGCCCCCGGCAAAGGGATCACCAGGACTCCGCGATGTTGAAGTCAGCGGCGCCCGCGGCTCGAAGCTCCGCAAACCCCGCGATATTGAAAGCAGGCCCAAGGATCTTCAAACGGCGATCCCAGGTAAGGCATCGCCAGCTCCCCGATGAATCCAGTGCTGCACCGCTGCTGTAGATCTGGTCGGTCTCCGGCAGGAAAGGCCGTACCAAACCAGTTGGTAGGCCGCGAGGGAGTGGGGGGGGGGGGGAGGGGGTAGGGGGGCGAGGACGCAACACGGAGAATAGTCGCATCCTCGCCAGGAAGTGACTGAGAAACGGTTTCCCCCCTTGCCCTACCCACCTCCCCCACATAAAAATACTAAGAAAACCTCCAAAACACACTTTTTAAATGGACCAAAAATTAAAAAAAGATGTGAAACAGACAGACTGTAGACAGAGGCTGCCATCATGCGATGCCCCTAGTGACAAATAAAGTCTTTGTGACAAGCAGAGCTTTGTGGATTCTTTCCTCCAATTCCTCCGCACCGAACAGCGATCCCCGCACATTATCACTATCCTACACGCACTTGGGACAATTTGTACATATACCAGGCCAATTTGCCAACAAACCTGTACGTCTTTGGAGTGTGGGAGGAAACCGGAGATCTTGGAGAAAACCCACACGGTCACAGGGAGAACGTACAAACTCCGTGCAGATAGCACCCTTAGTCGGGATCGAACCTGGGTCTCCGGCATTTTAAGCGCGGTAAAGCAGCAACTCTACCGCTGCACCTTATACTTTCATGTTAGAAAGTTACAGGGGAAACGGCAGAGGAAATTTGGCAACTCTATTTCTGAAGATTATAAGAGATAGGAGTAGGATTAGGCCATTCAGCCCATCAAGTGTACTCCGCCGTTCAATCATGGCTGATCTATCGCTCCCTCCTAACCCCATTCCCCTTCCCCATAACCTCAGACACCTGTGCTAATCACAAATCTATCAATCTCTGCCTTAAATATATCCACCGACTTTGTTTCCACAGTCTTCTGTGGCAATGAGTTCCACAGATTCACCACCCTCTGACTAAATAAATTCCTCATCTCTTTCCTAAAAGACTGTCCTTTAATTCTGAGGCTGTCTATATTTCTATATGTCGGAAGAAGGGTCTCGACCCGAAACATCACCCATTCCTTCTCTCCAGAGATGCTGCCTGTCGCGCTGAGTTACTCCATCAGTTTGTATCTATCTTCGGTTTAAACCAGCACCTGCAGTTCATTCCTACAACTATTTCCCGACCTGACAAGCCAATTTTCTGCCCTTCACTTTTCCAACATTGAAGGTGTTGTCGTAAGTTTAGTCCAGGTTAAAATGAGTTAAAAAAAACTCAGATTTCTCCAAAACTGCGAATATTCAAAGATGATTGTCCACAAGAACTGTGTTTCAATGCCAGACAGATGGTAACAATTGAAAATGTGTGTTTCATCCCATTTAACTGCCTTTCCTTTCATGCTTTATGAAGTGAATGATTATGCTAAAGTACCGAGAAGGTCTGCCCCTTGTTTGCGGCTGGCTCGGATAACTCATGAGGGAGGTGGCACAAGATTACAACATTCAATTAAGAGCCCGAACACATCAGCATCATGGCACAAAGAAATGTTTGGAATGTCACAATGCTCGATCTGAATCATGGCGTTCAACGCAACTGATGTACGATAAGATTCCTCTCCTGGCTTGGCTGCGATTTGTGAAGTTAATGTTTTAAGAGCAGTTCCATGTCGTTAAGGCTTGTAGGAGTTGATTACATCACTGAGTGGTGGAGAATTCACCCAGGGCCGGCCAAGTTCAAACAAGAATTTGGCAGCTTTGTTCAGAAGCAGTGTGTGTGTGCATGTTTAGTTCAGCTTAGCGTCGAGATACAGCGTGGAAACAGGTCCTTCGGCCCAGGGGGTCCGCACCGACAAGTGATCTCCGGACATAAACACTTGACAATGTTTTTTACATGTTTATACCAAGCCAATTAACCTACAAACCTGTACGTCTTTGGAGTGTGGGAGGAAACCGAAGATCTTGGAGAAAGCCCACGCAGATCATGGGGAGAACGTACAGACTCCATACAGACAGCGCCCGTAGCCAGGATTGAACCCGGGCCCCTGACGATGTCAGCGCTGTAAGGCGGCAACTCTACCGCTGCTGTACCGTGATACACGTGCGGTTACAAACTTTAGAATATCCAATCGGGTGATCTGATACATTGTGTGAAAGGGTGGTGCAGATACAAAACTGCCACAGAGTCATAGAGTGATACAGTGTGGAAACAGGCCCTCCATAAACATAGAGTGATACAGTGTAGAAACAGGTCCTCCATAAACATAGAGTGATACAGTGTGGAAACAGGCCCTCCATAAACATAGAGTGATACAGTGTGGAAACAGGCCCTCCATAGACATAGAGTGATACAGTGTGGAAACAGGCCCTCCATAAACATAGAGTGATACAGTGTGTAAACAGGCCCTTCAGCCCAACTTGCCCACACCGGCCAACATGTCCCAGCTGCACGAGTCCCACCTGCCTGCCTTTGGTCCATATCACTCTAAACCTGTCCTATCCATGTACCTATCAAACTGTTTCTTAAACGTTGGGATAGTCCCAGCCTCAACTATCTACCCTGGCAGCTTGTTCCAGACACCCACCACCCTTTGTGTGAAAATGTTCCCCCTCAGATTCCTCTTAATTCATTTTCCATTCACCTTGAACCTATGTCCTCTGGTCCTCGATTCACCTACTCTGGGCAAGAGACTCTGTGCATCTACCCGATCTATTCTTCTCATGATCTTGTACACCTCTATAAGATCACCCCTCATCCTCCTGCGCTCCAAGGAATAGAGACCCGGCCTACTCAACCTCTCCCTATAGCTCACACCCTCTAGTCCTGGCAACATCCTCGTAAATCTTCTCAGCATCCTTTCTAGCTTGACAACAACTTTCCTATAAATGGTGCCCAGAACTGAACACAATACACAATTTAGCAAGCTCCATAACCTTCATGCTGAAAACCAGCAACAGGCAAATTGGCTGCACCACAGTAGTCTATTTTTGACATGAACAGTAAGGCTTGACTCTCCCCGTTGTATTAATTGTCTGATTCTATGGTATAGACTCATAATGGTAAAAGACCAATTTAAGACTATTATGAAATTCTTCTCAATACAAAGAATGACCAGTAATAACTGAAATATACTTTCAGGTACAAACAATGAAGTTGTTGAAAAATAATGTCAAGCTGTGATAGGAGCTGGAGGCTGAGTTTGCTGGGCAGTTTTTTTGACTGGAAGATGGCGTGAAGGATCTTTGTACGTGCAGGACAGAGCTGCAGATGCTGGTTTACACCGAAGGTAGAAGATAGACACAAAATGCTGGAGTAACTCAGCCGGACAGGCAGCATTTCTGGAGAGATGATGGGTGACGTTTCGGGTCGAGACCCTCCTTCAGACTGAGAGTCAGGGGAGAAGGAGACACAGAGATAAGGAAGAGTAAGGTGTGAGAATGACATCAAAGGAGAGGTTGGTCAAGGAAAATGTAGAATAGATCATTGTTAGCGAGGAGAAGGTGACAACGAAGCAAACAGAGATACAATGTAATCAGGGCGACAGTCAGACTGGTCAGAGAAGCTAGGAAGGGGGAGGGGTGGAGAGAGAGGGAACGCAAGGGCTACTTGAAGTTAGAGAAGTCAATGTTCAAACCGCTGGGGTGTAAGCTGCCCAAGCCCATTTGTGCGGGGTCTCACTCTGACAGTGGAGGAGGCCGAGGACAGAAAGGTGAGTGTGGGAATGGGAAGGGGGAGGATCATTCCTGTGCACTATTACTGTATGATACCCTTACTGCACTATAGGAGAAAACAAACTGTGAAACCATTTTGCTCAATCCGCATGAACACTAATGTCTTGAGGTCCCACATTGAAAAGTTAAGTACATGAACTTTCAAAAAGACTCACAAAATCGTGTCTTGGTCTATTTTGCAATTTTCCTTCCTCTTCATCTGGAAGAAATCATCCGTGCAGGCATATTATTCTTGAATCTGAAACAATTGTAACAATGACTCATACTTTCTAAGCGATTTCCATCTGTTTTTCAAAAACCTGAAATATTTGCATTCTTTGCTTTTTCATGGCCCGGTTACACATAGTATGTTTCAGGTCAAGTGTGAAATGTGGATTGCCGTTTATTTACAATGGCGGAGGCAGCTAGTGGATTTTACCATGAAACATATTTTTATTGCCAGTCTTACAGTTTTATAATTTACCCATCGATAGTGAATTTCATCCTAATGCCCAATGTCCTGCCTGGATTTTGCCATCCTCCAATGTCATTTACTGTTCAGAATACATGGTGACAGCACCTCTCTGAATCTGCTGTCCTCCTTCTTGAAAGGTGCAGATTGCAAGAATGAGTGTTTAGTTCTTGTTTCTCCATCTTCCTGCCAGCTTCCGGGGGGGGGGGGGGGGTGTCTCAACCTGAAACGTCAGTCTAGAAGTGAGATCGACCGATTCACCAAATGGTGCCAACACAAAAACCTGGCTCTCGATATCAGTAAAACCAAGGAACTGATTGTGGACTATGGAAGAGGAAGGATGAGGACCCACAGTCCTGTTTGTATCAATGGGAGGATGGTGGAGAGAGTCAAAAACGTCAAATTCCTGGGCGTGCACATTTCCCAAGATCCTTCCTGGACCCAGCACATTGATGCAATTATAAAGAAAGCACATCAGCGCCTCTACTTCCTGAGAAGATTACGGAGATTCAGTATGTCAAAGAGGATTCTCCTGAATTTCTACAGGTGTACAGTAGAGAGCATACTGACGGGTTGCACCGTGGCTTGGTTCGGCAACTTGAACGCCCAGGAGCGGAAAAGACTACAAAAGGTTATGAACACAGCCCAGTCCATCACCGGCTCTGACCTCCCCACCATTGAAGGGATTTACCAGAGTCGCTGACTCAAAAAGGCAGCCAACATCATCAGAGGCCCACACCATCATGGCCACACACTCATTTCACCACTGCCATTGGGAAGAAGGTACAGGAGCCTGAAAACTGGTTCAGGAGCAGCTTCTTCCCTACAGCCATCAGGCTATTACACACAACAACGAATAAGCTCCGAACTACAGCAAACGATTATTATTATTGCACCGTATTTGTTTTTTGAGTGTGTGTGTGTGTGTGTGTGTGTGTGTGTCTGTCTGTCTGTCTGTGTGTGTGTGTGCGTCTACACACTGAACTTCTCTTGTTTACGTACTATGTTTACACATTCTGTTGTGATGCTGCAAGTAAGAATTTCAATGTTCTATCTGGGACACATGACAATAAAACGCTCTTGACTCTCTGTTCCTTCTCTCCAGAGATGCTGCCTGTCCCGCTGAGTTTTACTCCAGCATTTTGCGTCTTATCCCCAACAAATTTCCAGCATACATTTTCCACTCATCAAAATGTCCTCTAATCTCGTGGGTACTAAATCTATGGAATAGAGGAGAAAAATAAATCGTTTTGAAACATTAATTTTCTTTGGTGATAATTGAAGCTTTTTACATGTTTATAACTTGCATATAGAGTAACGGCAGGAGTTCATACTTCACTCTTTTTTAATTTTGTGACAGTATATGACGAGGAAGATAAAAGTGATATGGATGTGCAGCCTTCCGAAGTACCGCTGACTGCAACAACTGCTGAAGTGGATCGCTGTGGAGGTAGGCATTTTAATCAGCAACTCTAGTTTGAAATTTGCTCTTGGAGGCAACTCTGCAGCCAAAGAAAAAGTTGCAACTTGCAGCCAGCTTAATAGGCTTTTGTTTCATGGAAGCTGCAGGAGAAAAAACTGTTGAGTTTAAAAGTTGCCGCAAAGATTACAAAAGGTTACACATAAAATTGCAACATCACCTTTTTGCTTCCATTTGGGGAGCTCAGAGATGGACATTTAGACGTTGAAGACTCAGTCGTGGAGGTGGCTCGGGCTGTTGAGAACAAACGGGGCCCCAGCGTGTGGGGCTGTTAACAAACGGGGCCCCAGCGTGTGGGGCTGTTAACAAACGGGGCCCCAGCGTGTGGGGCTGTTAACAAACGGGGCCCCAGCGTGTGGGGCTGTTAACAAACGGGGCCCCAGCGTGTGGGGCTGTTAACAAACGGGGCCCCAGCGTGTGGGGCTGTTAACAAACGGGGCCCCAGCGTGTGGGGCTGTTAACAAAGGGGGCCCCAGCGTGAGGATGATGATAAAGGGATGAGTACTTTTTGTAACTTTGTCAGCACAATTTTTGGTGACTTTTTTGTGCACTGTGCATGCAAAGACAACATATTTCACTGCACCTAGCGAGCTACAAGTGACAATAAAGTATTGTCATTGTCATTGTCAGGATTAAGCGGGGTTGTGACATTACTATGTACAGTAACGTCATCAGGTGTCAACTCCTGTATATCGGCCGGACCAAGCACGGGCTCAGCGATCGTTTCGCTGTGCATCTCCGCTCAGTCCCGCCTAAATCTGTCGGATCTCCCAGTTGCCAACACTTTAACGCCCTCTGCCATTCCCACACTGATCTTTCTGTCCTGGGCCTCCTCCATTGTTAAAGAGTGAGGCCCAGCTCAATTTGGAGGAACAGCACCTCATATTTCGCTTGGGCACCTTACACCCCAGCGGTACAGTATGAACATTGACTTCTCTTAACTTCAAATAGTCCTTGCTTTCCCTCTCTCTCTCCATCCCCCTCCCCTTTCCAGTTCTCCCACCAGTCTTACTGTCTCCAACTTCATTCTCTGTCCCACTCACCCCTGCCCATTCTTAATCTCTGATGTGTGTATAGACATCCTTCCTGCAACCTCTATGAAACAAAATCCAAGGCCATGAGATTATAGTTGGTTACTTAAAACAGGAGCATTTAATGTTCATACCATTGGTGTATAAGCTACCCAAGTGGAATATGAGGTGATGTTCCTCCTGTTTGGGTGTGGCATCACTCTGACAATGGAGGAGGCCCAGGACAGAAAGGGCAGTGTGGGAATGGGAGGGGAAATTAAAATGGTAGCAATCGTGAGATCGAATTGAATTGAATGGAATACTTTATTGTCACATGTGACAAGTCAGAGTGAGATTCTTTGCTTGCATGCCCAAGGTATGCAAATAGTGGCTACATAATGGGCACTGACAAAGTTACAAATCCCCCCCCCCCACCCCCCACATGCGCCAGTTCCCCCTTTGTTCTTACCCCCTCACGACAGCCCCCCCACGCCGGCTCCTCCATTGTTCCTCCCCCCTCCTCACGGGAGAAAGGGCTTGGTCTTTCCAATGTAAAGGAGGCCACATCGGGAGCTGGGAAAGCAGTGGATGAAGTGTGGAGGGTGCACATGAACCTCTGTCTCACCTGGAGGGTTGGTGTGGGGCAGGAGGTACAGAGGCAGGTGCTACATCTCCTGTGGGTGCAGGGGAAGGTGACTGCGGAGGGGTGGGGGGTGGGGGGGGGGGGGGGTGGTGGGAGGGGGGGATTGGGTTGGAAGGGATGTGAACCAAGGAGTTTCTGTGGAAAGCGGAAATGGTGGGAATGGGAAGACGTGACTGGTGGTGGGATCACGGTGAAGGTAATGGAAATGTCAGAGAATGATGTGTTGGATCTCAGAACCGCAAACCCTCAGCATAGGAGCACCGCAAGGCTGCGTACTCTCTCCTCTCCTCTACTCTCTCTACACCAATAACTGCATCTCCACAGACACCTCTGTCAAACTTCTCAAGTTAGCGGACGACACAACCCTGATTGGACTGATCCAGGATGGAGTGGAATCTGCCTACAGACAGGAAGTGTCATAGCTGGCTTCTGGTGCCGTCACAACAACCTAGAGCTCAATGCTCTTAAGACAGTGGAATTGATTGTAGACTTTAGGAGAGCTCCCCATCCCCTCACCCCACTCACCATCAACAACACCACAGTCACATCTGTGGAGTCTTTTAAGTTCCTGGGAACCATCATCTCCAAGGACCTTAAGTGGGGGGCCACCATCGACTCCAGAGTCAAAAAGGCACAACAGAGGATGTACTTCCTGCGGCAGCTGAGGAAACACAATCTACCACAGGCAATGATGGTCCAATTCTACACGGCCATCGTAGAGTCTGTCCTCACCTTCTCTATCATGGTCTGGTTTGGCTCAGCCACCAAGCACGGCACCTGGAGGCTGCAGCAAATCATCCGATCAGCTGAAGAAAGGTTGTTGGCTGTAACCTTCCCTCCATTGAAGAACAGTAAAGGACCAGGAAGCGAGCGGGTAAGATCATCTCTGACCCCTCTCACCCTGGTCACAAATTATTTGAATTATTTCCCTCTGGAAGGCGACTCCGGACTGTCAAAGCTGCCACAGACAGACATAAAAACAGCTTTTTTTCCCATGAGGCGTAGCTCTACTCAATAACCAAAAATCTGTAGCCCCCTTTTGTTCTGGTATTTTATTTAATTCACATGTTTAATCAATAATGTTTTATTATTAATGTTTAATGTTTTATGTGTCATTCATAACTGTCACTGTATGTCATGTTGTCACTTGCGGGCGGAGCACCAAGGCAAATTCCTTGTATGTGAATACTTGGCCAATAAACGTATTCATTCATTCATTCATTCATTCAAGCTATTGAATGTCCAGCACCATTAATTAACGTTATTGCAGATTGCTCTTGGTTAAATACCACCTATGATTATCATGATTATCGCCACAATATACAACCTAACAGAAGAGAGTTTTCATTTGAGGAATTCTGGTGGTGGTTGTAGTTTATTTATTTGTTTGTCTCTTGGGTCTAATGTTAAAATGAAGCTTCTTTAACACAGATACCAGCCCGTGCATGCACTACTGCTCTCAAGTTGGAAAGGACATTATTTGCTCCTGTTTCTCCGGGTATAGACTGATGACAGACCAAACCTCTTGTGAAGGTAACACGCAACTTTACTCTCTTAAAAATATTTAAAAAAACAAAAGATGAGTCAATTTGAAGTCTTAAGTCACTGGCATTCATATTCTATGCATATCTATGTTTTAGACCTTATCTAAGAATGGAATTGGAATGCAGAATCAAGTATATTGCATTCCAATTCCATCATGCCCATGAGACCACCTGATATGTGAATAGTGTTAATCAATGAAAAAGGCACCATCAATATCCCTTGAATAATGTTTTTATTGGCATATGCAACTTCAACTTCAAATAATGGAAGAGGCCTTCAGCTCAAGGGAAAAGACTCAATGCTATTGATCCAGCCTTCGACCCAACTTGCCCACGCTGACCAACATGTCCCAGCTGCTTATGTTTGGTCCATATCCCTCTGAACCCAACCTATCCACACGCCTGTCCTAAACATTGCAGTAGCCCCTGCCTCGACTATCTCCTCCAGCAGCTCGTTCCATACACCCACCACCCTTTGTGAAAAATGTTTCCCCTCAGTTTCCTATTAAACTTTTCCCCCCCTCATCTTAATCCTATGTCTTCTGGTTTTGTCTTCCCACACTCTGGGGAAAAGTGCATCTATCTGATCTATTCCTCTCATGATTTTGTACACCCCTATATTATCATTCCTCATCCATCTGCCCTCCAAGGGATAAAATCCTAACCTGCTTAACCTTGCCCGACAGCACTGACCCTCGAGCCATGGTAACATCCCTGTAACCCTTCTCCACACCTTTTCCAGCTTAACAACATCTTTCCTATAATATGATGACCAAAACTGAACACAATACTCTAAATGTGGTCCCACTAATGTCTTATACAACTGCAACATGCCCTCCCAACTTCCATACTCAATACTTTGACTGATGAATGTGCCAAAAGCCTTTTTGACCAACCTATCTACCTGCGACTCCACCTTCAAGGAACCATGCACCTGTGCTCCTAGATCCCTCTGCTCTACAACACTCCCCGGAGCCCTGCCATTCACTGTGAAGGTCCTGCCCATGCTAGACTTCCAAGAATTCAATGTCACACTTCTCTGTATTAAATTCCATCAACCATTCCTCAACCCACCTGGCCAATCGATCCAGATCCTGCAGCAATTTTTGACAACCATCTTCACTTTCTGCATTACCACCCGCTCTAGTGTCATCTGCAAACTTGGTAATCATGCCTTGTACGTTCTCATCCAAATCATTGATATAGACCACAAACAGCAATGGGCCCAGCACCAAACCCTGAGACACACCACTAGTCGCAGGCCTCCAGTCCGAAAACCAACCTTCCACTATCACCCTCCGTAGAGCCAGTTTTCTATCCATTTGGCTATCTCTTCTCAGTTCCCATGCGATTTAACCTTCCAGAGCAGCCTACCATGCGGAACCTTGTCAAATCTTTGCTGAAGTTCATATATACACAACATCAACTTTTTTGCTCACATCTTCAAAAGACTCAATGAGATTTGTGAGGCACGACCTCCCACATATAAAACTGTGCTGACTATCCCGAATCAGCCTTTGCCCATGCAGATGCAACCATGGATGTCAGGCTCACTGGCCTGTAGTTCCCAGGCTTTTCCCTGCAGCCCTTCTTAAATAGACAGCACATTTGCCACCCTCCGGTCTTCCAGCAGCTCGCCCGTATTTAATGATGGCTCTTAAATCTTAGCCAGGGCACCTGTAATTTCCTCTCTAGCTACCCACAGTGTCCACGGATATACAGTATCTGATCAGTCCCAGGAGATTTGTCCGCCTTCATATAGGTCAGCACCTTCAGCACCTCGTAGACTGTAACACTGACTGCTCTGAAGACACTTCCATTGAGTTCCTCAGTCATCATGTCTTCCTCCTTGGTAAAAACAGAGGAGAAATGCTCATTGAGGACCTTGCCATCTCTTGTCACTCCACACAGACTTGACTGCTTTGGTTCTTGACGGGTCCCACTCTCTCTCTCTCTGGTGACCATTTTCCTTTTATGTACTTATATAATCTTCTGGGATTATCTTTAATGTTATCTGCCAGAGCCATCTCCTGTGCCCTTTTTACCCTCCAGATATCCTTTCTTAGATTGTTCCTCAGTTCCCGAAACTCCTCCAGGGCTACACGTGATCGTAGCTGCTTGTACCTGCCCCATGCTCTGTATTCTTGACCAGAGCCTCACTTTACCTGGTCATCCAAGCTTCCTTACGCTTGCCTGCCCTGCCCTTCACTCTAACAGGAACATACATTTCCTGGACTCTTGTCAACAGTCTTTTAGAATCATTCCACTTTCCTGAAGTACCTTTTCCTTCGAACAACCTGCTCCAATCAACTCGAGCGAGTTGCTGTCTAAAAGCCCTGTCCCACTGTAAGAGTTCATTCCAAGAGCTCTCCCGAGTTTAAAAAAAATCAAACTCGTGGTAAGCACGGAGAATGAACGTAGCGGGTACGTCGGAGCTCGGGGACGTCTCTTAGCAGCTCGTAACGCGGATGGCAGGTACTCGGGAAGACTCGCTAATGGCAGGTCAGCACGGGAAGACTCGTGAAGATTTTTCAACATGTTGAAAAATGTCCACGAGAGCCCCGAGTACCGACGAGCGGCCATTACCGTAAATCTCCGAGTTCGAATCAGGGCAAACTCGGGAGAACTCTTGGAATGAACTCGTACCGTGGGACAGGGCTTTAATACCTTTAGTGTTGTTCTTGCCCCAGTTCAGAACTTTAACCAGTGGGCCAGCCCCGTCTCTTCCCATGGCTATCTTAATCCTAATAGATCAGTGGTCGCTAGTTTCAGTAATGGCTAAAACGTCCCAGTCACACGTGCCTATCCACATCCCGAGTTCACTCGCCTTTCCTGAAAGGGCCTCTAGCATTAAAATGTGTAGTTTAAAGCAACAGCCCTTCTTCACTCCCTGCCTTTCTCCTGCCTATTCTGTCCACTATTCTTTCTCTCCTCACTCTCCAACTTCCAGCCTCTCACCTGCCTCAGTCCTGTGTAGGATCCCACCCCCCTGCCAAACTAGTTGAATCCCACCCGTGCCTTCACTCAAGATCATCCATCCAGCAAAGTATCAATCACATTTGCTGAAGTTCCCCCTGAACACAGTTCTCTCCAGCAGCCCAACGTCATGGTCCATTGGCCATTTGATAGCAGTGGATGGATGACTGGCCATTTACAGTATCAGCCACTTACTGCATCCTGTACTTCCATCAAAATGCACCAGCGACCCTCCTGACTGTACGGAGTTTGTACGTTCTCCCCATGACCTGCATGGGTTTTCTCTAGGTGCTCCGGTTTCCTCCCACGCTCCAAAGACGAACAGGTTTGTAGGTTAATTGGATGATATAAATATATAATTGTCGCTGGTGTGTGTATCGAGTAGTGTTGGTGTCACTGATGCGGGGAGCACTGGTCGGTGCGGACACGGTGGGCCAAAAGGCTTCTTTCCGCACTGTATCTCTGAATTAAACTAAACTAAGCTCTCTGGGGCTTAATGGCTTCATCTCACATTGAACATTGAAGACCTTCTCGCCCATAGTGTTGCTGGGGATTCGTTAGTATACAATGTTTGTTTGTGTATTGCAAACAAGCATAGGTGCTCCCCAGCCTACGAACACCCACTTTCCGTGCAGTCCAGATGTGTGTACAAGTGTTTGGGAGACCGGTGAGAAAGATATGTCGCCTTCCTCAGCGCTGTAGACATCTTCTGCCGCGTGCAAACCTAGTCACGGCTGCATTTCCAACGTGAACTGTTTGAGTCACGAACAGTTAATAGAATCAGTAGCCAGCCAAAACCTGGGGACAGCTTGTATGATGAAAATATCTATTTGGTATTATAATCAATTAAGAATACTCTAATTTTTATAAATCTTTTTCCAATGATTTACAATACAGATGTGAATGAATGTGTACTGGGCACACACAACTGTTCCAGGGGAGAGTCCTGTACAAATAATCAAGGATCATTCCAGTGCGTCCCTATAATAACGTGTCCAAGTGGTTTTGTGCTGAATGCATACGACAAATGTATCGGTAAGACCAGAAGTCCTTTCTCTTGTACATTTTTATATTGAAATGTCTGCTTTTCATTTAGTTATCCGATTATAGTCTATAGCTGCTGTTCCATATAGAATCAGATACAACCGATCAAACTGCCCTGAATTGGTGCAGAAGTTACGTGGATAGGACGGGTTTGGAGGGATATGGACCAAACGCGGGCAGGTGGGACTAGTGTACTGGTGGGCAAGTTGGGCCGAGGGGCCTGTTTCCACACTGTATCACTCCATGACTCTATGGTTGTCCCAATCTTTACTGCAGACTAAATGGCCATCAATGATTGTGATAATGCAGAGGATTCTCGGCAATGTTATGAGATGTGAGGAGATGATGTGTTTGTTTCCGTTAAGGCTCAATATCCCTGTACGCCAACAATTATTGCATTTTAAAAGTACTTTAGTGTTTTTAGGCGCAGGTACTGGGCTGTGGGAGAGCTGGGAAGGGGAGGGGAAAGAAGGAGAAAACAGGGAATACCTACAAAAGTCAATGTAACCTACCCAAGCAGAATATGAGGTGCTGCTCCTCCAATTTACGGTGGTCCTCACTCTGGCCATGGAGGAGGCCCAGGACAGAAAGGTCAGATTCGGAATGGGAGTTTGAGTTGAAGTGCTGAGCCACCGGGAGATCAGGTTGGTTATTGCGAACCGAGCGGAGGTGTTGGGCGAAGCGATCGCCGAGCCTACGCTTGGTCTCACCGATGTAGAGCAGCTGACACCTAGAGCAGCAGATGCAATAAATGAGGTTGGAGGAGGTGCAGGTGAACCTCTGCCGCACCTGGAAAGACTGATTGGGTCCTTGGATGGAGTCGAGGGGGGAGGTAAAGCGACAGGTTTATAACTGATCAGTTACTCGTACTGTTTCCCGAGTCAGCTCTGACAGATGAGATCACCGCAAACCTTTTCCATTGTGCTCTATCTTCCTGATTTCTTCATCCTCTGATTCCATCACTGTCCACCACTCCTTCCTCTCCCCTCTCCCATCAGGCAAAAGGTATAGAAGTGTGAAAACGCACACCTCCAGATTCACGGGCAGTTTCTTCCCAGCCGTTATCAGGCAACTGAATCATCCTACCACAACCAGAGATCAGTGCTGGACTCATTGGTGACCCTTGGACTATCCTTGATCAGGCTTTGCTGGCTTTACTTTGCACTAAACGTTATTCCCTTATCATGTATCTATACACTGTACATGGCTCGATTGTAATCATGTATTGTCTTTCTGCTGACTGGTTAGCCCACAACAAAAGCTTTTCACTGTACCTCGGTATGGGTGACAATAGCCTAAACCGAAGCAAAAATCAATCAGTTTCAGCTTTGAGTGCACAATAATGCTGAGAGAAAATTCCTGCGATTACAATCCTCTGCAAATAAATTTATCCTGGTCGCTGTATGAAGTGCCTGGCTGGACCGTCCTTGTACTAATCAACGACCATATACCAACGCTTGATCATCCAGAACCAGGGGTCACAAGGGCCGAATGGCCTACTCCTGCACCTATTTTCTATGTTTCTATGCTTATCAATGTCTACCACACTGCATTGTCCCTCACCAAGTGTTCATGACTTTACATTAGATTTACATTCTGTCTCCATTGGAACATTTCATTTCTAATGGAACTCTCATCAATGTGTCCCTAAACAACCTTAAAATGCATAAAATGATGAATGAATCGAGAATACTCTAGAATTAAAAGATGTCGCTGATCACTGTCAGTTATTCAATCCTCTTGCAGCAAAAAGATCGATCAATCAATTTTTATTATTCCTACGAAGCCACATTTTTTCTCTGAATCACTTGGTAGGTCCAGTGGCAAAGCTACATAGATACATAGACAACAGGTGCAGGATGTAGGCCATTCGGCCCTTCAAGCCAGCACCGCCATTCAATGTGTTCGTGGCTGATCATCCACAATCAGCACCCCGTTCGTGCCTTCTCCCCATACCCCTTGATTCCGCCAGCCCCAAGAGCCCTATCAAACTCTCTTTTGAATGCATCCAGTGAATCACCTTCCACTGCCTTCTGAGGCAGAGAATTTCACAAATTCACAACTCTCTGGGTGAAAACATTTTTCCTCCTCTCAGTTCTAAATGGCTTACCCCTTATTCTTAAACTGTGGCCACTGGTTCTGTAGTCCCCCAACATCGGGAACATGTTTCCTGCATCTCGCGTGTCCAATCCCTTAATAATTTTATATGTTTCTATAAGGTCCCCTCTCATCTTTCTAAATTCCAGTGAATACATGCCGAGTTGCTCCATATATGACAGCATATGACATCCTTTCCTCATATGACAGTCCCGCCATCCCGGGAATTAACCTCGTGAACCCACGCTGCACTCCCTGAATAGCAAGAATGTTCTTCCTCAAATTAGAAGACCAAAACTGCACACAATACTCCAGGCGTGATCTCACCAGGGCCCTGTACAACTGCGAAGGGGACCTCTTTGCTCCTATACTCAACTTCTCTCTTTATGAAGGCCAACATGCCATTAGCTTTCTTCACTGCCTGTTGTACCTGCATGTTTACTTTCAGTGACTGATGTACAAGCAGGCACGTGCCGTGAGTAATTACTCAATGTAGGCAGTCGGCTTTAAAAAAAATCTTTAACCGCGCTTGCGCAGATTGTTCTCTACGTAAAAATAAAAAATAAAAATAAGTAACAATTCAATTTGCCCAAGGTTTCTAAATCTCCTTCATTTTTTATTACTGAATGGGTGGGGAATGGAGGATGAAGGCAGGTGGAGAGATGGTGGGAAAAACGGGAGCACACCGGGACGTTGAATCAGTTGTCATCTTATTGAATGACAATACTAATTCAAGGGTCCATTTGGAGGGAGAGTTCCTTTCACAGCGTGTGGAGAGTCTGTGCCAGGGTTAAAGATGCGGGGAGAGCAGGAGTGTTGAGAAGGAGGGGGTCCGAGATCATGTCAGTGACTCACTCACCGCTGCCGCAGCGCTCCGGGCACAGACAGCAGAACTGGCCGCCACTTCCGGGAAGGAAGCAGCTCGGGTAGCTGCGAGCGGCCGCCAGGACCTGACATCAGAACCGGCTGCCACTTCAGCACCTTTTGTCAGCCCGCTAACCTCTGGCAATGCTCTCTGTCTGAAAACCTCTCTCCTACCGCTCGCTGGCTTTGCTCATGTCAGTCGCTTCCTGCAAATCCTTAAATTCCCACAGCCGAGTAACCTCAATTGGTCCCTTGAGCGCGCTGTCGGAATTTAAGGATTTGCAGGAAGCGGCTGACATGAGTGAGGCCGGCGAGGTGAGAGGTTTTCAGACAGAGAGCACTGCCAGAGGTGAGTGGGGACCGGCAGAAGGGGCTGTCAGGTCCCGGCGGCCGCTTGCAGCCACCCGAGCTAATTCACTCCCCGGCCACAATGCGGTGGCTCCGTGCCCGGAGCGTCACAAGTGGGTTACTGGCCCTGATCCCCTCCTTCACAACGCTCCTACCCTCCCCACAACTTTACCCCAGGCCAGACTCCCCAAACACTGTGAAAGGAGCTCTCCCCCAACCCTGGGAAATATGGTATTTAAAAACATAAAGCACCAAGAAATGTATTTACCACGTTATTGGTACACAAACTACGTTCTTCTCTCTTTGTTTCCGAAGATACTCTTCAGATAATGGCAATCCATATTTGAAACACCCACCAAGAACCTAGCGCTGCGTATGTGCAGTAGGCTGCTGCGCATGCGCAGTGCTGCAAAGGCAGAATTTCTGCTGCCTTCAGCCCCGATTGAAATTGACGAGCTTGAAGCAGCGCCGACGGCACGTGGGCTGCACAGATCTTCCCGTGTTACAAGTGCTGCGGTTGAAAGGCACGGAGAATTATGCCTACTTAAGAGATCGATCTCTTAGATACGCATAATTCTCCCATGCCTTTACTATTTATATTTAGTAATTACCATTTCATAATTTTAGTCAGGGCAGGGAGTGCCTACCTTGCCTACCCTGACGGCACGCTTGCCTACCCGTGCCTGTGTACAAGGACCCCCAGGTCTCGTTGCACTTCCCCATGTCCGAACCTGACACCATTCAGATAATAATCCGCCTTCCCGTTCTTGCCTCCAAAGTGGATTAGCTCACATTTATCCACATTATACTGCATCTGCCATGCATCTGCCCACTCACCCAACCTCTCCAAGTCACTCTGCATCCTCATAGCATCTTCTTCACAATTTACACTGCCATCCAGCTTTGTGTCATCTGCAAATTTGCTGATCATTGATGTATATTGCAAATAGCTGCAGTCCCAGCACCGAGCCTTGCGGTTCCCCACTAGTCACTGACTGCCATTCTGAAAGGGACCCATTAATCCCTACTCTTTGTTTTTTGTCTGCCAACCAATTTTCTATCCATGTCAATACCCTACCCCGAATACCATGTGCTCTAATTTTGCCCACTAATCTCCTGTGTGGGACCTTATCAAAGGCTTTCTGAAAGTCCAGGTACCAGAGCTGCCAAGTAGTACGGATTTTCCGTATTTTGTACAGAAATGCGATAAGAATGCGGATGTATGCATTTGCTTTGTTAAATACGGATTTTTTTTAAATAAGCCTGACTTCCTGTTTCATCTTGCTGCTTAAAAAATGCAAGGATATAAAAAGTCATACTATCCCTCAAAAAATTATAGCATATTTAATCTATTAGTATTTTAAATTTCAAGATCTGGATGATTATTTTTGTAAGGTTTGATCTGCCTGCCCCGCTACAGGTTTAAACAGCTCTGTCAGTTTAGCGCGTGGGAATTTAAACAAACAGCGCTATGGGTTCTAATTATAGTGCTACCAGCTGGAGCGCTATTGCCTTTACACATAGCGCTGTGGGTCACAGACTGATTGTGGAGGGAGAAGGGAGAGGGAGGAGGAGGAGGAGGGAGTGAGAGGGAAGAGGGAATAAGAGAGGGAGGGAGAGAGGGAGGGAAAGGGGGAGGGAGAGAGAGGGAGGGAGGGAGAGAGAGGAAGAGAGGGAGGGAGGGAGAGGGAGGGAAAGAGAGAAAGGAGGGAGAGAGAATGAGGGAGGGAGAGGGGGGCTTCCAAAATGGCTTCCACATCATCATCTGGTGCCAAAAGCAGGAAGCAGCCATTCAAACAGCAGTATACAAAGAGACGGCAATGAATGCACTGCCGAGTAAGGTGCGTAGACGACATATCAATTGGTAGCAAAGTTATGCATTCTTGTAGTCTTACATGGGTATGACCGCACAAAAAAACCCCCAATTTTTTCCAACAAAATTACACAGCGTAAAAATACAGATTTCCTCAGCAAAATACTGATTTTCAGGTACGATAATACTGAAATGCTCTGACAAAACTTGGCAGCTCTGAGGTACACTACATCCACTGGCTCTCCCTTATCCATTTGACTTGTTATATCCTCAAAAAATTCCATAAGATTTGTTAAGCAAGATCTCCCCTTTGTAAATCCATGCTGACTTGGACCGATCATGTTACTGTTATCCAAATGTGCCGCTATTACATCTTTGATAATCGACTCCAGCATCTTCCCCACCACCGATATCAGGCTAACTGGTCTATTATTCCCTGCTTTCTCTCTCCCTCCTTTCTTGAAAAGTGGGATAACATTAGCTCCAATCCACAGGAACTGATCCAGAATTTGTAGAACATTGGAAAATAATCACCAAATGCATCCACAATTTCTAGAGCCACTGCCTTGCGGACCATCAGGCCCTGGGTATTTATTAGCCTTCAGTCCCATCAGTCTACCCAACACCATTCCCTGACTAATGTGAATTTCCTTCAGTTCCTCTGTCACCCTAGCTCCTCTGTCCCTTAGTACATCTGGGAGATTATTTGTGTCTTCCTCAGTGAAGACAGAACCAAAGTACCTGTTAAACTTGTCTGCCAGTTCCTTGTTCCCCATTATAAATTCCGCTGTTTCTGTCTTCAAGGGATCCACATTTGTCTTACCTAATTGTTTTCTCTTCACATACCTAACGAAGCTTTTACTATCCTCCTTTATATTCTTAAAATAGATTTCAATTGGTTCATACATGTTTCGCTGATAAGTTCTCTTGATCATAAGAAGGGGTCCACAAAGAGAGATTGGATTGTGTGGATTTGTTCTCAATGACTGAGCGGTGACCTGATAGTTAGGACAGATAGACAGAATCTTTTTACTGAAGTAAGAGAGTCTAGAACTGGAGGGCACAGCTTTAAGGTGAGAGGAAGAAAATATAACGGAGTTTAGTTTAGTTTAATATTGGGATACAGCGTGGTAACAGGCCCTTCGGCCCATCGAGTCCGCTCAAAATTAGGGCACATGGTATTGGGTGTAGGGTGCTGACATGGATAGAGAAGTGGTTGGCAGACAGGAAGCAAAGAGTAAGGATTAACGGGTCCCTTTCAGAATGGCAGGCAGTGACCACAGCTATTTACAATATACATCAATGATTTAGATGAAGGGATTCAAAGTAACATTAGCAAATTTACAGATGACACAAAGCTGGGTGGCAGTGTGAACTGTGAGGAGAATGCTATGAGAATGCAGGGTGACTTGGGCAGGTTGGGGGAGTGGGCAGATGCATGGCAGATGCAGTTTAATGTGGATAAATGTGAGGTTATCCACTTTGGTAGCAAAAACAGGAAGGCAGATTACTATCTAAATGGTGTCAAGTTGGGAAAAGGGGAAGTACAACGGGATCTGGGGGTCATTGTTCATCACTCAATGAAAGTAAGCATGCAGGTACAGCAGGCAGTGAAGAAAGCGAATGGCATGTTGGCCTTTATAACAAGAGGAGTTGAATATAGGAGCAAAGAGGTCCTTCTGCAGTTGTATAGGGCCCTAGTGAGACCACACCTGGAGTATTGTGTGCAGTTTTGGTCCCCTAATTTGAGGAAGGCTATTCTTGCTACTGAGGGAATGCAGCGTAGGTTTACAAGGTTAATTCCTGAGTTGGCGGGACAGTCATCTGCTGAGAGAATGGAGCAGCTGGGCTTGTATACTCTGGAATTTAGAAGGATGAGATGGAATCTTATTGAATCATATAAAATTATTAAGGGTTTGGACACGCTAGAGATAAGAAACATGTTCCCGATGTTGGGGGAGTCCAGAACCAGGGTCCACAGTTTAAGAATAAGGGGTAAGCCATTTAGAACGGAGACGAGGGAACACTTTTTCTCACAGAGAGTTGTGAGTTTATGGAATTCTCTGCCTCTGAGGGCGGTGGAGGCCGGTTCTCTGGATACTTTCAAGAGAGAGCTAGATAGGGCTCTTAAAGATAGTGGAGTCAGGGGATATGGGGAGAAGGCAGGAACGGGGTACTGATTGGGGATGATGAGCCATGATCACATTGAATGGTGGTGCTGGCTCGAAGGGCCGAATGGCCTACTCCTGCACCTATTGTCTATTATTGTCTATTGTCTGACCAGCGATCCCCACAGAGTAACACTATCCTACACACACTAGGGCCAATTTACAATTTTACAAGCCAATTAACCTGCAAACGATTTGAAGTGTGGGAGGAAACCGGAGCACCCGGAGAAAACCCACGCAGGTCACGGAGAGAATGTACAAACTCTGTACAGACAGCACCCATAGTCAGGATGGAAGCCAGGTCCCTGGCGCTGTGAGGCAGCAACTCTACCGCTTCTATGTTCTTGGGGATAGAGGGCGGTGAATTTCTTGGATCAGCGGCCAGAGGAGGTGGTAGAGGCAGACGCAATTCCAACATTTAAAGGAATGAGGCAATTGTGAGATGGAAAAAGCGTGAAGGGATACTGGTGTAAAGTGGGACAATTGATTTCTTGTGGATAGGCATCATGGCCAGCATGGACTAGCTATGTAATTCTATGATTCTACAGAAGTGTTAGGGGGGAGAGATTGATCAGACATGATTGAATGGCGGAGTAGACTTGATGGGCCGAATGGCCTAATTCTATTCCTATTCCTTATGACCTTATGGGTTAATTTGACTGCAAGGAATTTGTATGAATTGTGAGCTTTGATTTTCTGTTAGACATGTAAATGAATAAAACTGCAGCTTAGCATTTTGATCATGTATAGTTTCAATTGCAGCAGAATTAAACTTAATAAGATAAGCACATTGATAATTTGCATTAATATCTCTGCACAAGTACACGGGTAGGAATGAATTTTTAATATTGCTGTCGCTGCAGGTTGATTAACACCAGATGGTTGTTCAGAAATGTCGACCATATGGAGAACAAGGAGCAAAGATTCATTACTTCATTCATTACTAAACAGGAATCAAATGTAATTTGAACTTGAACAAGGAATTGAAACACTGTGTGTGGCTTCTGGCGATTTAACATTTGGGTTTCCATATTGTGGTGGAAGCATTATTTTGTGTGCTCCTCAAGGAAATATTAGAACTGCATTGCCAAAGATGCATGGACTTTATTTATAAGAGGGACAAGTTTATCTGAGTTCTAGACCATGTAGAGGAATAGTTGTAACCTCACCCGTGCACAGCTCCCAGTAGTCTGACCACCCATCTGGTTTTAATCAACTTGACACTGCAGTAGACTTGAACAATCATTTTCACAAAGGAACTGAGAGGGGTTCATTGTCCTTTGCATTTTACATTCACCTCAGCTAAGTTGAACAATAGCAAGCTACAAACATGTGTATTGTTCCTTCATTGAGTATGCTGAAATGCAAATCCTAATTCCATACTTGTTTTCGCTGCAGAATGAGGAATGTGTGAGCTTTCTTTATTGGTAGAGACCTTCTTTGATGAAACGTATAGCTTTCCTTGCAGTCTCTCTCCTGCTCAAGGTCATTTAACAAAAAAAAGCAAACTCGACTATAACAGAAAGCTCTGCTCATACCACACTCTCGCTCTCAACCACTTGGAGAACTGGCACCAAGATTTATTTTATTTCACAAATTACTGGGCGAGAGTTAAATGTTTCTGACGCAATTTTTAAAGATGTCAACTTTAACCTTTCCAGTTTTGAGTTTAAAACAATGATTGCACATTTATGTACCTTCATTATTCCATGTCTGCCTTCCTTTGTCAGACAACCACTCATGTTTAACGTTACAATCTAATCTACAGTTCACTCTACCCCCAAGCTCACTATCGTTGTATTTGAAGTTGCTCCACAAACAGACCAAGGAGATTTTAACACCAGATGGCTGCTTACAGAACCCTTGCTGACTGATGCATTCTTCAAATTCACAAACAAATGCATTTAAAAACATTGCATTCTTTCTTTATCTATGTCAGCTTATTTTCCACTGCATCCAATGTGTAGGTTACATCAACTACTCGAGTGTACTTTCTATGCATGTAGGCAGAAATACATGCATGTGTTCCTGAGCACAATAGGCAGCCTATGGAACTGAAATATTAGCTGGTAACATGAGCAACAAAATCACTTTCTAAAGTGAATATCACGGAGTGGTAGCACAAGGAACGGAATCCTAGACAGGCTAAATTGATCGTTTCGCAGATCAACTTTGCTCAGTCCGCCTGGACCTACCTGATCTCCCAGTTGCCAAACACTTTAATTCCCCTTCCCATTCCTAGGCCTCCTCCACAGTCAGAGTGAGGGCAAACGCAAATTGGAGGAACAGCATCTCATATTTCACTGGGGCAGCTTACAGCCCAGTGGTATGAGCATTGATTTCTTTAACTTCAAGTAACTCTTGTATCCCCCCTTCCTCACACACCCAAGTCGCACCGGCTTCAAAGTCGTCTTGTTGAGTCTCATTGTCTATATTCATTTTCACCTAGCCCACAGCTAACAATGGCCAGTTTCCTTTATCATTGTTACCTTTTTTTGCATTTATTTAATTCATTAGTTCTATATCCCTCTACATCACCGTCTATATCTCTCTTTTCCCTTTCCCCTGGTGTTCAGTCTGAAGAAGGGTCTCGACCCGAAATGTCAACTATTCCTTTTTTCCAGGGATGTTGCCTGACCACTGAGTTACTCCAGCTTTTTGTGTCTATCTTCGGCCAAATCCTTAAAATTGGCGGACAAGATCTATTTAGGTACTAAACGCTGTAAAGACCTCAATGTTAGAAACATAGAAACATAGAAATTAGGTGCAGGAGTAGGCCATTCAGCCCTTCGAGCCTGCACCGCCATTCAATATGATCATGGCTGATCATCCAACTCAGTATCCCGTACCTGCCTTCTCTCCATACCCTCTGATCCCCTTAGCCACAAGGGCCACATCCAACTCACTCTTAAATATAGCCAATGAACTGGCCTCAACTACCCTCTGTGGCAGAGAGTTCCAGAGACTCACCACTCTCTGTGTGAAGAAAGTCTTTCTCATCCCGGTCTTAAAGGATTTCCCCCTTATCCTTAAGCTGTGACCCCTTGTCCTGGACTTCCCCAACATCGGGAACAATCTTCCTGCATCTAGCCTGTCCAACCCCTTAAGAATTTTGTAAGTTTCTATAAGATCCCTCTTAATCTCCTAAATTCCAGAGAGTATAAACCGAGTCTATCCAGTCTTTCTTCATAAGACAGTCCTGACATCCCAGGAATCAGTCTGGTGATTCAATCATTCAATCCCTCAATGTTGGTGATGTTGGTTAGTTTAGCAGTATTTGGCACATTTTGTGGTTACGTATCAAATGTTGGGGAATTGTACACTGGTTTCCCAGTGAAATTCTCGCTGGTATTGATGCAATTTCTTCCACAGCATCATGTGAGTAGAATGTGTTCATAAGGTCGTGTGATAGGAGCAGAATTAGGCCATTCGGCGCATCAAGTCTATTCTGCCATTCAATCATGGCTGATCTATCTCTCCCTCTTTACCCCATTCTCCTGCCTTCTCCCCATAACCACTGACATCCGTGCTGATCAAGAATCGATCTATCTCTGCCTCAAAAATATCTATTTACTTGACCTCCACAGCCTTCTGTAGCAATGACAAAGGACAAAGGACATTTATTGTCACGTACACCAGTTGGTGTAGTGATATTTGATTTGCCATGCAGCACACAAATAAAGATAAGACGCAACATCATAGATTTAACAGTAGACATAAAAACATTCCCCCACAATGGTTCCCACTGTGGGGGACGGCAGCAAAGTCCAGTCCCATCCCCAGTTCACCCATAGTCGGGCCTATTGAGGCCTCCGCAGTCGCTCCACAGTCGCTGCTACGGGGCCCGACGTTCCAGGCCGTTCTCGCCGGGTGAGGGTGCTCCGGCGTCGGGAGCACCCTCTCAGCAGCTTGGGACACCTGGAACGGCCGCCTCTTACTGGAGTCCGCGGCTTCGGAAGCCAACAAGGCCGCGCCGGATGGAGCTCCCCCACTGGGACGGAGGCTCCCGGCGTAAAGTTCAGCGCCGCCGCCCGCAACTGGCCGCTCCACAGTCCCGCAGCTCCGCGATGTGTCCACAGATTCACCTCCCTCTGACGTAATTAAGTCATTAAAATGTAGGGTGCCCGCCATTTACATAAAGGCAAATAAAACTCAGAAGGCAGGCCACAGCTCAGACAGTATTTAGTTTAGTTTAGAAGAATGAGGGGGAACCTCATTGAAATGTACAGAATAGACTTGGATAGAGTGGATGTGGAGAGGATGTTTCCACTAGTGGGAGTCTAGGACCAGAGGTCATAGCCTCAGAATTAAAGGACGTTCTTTTAGGAAGGAGATGAGGAGGAATTTCTTTAGTCAGAGGGTGATGAATCTGTGGAACTCTTTGCCACAGTGGAGGCTGCCAGTGATTTTTTAAAGGCTGAGATAGATAGATTCTTGATTAGTACAGGTGTCAGAGGTTATTGGGAGAAGGCAGGAGAATGGGGTGAGGAGAGAGAGATAGATCAGCCATGATTGAATGACGCAGCCAGGAAGGGGATGTGAAATAATTGATTGGTTCTTGAGTTCTATTTCCATTGGGGAAGAAACTGTTCTTAATGCTGGACTTAGGATATCAGGCTCCAGTATCTCCTTACAGAAGGTCCAAAAGAGAAAAGAGAACGGCCAAGATGGTCGGCATCCTTTCTGATGCAATAAACTGGAAAGTTGGACCAGATGAAAAGAAGTGTTTAGTTTAGCTCAGAAATACAGCGTGGAAACGGGCCCTTCAGCCCACGGGTCCGCGCCGACCAGCGACCACCCCGTGCACTTGCACTATCCTACACACTAGGGACAACTTACAATCTTATCTAAGCCAATTAATCTGCAAAACTACGTCTTTGGAGCGTGGGAGGAAGCCGGAGATCTCGGAGAAAACACACACGGTCACGGGGAGAACCTCCAAACTCCGCACAGACAGCACCCGTAGTCGGGATTGAACCCGGGTCTCTGGCGCTGCAAGCGCTGTAAGGCGGCAACTCTACCGCTGGGCCACCAAAGGCCCAAAAAGGTTGGGTTGCTCGTGAAATGACTGCCCATAAACATGGAATAAATTAGGGTGAAGATATTTCTGAATCAATACATGAATTAATTTTGACTGCTCCCCTACCTACAGAGATTTTGCGTAATCAGATAGTGCACCACACTGGGAAACAGTTTACCGGTCAACAAAATGTCGCTCTTCTCCCATTAACACCCAATCTATTGCTCTGAGGAACTTTTTTCAGCAAAAGATTCTAAAAGGACGAATGCTTAATTTAGTTCCATGAGACTGAGGATAAAGTCATTGAGAGTGGGCAAGGATTCCGGGACATTCAATGTTCACAGTGTAAGCCAGCTCTCTCAAGAAGAATTTTGCATTTTGCATTTTCTATAGAATTCTCATTTCGGATTTGTGGATTTGAAGAGTGAAAATAGTCAACAGGACAGTCAGTGCCTGTAGGGGGAGAAACAGATTCTGATGAGATGTCATTCACATGAACTTTCCAGCATGTTCATCTTTCACGTTTACAATATTTCGCTTTTGCGGGTTTCATGCTTTGCGCATAATTACAGCAAATCAGCAAATGTTTCGGATTGTGTAGGAAGGAACTGCAGATGCTGGTTGACACCGAAGATAGATGCAAAAAGCTGGAGTAACTCAGCGGGACAGGCAGCATCTCATAGAAACATAGAAAATAGGTGCAGGAGGAGGCCATTCGGCCCTTCGAGACAGCACCGCCATTCATTGTGATCATGGCTGATCGTCCCCTATCAATAACCCGTGCCTGCCTTCTCCCCATATCCCTTGACTCCACTAGCCCTTAGAGTATCTAACTCTCTCTTAAATCCATCCAGTGACTTGGCCTCTACTGCCCTCTGTGGCAGGGAATTCCATAAATTCACAACTCTCTCGTGAAAAAGTTTTTTCTCACCTCAGTCTTAAATGACCTCCCCTTTATTCTAAGAGAGTCTGGAGCGAAGGAATGCTGCCTGTCCTGCTGAGTTACTCTGGGTCATGTTTCATATTTTAATCTCATTGATTTATAAGTGTAAAATTTGAGCTTCAATATCTTAGCAGTGTGACTGCCATGTATTATAATGTTTCCCTGCAGATATTAATGAGTGTTTAACAGACTCCCAAACATGCAAATATGGAGAAAAATGTATAAATACAGTTGGCTCGTACAGATGTCTGAAGCTGATCACTTGTGGACCAGGCTTTGAACAAATGGTTGACTACTGTCAAGGTTTGACATTTATATGAAGCGTATTGATACTTAACGTTCCTAATCTGTGAATCTCCATGTTCTGCCTCAATGCATATTCCCTTTGCATGATAGCTGCATGACTGAAATATTAATCCTGAGGCCTGAGCCCAACTAATTCAAGGCTAATCAATTTAATGTTATTCTCTGATTCCCATATTTACTGGATGTGTAGGCAGGAACTGCAGAGAGACACAAAATGCTGGAGTAACTCAGCGGGGCAGGCAGCATCTCTGGAGAGAAGGAATGGGTAACGTTTCGGGTCGAGACCCTTCTTCAAACTGATGTCAGGGGGAGAGGGAGGTACATATATAAGGAAGTGTAATATGTGAAAACAGGACAAAGGGAATGAAGATCAAAGAAAAAATAGAATAGATGGTACACAAAAAGCTGGAGAAACTCAGCGGGTGCAGCAGCATCTAAGGAGCGAAGGAGATAGGCGACGTTTCGGGTCGAGACCCTTCTTCAGACTCCAGACAAATAGAATAGATGATTGTTAGCTGGGAGAGGGTAACAACAAAGCAAATAGATAAAATGTAATCAGAGGCAGTCAGACTGGTCGGAGAACTAGGAAGGAGAGGGATGGAGAGAGGGGGAAAGCAAGGGTTACTGGAAGTTAGAGAAGTTAACGTTCATACCACTGAGGTGTAAGCTGCCCAAGTGAAATATGAGGTGGTGTTCCTGCAGATGCTGGTTTAAACTGAAGATAGACAAAAAAAACTGGAGTAACAGCGGGTCAGGCCATCTCTGGAGAAAAGGAATAGGTAACATTTCGGATCGAAGACTGAAGAAGTCTGAAGAAGGTTCTCGACCGGAAATGTCACCTATTCCCTTTCTCCAGAGATGCTGTCTGACCCGCTGAGTTACTCCAGCTCTTTGTGTCTTATTATATTTACCGGATACTGGTGTAAGGAATCATTAAAGGCACCAAATAACAGGATGACTGCAGCGACCGTCATCGAGAGCAGCTTGATGTTTCTATTACCTGTTGGATGTGACCAAGACCATTTCTGCCAGACTGGGCTTGCAACAACTGATGATGTCTGTCTGGAAGTCTGTCTGTGATGTCATTTGTACCCTCTTGCTGAGCAGAACAAGTCCTATGTTAGCACTGAAACCACCCTCTCTGGAGCAGTCCACCACAGGCCAATCTATAGAGACACGGCTTGGAAACAGCCCCATCGGCCTACCGAGTCCGCGCCGACCACTAGTTCCTTGTTATTCCACTTTCTCATCCACTCCCTATACAATAGGGGCAATTTTGTAGAGGCCGATTAGTCTACAAACCTGCATACTTTTTGTAGAAACAGAGATAGAAACATAGAAATTAGGTGCAGGAGCAGGCCATTCGGCCCTTCGAGCCTGCACCACCATTCAATATGATCATGGCTGATCATCCAACTCAGTATCCCGTACCTGCCTTCTCTCCATACCCTCTGATCCCCTTAGCCACAAGGGCCACATCTAACTCCCTCTTAAATATAGCCAATGAACTGGCCTCAACTACCCTTTGTGGCAGAGAGTTCCAGAGACTCACCACTCTCTGTGTGAAAAAAGTCTTTCTCATCTCGGTCTTAAAGGATTTCCCCCTTATCCTTAAGCTGTGACCCCTTGTCCTGGACTTCCCCAACATCGGGAACAATCTTCCTGCATCTAGCCTGTCCAACCCTTAAGAATTTTGTAAGTTTCTATAAGATCCCCTCTCAATCTCCTAAATTCTAGAGAGTATAAACTGAGTCTATCCAGTCTTTCTTCATAAGACAGTCCTGACATCCCAGGAATCAGTCTGGTGAACCTTCTCTGCACTCCCTCTATGGCAATAATGTCCTTCCTCAGATTTGGAGACCAAAACTGTACGCAATACTCCAGGTGTGGTCTCACCAAGACCCTGTACAACTGAAGTAGAACCTCCCTGCTCCTGTACTCAAATCCTTTTGCTATGAAAGCTAACATACCATTCGCTTTTTTCACTACCTGCTGCAACTGCATGCTTACTTTCAATGCCTGGTGTACCATGACACCCAGGTCTCGCTGCATCTCCCCTTTTCCTAATCGGCCACCATTTAGATAATAGTCTGCTTTCCTGTTTTTGCCACCAAAGTGTATGTGGGAGCAATTGAAAGAAACCCACATGGTTACGGATTGAACGTGCAAACTCCACACAAATAGCAGCCACAGTCAGGATCGAGACTGGGCCTCTGGCACTGTGAGGCAGCAGCTCTGCCAGCTGCGCCACTCTGCCACCCAAGCACACTCTGCAATTCAAATGAAAGAACAAATGTTGCAGTTCAAAGCTGGGTATTTGTTGAGATGCTGGGGCTTTTTGTAACATCAAGACTTGACTATTCTGGTGTCATCATCAAACCAGTTTATCGCAGGTTGGGGAACATATTGGGAACAACACTGGTCATATCTGAAAAAGAGATGCCAACATGGTCAAGCTACAACTGCAACAGGAATAAAAACATGCTGAGGGTGCAGCTAAGCAATCCCAAAATAAATATATCAAATCAAACTGTTACAATCCACGCAGTTTACTTTAGTTTAATTTACAGCTACAGGGCCTTCGGGCCCCCCCGAGTCCACACCGACCAGTGATCCCCACACTTTAACACTGTCCTACACACACTAGGGACAATTTTTGGATTTATACCAGAGCCCAATAACCTACAAACCAGTCCTTCGTTGGAGTGTGGGAGAAAACTGAAGATCCCGGAGAAAACCCACGCAGGTCACGGGGAGAACGTACCAACTCTGTACAGACAGCGCCCGTAGACAGAGCCCGGGCAGTAAATAGTTCTACCGCTGCGCCACTGTGCTGCCCCTTGTAGTTGGCAGCTACCAGGAACAGGTCAGTCCTTAAACAACCTCTCCTTCAATACCAGCAGATCCAAGCAGACAACGACTGGAAGAAAACCATGTTTGAACTCTATTTTTCACCGAGGTGCATGGTTCCCATAGGCTCCACGCTGAGATCTTCACTATTGCAGTAGTCCATTACGTTGATTCACTCGGCCATCCAGCAAAGGCTGAGTGCAGTGGCCACAGCAACCTTTCCCATGGCCAGCAGATCCAATTCAGATTATTTACTCACCCAGACGCAAAATGCTAGAGTAACTCAGCAGGACAGGGGCAGCTGGAGAGAAGGAATGGGTGACATTTCGGGTCGAGACCCATCTTCTATTAAGATTCTTACCATTCTTACTCCTTCTTCACTTACGATCCTTATGCTTCCCCGATAATGTAATAGTTTCTTCAATAAATCAGGTGATCACTTCTTTCAAATCTCAATGATCAGCTAAGCGATGGCATTGTAATAAAATTTGTCCAAACGATCTCTGCAGAAGATTGACTGGGACTGGAAATCTTACAGAGCTCTATGAAAATGTGAAATAAAAACAGAAAAGGCTGGAGATGCTCAGCAGGTCAGGCAGCATCTGGGGAAGAAAGAAAACTATCAACATGTCCATTGAATAGAAAAACATGGTTGTGATGATTGTAGGTCAATTGTCCCATGTGTGTCATAGCTCCAGCCTGCAGCCAGCCCGTTACTGGTAGGAATTTTTAGGAAGGAACTGCAGATGCTGGTTTAAACCGAAGGTAGACACAAAAAGCTGGAGCAACTCAGCGGGTCAGACAGCATCTCTGGAGAAAAGGAATAGATGACGTTTGATAGAAACATTGAAAAATAAGTGCAGGAGTAGGCCATTGGGCCCTTCGACATGATCATGGCTGATCATCCAGAATCAGTACCCCATTTCTGCTTTCCCCCCATATCCCTTGATACCTTTAGCCCTAAGAGCTAAATCTAACTCTCTCTTGAAAAGATCCAGTGAATTGGCCTCCACTGCCTTCTGTGGCAGAGAATTCCACTTCAATTCCACTCGGGTTAAAACTTGTCTGAAGAAGGGTCTCGACCTGAAACATCACCTATTCCTCTTCTCCGGAGATGCTGTTTGACACGCTGAGTTACTAGTATGAATGTTATTGTCTGCGAACTTCCGACTTCAGAGTTCTGTAGCCTACATCAGCCTGGTGGGAGCAACTGCCTTGTGCAGGAGCTAAGCAGAGTTTTGGTGGGGTCCTGTTGACGTCGCAGGATCCAGATTGGTATGTATGCCCAAGTCTGGTGGGTTTCTCGTCTTTGTTTTTATCAGTGGTGATAAAACCATGAATCATTGGGAATGGCGCTGCTTAATTTTTCACCAATTCCCGCCTCATTTCTGCTCCACTGGCAAAGTTAAAATTCTTCCCATGTGATATCAGGGTTGGCTAATTTCCCGTCGCCTCGGCAACCTGGAGCTCACATAATGGTGGGCACTTTAACGTGATTTAAGATAAATGCAAAAATAAATGTAACTGCATGTGAGACCTTTAGCCTAGACTCGTGCAGAAACATCCTCCTGTATGCCATCAAACGGGGTGGGATATATAACGCAGCAGCGAAGCTCTTGCAGAATATTAAATTCCCTAGTTTGGTCACATACGTTCCACACTGCATAATCAATACTCAGCCGGAAACATTTTTAATGATTTTACTCGAACCAGTATCCCAATTCGACTGGCAGTAATTAACCTGGCAGGAAGCCCTGCAGTCACATCTACTTTCAGAACAGGGTGCTTGCTCCTCCTTGTGGTTGGATGCCTGAACTACACAACCGACGGATCATTGACAAAGCAGGAATAGGATTACATCACCTTTCTGTGGGGCAAGGTGGGTGTGGGGTGGTGGTAGAGGTGAAGGGAGGGGGGAAGGTGGATGGAGATAGACACAAAAAGCTAGAGTAACTCAGTGGAACAGGCATCATCTGTGGAGAGAAGGAATGGGTGATGTTTTGGGTCGAGACCCTTCTTCAGACCCTTCTCCAGTCCCCCGTTCTTTCTCTCCAGGGATACTGCATGTCCCGCTGAGTTACCCCAGCTGTCTGTGTCTATTTTCAGTTTAAACCAGTATCTGCAGTTCCTCCCTGCACATGGAGGTGGTGGTCTCCATAAATGCACATCCTCACAAAAATAGACCATTAGGAAATCTAATACCTATACCCAGCCAATTTAAAATTCTATGCAAAAATCCGTTTTTCTCAAAATACTCATATGCTGGGTGAATAAATAAATAGCAGAGACAATATAAATTAGCTAATTTCTATTGCCTTTTAATATGCAAGCTCACAAATAAACTCGGTCAGATAAATTGTCGTTGTAAAATTCTATTGTTACCTAGTGCTTTTATTTCAGCAAAAACATTAATCGGGGCTACTTTCAGTGATTGTGTGTGTTTGAGTGAGGACGTGTTCTGTTAGGACTGCGTGATTCTTCTGCCTGATGAATTGGATAGCATGCTACTGCTTCTCTTCCCGGTCAGCTTGGTGCAGAGCTGTGAATGCTGACACTCTCTTTTTCCCATTTGCAGATATCAATGAGTGCGAGCAAGGCAATCATGACTGTGCAGTAAATTATGAATGTCAGAACACTCCAGGGTCATTCCGTTGCCTTGCGAAAGTGGTTTGCTCTGAGGGATTTCAACAGGACACACAAGGCAACTGCCATGGTAATTGACTGTTTCGCAAAGCAGCTTTTCAAAGGAATATTATGGAGAAACCTGATTAATTAAAATTTGAGATTTGTTTAACATGTTAGGGCTTTGAACATCCAAATAGTTTTGTCGACAATGCCAGAGCTGAAACTCTGTTAACCCTTTGTATGCAATTTTCTGAAGCTCTGACTTCTTAAGAATTGAACAGGGACATTATATTGAAGCAGGACTGTGAATGGGATCCAATATCTGACTATAGGACACTTTTACATTGCATATTTTTAACATGATGAATGCATGTTTCTGGCAAATTATTTACAGAATACTAAATACATATACTAATTTAACTAAAAGTAACAAGCAGCTCCACTATTCTTCCCGTGTAGAGGATATAATTACGAGACTGCCCCCAACACTTTGTCTCATTTAAAATATATATTTTTGAAACCCATGCATTATGATTGGGATGTAAACGCCACAGAGGAACTAAACTGCTAAAATAATACGCCATCTGAGGCATAAAACTCTGGAATTTGACTTGATTATATATTTTTCTCTGTTATATTTGTCAGAGAACTGCAATAATAAATTGCGTTAATAAAAGCCTTTGTAACTGATTTTTATACTGAGCTTGATGATGGAGGAGCTTGCTGCTATTTTTGGGCGGATAATAATTTTTTTCCATACTTGCCTTGAAATGTGTGACTGAATGTGTGAAAAAAATCTGATATTTTAATGCATGAAACTTAGAAACATAGAAAATAGGTGCAGGAGGAGGCCATTCGGCCCTTCGAGCCAGCACCGCCATTCATTGTGATCATGGCTGATCGTCCCCTATCAATAACCCGTGCCTGCCTTCTTCCCATATCCTTTGATTCCACTAGCCCCTAGAGCTCTATCTAATGCTCTCTTAAATCCATCCAGTGATTTGGCCTCCACTGCCCTCTGTGGCAGGGAATTCCATAAATTCACAACTCTCTGGGTGAAAATGTTTTTTCTCACCTCAGTCTTAAATGACCTCCCCTTTATTCTAAGACTGTGGCCCCTGGTTCTGGACTCGCCCAACATTGGGAACATTTTTCCTGCATCTAGCTTGTCCAGTCCTTTTATAATTTTATCTGTTTCTATAAGAATCCCCCTCATCCTTCTAAACTCCAGTGAATACAAGCCTAGTCTTTTCAATCTTTCCTCATATGACAGTCTTGCCATCCCAGGGATCCCGTGAACCTATGCTGCACTGCCTCAATCACAAGGATGTCCTTCCTCAAATTAGGAGACCAAAACTGTACACAATACTCCAGATGTGGTCTCACCAGAGCCCTATACAAATTCTGAACATCTATATTGAAAGCATAGGAAGTAATATTATGGTAACTGAAAGGAAATCTGTTCAATTTATCAATGAGATCTTCTGTTCGATTTCTCAGCAATGTTAAACATATTTTCATTTCACAACAGTGGGCCAGTTTTTTGTGGTGAGCTTGGGAAGAAATAATTCTTCCATTCAGCTCATGTTCATTTGGAGAGAAGGATATGAATTTGATTTGGCTATACAAGGTCTGGAAAATGCTGCTGCTTTGAACAGAGGCTACGATAAGTCTTTTCAGCCTTCTTGCCTGGCTGGCTTAATACGAGGCCATGCATTTGATGCATAAAGTAACAACCAATTGCTGAACTGTTGCAAATAGCAGTTGTAGTGAATTTTGGCTGAAAATCCAGAGTTCAAAGAGTATCAACAATTTTTCAGGCATTTTCTGCATCAAATGTTCCCTCAGCATCAGATGGACATAAAAAGCTGGCGACTGCATCTCTGGAGAAAAGGAATAGGTGACGGTTTGGGTTGATTAGTACAGGCATCAGGGTTTATGGGGAGAAGATGCTGCCTGTCCCGCTGAGTTACACCAGCTTTTTTTGTCTATCTGCGGTTTAAACCAGCATTTAAACTACACTGTTTAAACTACACAGTGCCATACGATTGTTTAATTGGGCGCAATGCCTTGGATGCCATATGCCATTTAAATTTGCTCTGGCTGATACCTGAACAAAAATTATGTTGGCTTGCCGCACAATGTCTGTGCTAGCCATGGATTCTAAGCCGTAGTGTCTTGTACAACATTATCCTGCATTGATCATGATGCTTATAGTTGCAGCTGTGGATTTCCATTGACTCTTGCAATGCACCAATGCCCAGTGATGAGTTATGTTATGCAACCTAAATTGCTGCAGCCAAAACAAAACACTTAATTAAAAAAATCAAGCAGCGGGGGGAAACAAATTACCATGCAGATCACAATTTGCGATCTTAGAAAGGTATCGTAAAAAAAACGCTTCACAATAGTCAGAATCCGATCATTTATTGAGCCTCTGCACGACCTTTCACAAAATAGTTTAAAGGCTAATGAACTGATTTTTGTATTTCAGGGGTATGTATTTTAGGACAAATTGATTAATTGTTTTTTGAAAATAATTTTTCATTACAGATATTAATGAATGCACTACTTTACCTCAGGCTTGTAAGCCTGGGTTCAAATGCATTAACAATGTTGGTTCTTACACCTGCCAAAGAAGTTTCATCGCTTGTGGAAGGGGCTATCATGCGAGTACTGATGGCTCTCAATGCATTGGTAAGAACATTTCCTTACACCGTAAGTCTAAGCAGCTGCAATTTTTTGTTTTGAGATACAGCAGGGAAACAGGCCCTTTGGCCGACCGAGTCTGCATCGACCAGTGATCATCCGCACATTAGCACTCCCCTACACACACATGGTACAGTTTTACATTTATACCGAGCCAATGAACCTACATACCTTTATGTCTTTGGAGTGTGAGAGGAAATTGAAGATCTTTGAGAAAACCCACGCAGGTCACGGGTAGAACGTACAAACTCCGTACAGATAGCACCCGTGGTCAGGATTGAACCCGGGTCTCTGGCGCTGTAAGGCAGCAACTCTACCGCTGCGCCACCGTGCCACCCTATGGAAACAGGCCCTTCGACCTATCGAGTACACGCTATCCTGTTCAGACTAGTTCTATGTTATCCCACTTTCTCATCCAATACCTACACATTAGGCCACCCTCTGTTTTTATCCCCCCTTTATCTTTTTTGAAATATAAACATCTTTTTCAGTATCACTGAAATGAAAGCTGCTTTGAAATTTGAACTCGCATTTTGCTGCTGGTCTAAGGGGGGCAATTAGTGTTTTGACCTCAGTGAAACCCTACAGTCCTTTGTTTGCACAGATGTTGATGAATGTCAAAGTGGAGTGCATCGCTGTGGAGAAGGACAAGTCTGTCAGAACATACCTGGGAGCTATCGCTGCGATTGCAAGAGTGGTTATCAGTACAACTCTCTCAGCAGAACATGCGCTGGTATGTGAAATATCTGTGTAATCATTCCATATTGTAGAAACACACAAATATGCGTAGAATTAAGTAAGGCAGTTCAATTTCCACATCAAGGCATGAACTTGACACATTCTAGTCAGAAATAGCAGTTAATTTGGATTGATTATCTTATCTAATTTTTGTTGGGGGAAAACTTGTATAGGCCCAGTTTGAGGCCTGCTATTGGCAATGAGGAATTGCAGAAGATATTTCAGCAAGAAAACGACATGAAAATAGCGGCATCTGTTGGCTGAGTGCCAGCACTGCAGTGTAACATGGCAGGGGGAATTCTTAATAGCTGAAGGCGTGTGCGGTTTACTTGCTGCACCAGTTTCTGCATAAGCCACTCACCTGGATACTGATGTTCCATTTGTAAGAAGGCCATGGCAAACAACTACTTTGGTGTTAATACTGCAGGATCCTAGCACTATGATGCAATACCATGGCACTACACTGGGACGTGAAGGAAGGATTGAGCATGAATCAATTGAATGCGTTTCCTTTAATGTCTACCTTTATTTCTGATAGATATAGAAACAGCTGAGATGATGTAGTGGGAGAGTCTAGAATTAGAGGTCACAGCCTCAGAATTAAAGGACATTCTTTTAGGAAGGAGATGAGGAAGAATGTCTTTACTCAGAGGGTGGTGAATCTGTGGAATTTTTGCCACAAAAGGCTGTAAGGGTCAAGTCAGTGGATCTTTTTAAGGCAGAGATAAATAGGTTCTTGATTAGTACTGGTGTTAGAGGTTATGGAGAGAAGGCAGGAGAATGGGGTTAGGAGGGAGAGATAGATCAGCCATGGTGGAGAAAAGTGCTGGAGAAACTCAGTGGGTGCAGCAGCATCTATAGAGCGAAGGTAATAGGCAACGTTTCGGCCCAAAAATTTGCCTATTTCCTTTGCTCCATAGATGCTGAGTTTCTCCACCACTTTTGTCTACCTTCGATTTTCCAGCATCTGCAGTTCCTTCTTAAACACGATAGATCAGCCATGATTGTTTGCCAAGGCGGTGGACAAGATGGGCCGAACAGCCTAATTCTACTCCTATTCCTTATGACTTTATGACTTTATTTCATCCAAAACCTGTACTTTCCATTTTACCAACACAGCCTCTTTCCCTCTTCCAAGTTTCCACTCCAACTCATGTTAACACCAATCACAAACCATTTATAAACCAATGCAGGCAGACAGCCATTCAAAGTACCGATTTAGATAATTGCAGATTATTACTGATGACTGCTCTGAGAATATCCTTTGATATATAAAGGATTCACTGGTTAATTAAATTTGATTAATGCAGCTATAATTAGATTTAGTTTAAAGAAAAGTATTTAACGTCAATCTAGGCAACTTGATTTCAAGTGGTGGGAAACAAGTTTTTAAAAAGATACAAAATCATTTTCTTGTTCGATCGTGGTACAGCAGCCAGATCAGAAACAATAACCTGGAAATGAGCAGAATTCATGTAAATTGTCAGAGGAAAGAAAAACAAGAGATGAAGATTAACCTATGATGAAGAGGGTACACAAAAAGCTGGAGAAACTCAGCGGGTGCAGCAGCATCTAAGGAGCGAAGGAGATAGGCGACGTTTCGGGTCGAGACCCTTCTTCAGACAGGGTCTCGACCCGAAACGTCGCCTATCTCCTTCGCTCCTTAGATGCTGCTGCACCCGCTGAGTTTCTCCAGCTTTTTGTGTAACCTATGATGAACGTTTGTCGGCACTGGGCCTGTACTCACTGGAGTTTAGAAGAATGTGGGGGAGGAACCTCATTAAAACATACAGGATAGAGAAAGGCTTGGATAGAGTGGATGTGGAATGGATGTTTCCATTAGTGCGAGAGTCTAGAACTAGAGGTCATAACCTCAGAATTAAAGGACATTCTTTTAGGAAGGAGATGAGGAGAAATGACTTTCGTCAGAGGGTGGTGAATCTGTGGAATTATTTGCCACAGAAGGCTGCAGAGGCCAAGTCAATGGATATTTATAAGGCTGAGATAGATAGATTCTTGATTAGTAGGACAGATTATTCTTCTGACTGCACCACATGCATGCCCAGAATCGCCCGTCAGTAATAACTCCTATAGTGTGTTACCTCCAGCTGCTCACTCACGCTGTGTGACATCGCTATTCCATTTGCCAGCCTGCACTATCTATCTTTCACTGAGCTGACTGCCAGGGGTCGTGAGTTAGGGCCAGCTGTTCAGGTACACGTTGTTAACCGTTTGCATTGGCAGATGCTGAAAGCCCCATGCCCATGGTAGATCAGGGAGAGACAGGGACAGGGGAGGGGGGCGGGGGGAGTGAAGGAGAAGATGAGGAGCAGGTGAAAGAGGGGAAGAGGACGGTGCGGGGAAGAGAGAGGGGGAGGAGCGGAGGGGGAAGGGAGGGGTAGGAGAGGAGGGAGGAGGGGGGAAGAGAGAGGGGAGGGGGAGGGGGAGGAGAGGGGGTGGGGAGATACATGGGAGGAGAGGGGGAGCTTAAAACAATCTTTTGAGCATCAGGCTCTATACATTACTTTCAATCAATGCATGGAGTGGCATGATGCTTTTCTGAATGACACAGATAATTGATGACAGCTACAACAGGAAGGTGGATTTGACTTAATTCAAAATGGGAATGCAGGCTGCGATTTGACATTTCTTGTCCTGAAAAGTGGATGCAAAAATTGAAAATTGAGTCAGCTTTGGTTTTCAAGAGGTAAAGTAAAACACAGGCATCTGCATGCACATACAGTACAATCAAAGGGACATAATTCACGATCAAGAATATTGGTATTTATGAGGAATTCATGAGGAGGAGTTTCCTTAAGGGCCTGTCCCACTTTCACAACCTTTTTTACTCGTGGGCATTTTTCATCAGCTAGAAAAACGCCCCGACCTACTTGATGCCACGAGTACCTACGACTAGCATCACGGCCTGCTACGACCTACCTACGACCTCGAGGCGACCAAGCTGCGAGTAAGAGTCAAGAGCAAACTTGGCAGAGGTCGAGATTTAGTTTGTGAAAGTGGGACAGGCCCTTAAGTCAGAGGGTGGTGAGTCTGTGGAATTCTTTGCCACACACAGTAGGCTGTGGTGGCCAAGTCAGTGGATATTTTTAAAGCAGAGATAGATAGATTCTTGATTAGTACAGGTGTCAGAGATTATGGGGAGAAGGCAGGAGAATGGGGTTAGGAGGGAGAGATAGATCAGGCATGATTGAATGGCATTGTGGACTTGATGGGCCGAATGGCCTAATTCTACTCCCATCACTTATGAGAACAGCAGAAATAGAAGAGAAGGTTATTCAGTCGCGAGGCCTGCTTTCCCATTCAGAGCTGGTCTTTTGCCTCGGTACCCATCACCCTTGACTACCCCAAATATTCAAAAATCTGTCAACCTCTAGTTTGAATATATTTGGTGACTGAAACTCGACAGCCCTTCTGGATAGAGAAGTCAAAAGATTCACTACCCACTGGGTGAAGAGATTGCTACTCAGCCCAGTCCTGTGCTGACCTTGCTTTGAGACGGTGATCTGGGGCACGTTGGCCGGCCAGAGGAAATAATATCCTTGCATCCACCCTGTCAAGTCTCATTTGTTTCAATAAGATCACCGCTCATTCTTCCAAACTCAAGAGAATATAAGTCTACTCTACGTAATCTCTCCTTATTAGCTCTCAGGTTCCAGAGATATTTGCCGTCAATCCAATGAATTTGGCAATACTATTGTTTACTAATGCTAATTTATTTTAATTGCTTATCCCATCTGCCATTCTTCAGCACATTGGCCAAGTTGAGCAAGACCCTGTTGGATTAAGTTTTAGTTTAGTTTAGTTTTGCGATACAGCGCAGAAACAGACCCTTCGGCCCACCGAGTCCGCACCGACCAGCGATCCCCGCACAGTAACACTATCCTACACCCACTAGGGATAATTTCCACATACACCAAGCCAATTAACCCTCAAACCTGTACGTCTTTGGAGAGTGGGAGGAAACTGAAGATCTTGGAGAAAACCCACACGGTCACGGGCAGAACGGACAAACTCCGTACAGACAGCACCCGTGGTCATGATCGAACCCGGGTCTCTGGCGCTGCAAGCGCTGTAAGGCGGTGACTCTGCTGCTGTGCCACTGTGCCGCCCATTGCTCTCCACTATTTTCAGGAAGCTTTTCATGTTTTCTTTCATGAAGAGAGATGCAAAATATTTGACTATTTTGTTGCAATGTCCTTCCGTTTCAGTCTACAAATAATCTGCATTTTCCCCTTCTTTTTCTTTAGTGTGGCGTGCACAGCCTAAAGTTGTAGGACAAATTGTTCTATTTGTGCATGTCGAGTTGATTGCATTAGTCGAAACAGCACGGACTAGGCGATCTTCCACCCCATTTTCCCCATTATATATCTGGAGACCTTTTTGGAATCTGGTTCTTTTTTAAAGGAATTTTTGCACGTTCTACTTTTCCTTTCTTCATCATTGCCTTGATGCTCCTTGGTTGATGCCTGAAATTTTGCCAGACCAAAGTTTACTGCTCATTTCTGCTGCGATCCTGGCACTAGCTGTTAACAGCTGGTAGAAATATGCTGTCAATCTGGAAGGAGTATTGCCTTGGATGCGACAATGTTTTTAAAGAGTAGGGATTTTGGATTATTTATTCCAACTCTTACAATATAGCAATGATACGTTGCCTGGCGCCAGCCAAACATACTGAGCACAAAGGAAGAAAGCTGTTGTTTCAGACATTCCCGATTGCTTGGAGCAAGACTGGTGGTTTGGTTTAAGACAGGGCAAGTGATATTTGCATCACACATATACACAAAATGCTGGAGTAACTCAGTGGGACAGGCAGCATCTCGAGAGAACGAATGGGTGATGCTTTGGGTCGAGACCCTTCTTCAGATTTCTGCAACTTTTAGCAGGTTTCTTCGCTCCTGGGCTTTCAAGTTGCTGAACCAGGCTGTGATGCAACCAGTCAATATGCTGTACACTAAACCAGAGAATCCTCCCTGATACCGAATCTCTGTAATCTTCTCAGGATTCTCAGGCGTCCATGGGCTTTCATCAGTGTGCTGGGCCCAGGAAAGATTTTCAGAAATATGCACGCCTAGGAATGAAGGAATGGGTGACGTTTCGGGTTGAGACTGATGGAAGGTCTCAAGAAAGATCTTGATCCGAAACATCACCTATTCATTTCTCCAGAGAGAGACTGCCTGGCCCACTGAGTTACTCCAACATTTTGTGTCTGTCTCAGGTTTCTGTAGGTTAATTGGCTTGGTATAAATGTAAATTGTCCCTAGTGGGTGTAGGATAGTGTTAATGTGTGGAGATCACCAGTCAGTGGACACTCGGTGAGCCCTAGGGCCTGTTTCCACGCTGTATCTCTAAAACAAAAACTAAAAACATGGTCGCTATTTAATTGTGCCTTTATCCGAAACCCAGGCCATCCCCTCCCTCCACCCTGTTACACCTGGTTGGAAACATGCACCATCCATGAGGTCCATCGTAAAGTCAAGGCTTCTTTAATGTCACCTTCCCAACTTACAAATACTAATGCTGTCAATATATTGTTGACCCTTTATTTTCACTGGATCAAATCCCAAGCCAACAGCTCGGCGTGAAATGTTTTCTGCAGCAGTTTATTAGGTAGTACATCTCCTTTTGGAAGGACAGTTAGACATGAATAATACATGCTGGCTTCATTGAAGATAGACAGATACAGAGACACATAGACAATAGGTGCAGCAGTAGGCCATTCGGCCCTTCAGGCCAGCACTGCCATTCGATGTGATAATGGCTGATCATCCACAATCATTACCCCGTTCCTTCCTTCTCCACACACCCCTCGATTCCGCAAGCCATAAGAGATTGTCTAACTCTAACTCTCTTTTAAATGCCTAGATGCCACAAAATATTAATGAATGTCTGCTCTGACAACTATTTTATTTAAAGAAAGCTATTCAGAACTATAATTGATTTATATAAGGATTGGCATGTATTACCTCATTGTGAAAGCCAGAATTTTACAAATTCTGGCAGATCTTATTTAATTTCAAGGTAAAATTTTGAAATATAAATACCAATTGTGTATGAATGTTTTCACTCCATGGCAATGTTATTTGAATGAATGAATGAATAAGTATATTGGCCAAGTATTCACATACAAGGAATTTGCCTTGGTGCTCCGCCCGCAAGTGACAATATGACATACAGTGACAGGAATGACACATAAAACATTAAACATTAATAATAAAACATTATTGATTAAACATGTGAATTAAATAAAATACCAGAGCATTCGGTCAGTTAGTTGCATTTGGTCAGCTTGTTGCATTATCTCATTCAAAGCTGTGCTATGAATATAAAAGGCAACAAATTGATTCAACAGCAAATGCTTGCCCATATTTCCACCATTGGAACAGAGAACTGGGACTCAGGTAGCTGCTGCAAAAGTAGGTGTGTCACTTATACTGCCCAAATGATTTATTCCCAATTGAATGTTCTAAGATTCTGCTGATAATAAAAATAGCATCCAAATTAGTGGTGATACAAAGTAAAAAACTAAAGTGCTGGAGGAACTCAACCAGTCAAGCAGAATCTGAGGATGTGTGTGCGAAAGAACTGCAGATGCTGGATAAAATCGAAGGTAGACACAAAATGCTGGAGTAACTCAGCCGACAGGCGGCATCTCTGGAGAGAAGGAATGGGTGACGTTTCGGGTCTTCAGACGGAGAGGCGGGGAGAGGGAGGCAGTGATAAGAAAGGGTAAAGTGTGTGAAAATGAACATCAAAAGAGATAGAAACAGAAAAATAGGTACAGGAGTAGGCCATTCGGCCCTTCGAGCCTGCATCGCCATTCAATATGATCACGGCTGATCATCTAAAATCAGTACCTCGTTCCTGCTTTATCCCCATGTCCCTTGATTCCTTTAGCCCTAAGAGCTAGATCTAACACTCTTGAAAATGCAGGTCAAGGAAAGTGTAGAATAGATCACTGTTAGCTAGGAGAAGGTAACAACAAAACAAACAGAGATAAAATGTAATCGGGTACAGTCAGACTGGTTGGAGATCTGGGAAGGGGGAGGGATGGAGAGAGAGTGAAAGCAAGGGCTACTTGACGTTTGAGAAGTCAATGTTCATACCGCTGGGGTGTAAGCTGCCCTAGTGAAGTATGAGGTGCTGTCCTCCAATTTGTGCTGGGCCTCACTCTGACAGTGGAGGAGGCCCAGGCCAGAAAGGTCAGTGTGGGAATGGGAGGGGGAGCTAAAGTGTTTGGCAACTGGGAGATCAGGTAGGTTTAGGTGGACTGATGTGACTGGTGGTACGAACGCTGGTTCTGGCAGAATTTGTGAAATACTTTGTTTCAGGCAACGTTAATTCTCAATCTCACTGCCATTCAGATTTATGTTGTCAGCTACCTTCACTACACCCTCAGTGAGTCCCAATGTAAACTTGAAGAACAACATATTATCTTCAGTGTGGGTGCTCGGCAACCTTCAAGAAGGAACGCTGAATTTTTCTACAATCAAATCAAAATCAATCAAACAAACTTTATTGTCATTTAGAAATACATCGATATATGCAATTCTAAATGAAATTACGTTGCATTTGGCTCCCCGTGCAACACAATAATAAACAGAAGGATAAAATGGATAAAAGGATAAAATGGATAAAAGGATAAATAGACAATGGTGGCAGCCCATTACATGGCATTCAGGAGTCTGATGGCTCGGGGGAAGAAGCTGTTGCAGAACCTTGATGTTCTGCTCCTTATGCTACGATATCTTTTGCCCGAGGGCAGCAGAGTGAACAGTTCGTGATGGAGATGTGTGGAGTCTTTTATAATACTGCTGGCCTTAGACACGCAACGTTTGGTCGCAATATCCCCGATTGAGGGGAGAGAAGTCCCGATTATTTTTTCAGCCGTCCTCACCACTCTCTGCACGGACCTCCAGTCGGAGGCTTTACAGTCCCCAAACCAGACAGAGATGCAGCTGATCAAAATACTCTCTATGGTGCCCCTGTAGAAAGTGGTGAGGACGGGATGGGGGTGGTGAGCTCTTCTCATCCGGCGCAGAAAGTGCAACCGCTGCTGCGCTCTCTTAACTGTTGATGAGATGTTATGTGACCAGGTCAGGCTGTTAGTGATCTGCACCCCCAGGAACTTAGTGCTACTGACCACCTCCACATCAATGTCATTGATGTGACGTGGTGTGGGACTGTGCCGGTTTTTCCTGAAGTCGACAATGACCTCCTTTGTTTTTTTGACATTCAGGATCAGGTTGTTCGTATTGCACCAGTCCACCAGTTGTTTCACCTCCTCCCTGTAAGCCAGCTCATTGTCGTCCCGGATGAGACCCACCACTGTTGTGTCATCTGCGTACTTCATGATGTGGTTTGTACTAAACCTGGTACAACAGTCGTGGGTCATCAGGGTAAACAGCAGTGGACTCAGGACACAGCCCTGAGGGGAGCCGGTGCTCAGAGAGATGATGTTAGAGGTGTTGTTTCCAACCCTCACTGACTGGGGTCTGTCAGATACTTCAGATAAACTGATCTGTTATTGTTTCCCAATATCACCCACTTTCTCACCCAATTCTTTTAAATGCCTTGCTCATGGTCAGTGCTTCTGCTTGTTATCACCTGGTCTGTCTTAACTTATTTATTTTGTTCACACCTCACGCCTCCCTCAGCTCTGCCTTGGAAACCTTCTACTCTCTCCCCCATTTTTGAAGAAGGGTCTTTGAACAAAAAGTTAAGTGATTTCTCATTCCGGCTTAACATCCATTCTGAAGTCCTAATGCCAAACTCACATGATAATTAATATTGTGGTATAGGAAGGAACTGTAGATGCTGGTTTAAGCCAAACATAGACACAAAAAAACAGGAATATCTCAGTGGGTCAGGCAGCATTTTGGAGATAAGGATTATGTGATGTTTTGGGTCGAGACCCTTCCTCAGATCTTTCTACGTATAGCGTTCCTCGACCATCCTATCCCCCCTGGTCCAATCCCACCTGACCTATATCCAAGATACCTCATTGAAACGTACAAAATAATGAAAGGCACAGATAGAGTGGATGTGGAAAGGATGTTTCCACTGGTGGGAGTGTCTAGGACCAGTGGTCATAGCCTCAAAATTAAAGGGTGCTCTTTTAGAAAGGAGATGAGGAGGAACTGCTTTAGTCAGAGGGTAGTTAATCTGTGGAACTCATTGCCACAGAGAGCTGTGGAGGCCAAGTCAGTGGATATTTTTGAGGCAGAGATAGACAAATTCTTGATTAGAACGGGTGTCAAGGGTTATGGGGAGAAGGCAGGATAATGGGATTCGGAGGCAGAGATAGATCAGCCATGATTGATTGACGGGGTAGACTCGATGGGCCGAATGGCCTAATTCTAATCCTATGACGTGAATGCCCTTTACTTCTGTATATAACCCTGTCTTATTCCATAGATGCTGGTTGACTGTCTGAGTTCTTCCTACAATTCTTGTGGGGTTTTTTCAGATTCCAGCACCTGCAGTTTCATTTGCTTTCTAGTGCTGGTATAATCTCAGCCCTTCACTCCTGGTAACATTTCAATTAAGTATTTTTTTTACAAAGTGTAACTCCAGTATGATGTTCTCCATTCAGTGTGATTCACCCAATGCTTGGAGCTAATGAACGCACTGTAATTCTGTCATTTCTTTTTCGAAAGCACATGATCCTCTTAGATATAAATTGTTGATTATTTTCCTTTCTGTTGAATGTGTTCTTTCTACTGAAATGCAAAATATTTGCTTCAACAATGAGAAGTGACTTTTACGTAAAATTAGTTTTGAGCAATATAGTTCTAGTTATGGTGTCTTGATGTGGAGTGTGCGGAAGAAATAATTGATACCACACAAAAGGTTAAGTAACTGCTGATTTTTATTGTTGACTGTACGTGAACTATTCCAAACATTTGCTCGTGACATTTGCTCACAAATTACTTTTCTGCTTACAATTATTCCTACAAATGAAGGCAGTGGCACACACATTATTGGGTTGAGTTCAAAAACAAGTTTAATGCAAGGCACAGTGAGAGATAAATATTACTGATGGCAATATAACATGTTCTCACCAAATAACTGTTTGCCTGTTCCCTCTGCCTCTGATTTATTTTCTATGATCAACTCATGAGAGGACTAGATCGGGTAGATGCACAGAGTCTCTTGCCCAGAGTAGGTGAATCGAGGACCAGGGGACGTTGGTTCAAGGTGAAGGGGAAAAGATTTAATACGAATCTGAGGGACAACTTTTTCACACAAAGGGTGGTGGGTGTATGGAACAAGCTGCCAGAGGAGGTAGTTGAGGCTGGGACTATCCCAACGTTTAAGAAACAGTTAGACAGGTACATGAATAGTACAGGTTTGGAGGGATATGGACCAAATGCGGGCAGGTGGGACTAGTGTAGCTGGTACATGTTGGCCGGTGCGGGCAAGTAGGGCCGAAGGGCCTGTTTCCACACTGTATCATTCTATGACACAGTGGGAGATAAATATTACTGATGGAGATTACTGAAGGCAATGTAACATGTTCTCCCCAAATAAGTGTGTGCCTGTTCCCACCGCCTCTGATTTCTTTTCTATGCTCAACTGTGAAACAGCGAGAATGTTTAATGGACCTTAAAGGGCACAGGCACTTAATCTTAGTGTCACCAAATTTGCTGAATCCAGATGGATTCAAATTTCCTGGAAACTCGGATGCTGGGGCTAGCAATGAATAATGAAAGGTATCTTTATTGAACTGGATTGCTAATTTCAGCTTTTTGACACTATCTCATTTTCATCCTGTCATTGAATCTCGCTTGCTCCTGGCAGATGTTAATGAATGTTGGCGCTATCCGGGCCGGCTCTGCGCACACACTTGCGAGAATACCCCAGGGTCCTATTACTGCACCTGCAGCATGGGATTCAAACTGGCTCCTGATGGCAAGAACTGTGAAGGTATTTAAATCACAACCTCGCTCCTTGGTAATCACAACAACTATAAAAGCATAAGTCAGCATGAGCACTGTAAACATGTTTTGTATCAAAATATAATTGACAATGAAGGTGCAGTCAGAAAATGACATTGCTTAGCTTTGATACGATCACATTCTACAAGATGCACCTTTAAAATGTTATTGCATTATTGTTTTATATAATTTTCCACTACCAATTCAATTTCCTTTACCAATGGAGTCCCATCTCTTTCTGGTACAGTCAAGATGTCCCTAATCATCACATTAACTCATAAATGTTTCAGGTTTCGCAATGACATTTGAACCTTCTGCAGTAGTGTCTTGAATCCTGAGTAGCCCTCTTTCTTTTTTCTCCCCTTTTCCTAACAGTCTCTCCCACAGCATTGTGTGAGGATTCTCTTTGTGGTTCTAATCACAATTTTCCCTATCAACTCACTTATCATGTCTACCCACTCTTACCCTTCTAAGTAATGCCAGATCCTCTCGATCAGCATCATTAGTAAATTGGGTCCAGAGGAGGTTTATAAAAATGATCCCAGCAATGAGTGGGTTAGAAGGTGGTAAGCGTTTCACAGAACTGGGCCTCTACTCACTAGAGTGTAGAAGGTTGAGGGGGGACCTCATTGAAACTTACAGAATAATGAAAGGCATAGATAGTGGATGTGGAAAGGATGTTTCCACTGGTGGGAGAGTATAGGACCAGAGGCCATAGCCTCAGAATTAAAGGGTGCTCTTTTACAAAGGAGACGAGGAGGAACATCTTTAGATATTTTTAAGGCAGTGATAGACCCAAGTTCTTGATTAGAACGGGTGTCAAGGTTATGAGAGAAGGCGGAAAATTGGGATTAGGAGGCAGAGATCAGCCATGATTGAATGGCGGACTTGATGGGCTGAATGGCCTCCTTTTGCTTCTATCACTTATGAGTGTATAATTCTGCCATCCAAAAATAACTCCAAACCTGCTTTCTCATCACTTCTCCTGAACATTTGCTTCATCTCCTCGATGCACAGCACAAAATGCAAAACCGCATGAGGACTTCGCTGATAACCTTGGCGTGACTGTCTCATTCCCTCAGTATTTCCCCTTGTCTCCTTTCACGTCCAACTCACGTGCCTTTATCCTCAGCACAGGAATGATCCAGGACAGGTCAGTGTAACATTTGTCAGCGGGAGGTCAGGTGGCAAAGGTGGGTGGAGTCCAAAAGCATCCTCCAGGGACCAGACACTTGACAGCCGAAATTCAACATAAGTAAACAACTCCCCCCCCCCCAAGTGAGAAGATTTATCATTGTCTGAAATGTTCCACGTCACGTCCGATTTCACAGCTGGAAATCTATCCCAAATGTATGAACATTGTTTCCTTCATAGCTTCTATGAATCCTCTGGTGAAATCACTGACTAATTACTGGGATTGCAGTACCAGATTTGCCAATCACTCCAGTGATTTCTTCCAAGTGTTCATTATTCAGCTATGAGCCTTGACAAGTCGTGTCAACTCTCTAAGGGCCATCAGAGTGCACTTAGAACTTAGAACATAGAAAAGTACAGCACAAGAACAAGCTTTTAGGCCCATAATGTCCATGCCGAAGTTAATGGCAAGATAAATTAGTCTCGTCTACCTACACATTATCCATACATCTGAAAGCCTCTTAAGCACTGTCATTGTATGTGCTTCCACCACCATCCCAGGCAGCTCGTTCCAGGTGCCCGCCACCCTCTGTGTAAAAATAAAACACCCCTGCATATCTTCTTTAAACTTTGCCAATCTCACTATAAAGCTATGTCCTTCAGCCTTCGTCGCTTCCACCCTGGGAAAAAGGTACTGGCTGGCTTCTCTATCTATGCTTCTCATAAATGCATACACTTCTATCAGGTCTCCCCTCTACTCCCCTCCAGAGATCTAGAGAAAACCATCCCAACAGAAACACAAACAGCTGGAGTATCTCAGCCGGTCAAACAGCAAGAGGATTGTGGAGAAAAGGAATAGGTGAAGGAGGGTGTCGACCAGAAACGTCATCTATTCCTTCTCTCCACTGATGCTGCCTGTCCCTCAGACTTACTCCGGCTATTTGTGTCTATCTTCGGTTTAAACCAGCATCTGCAGTTCCTTCCCACAAAAAACATGCTCTCTAGTGCACTAAATGTGTGTGTGTGTACTTTGTTATTTTGTTTTCTAAAATAGATTGATTTATGTAAGGTTTAACAGTAATTAACTGTCACTGGTAAATAAAAACTATTACTCAAAACTTTAAAGATGTTTTTTTTATGAAGTGAAATTATCCTGGTAAGATAAACGATGAGAGGACTCGATGTTAAATTTGCATTTGTGCTCACCCAGTGAAGAAAACCATGCACTACTGGGGTAATGAGGGGGACTGGGTGATTTTATCTATCTCCATTTATTTCTCTTCAGATGTCAATGAATGTGAGAGCAAAGTATGTGGTCAGGAATGTGCCAATATCTACGGCTCGTACCAATGCTATTGCAGACAGGGATACCAGCTCAGTGAACAAGATGGCCATTCGTGTGCCGGTAAGGAGAAGCAGATTAAGAACATATTTTATTCCTGCCATTCCATTCTGTATTATTCTATATAGTCATGAATATCAATTTCCATTGTGTCATTACGGATACAGAGGTCTGACTTGTTGACAGACACAAAAAGCTGGAATAACTCAGCAGGACCAGGCCGCATCTCTGGAGAAAATGAATTGTATGATGTTTCGGGTCTGCAACATCAGTTGGGAAATTTAAACTCAGCTTATTAATTAAACCAACCTGGAATAAAAAACTGGAATAAGTAACAGCCATTGTGTAACTGATGGATTGACATATAAATTTGTCTGGGTCATTAGTTTAGTTTAGTTTAGAGATACAGCGTGGAAACAGGCCCTTCGGCCTACCGAGTCCGCACTGACCAATGACCCCCGCACATTAACACTATCCTACTCACACTAGGACAATTTGCACTTAAACCAAGCCAATTAACCTACAAATCTGCATGTCTTTGGAGTGTGGGAGGAAACCATAGATCTCGGAGAAAACACACGCGGTCATGGGGAGAACCTACACACTCCATACAGACAGCTCCCGTATGCAGGCCTCGCCTATGATGCTCACCGTATACTAAGATTCTATGCCTTAATAAATATCTCAAACGGTTGAAAAAGTATCACCAACCTGCTCAGGTAGCTTGTTAACTGTAGTTAGATTACTAAGTCTTGGTTTCAATTTGGAGCTGTAGATTGGATGCCAATCTCTGTTAAAATTGATATTTGTGTTTTTCTCTGGAGTTAATATAAATGAGTATTTGTTATTCCTAATATTAAAGTGCAAGAGGTTGGCTGAGGTTTCATGCTGACTATCAGGCAAATCATTTAAGCAAATCTTACACTAATCTTATTGAATTGAATCAACTGAATCTCCTCAATCAACACCCCCCCCCAGATTTTACCATGCACCGATACACTAAGGTCAATTTACACTGGCCAATAAACCTAGCAGTTCCTACTTATTTAGGATGTGGAAGGAAAGCAGGGCAACTTATTTAGGATGTGGAAGGAAACCCAGGTTATCACAAGGACAAAGCACAATGTACAAAGCCCACTCTGATAAAAACTGAAATCAGGATTGAACCTAGTTTGCAGGAGCTGTGAGAAAGCAGCTCTAGACCATCGTGCAAAAATATGATTATAAGAACGTTTGAAACAGGACTCGGCCACATGAGGACTTGAGTCTGTTCTGCACTCCATCCGGCCACTCCCTACGATCGTGGCTGATCTGGGCTTAGTCACAACTGCATTTTTTTACTTTTCTCCATAGGGCTTGATTGCCCTTCAGATCCAAATACATGGGCTTGAACATGTTCAATGACTTTTATCTTCTCATTTCTCAAGATAGGGAATTCCAAAATCTGCAATCCTCTGAGAGTAGAAATTCCTTTTTATCTTCAACTTAAAAGAGTGTGTCTGGCCCTTTTATCTGAAACTCTCTTCCTACAGGTTAGATTTTGCCACAGGTAGAAATGTGCTCTCAGCACCTACCATGTCCAGTCCTAGAAGGATCAGTCTCCTATTCTATACTCTAAATGCTGTTGGCTCATAATAAGACAACCCATTCATCTCAGGTGTCAACATAATGATCTAACTCCAATACAAACATATATATTTTTCTACTACAAGGATTAAAATAGGACATAGCACTCCAGGTGCTATTTCTACATGTGGTGAAAGCATTCCTTCCATTGTTGATAAAATATGGAAGGCCATTATTCGTCTACTTCATATCAAGAAACGAAGCTGCTCGCATCATCCACTCAGTAATTACTTATTCCTCAATAGATGACATTGTTTTGTAAATAATCAAAGCAGAGAATCCATAACAGGCAAGGCTAAACCAAGGGTGTCAGGGGTTATGGGGAGAAGGCGGGAGAATGTGTTTGAGAGGGAAAGATAGATCAGCCATGATTGAATGGCAGACTTATGGGCCTACTATACTCTGCCTCTGGAACTTATGAACTTATAAGAGCACAAAAAAGAATATTCATTTTAGCTGAAGGCAGCCAGTAATTAGAAAAATGGGGGGAAAAAATCTCCAGTCCTTATATCCATTATATTGTGAGGCAAAAATTTCAGAAGGAAGCATATGTGTTAGTTTTACTTTTTAGTAAGGTTGTGCTGTAGTGGAATAGGAATTGTCTTCCAGAAAATTGATTGGAGAAAGGAACACAGTTGACCTTGGTTCAAAATTAAAGCATTAATTAAATTCACGATGAAGACAAAGTCATGGTTTGGAGATTCCAGATCCATTGTCATCAATATGGTGCTGTAGTCTTGATTAGACTTTTGATATTTCTACTCTTGTATAAGTGAGGTCCATTGTATTGCACTACGATATTGAAGCATTCATATGTAATGTTCAATGATATTAAATACATGCAATATACTGTAATCAATATTTGTAATGTGCCATTCCATTGACTAGAAATCATAATCTTCACAGAAAATTAAATCTGCATCATTGATTTCCTGTTTGAGTATATATTGAAATGATTAATCAAAATGAATGGAATTGATCTGACTGTTCAGTCCCTAATCTTTTGTAGATCATTAATAATATTTAATTAATAAAACAAACTCTGAGTTTATTTCTAATGTTTGGTGTATTAGTTGGTACTGGAGATTAGGAAAAAAACCCAACAGGCTAACATGCAAAGTGAACAAATGAAAGTTTCAGGAAGACAAAAATGCTGGAGTAACTCAGCAGGTGAGGCAACATCTATGGAGAGAAGGAATAGACGGCGTTTCGGGTCGAGACCCTTCTTCAGACAGATATAGCGGGGGGGGCGAAGAAAGGAAGAGGCGATAACAATGGGCTGTGGAGAGCTGGGAAGGGGAGGGGAAAGAGGGAGAAGGCAAGGACTACCTGAAATTGGAGAGTCAATGTTCATACTGCTGGGGTATAAACTGCCCAAGCGAAATATGAGGTGCTGCTTCTCCAATTTGCGCTAGGCCTCACTCTGGCAATGGAGGAGGCCCAGGACAGAAAGGTCGGATTCAGAATGGGACGTTTCTGCTTAACTGTGAATTAGTGACTCAGACAGGGGAATATTATTTTTTAATGTTAAAGTAAGCATTTTAATGAATGATAATTAAAACATTTTGAAATTCTTCATACTGTTGCAGCAAAATGTCAATTTTAATTATACGTTTACTATTTATCTTTTAAGATTTTTTTTAATCATCCTTTTCTTTTGGTATATCAAGAGCAAGACAAATTAAAATCCATCGTTAATCAAATAATTACAGTTTGTGAAAGAACTGTGGATATGTTTGATATAGATCAAGAACTTTCTACTGTTGTCTGAAGAAGGGTTTCGACCCGAAACATCACCTATTCCTTCTCTCCAGAAATGCTGCCCGTCCCGCTGAGTTACTCCAGCATTTTGTGTCTATCTCCGAATGGTTTGTTGTGTTTACTGAAGCAGATTTTCATTACAGATATCGATGAGTGCACCCAAAGTGGAGGCACAGTCTGTACGTTCCGCTGCCTGAATGTACCGGGCAGCTATAATTGTGCCTGTCCTGAGGTTGGTTATACCATGTCCCCGAATGGACGAACATGTAGAGGTAAGACTTTTTCCCCACTCAGTTCTAACTTCTCACATACTTGAATCCTCTGTCTCTGAATTAACATTTTTTTGTAAAATGCAATTAATATGATTAATAATGAATGACACCTTTTTAGTCAAATATCTGAGTTCCCAGATACATTTGCTTTAACAAAAAGAACTCAAGCTGATTTAATTTATCTTATCCAACTTGTTCATCAAATATTGCAGTTGTAAGCAGTGTTGTTGATGCATTTTTAAATTATTACAACTATTATGAAACAATGAGACAGGTATATGGGGATAGGACCGGTTTAGAGGGCTATGGGCCAAATGCAGGCAGGTGGGACTGGTATAGATGGGGCATCTTGGTCAGTATGGGCAAGTTGGGCTGAAGGGCCTGTTTCTTTACTGTATGCCTCTATAACTATGCACATTATCCATTCAACTAACCGTTCAAGGAATGTTATTGTCACATGTACCTGGATACAGTGACATTCCATTTTTTGTATTTTGCATTCATAATCATATTACTATCTTGGGACTTTGTTGCATTCAAATTGGTTGTCATGCTTCCTTGTTTCAACGTGTGACCACTCATTAGGATTGTTTCATTGCCAGAATGGGGTTTGGGGTGTTTTAAGGAGAATGCAAGAGTAACTAAATAAATGGACGTTTTCTTACCCATCTTCTAGTAGGAATTAACCTATTGATTAATGGTGTATCAAAGTTGCTGCACTCCTAACTCTACGAGCTTGCTTTCACATTGCCTGCATGGATTGAAACATTTGTGATACTTTATACAGTATACATTTACAGTGCATTCAGAAAGTATTCAGACCCCTTCACTTTTTCCACATTTTGTTACGTTATTATTATTTTTTTATCAACAATCTACACACAATACCCCAGAATGAAGAAATGAAAACAGGTGTTTAGAAATGTTTTTAGAGAAGTAATTAAAAATAAATAATTGAAATATCACATTTACATAAGTATTTCAGACCCTTTGCTATGACACTCAAAATTGAGCTTAGGTTCATCCTGTTTCCATTGATTATCCTTGAGATGTTTCTACAACTTGATTGGAGTCCACCAGTGGTAAATTAAATTGATTGGACACGATTTGGAAAGGCACACACCTGTCTATTTAAGGCCTTACAGTTGACAGCATGTCAGAGCAAAAAACCAAGCCATGAAGATGAAAGAATTATCTGTAGACCTCGAGACAGGATTGTGTTGAGACACAGATCTGGGGAAGGGTATAAAACAATTTCTGTCATTCTTAAATGGAAGAACTTTGGAACCACCGGGACTCTTCATAGAGCTGGCCGGCTGCCAAACTGAGCAATCGGGGGAGAAGGGCCTTAGTCAGGAAGGTGAAAAGAACCCGATGGTCACTTTGACAGAGCTCCAGAGTTCCTCTGTGGAGATGGGAGAACCTTTGAGAAGGACAACCATATCTGCAGCACTCCGCCTATCAGGCCTTTATGGTAGAGTGGCCAGACGGCAAGCCACTCCTCAGTAAAAGGCATGTGACAACCAACTTGGAGTTTGCCAAAAGACACCTAACAGCCCGCTTGGAGTTTGCCAAAAGGCACCTAAAGGACTCTCAGACCATGAGAAACAAGATTCTCTGGTCTGATGAAACCAAGATTGAACTCTTTGGTCTGAATGCCAAGCGTCACGTCTGGAGGAAACCAGGCACCGCTCATCGCCTGGCCAATACCATACTGACGGTGAAGCATGGTGGTGGCAGCATCATGCTGTGGGGATGTTTTTCAGTGGCTGGAATATGGAGACTAGTCAGGATCAAGGGAAAGATGAACGGAGCAAAGTACAGAGAGATCCTTGATGAAAATCTGCTCCAGAGCATTCTGGACCTCAGACTGGGGTGGAGGTTCACCTTCCAACAAGACAATGACCCTGAGTCTGTGAATGTCTTTGAGTGGCCCAGCCAGAGCCCGGACTTGAACCTGATCGAACATGTCTGGAGGGACCTGAAAATAGCTGTGCATCGACGTTCCCATCCAACCTGACAGAGCTTGAGAGGATCGGCAGAGAAGAATGGGAGAAATTACCCAAATAAAGGTGCGCCAAGCTTGTAACGTCATACCCAAGAAAACTTGAGGCTGTAATCGTTGCCAAAGGTGCCTCAACAAAGTACTGAATAAAGGATCTGAATACTTATGTAAACGTGATATTTCAGTTATTTCTTTATAATTAATTTGCAAAAAATTCTAAACACCTGTTTTCACTTTTTTATTATGGGGTATTTTGTGTAGATTGATGATAAAAAAAAAAAGAATTTAATCAAATTTAGAATAAGGCTGTAATGTAACACAATGTGGAAAAAGTTAAGGGGTCTGAATATTTCTGAACTGTATATATGAGGCCAAATATTGGCATAGAGTAAAATTTAGAGAAGAGGGGCTGAACAGTTGATTTGGGAGCATTACCGAGGCAGGATATCCCAGAGAGCACTTAATAATAAGCAAAACATGGTCACTTTAATGGGTTATAATATAGGCCCCACGACGGTAAGTGGGAATCAAAGGAGCGAATATGTTGTGAAATCACATATGGTTATAGGGATAATTAGTTTAGTTTAGTTTATTGTCACCTGTACCAAGCTGCAATGAAAAGCTTTTGTTGCGTGCTATCCAGTCAGCGGAAAGACAAAACATGATTACTAAAACCAGGATTTTGCCATAAATGCCATGTGCCTTTTCATGCCTTTTTTGATGATTTCACCAGGATAATGCCTTTTTCACAATCGACTGCCTAAATCAGCTTTTTTTTTGCCGTTTTGTTGAACGTGCTATTTTCTCTAGTTGTACCGTGATTACAATGACGTTTTCTATGTTAACACGTTAATATTAATGTTATCATTAATGTGTTAACATAGTATAACGTACAAGAACATTTCCACCACCGGGGCAAAACCGGGAGCCGCCGTCGGTCATTGATTCGTTCGTGCCGCTGCCTGCTGGTTCAGTTTTCTCCAAGATCTATTTAAGAAAGAGCTGCAGATGCTGGAAAATTCAAAGGTAGACATAAAATGCTGGAGAAAATCAGCGGGTGAGGCTGCATCTATGGAAAGAAGGAATAGGCGACGTTTCGGGTCGAGACCTTTTTTCAGACTGATGTGGGAGGGGGTGGGATAAAGAAAGGAAGAGGCGGAAACAGGTAGGACTAGAAAGAGAGCTGGGGAGGGGGAGGAGGGAGAAGACAAGAGCTATCTAAAATTAGAGAAGTCAATGTTGTTACCGCAGGGGTGTAGACTGCCCAAGCGAAATACCCAAGCTTGTCTCCTAACTAGATTTACTGCTGGCTCCAGTTGCAAATCTGAGTTTTCGCGTGATCTGTGCAAGGCATTCATTGATGCTGGAATTCCACTGTGGAATTTGGAAAACAAATCTCTCAGAGGTTTTTTAGAGAAATACACAGAGGAACACATACCAAGCGAGTCATCATTACGGAAAAATTATGTTGACAGCAACTTCAACATTGTTGTGCAGAAAATTAGGGATGTAGTTGCACGCAACAAAATATGGATCTCAATAGACGAGACAACCGATGCTGTGAGGAGATATGTTGCCAATGTGGTCATTGGTTCACTGGAGGCAGATCATCCATCAAAGGAGTATTTGTTGACATCGGAAGTATTGGAGAAGTCAAACAGCTCAACTATTGCTCAGTTCATACCTTCACTTCCTGTACTTTGGCTAGAAGGTATAAAACACGAGAATGTTCTTCTGTTTGTGACTGAGAAAAAGCTGCTCGTGGTCTTAAAGTTTTACTCCTCAAAATGTTGCATTTGGCATGCTTAGCTCAAGGCCTTCACAGAATTGTCAAGCACATACGTAGCTTGTTTCCAAATGTCGATCGCCTAGATTCCAATGTCAAGAAAATCTTCCTCAAAACACCGTCACATGTGTAGTTGTTCAAGGAAATGGCACCTGAGATTCCGTTACCTCCTCAGCCCGTTTTGACGAGGTGGGGTACATGGCTCTCTGCTGTACTCCACTATGATGCAAATTTTGAAAAGATAAAATAAATCGTCAACTGTTTTGAAGAAAAAGAATCTGCTGCAGTCAGGATCGTCAGTGAAATCATGCAGAAAAATTCCCTCCACCGCGATCTTGTGTTTATTGCTTCCAATTTTGCAAACTTCCCACAATCTATCACTTCCCTTGAGAAACGTTGTGACACATTAGTGAATAACTTGCGGGTTTTCAACAAAGTAATGATGATATTCGTAAAGTTCCTGGCGATGTAGGGTAAAGATATACAAGCAAAATGTGAGAGAGTGATTTTAGCTAACAAAAATCTTGAAGAAATACAAAACATAGCTAAAGTTCTCAACGGTAGTTGTAATGCACAAGATATCGACATGAATATAGAGTCAGTAGCTTGGTTCGGGTATGCACCAGTGACCTCAGCTGAGGTAGAAAGATGTTTTTCACAACTGAAGCATATTCTGTCTGACAGACGGCATAGTTTAACACCAGATATTTGGGGAAAAAATGCTAGTAATTATGTGCAACCAGCAACTTTGGTCATTTAATGTAGAATAATAATGTAGATTGGTTATTTCCTACTAACCAATCGTAGTGCTTGTTAGTAGTTGCTCCGCCTTATATGCGATTCATATTACCAAGAGCTTGCCTACGCCATTCAGTGTGAGTAGCTGCTAGGAATTGTAATGTCCTGCAGACCGATGCTGTAAGTGGACTTTAATAAACATGTGTTGTATGTTGATGTGTATTTGACTCGACTCATTACATGGTGTCAGAGAGTGAGTGTTACCTACTCTGTTCATGTTTATCGGGTTTTGTTTTTTTATATTTGTTTTATGTGTCAGTTATCTCTATCTCGCCATCCTAGTCCTCTGATCTTTCACTCTGACATTGCTGAACGCTGGCACCTTTTTGAGTGTGACTACATTCACTATGTTCGCAACGATCCTCCAGATGTACGTGCTTCTGTATTACTCAACCTGGCTGGCCCAGAGGCAATGAAAGGTGCAGACAGTTTCACATTTGAACCTGCTGTTTTAGATGCGAATGGACAGATCCATGTGCCTGCAGAGACGATTGATGACCTGCTGTCCTACTTGCAAAGTTCAAACAGTTGTGTGACCTCCCCTCGAACTACATTATCGAATGTACCAAGTTTTAAGGGCCTGTCCCACTTAGGTGTCCTTGGCATGCAAATTACGCAACCTCGTGGTCGCGTTGAGCCGCGATGGTCCGGTGAAGGTCGGGCGCGATTACATGCATACACACAGCCGTCTGGAGCACGTGACGTCATTTAAAGATGGACACAAAGCTGGCGTAACTCAGCGGGACCGGCAGCATCTCTGGAGAGAAGGAATGGATGACGTTTTGGGTCAAGACCCTTCTTTTCAGACTGATGCTGCCGGTCCCACTGAGTTACTCCTGCATTTTGTGTCTATCTTCAATTTTCTTGGCCTCGCTCTGGGAGTAGAAGTGGGGGCGAATCCAGACCGCAACAGTCGTGAGCCCCAGGCCGAGTTCGGCGATCGTTTGCCTGCTTCTGCTGCTGTTGAAGGTGAGACGTTGTGTCGCGCCAGGGTCTTGGGCCTGTCCCACTTTGGCCATCAGTTCCGCGACAGGCCGTTGTCGTGCGAAGATTATGTCCACTACAAAAATTTCGGAGCCCCGCGTGATGTCGCGCACAACTACATACCCCTCCCCGCTTCTAAGTGGGACCGACCACGCGCGGCCATATGATGCCTTATGCCTCAACTCGACCACGAGGTTGCGTAATTTGCGTGGCAAGGACACGTAAGTGGGACAGGCTCTTTACGCTCCTATGCAACAGATTGGTGATCCGATAGAATATTTTATTAGCGGCTTAAAACACATGGCTGCACGCTGCCAATTTTGTGATTTGTGCGATGAACTCATCTGTGACAAGATTGTTGGAGGTATGCTTAATAACAAGTTAAGAGATGAACTGCTCCGTAACACTGACCTCACCCTTATTCGAGCGGAGCACACCTGTCGGATTGCTGAGATAACATCTTCTCACACTCAGTCTGTGATCTCTGGCCAGCGTTCTCAGTATAGTGTTAATCTTACAGACACCTCCTGTCATAACAGCCGTTCCCAGCCTTCCCCGGACTGGCAGCAGAGAAGGTCTGTTGCTCGATGTCCTAATTGCAACTATTTTCATGCTATGGGTCGAGAAATCTGTATTACTTATGGTAAAATCTGTAATTTCTGCAAGAAATCCAATCACTTTGCAAGATGTTGCCGTTCCCGTGTGACTCAATCCGTCTCAAGGCCGACTGGGGAGGTGTTCTACACCCGCTTGGACAGACTAATTTAAAATGCACCATAGACTCGCAGCCTCACACCCTAAAGTTTTATATCATCAAGGGGGATTCTGAGATTGCTCGGTATCATTGCATTCCACGATCTAGGCCTAGTATACTTTGGCCGCGCTGTCCATCAACTCTTTCTCGCTTAGAGCCCCACTCAGCAAATACTCTCTCAATACAGAGAACTATTTAATGATGAGCTTGGCAAGTTGCCCCTCAGGTACCACATTGCCATTGATCCCAACGTCAATCCTGTGGTTCGAGCGCCACATAGTGTTCCGCATGCCATGTGTGACAGAGTACACAATGAACTCAAGCGGATGGTCTCCATGGGTGTCATTGCTGAAGTTACTGACCCATTTGACTGGGTTTCCACCATGGTGGTCACAACGAAAAAAAACAAGGAGGAGATCTGTATCTGCATAAACCCCAGAGATCTTAACACTGCTATCAAATGCCTGTGCTACCCTATGCGAACAGTAGAGGAAATTGCTGCTCAAATATGCAATGCATCAGTGTTCTCCATTGTGAATACCAAAAGCTCATTTTGGCAGATTCCACTGGACCCAGACTCGTCCAATCTTACTATGTTCGGCACCCCCTTTGGCCGCTACTTATTCCTGAGAATGCCCTTTGGCATCAACTACGCCAGCAAAGTTTTCCAGCACACGATGGAACAATTGTTTGCTGAGTATCCATGCGCCATCATTGTTGATGTCATTCTCATTTACGGACGCGATTTGGCTGAACATGACACTAACCTGAAGAAAGTACTTGACCATGCCAAACACATTCAGCTCAAACTCAATCCCCTGAAGTGCAAGTTTCGAGTCCCGGAAGTTACCTACATCGGATATGTCTTCACACGTGATGGTCACTTTTTCTCACAGAGAGTGGCGAGTCTGTGGAATACTGTGCCTCAGAGGGTGGTGGAGGCAGGTTCTCTGGATGCTTTCAAGAGAGAGCTAGATAGGGCTCTTATAAATAGCGGAGTCAGGGGATATGTGGGGATATGGGAAGAAGGCAGTAACGGGGTACTGATTGGGGATGATCAGCCATGATCACATTGAATGGCGGTGCTGGCTCGAGGGCCGAATGGCCTACTCCTGCACCTACTGTCTATATTTTCAGACCAGACCCATCAAAAAACTGCAGCTTTCAACAAGGTACTGGTTCCTACAGACTTTGCGAGTCTACAAAGGTTTCTTGGAATGGTCAACTACTTGGGGAAATGTATTCCCAACCTCAGCGACATATCTGCCCCCCTGCGAGAACTGACACGCAAGGACGCTGCATGGTCCTGGTATCCGCAGCACCAAAGAGCTTTTGATACCCTCAAATTGAGGCTGGCTAGCGCACCTACTCTCGCCTACTTTGCTTTGGAGTTACCAGTAACGCTCACCTGCGATGTGTCCCAGTACGGACTAGGCTCTGCGTGCCTGCAGACCACTACCGACGGTGACTGCAAGCCTGTTTCTTATGGCTCTCGCACACTATCTGACACTGAACAACATTACGCCCAGATCGAAAAAGAACTGCTCGCAGTGGTTTTTGCCTGCACAAAATTCAAGGACTTTATCTTTGGGAAGTCTGTGACTATAGAAACAGACCACCAAATGGTCACTATTTTGAATAAACCCATTCACGCTGCTCTGGCCCGTGGATGATGATGCAGCTGCAACGGTTTGATTTCAACATTGCCTATAAAAAAGGGCAAAGACATGCACATAGCTGACACGCTATCAACGGCCCCACGCAAAACCAATGAACAACAACTCTCTGAACAGGACCAGTTCTCAGTAATGAAGGTATCGTATGTTCCTACTGATTGCTTGAGCAGCCTGGCAGAGCACACGGCTGCTGACAAGACTTTACAATAGCTGTCCGCAGTCATCCGGCGTGGCTGGCCGGAGAAACAACACAACGCCCCGCTCGCTATCCGCCCATACTTCCCGGTTCGCGACAAACTGGTGTTACAGGACGGGATTATAGTCAAGGGGCACACGGCAGTTGTCCCAGCTGTCCTCCGGGACAAATACTTCAACGGCGTCCACAGGAATGGAGGCAACCTTACAATGGGCACAAAGCATGTTTTACTGGCCTCGTATGATCAAGCACATACGTGACAAAACTGAAGTCTGCACCGTCTGCAAAAGCCTGGCGCCACACCAGCAGAAGCAGCCCTTACTGCCGCACCCGGTTCCTCCTCTACCATGGTCCACGTTAGCCACCAATATATTTGAATGGCATGGGAAACACTATCTGGTTCTTGTTGATTCTTATTTGGGCTGGTTTAATATCGATCTATAAACCATTACATCTGAAGCAGTTATCGAGAAGTTGCAGCGCCATTTCTCTGTGCACGGCTGCCCTGCACACCTTCTGTCCGACAACGGCAGTCAGTTCATCAGCCAGCTTTTCAAAAACTTTGCAAAACGATGGGATTTTCGACATATCACCAACAGCCCTGAGTTTCCGCAGTCCAACGGACTCACCGAACGAGCCGTCCGAAGCGCAAAACAACTAATGGAGCGTTCTTACCTTGCTAAATCTGACGTCTACCTGGGCCGGCTCAATTTAAGGAACATTACCAGGGATCCCATACTGGGTTCCCCAGCCCAACGACTGATGTCTCACCAAACCCGTGCTGCCCTGCCTGTATCCCAGCAGCCTTTGCAGCCACAAGTTCATTCTCCGTCTGCGGTCCAGAAACAACTACAATTCAAACGCGATACACAAAAGTGATTTTTCAACAAATCCAGCAAGCCACTCACCAGTGGACAGGTGGTTCGCCTCCAGACCAACAAGGGTTAAGGCTGTCTGGGTCACATCCATGGCCCTGCCAAAGAACCGCGCTCCTACCTGGTTAACGTGGACGGAGCCATTTACAGACGCAACCGTCAACATCTCCTTCCAGTGAAGGAACTGTGTCCTGCAATTCCACATCCAGATGTCTCGCGTTTTGTATAACCCCCCACTACCGGGCCGGCTGCTCCACTATCAGAGACCGTTTCCGCCGCGGCCTCCCCGTGGCGTACGGCGCCTAGCTCGCCTAACTCACCACCTCCCCTCCCCGGTGGGTCCCCGGTCACATCCCCGGTTCCCTCCCTGGTCACTTCACCGGTGAAAGGAGGAGATGCGGATTCGTACCACATACGTGCCAGACGGGTCAGCAGGCCATCCATTAGATACGGTGATTTTGTGTAACTATCTATACTTCCCCATATGCGTTATTAACGTTCCGGCTACTATATTTGTTTAACCATCATGTTCCCACGTATCTATGCTTTATTTTGTTTCTACAAGGAAAGATGTAGATTGGTTATTTCCTACTAACCAATTGTAGTGCTTGTTAGTAGTTGCTCCGCCTAATATACGATTCATATTACCAAGAGCTTGCCTACGCCATTCAGTATGAGTAGCTGCTGGGAACTGTAATGTCCTGCAAATCGATGCTGTAAGTTGACTTTAATAAACATGTGTTACATCTTGATATGTGTCCGACTCGACTCATTACAAACTTTATATTATCATTTTTAACCATATTTTGGTGGTGGAAATAAATGCCTTTTTATGCCTTTTTTTGTAAATAAATGCCCTCTTTGTTGCCCCCTTTATTGTAATATTATGCCTTTTGGCCTGCCTATTTCAGAGTTTTTTAGCACCTAAACATCCTGGCTCTAATGATTACAATCGAGCCATTTACAGTGTATAGATACATGATAAGGGAAGGTAAAGTGAAAGGTAAAGCCAGCAGTCCGATCAAGGATAGTCTGAGGATCACCATTGAGGTAGATAGTAGTTCAGCACTGCTCTCTGATTGTGGTAGGATGACTCAGTTGCCTGATAAATCCATGCTGACTTGGACCAATCCTTGCACTGCTATCCAAATGCGCCGTTATTACTTCTTTAATAATTAATTCCAGCATCTTCCCCACCACCGATGTCAGGCTAACTGGTCTATAATTCTACATTTTCTCTCTCGCTCCTTTCTTGAAAAGTGGGATAACATTAGCTACCCTCCAATCCACAGGAACTGATCCTGAATCTATAGAACATTGGAAAATGAACACCAATTCATGCACAATTTCTAGAGCCACCTCCTTATAGTTTTCAAGTAATATAATCTATGTAAAATTTTGAATTGAATTAAGATATGTCTTACATTGATCGAGCATTTATGCACATAAAGCAAGTATTTATCCGATCTCTCTTTCAAGATTTTTATAGATAGTTCTTGTTCCCAATCTCTTCTAATTGTGTCAGATGATGGTATTTCTATATTTAGAAAGATATTATACAAGTATGATATTAAATTAGCTTGGAGACATGTATGAAACGGGAACTTTTTTATCATTCCAACAACTGCAACTCAAATATAACCTGAAAAGTAATCAATATTTTAAATACCTTAAAATCCGTGATTATTTGAAAAAACATACACAACATTACCAAACTCTTTACCTTTTTTAGGTATGAGTGTAATCGTTGATTCCGCTAATGTTTCTGGTAATGTTTGTTCTTCGAAAGCGTATGTGTACAGTTTTTTGTAGTCGTGGTGAGATTATCTTGTAAAATCTTTTATAAAATTCATTATTAAATCCATCCGGTCCTGGTGTTTTACCATTCTTCAGTGAATTTATTGTCTCTTCTATTTCCTTAATTGAGACCTGAGCTCCTAATTTCTCCTGTTCCAGCATACAAAATCCAAACTACATAACATAGAAACATAGAAACATAGAAATTAGGTGCAGGAGTAGGCCATTCAGCCCTTCGAGCCTGCACCGCCATTCAATATGATCATGGCTGATCATCCAACTCAGTATCCCATACCTGCCTTCTCTCCATACCCTCTGATCCCCTTAGCCACAAGGGCCACATCCAACTCACTCTTAAATATAGCCAATGAACTGGCCTCAACTACCCTCTGTGGCAGAGAGTTCCAGAGACTCACCACTCTCTGTGTGAAAAAAGTCTTTCTCATCTCGGTCTTAAAGGATTTCCCCCTTATCCTTAAGCTGTGACCCCTTGTCCTGGACTTCCCCAACATCGGGAACAATCTTCCTGCATCTAACCTGTCCAACCCCTTAAGAATTTTGTAAGTTTCTATAAGATCCCCTCTCAATCTCCTAAATTAAGTTTTGAGAGGTTGCAGTTATCCAAAACATTTATAACTTTGGTACTATCTGCTGATGTTTTGGATGTATATAAATTTTGATAAAATTGGGCAAATCTTTTATTGATATCAGTAGGTAATGTTAATAATTCACCATTATCAGATTTATTTTTGGAATTGTATGATCCTTTTCCCGTTTTTTCAATTGACGTGCCAAGAGTTTATGTGGTTTATCGCCGAATTCAAAGTTTTCCTGTTTTGTAATTTGAAATATTCTTATAACTCTTGCAGATAATATTCTGTTTAATTTAAATGTCTGGATTGTTATTTTATTGTGTTTGTCTATGGTTGGTTCTTTAGCATTATCTAGATCCAAATGTCTAATTTGTTCTTCTAGCTGCAATTGTTCGTTCTTATTCTTTTTATTTTGAAAAGCTTGATATGAAATTATAGACCTTCTGATAAATGCCTTAAAAGATTCCCATAATAAAGAGGGTGAAATGCCTGGGGTGTCATTAGTCTCAAAGAAAAGTTCCATCTGTTGTTTTAGATATATACCATCTTGTGGGTCGTTTAAAACGTTGAGGATTGAACCTCCAAAACGATTTTTTATTAGGCATTCCTTCTAATTAAAAAAAAAGTTAACGGAGAGTGATCAGAGATAATGCTAGTATGATATTTAGGATTCTTTGTGTAAGGAATTAATTTCGTATCCACTAAAAAATAGTCGATACGTGAATAAGTTTTATGTACCATTGAGTAAAAAGAGTATTCCCTTCCAACTGGATTAGCAATCCTCCATACATCTGTTATATTTGTGTTTTTTAATACATGTATTTAGGAGTTCACTAGCTTTAGATTTTATGGTATGCCTCTTCTGTTGTGCAGATTTATCTAAGTATGGATCTAAAATGCGATTGAAATCTCCCCCAATTATCACATTTTGATAGTTAAACTCCGAAATTATATTCAGGATTTTATTAAAAAATTGAGGATTATCAAAATTAGGCACGTAAATATTTACTATAGTGGGGTAAAGTGGATCTCTCCGGTACCTATGAGATATCTCCCCTCTTTATTTGCTATGATATTCTTTGATTCAAATGGTATACCTTTATGAATAATAATTGCCGTGCCTCTGGATTTAGAGATATATGAAGAGTGATATGTTTGACCGATCCAATTTGCCTTCAGTCTGGTCTGGGCTTGAAGTTTCAAATGTGTTTCTTGTAAGAAAATTATGTCTGAAGTAAGTGATTTCAATTGTGCGAAAATCTTACCCCTCTTAATTGGCTCATTAGCACCCCTTATGTTCCAGCTGCAGAACGTGATTCCTCCAATTTTCTTTTGTTTAACGTCTTGCATTTTAAATTATTTTGATACCTTAAAGTCATATAGTGCAACAGATACCTCAGGACTCTAGGTGTTGGGTGGGCACTTGTGACTACTAGGTTCTGTTGGTATATTCCTTTTAAACTTATCCTTGAAAAAAAAGACAGAAAAGTGTAAAGTGATTTAAAAATAAAAATAGTGATATTACTGTATCTAAAAATAGCGATACTGTAAAAAAAATAGCCACCTGGTAGTTACATGTTTAAAGACTTCCGTTGATGTTAATCTACATTTAGCTCTGCTCCCTTAACCAAACATTGCAAAAAGAAAGAAGGGCCAGTTCAAGACCGAGTGATATATAGCAAAACTACAAATATGTATATCTAATTAAGTCTTCAAATAATCTAGCAGTTACCATATACTAATAGTTTTTATGTTTACTTCACATTCAGATCCCGGTCTCTTATAATAGTAAGCAGTTGATTGGAAGGGGTTAACCAGAGCTATCTGCCAAGTGTCTGAATCTCCTCCCCTCTGGCATAACTGGGACCTAATTTATTATATGGGTTTTAGTTTGTTAGTATGTTATTAATATATATCATTATATTTAGCTCATTGTCCTAAATCTGGACATTCATTAACAATTTGAAATGAACCCCTTCCCCTCCCCGGAGGAGTTAGTCATTGTTATGTTATACCAATTCACATTAGATTAAATTGCTATTGCTAAGTTAATTCAATTACTTATGTTAGAATAGGATTATAAAAGACTTTTCATTCGTAAAATGTTATTTTCAAGTCCATTTGTATTGATTTTTCCATTCTGCAGCTCCCCTTTATTTTTAAGTCTTTCATTCAAAGAGGAAAAAAGTATGTCCTTGAGTTAACATTCCTAAGAAAATGTCTAGACATCGTCTCGTGTGAAGTTCTGCTATCTTAACAAGAACATTTAAATTTCTTTCATTAGAAAGTCATATTTTCTCAGCTTCCCCTCTGCCGATATCTGTAAAAAACCGTGTCCTGATAGTCGTGGTGATTTACTTATCCATTGATCTTGTTTATGATTTCTTGTATGCTTCTTCTGGATCAGTAAAAGCTCGTTCCATACTCTTGTATGTTATCCTCACTTTTGCAGGGTACATTATGCCGTATCTTACATTTTTAATTCCTTTCAGGATCTGTCTTGTCTTTGTAAACAAGTCCCGTTTTTTTTTAGCAACTTCTGCAGGTTAATCTCTGAAAAATCTAAGATTATCCTCTTCAAACATCAGATTCGTTCCAAATGGGACTTTTCATAATATCTTCCAAAGCAAAAATGTCATGAAATTTCACTATGGTCTGTCTTGGAGGGGCTCATGGCCTTGATTGAGCTCTTCACACCCGATGTGCCACATCTATTTTTGGTTTGTCAGGCAGGTTGAATACTTTTTTAAGTAGGTTGGCAGCAAACTCTCGAGGGTCCTTTCCCTCTGTCACTCCAACTATTCTTAAATTCTGCCGTCTTGAACGTTCTTCCAAATCAGGGCATTTATCAGTCATTTTGGCCAGTTGCCCCAAGACACGATCTTGATCTTTCCTCATTCTCTTCATCTCTTCAGACATTTCTATCATCGATGCTTCCATATCTTTCGTAGCAGTGCTATATGCTGTAGTAGTATGGAGAATAGAGTCAAACTTCTCGTTGCAGTCTTTTTCAACCCGTTTACTTTCTGCAGTCAAATCATCTTTAACATTATCAATGCATTTACTTAGATTACTGATTGTCTCAATGATTACCTGATTCCAACGCTTCATGTCTTTAGACATGCTTTTATCCAATGCAGAAATCTCGTCATGTAGTATAACAGCATAGTCTTTCTTTAATGACTCTCTTACCAATTGCTTAATTTCTTCCATCTCTTTCTCCTTTGTAGCCATTTCAGAGGCTAATTCTTCGGAACTTTCTGATGTTGTTTGCAGAGTTTTACCCAGTTCTTTGAGAAGGAATCTTGTGATGGGTCTTTGGGGAGGAATCTTCTTTTGCATTTAAAAGTACCTTTATCCCCCGTTAGTTTGCGGTGATTTCTGATGACGTCACCAGCGCGACGTCAAACAGCTCCGGTAAGAATTTTTAAATCGGTCCCGTCTTCCAAACCGTCTTTTTAAGCGAAGTCACGCATTTTTCGGGAGCGAAGCTAAGTGTTGCGCCTTTCAGTACTCCATTGCTCCACCGGAAGTCATAGTCCCCTTTGTTCAACTGCAACACTGACACTTCTGATTTTACCTTCTCCCTCTCAAATTGTAGATTAAAACTTATCATATTATGTCCATTGTTTCCTTCCCCCCCACCTCCCTCACAGCGGTCCCCCCAAGCCGTGTCCTCCACTGTTCTTCCCTTTCACCCCCTCATGGCGGTCTACCCCCCCCCCCCCCCCCCCCCACGTCGGGTCCTTACTACGGAAAATACGTGATGAAGCTAGATAGTGTGCAGATTGGTAAACCAAGTACTGTCTCCATAGAAGATAAAGGGATTAGCAATATTTTAGATATTTAAAGATCGCTCAAATTTGGATGGTTTTAATTCCTTCCATCCCATTCATACATTGTGTAACTGGAATGTGCTGCCAAATGATGTGGTGAAGGCAGGAATAGTATCAGCATTTCAGAGGCATCTTGGCAGCTACCTGAATGAGCAGAGCACAGGAACATATGGAATTACTGTAGATGAGTGGGATTAGTATAGATAGGCATGATGACAATGTGAATCACAAGGCCTCATATTTCGCTTGAGTGGCTTACAAACCAACAGTATGAGTATTGATTTCTCTAACTTCAAGTAAACCTTGCGTTCTCCCCCCCCCCCCCCCCCCCCAAACTCTTCTCTCCAGCCCTCCCCCATCCGTCGTACCAGCTTCAAAGTCGTCTTGTTGAGTCTCATTGTCCGTAACTCATTTTCACCTAGATCACATACAACAATGGCCTGTTTCCTTTATTGTCGTTACTTTTTTGGATATCTTTCATTCATTGTTCTGTCTACATCTCTCGTTTCCTTTCCTCTGACTCTCAGTCTGAAGAAGGGTCTTGACCCCGAATCCTTACCCATTCCTTCTCTCCAGAGATGCTGCTGCTTTTTTGTGTCCATCTTCAGTTTAAACCAGCATCTCCTGTTCCTTCCTACAGGGCCTGTTTTTATGTTGTACAACCCATATGACTCTGTTCTGGAAAAATTCTGAAAAGGTATTAGAAACATAGAAAATAAGTGCAGGAGGAGGCCATTCGGCCCTTCGATCCAGCACCGCCATTCATTGCGATCATGGCTGATCGTCCCCAATCAATAACCCGTGCCTGCCTTCTTATTCCTTACAAGGAATAATCCAGGAAGAAATTCAGGAACCCAGAATAATCCAATCCAACAATAATTGAATTGTTAAATTGCATCTAATTAAGCAAATTAAATTTGCAATTAATTTATCCTTCGTATCTGATCTCAGGGAGGCTAAATTCTTCCTAATGAATGTTTATGCCGATCATAAATTGCATCGCCTCCAAACAGCTGACAACTCACAAAGCTATGAAAAATAGATGGGTATTAAAGCCTCCACTTCAAGGTGACTGAGTAAGATAAATTCCTTTTATTAGATTGGATTTCAGGGTTTTATTGGTCTTGTGGGGTTGCACTCAATGGGTCGATGGTCCAGGCCATGATTTGTATAAAGAGTGTCTGTGCCGTGGAGCTTGAGCTTACTATGACCAAAGTTGCATTTGCAGCAGTGTTCATAAAGTGACAGGTGCAGAATTAGGCCATTCGGCCCATCAAGTCTACTCCGCCATTCAATCATGGCTGACCTATCTCTCCCTCCTAACCCCATTCTCTTGCTTTCTCCCCATAGCCCCTGACACCCATAATCTATCTGTGCCATAATCTATTATTGATTAATCAATAATCTATCTGTGCCATAAAAACATCCATTGACTTGGCCTGCACAGCTTTCCGTGGCAAAGAATTCCACAGAATCACCACCCTCTTGACTAACAAATTCCAACTGGTCTCCTTCCGAAAGTAACATCCATTAATTCTGAGGCTATGATCTCTAGTCCTAGACTCCCCCACTAGAACAAATGTTCATCATTAACTAAACATCAGTCCATATATTTAAGTGTACGTAATCTGGTATTCCCAAGCGGTCTCCCATCCAAGTACTAATTATTAAAGTCTACGGACCTGGTTTCCCCAGGCAAACACTGGCACTATCCCCTCATCTCCTTCCCAAAGGAACGTCCTTTAATTCTGAAGCTATGCCCTCTGGTCCTAGACTTTCCCGCAAGTGGAAACATCCTCTCCACATCCACTCTATCCAGGCCTTTCACAATGTGTACCAGAACTGGAGCAGTGCCGGGGAGAATGGTTCACTGTTCAGCAACAAACCCATTCTCAGTAAATCTGGCCTATTGGCTTGGAATGGACATCTGCACAGCAATGTGCAGAAGACGATGATAGCATTATGGCTCACGCTTCTGACTTTAATTATGTTAAGTATTTTTGAAAGATAAAAGAACCTCTGCTTGTCTGCGCTCTAATTAGGCCAGGGTTCAGGACAAAACAGTTTAGTTTAGAGCTACAGCCCTTCGGCCCACCGAGTGCGTGCTGACCAGTGATCCCCACATATTAACACTTATCCTACACACATTAAGGACAATTTACATTTATACCAAGCCAATAAACCCACAAACCTGTACGTCTTTGGACTGTGGGGGGAAACCGAAAATCTCGGAGAAAACCCACACAGGTCATGGGGAATATGTACAAACTCCGTACAGACTGCACCTGTAGTCAGGATCGAACCCGGGTCTCTGGCGCTGCAAGGCAGCAGCTACTGCACCATCGTACTGCCCCTAGTTCTATTTTCTAGCGTAGTGCAGCATGTTAATAACTCACTGTTCACAAGCAAATACTGCACATATATATTGAAATAGCAAAGGAAAGATAGTAGACTTTCTGATGCGTCTTGAATTAGTATTCCCATTGGACCCACAGATGATCTCTCTGTTCTGTGCCTTGCTTTGTGTTTACCTTCCATTTCAACCACGTCTTGTCCCAAGAGAAGATATTCACCCTGTGTATCTTGCAAGTTGAAAAGATAGATTGATGCAATGATGAATTACCGTACCCCAAAGGGATGGAAGTTATTAAAACCATTCATGATTGAGCAACCGTCAAATATGGAAAATGTTACCATTCTTTTTGCTACTATTGCAGCCAGTACTGGATGTGAAATCTCCTGAAGCAGACTGCTCACCATGTACAGATTGAATTAACAAATGAATAATGTTTGTTTCATGCTTTAACAAATACTCTGGCACAGTCAGTAAAATAACACTGGCTGTGTGAAAAAGGAAGTGATTTTCACTCCAGACGTGATATATGGAGCGTCTGGGTGGGAGTGGGAATGTTTTAGTGAACAGATGTGAATTTATGGAAGAGAGAACGGAAGAGAGACACTCAATATGATTATAGATTTTGATAACTTACACCTGCTAACTTCACCCTTGACATGTGCATGCCTTCTCCCCCTCCTACAGGACCAAAACAGTGTCGGCCACAGCAATGAGTGTAAAGTACTAGACAGGCAGGTAACTGCTGGAAATCCCGTAGGCAGAGGGTTGATATTAATGAGAATGGATCTCTGTGTGTTCAAGAGTGGAGGTTCATGGTGTTCGGTGATGAACTGATGCTTGTAGGAAGTTGTGTTCATTATCATTCCCACTTTCAATGGACCTTGGCAACCCTGGTGAAAATCTCCATGCAGAAAAGAGGTTGTCTAGCCGTCTCCTAGGGTGAGCAGTTGTGCATCCTTCCAAACGTAATGAAAGCAGACAAAGTACTGAAAACCATCTTGGCCACATGCTGTTGCTCAGTTCCAAGAGTGTTAACTCATCGAGCCATAGAGTGATACAGCGTGGAAATGGGGCCCAACTTCCACACACCGGCCAAATATCTCATTTTCCATTCTTCTCCCGATGTTAAAGCCCCCGGCGGGCGATGGCAAGTCCCGCAGCCGTTAAAGTACTGAAAGTACTAAGGCCGAGTCAAGGGTTTGGGCTGAGAATGAAAGATGGCATGTCATGCCTCTCTACCGGGGATGTGAACAGAGAGGGGTGTTTAGCAAATTAATATATCAGAATACTGGAGGAGGCATGTGAAGCACTGCTGATGCGTATCCATGAGAAGAAGGAAATTAGAACAGTTTGACATCAGTGGAGCCTATTGTGTGAGTGGTGAGAACAGCCTGCAGCAGTGGCCAGTGAAGAATTCCATTCACCCTGGACTTTACAAACTCAGCAAGGCTGTGCACACCTTTGTTGGAATAGATATTTCCCTCTTCTCCCTCGCCACTACAAAACAGGCAGCAGTAGAGTTGCTGTCTTACAGCGCTTGCAGCGCCAGAGTCCCGGGTTCGATCCCGACTACGGGTGGTGTCTGTACAGAGTTTGTACGTCCTCCCCATGACCTGTGTGGGTTTTCTCCGGGATCTTCGGTTTCCTCCCGTACTCCAAAAATGTACAGATTTGTAGGTTAATTGGCTTGGTTTAAGTGCAAATTGTCCCTAGTGTGTGTCGAATAGTGTTCTGTGCGGGGATCACTGGTCAGCGTGGACTCTGTGGGCCGAAGGGTCTGTTTCCGCGCTGTATCTCTAAACTAAACTAATGAAAAAGCTTCCTTGGGGAGGATGAGTGGGTCTGCTTTCCTGCTTCCTTGTGGAGCCCATCAGAAGGAATGCTGCTTAGCTTCAACTAGACTATTTCACATTGAGGAGGCCCCTGAAGAGCTTGCGAGGTGTTGGTAATGATGTTGATGATTTTTCCACTCAATCATATATTAGTTCGGGTTATCATCTGTTAGATTTAAAATTCATGGACCTAATTCTTTCCGCAGTGAATGTGCTTCATTTTTGACTCAACCATAGTTGCCTATATCCTGACCCAGTGTTACACACATGCTGTTATTTGGATTGTGTCGGAAGGAACTGCAGATGCTGGTTTAAACAAAAGATAGACACAAAAATCTGGAGCAACTCAGCAGGTCAGACAGCATCCCTGGAGTAAAAGAATAGGTGATGATTGGTGACGAGACCCTTCTTCAGCCTTCATTTCTGTACATCACCATCGACATCAGTCCTCTCCCTTTCCCCTGACTCTCAGTCTGAACAAGGGTCTTGGCCCGAAACGTCACCGATTCCTTCTCTCCAGAGATGCAGTCTGACCCGCTGAGTTGCTCCATCTTTTTGTGTCTATCTTCGTGTTATTTGAGTTGCTCCTCAATATTCCACTAAAGACCAACCAGCAATTTTGAGCAAAGCTTGAAACTTCATCTCACAAATTAGATGTCATTGTAATGATGCTCATTATTCATTGCATTTATTATTGTGGATGTCAGCACAGTTCCTGTGTTAACATAGTTCACCTATAGAATGACAATTTAAAGAATTCCAAGATGCAGTACAGAACGCCACAGGAGATCCTTTTTCCCTGTGGCTATCAAACTGTACAACTCCTCCCCCTTCTGTGGTGGGGTAGACTGAGACTGAAACTGAACTCCCACCCCCTCCCAATCTTTGCACATTCCCCAAGCCTTTCCACTTGTCACTTTAATTTTATGTTTCAGGTATTTTGTGTTTTTATGACTGTTTTTATGACTGCAGATCAATTTCCCTCCTGGGATAAATAAAGTTCTATCATATTATATCGTAAGAATAATATTTTTCTTTGCATTATTCTTGTCATCAGACCACGACATATCTTTAGTTTGCACGCTTTTCCAGATAAGTGATTGAACCTAAGTATTTTGCTTAATTTCCCACAGATGTCGATGAATGTGCTATAGGGACTCACAACTGTACATCAACCGAAACCTGCTTCAACGTCCAAGGGGGCTTCAAATGTCCAAATGTTGATTGCCCACCGAACTACAGAAAAGCATCTGAAATGTAAGTCCTACTTCGCTTCCAGTTATTAAGCATGTTATTTGTACATACGGTAAAGCCGATTTTAGATGGTGTTGCAATCGAGATCACATTGAATGGCGGTGCTGGCTCGAAGGGCCGAATGGCTTACTCCTGCACCTATTGTCTATTGAAATTGAAAGATAAGAACTGCAGAAAATATACAGAGCAGAATAAGGTTGCTTGGTTGTTGAATGACGGCAGGATCAGCAAGTGAGACTGAGCTCTCATGGTTACCTCCCTATGTTTGGTATTGAGATACATAACAAAGTGGACTGGTGACCCTGGCTACTTTAACCCTGGTTATTCTGTAAATACCTCAGCTCAGTGCTCATCTGAAACAGTCCCAGTGATAGACAGTGAGGGACCATCAAGTGATACCTGTTGGCGTAGCTACCTGCTGACAACAGTAACTCCCCTTCAAATATGGAGGCTGGGTTCTCCACTAAGGATACAATCCAGAATATGAAATTAATTAAAATATTAAGCAGAGCACCCTGGAGGTGGATCAACAAGAATGTTAAGAGGAGATTTAATAATACTGGACATTGCCAGGTTACAAACGCCCCACTTATGGACAGTCCGTACACATAAATGAACATTTGGGAGAGTAGCAGGATTGATTTGTGCAGGAAGGAAAAGCAGATGCTGGATTACACTGAAGAAAGACACAGATTGCTGGAATAATTCGGGCAGCATCTCTGGAGAGAAGGAAAGGCTGACGTTTTGGGTCAAGTCTGAAGAAGGGTTTCGACCCGAAACGTCACCCATTCCATCTCTCCAGAGATGCTGCCTGTCCCGCTGAGTTACTCCAGCATTTTGTGTCAGTCTTCAGCAGGATTGATTTACCAGCTGCAGGCATCTTTTGCCATGTAGGTAAAAGTTGACAGCTTCAGGTTGGGATCACAGTACACATTGTATCTTTAAATAGCATGAATGAAACAAACCACCACTTCATCTCATGCGCAGCACAGACATTACAGAGTATGAATAATAATTTTCCTGCAACAATACCTTTGCATCTTGTGGAGAAATCTGAATGATTGAGTTAATGTCCTGCTTTAACTATACGTTGTCCTAGCTTCATCACCGTTTAGTTTAGTTTAGAGATGCAGCGTGGAAACAGGCCCTTCCACCCACCGAGTCCACACCGACCAGTGATTCCCTACACACATTAGGGACAATGTTTTACATTTGGACCAAGCCAATTAACCTACAAACCTGTACGTCTTTGGAGTGTGGGAAGAAACTGAAGTTCTTGCAGGTCACGGGGAGAACGTACAAACTTCGTACAGACAGCACCTGTAGTCTGTATGACCCTGGGTCTCTGCCGCTGGACGGTAGTAGCTCTACCGCTATGCCACCAGAACAGTTTTTAAACATAGAACAATACAGCACAGGAACAGGCCCTTCGGCCCACAATGTCCGTGCTGAACATGAGGCCGTTAAACTAATCTCCTCTGCCTGTACGTGATGTGCTTATCATAAACCCTCCTCAATGGCAATTGTTTAAAAGATATTGCCTGGGGCAGCCACATTTCAGATTTGCAGACTGTTTGAGTTATGACCAGTTCACAGGAAAGGAACTCTGTCATAACCAGGGGAGTCCTGTATTTAAAGTCATGAAAGGTAGCGACAGTGAAGATAGAAGGAGACTGTTTCCATTTGTACAAAAGTCCGTAAGTAATGAAAATATTTGACTAAAATAGTAAGATTAAATGAGAACTTACCAGTTTGAAGTTTGATCGTTATTTTATGAGGAGTTACGATGAGGGATTACGTGAAGAAGGCCGTCCGCATGCATGCGTGCCAATCTTCAAAGCAACGGTGTGAAGTCACAGATAACATTTGTGGAACTATCATAGCAAGATTATAGATGACTAGAACTACCAAATGATCGTTATGTTACGAGGGTAGAAAGCGGAGGGCACGTAATCCCTCATCGTAACTCATCATAAAATAACGATCAAACTTCAAACTGGTAAGTTCTCGTTTAATCTTACTATTTTACTTCGGAGTCACGGATGTGACTACGTGAAGACTTTGAAGTTCTGTGATTTCATGCCGAGGAAAGAGTCCACGCGTCACAGCTGCATCAATTGACCAGGACGAATGAGAAAATGTATGCATTCAAAACATGACATATTTAACAATACTAATGCTTTAATAACAATAAAGAAAATTAAACAGTGACCCCTCTCACCCAGGGGGAAACCGTGAAACAGAACTTAAAACGGAATCAGCTAAACCCCCGGATCTGGCGACATGTTTATTATAAAACCTCTGGTACATCCTCTCATTCGACCATCCCGCAGCCGCCAGAATTTGGTCAAGAGGAACGTCCATGTCCCTTGTTACACATCGAGTAATGAGGCAGAATGGGGAGAATACATACACAAATTTACCACCCCAGTGTAGCGAGAATGCATCCACCGCTACTGCCCCTGGGTCTGGCTCCCATGACACATAAGTTGGTAACTGATGATTGAGCCGGGTAGCAAACAGATCAATGTCCGGCACACCATAACGAAGGACAATATCATTGAACACTTCGTGATTTAACATCCATTCTTTGTTATCATTGAACTCTCGTGACCTGGTGTCTGCCACTGTGTTATACCTTCCTGGTAAATAGATAGCTGAAACCCAGATGTTTCTTGCAATACACCAGTGCCAGAGGAGATTGGACAATCTATCACAGGATACAGACTTACTGCCACACATGTGATTAATGTATGCTACTGCAGTAGTGTTATCAATCTGAAGTTGGATGTGCACATGATGCCTGTTGGTACAAAAAGCCTTTAACCCATAGAGTGCACCCAACAACTCTAAATAGTTAATGCCGTGTGATTGAAGCATGGATGCTTCCTGCAGATCCCATCTGCCACCGCAGCTTGAGATGGTACCGGTAGCACCCAAACCTAGTGCACGGGCATCAGTCTGCAGGGTAATTGATGGTGTATTGACTATAATAGTACCAGAGCAGCACTGAATATTGGCTATCCACCATTGTAACTCAGTCAGAGCATCAGCTGGTAGCTGCATGGGTCTATTGAAACTACCTCTCTGAAACTTAAGTGCCTGTTCCTTTGCATGCTGTAAGTTTTGGTAGTGCAACAGCCCGAATTGAGCAGCTGGAAACGCTGCTACTAATTTTCCAATTACCCGAGCCACATGTCTAATAGAAGGGTGATTATCAACAATAAGTTTCCTGCAGGCTTCAATGAACTCTAATTGCTTGCCCTGAGGCAGAGTCACTGACATGTGTACTGAGTTAATGGTGAACCCCAAATGGCACCAATTTAGACTTAACTGGATGGATGATGAATCCTATCTTTTCAAAAACGAGTTTTGTAGCTGACACAGGTAATTCAGCTAATTCGAAAGTCCTCCCAATGACTAAAATGTCGTCCAAATATGCCATGACAATATGATTCTGTGCTCTGAGTAACCCCAGGACTGGTTTGAGCAATTTTTTGAACAGTCTGGGAGCCGAGGTTAATCTGTTAGGCAAAACTTTAAACTGCTCATGAATGGCCAAAGAATAGTAAGCATCTTTGAGGTCAATGCTTGCCATATAACATCCCCTGGAAAGCAGTTGTTTAGCTGTGACAAAAGTTTCCATTTTGAAGTGTTTATACTGCACAAAGGTGTTAAGATGTAAAATCTAGGATAATTCTACATCCTCCATCCTTCTTTTGCCTCGTAAAGATATTGGACACAAACTGATAAGACTCACGCCTTGCCCTTTCAATTACACTTTTTTTGAACAAAGAGTCCAGTTCTCTTTGTACACTAATACACTCCTGTAGTGAAAACACAAAAGTACGGCCAAGTGTGTGCTGAGTGGGTGGAGGCAAGTCGGAAATGAACTCAATTTGGAAACCTTGAATACTATGCAGTATAAACGGGTTAGATGTTATCCACTGCCATTCATGTAAGAAAAATTGCGATCTCCCCCCAACTTGTACTGTACCCATCGCAGTCGCACCTACCTTAGGATTTACTGGCGGTGATGTCAATGCTTCTGCCCCCGAGGTCTGGGGGGGTAGGGCTGCTGGAGGGCGCCTCATCTTGAACATGGCCCAGCTCAGGCCCTGCCCTAAAAAAGGCCTCTGTGTAGGTTGCTCCACACCACGTCAGCCATAGCCAGTGAACCGTTTGGTATGCACATGAGGGTAAGGGTACAGTCTGTGGAAAGAAGACCACTTTGGAGGCACATTCATGAGGCCAACAGTCTTAGACTCCTCATCAAGTTCTTTTACCTGTTTAGTCAGGTCTTCTCCGAACAGGAGGTTTGGGGGTTGAACATTCCCCGGTTTACACAGTCCAGCAAATTTAGGGTTAATGGCAGGACGGACGGCATTCTTTCTAATACAATTAATTTCAAAATGTGCATTGCACATTAATGCCATCGCGTCCTCCTATGTATCTGAGAGAGGCACCCCCCTCCACTGACCTTGCAAAGGCCGTGATGCCCGAGGCGAGTAGCTGGAGTACTTTCTGTAATTTTACCTCCTGGGCTCTGATGCCCCCTTCCAATCTGCCCCTATATAGACTGGTTTACTATGGGGACACTCAGTGAGGCACAGTCTGTGGAGTAGTGTACCTGGCAGTGGTCTCCTCCGTCGTCTGTTCTTGCAGAGGATGGGAAGCCATATAATTAATATGCTCGGCGAGCTCTGTATCCAATGGCTCACCAGTGAGGGCTGGGACCGCAAAGCTGGATGTAATGGCCAATACACCCGATGGTCCCTCTAGCCCAACTGTTCCTCCGTACTCTGGGTCAGCATAGCACTGACCTCGTACGCTCCTGTCATCTGACAGGGAGATATCACGCAGCCCTGGCACAGGCGCTGCTGCCTCGGGTTCAATAATCTCCCCGGGCTCCGATAGCTCCGTCCTCTGGAGCATAATGTGCTGGAGTAACCTCTCCACAAGGCTCTCCAGCTGGGCCAGCCTGCCGGTAACACTGCCCTTAGGAGGGAACTCGTCCACCTCCTGGCTCGACTCCTCGGAGTCCAGGGCCCTAACAGACTTTTTTGTGGCTTTCCTCCCCCGTGTAGTAGCCAAGTTGCCTTCTGGCCACACCAAGTCTGTGGCTGCTGGCTGCTCTGCCAGCGGCTCTATAGGCAAATTCGGCGGTTGCACGCTGCGCGCAGGCCCGTGGTCTTCCGCAGCCGGTTTGGTCGCGGCTCGCCTCTTAACTTTAAACATTCTCCTAAACAATCCGAAGGTAAAATAATGTTGAATAAACACCCTCCGGACTGGGAGCGACGACTTCAGCTAAGCTGTTTAATAAACACTTACCTGGATCTTTTAAACTTACCTGCTGGGAGGAGCGACGCACCCGCCAGCCAGTCGTTGTGCAATGCGTCAGACGTTATGACGCGCATGCGTGGGGACGACATTCTTCACGTAGTCATTCACGTGACTCCGAAGTAAAATGTCAGTTCAGAGATAGGAAGAAATGTTTATATCCAGCGATTACCATTCCTTGACCACTATCTCCATCGCAGGTGATAGACTTCTGACCGACATCCACTATAAACCCACGACTCCCACGGCTATCTTGACTACTCTTCCTCACACCCTACTTCTTGTAAAGACTCCATCCCCTCTTCCCAATTCCTCCGTCTACACCGCATCTGCTCCAAGGATGAGGTGTTCCACACCAGGGCATCGCAAATGTCCTCATTCTTCAGGGAACAGGGATTCCCCTCCCCCACTGTAGATGAGGCTCGCACCAGGGTCTCCTCCATACCCCGCAACACTGCTCTCTCTCCCCATTCCCCCACTCGCAACAAGGGCAGAGTTCCTCTGGTCCTCACCTTTCACCCCACCAGCCGGCAAATACAACACATAGTCCTCCGTCAGTTTCGCCACCTCCAACGTGACCCCTCCACTCACCACATCTTCCCATCTCCCCCCCTGTCTGCCTTCCGCAAAGACCGCTCCCTCCGCAACTCCATTGTCAATTCTTCCCTTCCCTCCCGCTCCACCCCTTCCCCGGGCACTTTCCCTTGCAACCGCATGAGATGCTGCACTTGTCGCTTTACCTCCCACCTCGACTCCATTCAAGGACCTTAGCAGTCGTTCCAGGTGCGACAGAGGTTCACCTGCACCTCCTCCAACCTCATCTACTGCATCCGCTGCTCTAGATGTCAGCTGATCTTATCGGTGAGACCAAGCGTAGGCTTGGCGATCGTTTCACCGAACACCTCAGCTTTGGTCCGCAATAACCAACCTGATCTCCTGGTGGCTCAGCACTTCAACTCCCCCTCCCATTCCGTATCCGACCTCTCGGTCCTGGGCCTCCTCCACCGGCCAGAGTGAGCAACACCGGAAATTGGAAGAACAGCACCTCATATTCCGCTTGGGGAGTCTGCATCCTGGTGGCATGAACATTGAATGAACACCTCTCCCTCAGCCCTTGGGCTCCACCTCCTCCTTTTTCCTTTCTTCTCCCCGCCTCCCCCCACTCCCCATCAGTCTGAAGAAGGGTTTCGACCCGAAACGTTGCCTATTTCCTTCGCTCCATAGATGCTGCTGCACCCGCTGAGTTTCTCCAGAATTTTTTTGTACCTTTATATCCGGCGAGTTGTTATGGCCTGGAATGCATTGCCGGAGGCAATTAAAATTGGTTTAAATTCATTTTTACTCTTTGTTGTATTTCTGATTAGATGGAACTTATTTCACACAGCATATTTTATATTGCAATGACATTGGCTTCTGAACTTGCGAGGTATTCTCAGCTGTGTAAATATATGGCCTGTGTAAGAAGGAACTGCAGATGCTGGTTAAAACCGAAGATAGAAATAAAAAGCTGGAGTAGCTCAGCGGGACAGGCAGCATCTCTGGAGAAAAAGAAATGGTGACGTTTCGGGCCAAGACCTTTCTTCAGACTTATTTCTCATTCCCTGCAAAGGGAAACAAGGATAAATAAATAAAAGGAAATAGAGTTTGGGGATAATACCAGTGTATGCCTGGGGAAAACCAGGTTCCATAGACTTTAATAATTAGTACTTGGATGGAAGATCGCATGGGAATACCAGGTTACGTACACTTAAATATATGGACTGCTGTTTCCTTAATGATGAACATTTGTTCTAGTGGGAAAGTTTAGGACTAGAGGTCCTAGCCTCAGAATTGAAGGACATTCCTTTAGGAAGGAGATGAGGAGGAATTTCTTTAGTCAGAGGGTGGTGAATCTGTGGAATTCATTGTCACAGAAGGCTGTGGAGCCATCAATGGATATAGATAGATTCTTGATCAGTACAGGTGTCAGAGGTTATGGGGCGAAGGCAGGAGAATGGGGTTAGGAGGGAGAGATAGATCAGCTATGATTGAATGGTGGAGTAGACTCGATGGGCCGAATTGCCTAATTCTGCTCCAATCACTTATGACATTTTCTTTTGCTTATTATCCAATGGTGAATAATTCAATTTTTATTTCTCAGGCGCTGTGAACGTATTATGTGTCCCAATTTCATGGACTGCCAGAATATACCTGTCAAGATCACCTATTACCAGTTGACCCTGCCGACCAACGTCCAGGTTCCAAGCACCGTTTTCCGCATTGCTCCTTCACCAGCGTACATAGGAGATAACATCGTGCTAACCATTATTAAAGGGAATACCGAGAACTACTTCAGCACGCGGAAGCTAAACACTTACACTGGAGTCGTCTACATACAACGGCAGCTGATGGAATCCAAAGACTTTTTGCTGGATGTTGAAATGAAACTCTGGCGACAAGGAACGTTCACTTCCTTCCTGGCTAAAATTTATGTATTTGTCACCGCTCATCCTGTCTAACGCAAACACTGTAGCCCTTGTATCTGATATAACTTTTTTTGTTTAAAGGCTTGACACTAGATCGCTCACAAGGCCAGTTGACTTAAATGAAGTGCGGGGGAGAGGACAGGGGGTATTGACTTTTATGTCAATAGAAATGAAACCTCAGCAGCTGAATCAATATCACCTATTTAACATTTTAACCATGGTCAAAGTTATTCCCAGTGTCACCTTGGGAACTTTATTCACTGTATCTCCCATTTTGTTGCTACCAGGGTATGAACTAATGTTTGCAAGGTAATTGAATTACACTGTGCTCCATATATATGGAGCTCAGACTACCTGAATCATATTCCTAGAAACATAAATGTCCAATATCGGCATGCAAGACAAATTATTTAGCAGCTCCATAGCCTTGTATGTACATTCAATCCAAAATTTCAATCAAAATAAATGTAAAAGGATGGAGATGTTTTAACAAATTCAGGAGATTGATGTGCACTGCCTCGTGAAAGAGTGTTTGTTTTTTTTTAATCTCACGTGTTTTGCAATCACACTTTGCAGTGACAGCAATCACAATGAAGTCAGTCATCATTGGAGTGGGAAGTTATGACGATAAATTAAATTAAAATGACTCTTGCACCCACCTGAAAGGAAATGAAGCAAATTTCCTTTTTGAAGCAAAAGGAGCAAGTTTTTGGTGTAGATTTATGTTGGATAGAAGTGCACGCTCATGGTAATGGGACGCATGTGAAACGTGTAGACAAGGAGCTGCATAGTTATGTGGAAACACTCTGAGTTCTGAACAAATTCACCTGAAAGATGAGTTAAAATCCCATCATAATAACTAGGAGATTTAAATTCTGTCTATTGAATCAATATGGAACAAAAGTTCGGATCAGTAAAAGCAGCCAGGAAGCTCCCAGGCTGTCATTAGCAAACCCATGTGGTTGGCTCATGTCACTTGATGGAAATAAATCTGCAATCTTGCCCTGATCTGATCTTCAGGTGAACCTTAGATCCATGGACTCGATGTTGACCCATAAGTGCCTCTGAAATGCCCAATCAAACCACCCAGTTTGCGGGCAATTATCGACTTGTAATAATCATCAATCTTTGCCCACGAAACAGAGAATGAGATTAAAATGATATTTTGTTCTACCACCCAAGACAATTGAAGCCCATTGTCTCTTGAAGTGGACCATATAATTGGACTTTTGTAATGCCTCATGTCTGTTGAGTAGTTATATTTCCATATGATTTTAGTAGTGAATTCATTTTTTTTTTAAATATTCTATTCTAGACAATGCTAACTTTAAAATAGATTTGTTTGCCCTCACATGTTGAGTTATTGAATGAAATGATCAGTGTGAGAATAACATTTTCTGTGAGACCAGAAAACTTCAAAGACGATATAAACGGGAAAAAAATGTTTTCTTTTAATAATGCTATCTTAATGGAATGAGATAATCATGTTGAAGTTCTACTTTTCACAGCCATTATATCGTACTTTCTTTGGCACGGCAGATATTTACTGAAAATGTACATCAAATCTAAAAGCTAAGTAATGTTTACACTTTTTCTCATTGAGTAATATTGAAACTTGAGACTCTTTGCTGTCAGATGAAAGTTTATTCTGCCTTGATAACCCTCAAAGGGTTCAAACTTTGCCACTCTTGACCATGTAAGGACCAGTTATTAAACATGGGCATAGACCTCAAATAGGAAATAAAGTAAGTCTTTATATAAAAGTATTTGTTATTATTTTGTGCAATTTTATATGGGATAATATGGGATAGGAGCATGTTGAAGTTCACTATGTGAAACCATGTCAGTGCGTGCAACGCTGGTGAGGAGGGATTGTCTTGGCAGATTGTGCCCAGTTTAAGGGTGTGGAGTGGAACTCTGGGTCCAGGCTTCAGACAGTTATATGCAACAAGGCCTCTACTGGGTGGCGCAGTGGTAGAGTCGCTGCCTTGCAGCGCCGGCTACCCGGGTCCGATCCCGACTACGGGTGCTGTCTGTACGGAGTTTGTACGTTCTCCCCGTGACCTGCGTGGGTTTTCCCCGGATCGCTGGTCAACATGGACCCGGTGGGGCGACAGGGCCTGTTTCCGTGCTGTATCTCTAAACTAAACTAAACTATACAAGGCCTGACGGTTTCTCGTAGCTACTGGCTGTAGTGAAGGCTCTCTGGATGTAGTCAGGTCATCACCGTGGACCTCCTACAGTGACAACTGCGTTACAATTAACTGTGAATGCAGGATGAGTTTTGCCTGGCATTCAGTGCTTTCTGCAACACTGTCCCCACCTGTAATGGACACAAAATGCAGGAGTAACACAGCGGGACAGGCAGCATCTCTGGAGGGAAGGAATGGGTGACGTTTCGGGTCGAGAAACCAGCATCTGCAGTTCCTCCCTACACATTCTCCCCACCTTTGGCTGAAAAGATCAGTCTGAAGAAGGGTCTTGATCTGAAACGTCACCCATTCCTTCCTTTCAGATTGAACCTGGATCTCTGGCACAGTGGATCTCCAAGCTGTGCCGCAAACGTTCGCAAATGAAGAAATATGAACTAACACTGAATTTAAAAATCATTTGAAGTTTGACCCACACGATACGATTTTACGAGGTGTCAATGGTCAACACCATTCTTATGCGGGAAAGAACTGCAGATGCTGGTTTAAATCGAAGAATCAAAATGCTGTAGCAACTCAGCGGGACAGGCAGCATCTCTGGAGAGAAGGAATGGGTGATGTTTCGGGTTGAGGCCCTTCTTCAGATTCTCATATTTCTTATATCTCTTTTTTTGCTTGTGAAATAGAAAAAGACAATTGAGCCCATCGAGGTCCTCGGAATATTCCCATCCATCCCACCCCTCCGTTTAATTCCCTGTAACTTGCTTTCTCCCATATGGCCATTCACTCCTCGATGATTCTCCTGCCATCCATCGACAGCATAGGTAGCTTACAATTACAAACTCTGGGAGTGGCGGCGCTGCCCTGGCAGCAGCGGTTCGCCTGCAGTCCGTCTGTGTTTCTTTTTATTTGTTGTTTTCTTGTCTTGATTTTAGCGTTAGTTTGAGTTATTATGTAGCGTATGTGTGTGGGAGGGGTGGGAGAAACGTTCTTAGTCTCTTCCTTTTTGGGGGACGCGACTTTTCTTGTCGTATCCCCGTCTCTGCCTCCGTCTGCGCTGAGGCCTATCGCGGAGCTGGCGGCCTCCAACTTTAACTGCGACCGACCCGAGGCTCCGGAGGCAGAGCCAGCCAGGACTTACCAGCGCGAGGCTGGATGACTTCGGGGCTGTGGCGTGTTCAGGCGTTCCGGCGGCCCGACTCGGAGTTATGGCGGGTTTCCGGTGGCGGTGGCGGCGGCAGCGACTTCGGATGCCCGGCCGCGGGCCCAGTGGACGACATCGTCGGGAGCTCGCAGGTCACAGGTTGGTGACCTGTCTTTCCGGAGCTCCCGCGGCAACAGCTGCGTCCGCTGGACTGGAGGGCGGCAGCTTCGACCGCCCCGGGCCGCGGAGTTGAACCAGCCCGCTCGCGGAGCGCGGTTCACCCGTGGGACTTATTTACATCACCCGGTGCGGTCACAACATCGGAGGCCCGGGTCGCCTCAGCATAGAGGAAGAGGAAGAAGGGAAGAGACAAAGACACGATTTTTGCCTTCCACCACAGTGAGGAGGTGTCTGGTGAACTCACTGTGGTGGATGTTAAATATGTGTTTATTGTGTGTTTTTGTTATTTACTATGTGTATGACTGCAGGCAACGAAATTTCGTTCAGACCGAAAGGTCTGAATGACAATAAAGTTTTCCAAGTTCCAATTAGACAACCTGATGTCTTTGGAATGTAGGAAGCAACCAGAGGACCCAAGGAAAACCTATGTGGTGACAGAGAGACTGCGGAGACTATACACAGGCATCATCCAAGCTTGTGAGGTTATGCAGTGGCAGCACCAACGCCTGCTGCCCTATGATGCAGTAATCAGGGTCAAACTCCAATGGGGACTGCAGTAAAATAGTAAGATTAAACGAGAACTTACCGAGTTTGAAGGTGGATCTGTATTTTACGAGGAGTCGCGGTGAGGGATTTCGTGAAGACCCCGCCAGCACGCATGCGCGGCATCCTTCAAAGCAGCGGTGTGGAATCACAGAAACAAATCATGACTAAAAACAGTAAGATGAAAACCGTAGAACTACCTGTTTGACCTGATGATAGAGGGTGGGAGCGGTGGGCACGAAATCCCTCACCGCGACTCCTCATAAAATACAGATCAACTTTCAAACTTGGCAAGTTCTCGTTTAATCTTACTATTTTACTTCGGAGTCACGTGAGTGACTTCGTGAAGATTTCAAAGCTCTGTGATTTCACGCCCTGGACAACGTCCATGCTTATCACTCTGCCGCCAGTCTGATGGAGGAAGGCTGTTAATGGAGTTCAGTCGAAACTGGCTGAAAAATCAACACAATTTATTAATCAAATAAACAACAAACAACCCCCAGTTCGGAGACAGACATTCACTGAGCGGTTCCCAGGATAGCTTCTGCGAATGTCGCAGGGGCGACCAGTGGCTTGTTGTAGAACCGTTGAAAGGTTTCTTCACTGGCCCAGCCCGCGGTGGCATGAATGTGGTCCATGGGCACCTCCATGGCCCTCGCCGCTGATGTGGATGCAGCCCTGGTGGAATGAGACTTAAAAATGTTAGTAGCAACTCCTGCTGCATCCAGCACCACCCTGAGCCACCTGGCGATAGTCTGTGTAGTCACCCGATGATGCGGAGGTTTGTGACTGATGAGGAGCCCCTGTTCCTTCATCCTGATAACTCCTGTAACTCGGATGTAGTGGTGGAGATGGGTGACTATGCAGAGAGTGGCATCTACAGGGTACGCCCGAAATTCCAACTGCAGCCCATGCGCCCCTGGCCTATGCTGCTTCAATAATTCTTCGACAAAGAAATTTATTCGACCAGGGGTGGCCACCATGCTGTCCAGTCGTAGTTTTTGTAATGTCTGGACTTGTTGGGCTGTAGTCAGTGCCATCAGCATCACCACCTTGAGGGTGAGCTGTTTCAGTGGTAGCTCATTCATTGGAGCCCAGCTCCTTAGTAGGGTCAGCACGATCCCCACATCCCAGTTATGAAGGTGTATCTGGGTCACGGAGGGTTGGTGTTGAACACTCCCCTCATTAGTTTAGACACTAGGTGGTTGGAGCTGATACCGATATCCAGTATGAGGACAGCGCACTCCTGGCGCTGTTGATGGCACTGTAGCTGAGGCCAGCATCGAAATGGAGGCCAGCTTGAAACTCCAGGACATCAGGTATCGTTGCCGAGTTGGAAGTCTTGTTGGTCCGGGCACAGAATGCCTCCCACTTCCTGATTTGGGTGAGGTACTGTTTCCGAGTTGATTCTCGGCATGATGCGGCGATAAGGTCTATGGCTCGTGAAGAGATGCCCGCATGGATGAGTGGTCTTTTCAGAACCTGCAGGCCAACAAGTTTAAATGACCATGGCAAGGATGACTAACCCCCGTAATGGGGTGAGTAATCAATTTGGGGTGTTTCCCAATCGCCATCCATGGTTGTTTTAAAATTTTAACGACCATCGGGTACCATGGTTGTGTAGGCCAGTCGGGAATGATCAATATGCCAGTTGCAGAGTCTAATTTAATTTTCTGCAATACCCGACTGATGAGGCAAAATGGGGGAAAAACGTAGCAAAACCATTTCCCCCAATGGATAGAGAACGCATCCATTGCTATTGCCCCTGGGTCTGGTTCCCACGACACATACGTTGGTATCTGATGGTTCAGCCTGGACGCAAATAGGTCAATATCTGGTGTCCCAAAGTGAGCTATAATATCTCCAAAAATTTGGGGGTTCAACATCCACTCGATGTTGTCATTGAAGACTCGTGACCTGGTGTCCGCCACTGTATTAAGCTTCCCAGTCAAATAGGTCGCTGTAATCCAAATATTTCTTTCAATGCACCAGTGCCAAATTGTATTAGCCAATTCATCACAAGATAGCGACCTGATACCACCCATATGATTGATGTAAGCCACCACTGTAGTATTATCTATTTGAAGGCGGACATGTAAATCCCGTGAATTAGTACAGTAAGCCCGCAGTCCATGAAATGCCCCCAGCATTTCTATATAGTTTATCCCGTGTGACTCCAGGAATGTAGACTCATGAGAGTTACATCAGCCACCACAACTGGACATCGTATCAGTTGCTCCCCAGCCTTGTGCGCTTCCGTCAGTTTGTAGCACAACATCAGGGTTGCTCACTATGATGGGTTTATGACACTCTCTAATATTGTCAACCCACCATTGTAGCTCGTTTCTAGCTTCCGGTGGTAACCGAATTGGCCGATCAAAGTGCCCAGCATTTGTTTTTAATGCTGTGATTTTTGATCTTTGTAAATTTCGGTAGTGTAGCGGTCCAAATCGTGCAGCTGGGAATGTAGCTACCAATTTGCCTATAACTTTTGCTGTTTGCCGAATGGTTGGTACCCTGGCACAAACAAGATTGTGGCACTCTTCTATTATAGCAGTAGCTTTATTAGTTGGGATGGTAATCTTCATTAAATTGGTGTCTAGGGTGAACCCCAAATAATCCATAACCCGTACCAGGTGCAGTTTTGATTTGTCTGGATGGATTACAAACCCCAGCTTCTCGAACAGAGCCTTGGTTGCAGCCACTCCTTGAATTGCCAATTGGAGGGTCTGACCCACTATTAGGATATCATCCAAATATGCCATTACTATATAATTTTGTTGTTGGAGAAGAGCCAATATAGGTTTTACCAATTTGGTAAACAGCCTAGGGGCTGTGGTGATTCCATTGGGCAATGCCTTGTATTCCCATAATTGACCCTTCCAGACAAACTTCAGAAATTTCCTGTGAGCCTCAGAGATGGGCACCGTATAGTATGCATCTTTCAAATCGATGCATGCCATAAAGTACCCTGGGTAAAGCATCTGCCTAGCTGTTTCAAAAGTATCCATTTTGAAATGGGTATATTGTACAAAAGTGTTCAACTCAGTTAAGTCCATTATAATCCGACATCCCCCATCTTTTTTAATTCTGGTGAAGATGTTAGAAACAAACTCAACAGGTTCATGCTTGGTTTTGCCAATTACCCCTTTTGCTGCTAGCCGTAAAATTTCAGCATGTCCTGCCTCCACCTCTTTTTGGGATAGAGTAAAATTCCTATGAGGCGAATGCTGGGTAGGGGGATTTATACCTCCAATAAATTCTATAACATACCCTTGAACACTTTGTAAAATAAACTCATCTGTGGTGACAGTTTTCCATATGTCCAAGAAAGCCCGCAATCGCCCACCTATTCGTGCAGGAGGGGATACTACGGCGTGAGAGGAACCAGACCCCCTTACCTCCATGGTTAACGGCGGTTCCGTACGTACGGTGTTTTGGGTGGACGTTGTGGAGGTTGACGGGGCGGCGGCCGCATCTTCCATGCAGGCTGCTGTTGGCCTTGCCCTAAAAAAGGTCGTTGTGTTTGCGGAAGTGGAGATGGATAGGTCCTTTGTGCCCTGTCCGGCAGCCGTGGTTTCCAAGTTGTATTAGGCTGTTGCCGGTGATATGGGTGAAGTCTGGCCGACGGAGGTTTCATGAGGCCAGCTGTTTTGGCCTCCTCGTCCAGTTCCTTCACCTGTTTGGACAGGTCTCCAAACAACTGATGCGGCGCTGGAGCGGTTGATGGTCGGCACAACCCCGCGAATTTGGGGTTGAGTGTGGGCTTTATGGAGCTCTTACGCAGGCAGTTTATCTCATACTGGGCGTTGCATAGGAGTGCCAGTGCATCTTGCTGTTCACTGGACACATTATCCCCGTCCAGGGTCCTAGCAAACGCCGTTATGCCCGTGGAGAGAACCTTTAAGATACGCTGGAGGCGGACATCCTGCATCCTGGTGGCCGTACTCAAGTGTCCCCAGATCTGGGCATTAACCAAGGGCACACTGAGGTTGATGCAGTTCTCGGGCGGTTTTATTTTCTCCAAGGTATCATTGAGAACCTGACTCTGAAGTTGGTGCATAGTCAGGTAATCAATGGTGCCCGCCAGTTTGTGGTGCAGAGGTTCACCTGTTTGTGTGGTAGCGGCAAACTTACCCACCACATCCAGCATATCCTCCTCATGCTCTGGCTCAGCGGTCACTGGCTGTCCCGGGTCGGCTTCAAACACAGCAGCTGGGCAATCACTCACGCTTCTGGCTGGAGACGATGAGATGCCGAGTGGGGTCCTCGCACGGCTAGTGGATGCCCGCGAGTCCCGCTCTTCTCGTTCCCGGTCCCGCTGGAGGAGTTGCTCCACTAAGAGCTCCAACCGCTCTATGCGACCGTCCCTGCTATGTGCAGCGGACAAGCCGACTTCCCCAGTCCCTGCGATGTCACTGGGGCTTCCACCATCGGACCACACCTCCGTAAGGTGCTGTCTAGGGTCCAATGGCAGGTCGTCGTGGCCCACCGCCCGAGTAGGCTCATACGACTCCCGCACGGACTCTCCGCTAGTCTGTCTTCTCCCAGACTGTGGCGGCCCACCTGTCTGATATGAAGGCAGGCGAGTTGAATCGGTGCTGGCCCCCGGAACCTGGCTCCCCGGAGTCCGTGCAGGCTTACCTCCACACTTGCCCATCTTTTGGCGTGGAGGCGCATGGTCGGCCGCTCCCAGAGCTGAGCTGACCGACCGCTTCCTGCTGCCACCTCCGCCCTTGACCGCAGCCTGACGGGGTGTTTTGTCAGCAGTATCTGCTCCAGCAGGCCTACTCGACGCAGCAGTGGAGCTGCCAGACTGCACTACGGCAGATCTCCCTGGCAGTGGTAAGTTTTGCACTTTTGCAGGGCTCCCCTGTCGTGCAGCTGTCCCCCGGCCCAGCCCCCTCGGGTCTTCTGGAACTCAGGGAGAGGTTGCTTGTGGAAAGCGAGGCCCCTTGCCACGTACCTGTTTCCCCCCTCTTTTCTTGGGGGACGGGGGCTCGAAGTCTGGATCCGTTGCATCCAGCTCCGGAGCGGTAAACCACTCGGGTGAGTCGGCCCCTAAAGTAGCGGGAGCGCCCGACTTCCGCATTCCTGCCCCCACATGCCTCGAAGCTGCCGGTGTTGCTTGCAGCTCCGGGGACAAGGGCCGTTGGCTGGTCGAGGCTCGGCTCCTCGACAGCGTCGCCTTCCTCTTGCCCTTGTCCATCCTGTGGAGTGAAGGTAAATACTTACCTGCCGGCCTTATGAAGGAGCCCGAGGAGAGAGCGCTCTCCCCCCCCCAGCCTGCCGATGCAAATGCGCGCGACGATATGCCGCGCATGCGTGCTGGCGGGGTCTTCACGAAGTCACTCACGTGACTCCGAAGTAAAATCTCACATGAAACCAATACAACTCACTAAGATCTCTGACTAGTTCAGTACCTTGTTGCTCCACTGTAATACACAATACAACAATGTGTATGGTGGCTTGGTGGCACAGCGGTAGAGTTGCTGCCTCACACTGCCAGAGACTCAGCTTCCATCCTGACTACCGGTACTTATCGGTATGGAGTTAGCACGTTCTCCCCATGACCTGCCTGGGTTTTTCCAGGTGCCCCGGTTTCCTCCTACAACTCCAAAGACATGCAGGTTTGGAGGATAACTGGCTTGGTATAAATGTACATTGTCCCTAGTGTATGTAGGATAGTGTTAGTGTGTGGGGATCACTGGTTGGCATGGACTCGCTGGGCCAAAGGGCCTGTTTCTGTGCTGTATCTCTAAACTAAACTAAACATTATGAATACAAATGGATTCAGTGCTTGCCAAACTTGATGGGGGCTGGCCTTGCAAATACAGAAAACCCTCAGGTCATGTGGGGGGGGGGTGGGGGTCCATTATTGTCAATTGTCTGCAATAATTGAGTTAAGGGGGAAAGTGCCAGGTTGGGAGACACGTGGCGGGAGGGGGGGGGGGAGAAGGTGGGGCTTAAACATGAGTCACAACAACGCAGGTTTGTCTGTTTAATGTGTAGGAAGGAACTGCAGATGCTGGTTTAAACTGAAGATAGACACAAAATGCTGGAGCAGCTCAGCAGAGAAGGAATGGGTCGCGACCCTTCTTCAGACAGGTTTGTAGGTTAATTGGCTTCTGTAAATTTTCCCTAATCTGTAAGATAAAGGGCCTGTCCCACCAGCATGTGATTGCATGCGTCTAGCACGACCAAGCGTGGTCGCTTGAGGCGTATGGCCTCATGGGACCTGCCCCAATTCGAACCGCAGAGGCGTATGGAGTTGTGCGGGGCTGGTCCCGACATCATACTCACCAATCAGCTGGGCAGGAGGCGGGCCGATTGAATTTGGACGTCGCACGGCGTCAGGCGGTGACGTCATCACGCAACGGCACGCCGGGTGGTGACGTCATCGCGCAACGGCACGCCGGGTGGTGACGTCATCGCGCAACTCCACGCGCTAGGCATACGCCTTAAAGACGCTGCTTACGACGTCAAGACACTGCGTACGCCCGTCGAGACGCTGTGTACGCCCGTTGAGACGCTGCGTACGCCCTGAATGCGCCTGCGGACCGACAGGCCGTTGGCGCGCAGGACTTTCGGACAGTGCAAGATTTTTGGAGCCCCGCACGATGTCGGGACCAGCCCCGCACAACTCCATACACCTCTGCCGATCGAAGTGGGACCGGCCCCACGTGCCGTACACCTCAAGCGACCACGTTTGGTCGCGCTAGACGCATGCAATTGCATGCTGGTGGGACAGGCCCTTAAGGAGTTAATGTACGGGTGATCGCTGGTTGGCGCGGACTCGGTGGTCCGAAGAGCCCGTTTCCTCGCTGTAACTCTAAACTAAACTTAAGAAGTGGGAATTCACAGGCTGGGTGCCGCAGAGCCCTCGGGCCCATATGCTGTGCACCAGAGTCAGGTCCGTTACTCACGCCACCTTTACAGCGCTCGCTCTCTCCGCACTCGCAACCAGAAGCCCACCACGTGCATCGTTGGCTAACTGGCGGAGGTGGTGTAACAGGAGCCTGTAACCAAATTCCACTCTATAGAGGTCCGTTATAGCGAGGTTGGACATACAACTATCTTAAATAACTATTTCTACTGTTCATTATTTACAATGAAGTGGAAAGCTAAACCCAGTCCATTAAATCTAAGATTTACTGCAACTATGAATGAATAGTAATTGACCTGAAATGCTAACTTTATTCCTTTGTCAACAGATGCAGCCTGACCTGCTGACAGTTTCAGCTATCTTCATGTTTTTTTATTTCAATCTAATGTTTGATTGACTGCTTTAGTTTAGTTTAGTTTAGTTTAGTTTAGTTTAGTTTTGAGATACAACGCAGAAACAGACCCTTTGGCTCACCGGGTCCGCACCGACCAGCGATCCCCGCACATTAACACTATCCTACACACACTAGGGACAATTTTACATTTATACCAAGCCAATTAACGTACAAACCTGTACGTCTTTGGAGTGTGGGAGGAAACCGAAGATCTCGGAGGCCCATGCAAGTCCACGCAGGCCATGGGGAGAACGTACAAACTCTGTTCAGATAAGTACCAGTAGTCAGGATCCAACCTGAGTCTCTGGTGCTGTAAGGCAATAGCTCTACTGCCCTGTCTGTGGAATTCTCTGCCGCGGAGGGCGGTGGAGGCCGGTTCTCTAGATGCTTTCAAGAGAGAGCTCGATAGTGCTCTTAAAAATAGCGGAGTCAGGGGATATGGGGAGAAGGCAGGAATGGGGTACTGATTATGGATGATCAGCCATGATCACATTGAATGGCGGTGCTGGCTCGAAGGGCCGAATGGCCTACTCCTGCACCTGTTGTCCATTGTCTATTGTGATAGGCAATTATGAGAAGGACTCCAATCATGTCTGCCTCTCTGTCACTAATCTGGGGAAAGTTAACATGTTTGTGTCATGAAAGAAAGATCATCATAGGAATTGTACCTAAACTGCATTTGCCCATTGAGCAACCAGGGTAAGTGGCAATGATTAATACATTTAGATTAAGCACACAGAGAAATCCATTTATCACGGGAGGCAGGAGAATCAATAATCATAATTGCAGGAAGATTCTGAAGACATTTTCGCATCTTTTCTTTGAAAATGAATCAATTAATCTTACGTGCCTCATTATAGGAAACAACAATCTCGGCTCCTGTTTTATCTTCCGTTGCTTAGGACCCACACTATTGTGATTTAAAATATCTATTCATCTTAGTCAGATGGATAAAGGTTTGAATTAGAACTCATTGTTACCAGTAAGGTGACTGACCAAAGAGAGGTAGATTCCTTCTCTGAGGCCATGCGTCAAAAATGTCAATGCGTTTAGTTTAGTTCAGTTTAATTTATTGTCACGTGTGCCGAGGTACAGTGAAAAGCTTTTGTTGCGTGCAGTCCAGTCAACAGAAAGACAATACATGATTACAATCGATCCATTCACAATGTATAGATACATGACAAGGGAATAACCTTTAGTGCAAGGTAAAGCCAGCAACGTTCGATCAAGGATAGTCCTTTTGTAAAGAGAAATGTTTTTTTTAATTACTATTTGTCCAGAGTTGATGTACTGAAGTTTTTGTAGAAATATGATTTGTTACTTCCAAATATTGGGCACTCACAAAATTATTACTCCTCATTTCAACCAGGAATCAAATGAGTAGGAAGAACTGCAGATGCTGGTTTAAACCAAAGATAGACACAAAAGCTGGAGTATCTCTCGGGGACAGGCAGCATCTGTGCAGAGAAAGAATGGGTGACGTTTCTGCTCGACACCCTTCTTCAGTCTTCTTCACGCTTAAGAAGGGTCTCGACCCGAAACTTTTCTCCAGGATCCTCTTGCTATGTGACCCACTGAGATACTCCAGCTGTTTGTGTTTCTGCAGGTCAGACAGCATCAGTGGAGTAGGTGATGTTTTGGGTCGTGACTCTTCTCCAGACTGGGAATCAAGTGATTGTATTGCCCATTGGTTGCCCACTCCCCAAGTGTCCCTCCCATCATTCCTCCCCCCATTCTAGGTGTAAGCACATTTTCTCTTTCACATGGTCGTAGGGGGGTCCAGTCGCTGCTTTATCGGCGACCTGCTGCGATTGTGACAGTCGACGAACAAATCGCCTAAGTGGGACAGGTCCTTCAGTTTAGTACTCAGTGCGGGAGTGAAGGGAGGAGGTGTGGGGTCCGGTCTGCAAACAGAACTGGCCCTGAGAGTGTGGAGTGTGGTCAGCGAGCGTGATCAGGATTTGTAGATGAATGTTGGGGGAGGTTGGGTTCAGGATTGGATCTGCAGCGAGGGCAGCGGGTAAACTGATCGGGGTTGTGGCTCTGAACCCGAGCTGTGTGTAAAGGGTTGGGGGGGTGTGAGATGTCAGAGCGTGGATGACAGGGACGTGTAAGAGGTCGGCATTCAGAACCAAGTGTGGGAAGAAACTGCAGATGCTGGTTTACACCGCAGATAGGCACAAAATGCTGGAGTAACTCAGCGGGACAGGCAGCATCTGGAGAGAAGGAATGAGTATTAAAGAAGGAACTGCAGATGCTGGAGAATCGAGGGTACACAAAAGGCTGGAGAAACCCGCTGAGTTTCTCCAGCCTTTTGTGTACCCTCGGGAAGGAATGAGTGATGTTTTGGGTCGAAACCCTTCTTCAGACTGAGAGTCAGGGGACTCTCTGAAGAAGGGTCTCGACCCGAAACGTCACCCATTCCTTCTCTCCAGATGCTGCCTGTCCTGCTGAGTTACTCCAGCAACAGGGCAGAGGTGGGTTTCCACACCTCATCTTTGTATGTTCAGGCAATAACAAAGAGGTCTGAATTGATCTGACCATTGCTGGTTTCTATTTGGGATTTTCAAATCCCAAATAGCTTGACAAACCATGTACCTCATCAAATTATTTTAGTAAAGTCTAGATTTTCCACCTGCCATGGACTTCCAGATGGTGGCATTAACCTGCTCCCTGATCCAGACCCATCCTTCTTCCTGATTCATTATTCATGGGAAAAAGACAGAAGACTCCCTTCTATTGACTCCATTTACACCTCACGCTGCCTCGGCAAAACCTCGACATAATCAAGGACGAGTCTCCCCTCTCCCCTCAGGCAAAAGGTAAAGAAGTGTGAAAAAGCACACCCCCAGATTCACGGACAGTTTCTTCCCGGCTGTTATCAGGCAACTGAATCATCCCACCACCACCAGAGATCAGTGCTGAACTACTATCTACCTCACTGGTGACCCTCGGACTATCCTTGATCGGAGTTTGCTGGCTTTACCTTGCACTAAACGTTATTCCCTTATCATGTCTGAAGAAGGGTCTCGACCCGATATGTCACCCATAGACGCTGCCTCACCCGCTGAGTTACTCCAGCATTTTGTGTCTACATTCCCGTATCGTGTATCTCTACACTGTAAATGGGTTGATTGTAATCATGTGTTGTCTTTCTGCTGACTGGTTGGCACGCAACAAAAGATTTTCACTGTACCTCGGTACACGTGACAATAAACTAAACTGAAATTCTTACAGAGAGGAAATGTGTGAGCTGCATTTGGGCTGCAGGCATTAGCTGGAGGCTTATTGTTTCATAACAAATTAGTTTAAACTTTCCTGATATCCATTGCTTTTTGCATTTTTCAAATTAACAGGAACATGCCTATTTTGGATCAAGCTTCAATTTATTTCACTCGGTACCAGAATGATAACAGTGCTATTCTGTTTAAATTGCATTTGGCAAATGCAACTCATTCTCTTTAAATATCTGTCAGTCTCAGCCTCAGCCTTCAGTTCAACACTGAAGGCTTCTATAGTAAAGTGTTACTGGATGAATTTTATCATTTAATTCCTTCAACTAACTGAGTGCATCTGCTCATTGATGCCGCAAAGTTGTTACGCTTTCAGAATTCTAACCTCCGGAGAGAGTGTTTCCACATCATTAAAGTGTCTTAAGTGATGAGATTGATTCTTTGCCAGCCGCATTCTTGTTTCAAGCTAATCTGAAGCACAGAAACGCAAGTAGACTGCGGCAATAGAATAAACCTTCATTATTAATTGGTGACATTGAGTAAAACTAATATGTCATTAGCATTTCTAGTTGCAGCACCATCTGGGAAGGTTTCGTGTCCGCGACTAAAATTGGCCTTTATATTCATAATGCTCTGCAAGTGAGTTTCAATTACCTACCATTCCAGGGAAATCAAATTTATCATCTCAGTTGCTTCCCAAATGGCATTTTCTTCCCTTAATTAGGGAATTTTATCTATCGCTCTACGTAACATCAGCAGGAGAGCCAAAATAATGATGCAATCAGGTATCAAAGGCATTCTGCTTTTTCCGATAGTCCCAGTGCCTGCAATTACACGGCAAATGCGACAAAAAGGGCGGTCACGGTGGCGCAGCGGTAGAGTTGCTGCCTTACAGCGCTTGCAGCACCGGAGACCCGGGTTCGATCCTGACCACGGGTGCTGTCTGAACGGAGTTTATACGTTCTCCCCGTGACTGCGTGGGTTTTCTCCAAATGCTTCAGTTTCCTTCCACACTCCAAAGACGTACACGTTTGTGGGTTAATTGATTTGGTACAAGGGTAAATTTTCCCCAGGGTGTGTGGGATAGTGTTAATGTGCGGGGATCGTCGGTAGTTGCGGACATGGTGTCCGAAGGGCCTGTTTCCAAGCAGTGTCTCTAAAACTAAATTAAACTAAACTAAACTAAATTAATCTAAACAAAACTAATCTAAACTAAACGAGTGCAGCAACAGTTACAGTGTCACAGGCATCTGCTTGGAATGCAAGACACCGATTTTAAAAGCATGAAGAAAATGGAGAGGAAAATTAGGCATTCTAGGGCAAGACAAAGGCATAAAAAAGTATTAAAAATCTTATCCAGCCTGCCCTGGATAATTGTGTTCAACCTTGGTTCTCTCAGATGCTGGAGGATGTTGAAGTATTGAAGAGAGTGCTTACTCTGAGAAAAAAAGTATCTTAGTTATTGAGAGTTGCACTCTGGAAAAATGTAGATTTTGGGATAATCGATTTGAAATTTACTAGTTAAAAGGACATAAGTGATAGGAGAAGAATTAGGCCATTCGGCCCATTGACTCTACTCCATCACTCAATCATGGCTGATCTATCTCTCCCTCCCAACCCCATTCTCCTGCCTTCGTCCCATAACCCCTGACATCCGTACTAATCAAGAATCTATCTTTTACTGCCTTAAAAATATCCATTGACGGCACCACAGCCTTCTGTGGCAATGAATGCCACAGATTCACCACCCTCTGACGAAATACATTTCTCCTCATCTCCTTTCTAAAGGAATGTCCTTTAATTCTGAGGCTAGGACCTCTAGTCGTAGATTTTCCCACTAGAATAAATGTTCATCATTAAGGAAACATCAGTCCATATATTTAAGTGTACGTAACCTGGTATTCCCATGCGGTCTCCCATCCAAGTACTAATTATTAAAGTCTATGGAACCTGGATTTCCCCAGGCACACACTGGTATTATCCCCAAACTCTATTTCCTTTTATTTATTTGTCTTTGTTTCCCTTTGCAGGGAATGAGAAATAATCTGAAGAAGGATCTTGGCCCGAAACATCACCATTTCTTTTTCTCCAGAGATGCTGCCTGTCCCACTGAGCTACGCCAGCTTTTTGTGTCTATCTTCGATTTTAACCAGCATCTGCAGTTCCTTCTTACACAGGCCATATATTTACACAGCTGAGAATATCTCGCAAGTTCAGAAGCCAATGTCATTTCAATATAAAATATGCTGTGTGAAATAAGTTCCATCCAACCAGAAGTACAATGCATTCCAGGCCATAACAACTCGCTGGATATAAACATTCCTTCCTATCTCTGAACTGACATTTTAGTCAAATATTTTCATTACTGACGGACTTTTGTACAAACATTCTCCTTCTATCTTCCCTGTCGCTACCTTTCATGACTTTGAATACAGGTCCCCCTGGTTATGACAGGGTTCCTTTCCTGTGAACTGGTCATAACTCAAACAGTCTGCAAATCTGAAATGTGGCTGCCCCAGGCAATATATTTTAAACAATTGCCACTGAGGAGCATTTTGATAAGCACATCACGTACAGGCAGAGGAGATTAGTTTAACTTGTTTAACTTGGCATCATGTTCAGCACAGACATTGTGGACCGAAGGGCCTGTGCCCGTGCTGTATTGTGCTATGTTTAAAAACTATGTTCTGGGGAGGCACGGTGGCACAGCGGTAGAGCTTCTGCTTCACAGCGCCAGAGACCCGGGTTCGATCCTGACTACTATGTATCAAAACAAAAGATGAAGCATACAAATTAGTCAGAAAAAGCAGCCTACCAGAGGACTGGGAGAAATTCAGAGTGCAGCAGAGGAGGACAAAGGGCTTAATTAGGAAAGGGAAAGTAGATTATGAAAGAAAACTGGCAGGGAACATAAAAACTGACTGCAAAAGCTTTTATAGATGTGTGAAGAGAAAAAGATTAGTTAAAACAAATGTAGGTCCCTTGCAGTCAGAAACAGGTGAATTGATCATGGGGAACAAGGACATGGCAGAGTCAATTGAATAACTACTTTGGTTCTGTCTTCACTAAGGAAGACATAAATAATCTGCCGGAAATAGCAGGAGACCGGGGGTCAAATGAGATGGAGGAACTGAGTGAAATCCAGGTTAGTCGAGAAGTGGTGTTAGGTAAATTGAATGGATTAAAGACCGATAAACCCCCAGGGCCAGATAGGCTGCATCCCAGGGTACTTAAGGAAGTAGCCCCAGAAATAGTGAATTTCAAAATTCTGGAGTAATTCCTGAGGATTGGAGGGTAGCTAATGTAACCCCACTAAAGGGACCAGTTAATCTAACATCGGTAGTGGGGAAACTGCTAGAGTCAGTTATTAAAGATGGGATAGCAGCACATTTGGAAAGTGGTGAAATCATTGGACAAAGTCAGCATGGATTTATGAAAGGTAAATCATGTCTGACGAATCTTATAGAATTTTTCGAGGATGTAACTAGTAGAGTGGATAAAGGGGAATCAGTGATGTGTTATATTTGGACTTTCAGAAGGCTTTCGACAAGGTCCCACATAAGAGATTAGCATGCAAACGTAAAGCACACAGTATTGGGGGTTCAGTATTGATGTGGATAGAGAACTGGCTGGCAGACAGGAAGCAAAGAGTAGGAGTGAATGGGTCCTTTTCAGAATGGCAGGCAGTGACTGGTGGGGTACTGCAAGGCTCAGTGCTGGGACCCCAGCTATTTACAATATATATTAATGATTTGGACAAGGTTATTGAATGCAACATCTCTAAGTTTGCGGATGACACTAAGCTGGGGGGCAGTGTTAGCTGTGAGGAGGATGCTAGGAGGCTGCAAGGTGACTTGGATAGGTTGGGTGAGTGGGCAAATGCATGGCAGATGCAGTTTAATGTGGATAAATGTGAGGTTATCCACTTTGGTGGCAAGAACAGGAAAGTAGAGTATTATCTGAATGATGGCCGATTAGGAAAAGGGGAGATGCGACGAGACCTGGGTGTCATTGTACACCAGTCATTAAAAAAGTAGGCGTGCAGGTGCAGCAGGCTGTGAAGAAAGCGAATAGTATGTTAGCATTCATAGCAAAAGGATTTGAATATAGGAGCAGGGAGGTTCTACTGCAGTTGTACAGGGCCTTGGTGAGACCACACCTGGAGTATTGTGTACAGTTTTGGTCACTTAATCTGAGGAAAGACGCTCTTGTCATAGACGGAGTACAGAGAAGGTTCACCAGACTGATTCCTGGGATGTCAGGACTTCCATACGAAGAAAGACTGGATAGACTCGGAGTGTACTCGCTAGAATTTAGAAGATTGAGGGGGGTTCTTATAGAAACGTATAAAATTCTTAAGGGGTTGGACAGGCTATATGCAGGAAGATTTTTCCCGATGTTGGGGAAGTCCAGAACAAGGGGTCACAGTTTAAGGGTAAGGGGGAAGTCTTTTAGAACCGAGATGAGAATAAAAAAATCACACAGAGAGTGGTGAATCTGTGGAATTCTCTGCCACAGTAAGTAGTTGAGGCCAGTTCATTGGCTATATTTAAGAGTGAGTTAGATGTGGCCCTTGTGGCTAATGGGATCAGGGGGTACGGAGAGAAGGCAGGTACGGGATACTGAGTTGGATGATCAGCCATGATCATATTTTATGGTGGTGCAGGCTCTAAGGGCCGAATGGCCTACACCAGCACCTATTTTCTATGTTTCTATGTTTACAGGTGCTGTCTGTATGGAGTTTGTACATTGTCCCCGTGACCTGCGTGGGTTTTTTTCCGAGATCTTTGGTTTCCTCGAACACTCCAAAGATGTACAGGTTTTTAGATTAATTGGCTTGGTATAAATGTAAAACATTGTTCCTAGTGTGTGTATGGTAGTGTTAATATACACGGATCGCTGGTCAGTGTGGGCTCAGTGGGCTGAAGGGTCAGTTTCCGTGCTGCATCTCTAAACTAAACAAAACATGGATGAACCTAGGATAACGTATGGTTGATGTATGGAATACTGAGCTGGATGATCAGCCATGATCATATTGAATGGCGGTGCGGGCTCGAAGGGCCGAATGGCCTACTCCTGCACTTATTTTCTATGTTTCTATGTTTCTATGTTTCTATGATGTAGTTTTAGTTTAGTTTAGAGATGGAGACAGGCCCTTTGGCCAACTGAGACCGCACAGACCAGCGATCCCTGCACATTAACACTATCTCACACTCACTAGGGATAATTACATTTATACCAAGCCAATTCATCTAAAAACCACGGGGAGAAGATACAAACTCTGCACAGACAGTACGTTCACTCTGACCCCTATCCACCTCCCCGTGCGGACTGACCACAGGTAGGTTTACTCTATAGGTGATATACTCACCTTATTTTCATAATTTTAATTTTTCCCCTTAGGAAAATGTCCCTGCTGACTCCTGTAACCAGCCTTACGGGACCTAAGCAAAACCGCAGCAAGTTTTAAAAACACTTACCTGCGGGTATTTTACTTAGCGCTGGTAGAGCTGCGCTCTCCAGCCTGTCGGTGCGCCAAACGCGTCGGACGTAAAATGACGCGCAGGCGCTCTGGTGGGCCTTCTTCACGTAGTCACTCACGTGACTCCGAAGTAAAATTATTCCTGTGTGTGTATATTTATATAATGGTATATGGACACACTGATCTGTTCTGTATTCATGCCTACTATATTCTGTTGTGATGAAGCAAAGCAAGAATTGAATTGTCCAATCTGGGACACACGATAATAAACTCTCTTGAATCTTGAAGAAGGGTCCCGACGTGAAACGTCACCTATTCCTTTGCTCAGAGATGCCATCTGTCCCGTTGAGTTACTTCAGAATTTTGTGTCTATCTTCCTTTGAGACGTATTGGTCCTCACCTCCACAATCACTTCACTCCTTCCATTTTCTGACCTACTATACTGGCTCCCACCCGAGTTCAGTTTAGTCTATTGTCACGTGTACCGAGGTACAGTGAAAAGCTTTTATCACGTGCTAAACAGTCAGCAGAAAGACAATACCAGATTACAATCGAGCCGTTCACATTGTACAGATACATGATAAAGGGAATGGCCTGAATAACGGTTAGTGCGAGATAAAGCCAGATGTATTCCGAGGGTGTCCAATTAGATAGATAGTGGTTCTGGACGACTTTCTAGTTGTTAGTAGGTTGGTTCAGTTGCCTGATAACAGCTGGGAAGAAACTGTCCCTGAATCTTGTGGTGTGCATTTTCACACTTCTATATCTTTTGCCTGGTGGGAGGGAGGAGAAGAGGGAGTGGCCAGGGTGCGACTTGTACTTGATTATGCTGCTGGCATTGCCGAGGCAGCGTGAGGTGTAAACGGAGTCAATAAAGGACTAAGGACAACGGACAAAGGACGTTTATTGTCACATACACCAATTGGTGTAGTGATTATTTGTCTTGCCATGCAGCACATAGATAAAGATAAGACACAACATTAAACAATTTAACAATAAACATAAAAGACATCCCCCCACAATGGTTCCCATTATGAGGATGGGAGGTTGGTTTATGTGGTGGTCTGGGCTGCGTCCACAATTTGCTGCGATTTCTTGCGGTCTTGGATGGAGATGTTCCCAAACCTAGCTGTGATTCCAGTTTAAACCCTCCCGAGTAGAACTATTCTCTGCAAGGATACTGGGGCCTATAATTCTCAGTAGAAGGTGAAACCAAGTATATCGCTCAGACAATGGGCATGGGACCTGGGCAAGCCTGCCTACATGTGCCGATAAGCCATCTGAATGGTAGGTGAAACAATAAAAACCCCAGGTAACTTGCAAAATGTTCCCTTTGTCCCACCCAAGGAAATGCAGACCAGACCATCAGATCACATTGATCTTGAATGATTTGCTCTAACTCTCTCATATGCCACAATCATCGGGCTTTACAGCACCAGACACCGCTAGCCATCTGCTCCATTTCGGATCCACAAACACTGAGCATTATTCTATGCTCACCAAGGGATTTATTTCATTTTTAAAACTGCTGTACAAATGTAATAAAAGGACATTCTATGCAGAATTATTCCAAAACTCCCAAGCTATAACTGGGAGCCTGGTTCAAAAAACCCTCATGATGAACTCGTAGCTGCGGTCAGCGGATGACGACGGCTTTGAAGACGCCGACTTTAGAGTCACGGGCAGTTCAGCAGCAGCAGCAACTCCGGTGCTTTAAAGCACTGTGGCCACTCCTGTCGGGAGGCAGGCCAAGAGTAAATTGTCCAGGTCTGTCAACTCTGATGAGTGAGGCCTGAAGATTTTCCTAAAATGAACATTGGGGATGTCTGGACAACGTGGAACACCTCATAGCCGAAATAATACAACCAGGAGGAGTTCCAGCCGGGGTTATACCCCAGGGTCCCCAGCGGCTTTCAGCAGCAATCTCTAGAATAGGCCTACGAGTCTGCATGGGGACCCAGTACAACAGCGCCTTGTTTAGGGCTGTGTGTGTGACCTCCCGTGAGCAAGAGCCGGGAGAGCCTGGGCAATGTGAATCTGACCCTGATGTTTGGTGTCACTGCTTATGTGCATACACCAAAGCACATGAGCTATGCTCCGGGTGTGCCGGGTGTGGCCAGCAATTTGCCATTCCAGCGGGAACTGGTGAAGCCAGGGATGACAATCTGGCCAGCAAGTTAATGGCCTCTCACCAGTTCCAGGACTTCATAATGGAGGACACTTCGCAGGACATATCAAACACCTGTTAACTATGCATCGCTCTAAAAGAGTGCATCATGAATTAAGGCTGCAGAGGTCCTAAAAAACTGGTTGGAGCCGGAATAATGGCGTTTGGGCAAATGGCAAGGCCACTAAACACAGCAGGATATGGACCCTGTTGTGTAATGCTCATTTGTTAGTTTTTAATAGTCACGAATAACCATCCAGCCTACGCTCAACCCACGGTTCACAGCCTTGCGCAGATCCTCTAATATCCAGGGAAAGACCTGGACGATGAGACAAAAACTGAGACCAGGATGCCACCTCAAAAACCATACCTTTTCAGATTAGGAAGGGGTAATTGAGTATTGGACTGTATCCGGGGATCACGAATAGGTATCTCGGAAGTACATCCACCCGTACAAAATACACCTAGTTGTACGGGTGGATGTACGGGTGGGTATTGGGGTTTTCAATACCACTAACTCTACAGGTGAATGATGCATATCAGCCTTAACAATTTGTGTCCAATTCCCCAGCCAAAAGAATGATGGTGGGTGCCGAGTCATTCTGGGCCTAAACATACTTAACCCTTAAGGTCCAGTATAAACGGTTTAAAATATAAAATGTCAGTATTGTAACTGGGATCAAAAGGGTGTTATATGGCAGCCATAGATCTGAAAGATGCATAATAGTCAGCTACCACACACCTGTTGAGAGGTTAGGTCCTCACCCATCTAATTAAATTTAGATTAGTACCATTTAGAATGATTGGCTATTTGAGGTTCATCATTGATTAATTAACATGGCAGTACTTTGCCTATGGCCAAAACTGTAACTAATGTCTCGCGATGTACTAGAGACATTCTGACTCAATAACCTTTAGTTTACAAACTGATGTGAGCTTCAGGATGAGGAGCCACTGATATCGAGTCTGGCTGTGGCGGCAGATAGAATGTGAAGGAAGCATTAGCCCTGCAGAGGCATGGGGTAAACTGCGTAGAATTTCTGGGTGCATTCTATGGCCGAAAGCATTCTGCTCAACAATGCATGATTGCATGTGCAGCTTCAGATTGATAATACCACAGATGTTGCATATCAATCACATGGGTGGAATGAGGTCATTATTCTGTGACAATCTGCCTAACCGCATCTGGCACTGGTGCATTACAAGGAACATCTGGGTCTCAGATATCTACCTATCAGGTAGAGATAATGTGAAAGTTGCAAACACCAGGTCATGTAAATTCTATGACAAACACAAAATGGATGATGAATCCATAAGTTCAAAATTATTGTTAGCCGGTATGGATTGCCAGACATAGATCTATTGCATCCGGGTTAAATCACCAGTTACCTAAATACGGCATGGGAACCAGATCTAGGGGCAGTAGCAAAGGATACATTCTCACTTCGTTGGGGACGTACGTTCTTACGCTTTCCCCATTCTGCCTCATTTAATCAATGTCTCACCAAAATAGAGCATAGGCGTTTGGTAGTTCCTAACTGGTCCACACAGCCAGGTTCCCATTGGTTCTGAGACTGATGACACAGCATTCATGATTATCCCAATTACAGCAACTTGTTGGTTCACACTGGGACAGGAGGAGAGTTCCCCTTTACATGAGCGTATTAATCTATTGATTTGTATCTTCTGACCAAACTGTTCCAGGGACTCGAACTATCGAGTAGGACCGTCGATGTGATTACGGTGGCCTGGAGAGATAGTACTAAAAAACGATAGGTATCTCATATTAAGAAATTGGAGATGTTCTGTTTACAGTCAAATATATCTTATAAGATGCAGGCATACCGGATGTATTGGAGTTCCTGGCTACATTGCATTTTGACGAGCAGTTAAGCTATAGTGCCATTTATAGTGCTCGAAGTGCTTTGTCCTCCTACTTAGGGCAAGAGTCCGGACAATACTGTCGGATCTCATCTATTGGTGGCCCGATTCATAGGAAGTATTTTAACAAAAACCCTCCCAGACCTAGATATAAGGAAATCTGGGACGTGAGCATAGTTCTCACACTGCTTTGGCATTGGGCTCCAATTACATCTCTGCCTTTCCGTAAGTTAATGCTCAAAATAGCCATGTTCATGGTGCTAGTGGCAGCACTATGGGTCCAAATATTGCAAAAGTTATGACTGGACAGCATGCATTCTGTAGATAATATTGCGTTTTATGCATATGATCTAATCAAACAGAGCAGGCCTGGGATAGCTGAAACCAGCTTAAAATATACCCATTGATCTAAGACTATGTGTAGTTACGCATCTGAGCCAATATATCAAGGTCATCAAGAGTCTCAGAGGCTCTGAAACAGCGATGGTCATCAGCCACATAAAGCCTCATACAAAGGTGTCAGTACAAACTATTTCTAGATGGCCGAAACAGGTTTGCATTATGCTGGAGTAGACACTGATGTGTTTAAATCACTCCACCAGGGCGGCATCAACGTACACAGCAAAGGCACAGGACGTGCCATTGGACCAAATCCTTACCGCAGGATAGTCCAGTTAAGGAACCTTTTTCACGGTTTATGATAAACCTGTCCATGCAATGCAAGGATTTGGGCATGCTGTTTTGGGTTCTGTTTGAGTTCTCCTTTGTAATTCCCCCTGCGAAAGAGGGGTTATTACTGTTCTTTTATTGTTTAAATGTTCATTCTATAATTTAAACAATGTTCAATACGTTATTTATTTATCCTGTGTCAACCAAGACAGTGTGTCGTTTGGAACTGTGTCTATGGCATGAAATCACGGAGCTTTGAAATCTTCACGTAGTCACTCGCATGACTCTGAAGTAAAATAGTAAGATTAAATGAGAACTTACCAGTTTGAAGTTTGATCTTTATTTTATGAGGAGTTACGATGAGGGAATACGTGCCCTCCGCTCCTGACTCTCATAACCGCAAAGATCATCTGGTAGTTCTTGTCTTCTGAGTCTTACTATATCACTTTGACTGTAGTTATTGTGATTTCATGCCGCTGCTTTGAAGTATGACGCGCAGGCGCTCTGGCGGGCCTTCTTCACATAATCCCTCATCGTAACTCCTCACAAAATAAAGATCAAACTTCAAACTGGTAAGTTCCCATTTAATCTTACTATTAAACAGATAAAGTGCAAATAAACAGATAATGGTCTATTAATGTTTCAGAGTTTTGTTTCAGTTGAATTTAGTAGCCTGATGGTTGTGGGGAAGCAGCTATTCCTGAACCTGGACGTTGCAGCCTTCAGGTAGCGGGGCGATGAGTGTGTGGCCAGGATGGTGTGGGTCCTTGATGATGCTGCCAGCCTTTTTGAGGCAGCGACTGCAATAAGATTCCTTCAATGGTAGGGAGGTCAGAGCCGATGATGGACTGGACAGTGTTTACTACTTTTGCACTCTTTTCCACTCCTGCGCGCTCAAGATGCCGAACCAAGCCACGATGCAACCGGTCAGCATGCTCTCTGCTGTGCACCTGTAGAAGTCCTCCTTGACTTACCAACTCTCCGTAATCTTCTCAGGAAGTAGAAGCACTGATGTGCTTTCTTTATAATCGCACCATTGTTCACGGACCAGGAGAGATTTTCAGAAATATACTCACCCAGGAATTTGAAGCTCTTGACCCTCTCCACCATCGACCCATTGATATAAATGGGACTGTGGATCCCCATCCTACCTCTTCCAAAGTCCACAATCAGTTCCTTGGTTTGCTGGTGTTGAGGGCCAGGTTATTGTGCTGGCACCATTTGGTTAGTCGGTCGATCTCACTTCTGTACTCTGACTCGTCCCCATCAATGATATATCCCACAACAGTGGTGTCGTCGGCGAACTTGATGATGGAGTTCGCACTGTGTCTGGCTACGCATTCATGAGTATAGAGTGTGTACAGCAGGGGGCTGAGCACGCAGCCTTGAGGTGCTCCCATGCTGATTATTATCGAGGATGACACATTTCCACCAATACGAACCGACTGTGGTCTGTGGATGAGGAAGTCGAGGATCCAATTGCAGAGGGATTGGACCAACATCTGCAGTTCCTTCCCTCCAGAGATGCTGCCTGACCCGCTGAGTTACTCCAGCACTTTGTGTTTATCTTCAATAAAAACCAGCATCTGCAGTTCCTTCCTACACTGTCTCAAAGGAAGGGCAGGCAGGGAGGGGTGAAGGAATATAGTGACGCCGATTGGCTGAAGTGTGTTTACTTCAATGCAATCTGTATGTGGAGAAAGCAGATGAACATAGAGGATTATCATGTTGTGGCCAATGTGTCTACTTTAGTTTAGTTTAGTTTAGAAAAACTGTGTGGAAACAGGCCCTTCAGCCCACCGAGTCCGCACCGACCAGCGATCCCCGCACATCAACACTATCCTACGCACACTAGGGACATTTTTTACACATACACCAAGTCAATTAACCTACAAACCTTTTCGTCTTTGGAGTGTGGGAGGAAGCCGAAGATCTTGGAGAAAACCCGTGCATGTCAAGGGGAGAACGTACAAACTGCATACAGACAAGCACCCGTAGTCGGGATGGAACCCGCGTCTCCGGTGCTGCGAGCACTGCAAGGCAGCAACTCTCCCGCTGTGCCACCGTGTCGCCCGCTGCGTGAGGGACATGACTGGCAACTTAATGTTCTGGGGTTTTGATGTTTCAGACGTGATCGAGAGAGAGGCAAAAGAGGTGGAGGATTTGTGCTGCTGATCATGGGGACTGTTATGGCTGGCATATTGGACGGTTCATACTGGAGAGTGGACATACTGGAGGGTTCGTCCACTAAGGCACTCTAATGGGAGTGTAATATGGGCCTCTGATAGCATGCGGGAGATAGAGGAACAGATATGTAGATATATTACCAAAAGATGCAAAATGCAAAACTTTCCCAATATTGTCTGGGACTTGGCCAATGCCAAAGGCTTACACGGAGCAGACGTTGTGAGGAGTATCCAAGAGGGAACAACACGTTCTTCACATCTTCTCTCGAGGCATACCTGGTCCCAGAGGACTGGAACAAGTGCTGTTCCTTTATTTAAGAAGGCAAGTGGAGAGAATCTAGGGAATTATATGCCGGCAAGCCTTGTATTAGTAATTGGAAAACTATTGGAGAGGATTCTTCAGGATAGGATTTATAGCCATTTGTAAGAGAATGTAAGAGAGAGCATCAGGCAGTATTAATAAGGACAGTCATAAAGGCTTTGTACATGGCAGGTTGCATCTTACTAAATTGATTGCGTTTTTTGATGAGGTGATGGAGGTATCAATGAGGGTAGGACAGTGGAGGTTGTCTACAAGGATTTTAGTAAGGACTTTATCATAATGTTTGACACCCTTCCTAAACATGAACCTATCAATCTCTGCTTTAAAAATACCCAATGTCTTGGCCTCCATAGCCGTCCATGGCAATGAATTCCACAGTTTATTTTAGTTCAGTTTAGTCACGTGTTCCGAGGTACAGTGAAAAGCTTTTGTTGCATGCTATCCAGTTAGCGGAAAGACAATACATGATTCCAATTGAGTAATTTACAACGTATAGATACATGATAAGGGAATCGCGTTTAGTGCAAGATAAAGCCAGTAAGGTCTGATCAAAGATAATCTGAGGGTCTTCAATGAGGTAGATAGTAGTTCAGGACTGCTCGCTAGTTGTGCTAGGATGGTTCAGTTGCCTGATAACAGCAGGGAAGAAACTGTCTCTGAATCTGGAGTTGTGCGTTTTCACACTTCTATACCTTTTGACCGATGGGAGAGGAGAAGAGGGAGTGGCCAGGGTGCGACTCGTCCTTGATTATGCTGCTGGCCTTGCCGAGGCAGCATGAGATATAAATGGAGTCAATAGAAGGGAGGTTGGTTTGTGTGATAGTCTGGGCTGCGTCCACAATTTGCTGCAATTTCTTGTGGTCTTGGATGGAACTTTTCCCAAACCAAGCTGTGATGCATCCTGATAAAATGCTTTCTACAGTGCATCTGTCGAAGTTGGTGCGAGTTATTGGGGACATGCCGAACTTCCTAAGTCTTCTAAGGAAGTAGAGATTCACCACCCTCTGGCTAAAGAAAGATAAATGATGGTCTTTGCATCTTGTTCAGCCCCGACATTGTGGGTCAAAGCTCATCCGCCCTTTGACAGATTTTGTTTTTGATTCTGCTGGGGGTTCTTGTGTTTTATGGTGTTCTCTGTACATGTAAGCTCTAGATGTTGTCTGTGAGTGGAAGAGAATTGATCGTCAGGCAGTAATAATTACTTCATGAAGCTAATCACCCATATTGAGCCTCCGAATGCTAATGATTCATTTCTGACTGGGCTGACAGCTGTACTGCCCTCTTATTAATCATTCATTCATTCATTCATCCTCATTAAAAACATTAGTGACGCAGTGGTGCTGGTTTCCAATGGGAATGGTGACGGACGCACCACACATCTCTGTCCTCCAGTTCCTGCGGACTGCGGATTTTGGCGTGTGTGCTTTACATCGTTCCTTACAATGCTATGTACAGTGATCGCAGCTTCTACTGAAGTGTGGATGGCCGTTGGCTCGCTAGAAGCTCATCCGCCCTTTGACAGGTCTTGTTTTTGGTCCTGCTGGGGGTCCACAGCCCCTCCTCACCCGGCAAACCAGGTGGGGGAGACGGTTTAGTCGCGACTATCCGACCATGGAGCAGGTAGCACGGGATTACATGGTACCCGTGGCGGGGGGAACTCCTTAATCATGAATCCTGAACTTCAAAAACCACCAAATGCATGCACACCCTTGGTTTCTCAGATGGTTGTTAATTGGGGCAATTCAACTGACTTTAGGTTTGCCTGGAACAGTGGATTCACCTTCAGCTAAACAGTTGCTAACAGGCGATTATAGTCTAGCCAATATGCTTGTTGTCCAATTGACAACCACACTGAATAGTTTACTATATTGGGCTTTGATAGAGTGCATTTAATTTCTTGATTACATTCTTTCCGCTAATTAAATCGGTGAAGGGAACAATCTTTTGAGACTTGATAATGACTTCCTTAGTTCCAGGGTCTATAGGATGGACCATTAACCCAGAAACAATTGAAACTTGTGATGAGACTGGGATAAGAAGCACTCGAACTGCATCCTGTTGTATGTAGAGTCATGAAGACTGTGGGGGCAATGGAAGGAAATGTGCTTTGAACAAATTGTGCTGAAGATTCGTGGTTTGACAAGTCAAGAGTGTTTAATTGTATGGATGATGGAACAATGAAATTGTACTTGCACAAGCTGAACAGGCCTGAAAACGCAATAACTAATTAAGCTAACTAATCTAAAATATTCAATAAACGAATAACTGTAATATTAGAGCAAAAAAGTGCAGTCAAAGGCACAGTCTATAGAAGATCATGATTGCTGAGGTTAATGTCATGTAATGTTCAAGAGCCCGGTGGTTGCTGGCGAAGCTGTGCAGGAAGGAACTGCAGATGCTGGTTTAAACCGAAGATAGACACAAAAAGCTGGACTAACTCTGCGGGTCAGAGAACATCTTTGGAGAAAAGGAATGGAGGAGGGTCTCGACCAGAAACGTCACCTATTCCTTTTCTCCAGAGATGCTTTCTGACCTGCTGAGTTACTCCAGCTTTTAGTGCCTATCTTCTGTTCTTGAACTTGGAGATCATGGTTTTCAGCCTCCAGTATCTTATTTGTGATGGTAGGAGCAAAATCAAAGCATGGCCAGGGTGGTGTGGGACTTGGATGATATTGGCTGCCAATATGAGGTAGCCCCTCCAGCAAATCTCTTCAATGATAGGGAATCAGTACCTGCGATGGACCAGGCAGTTTCTATCACTCTCTGTGTTCCCTAGTGTTTAAGTCACCCAACCAGGCAGTTTGTGGGCTGTCTACTGTTCACCCATAGAAGTATAATGGTATATTTGTCGACATAAAGAATCTCCTTAATCTTCTAAGGATGTAGAGGTGCTGATGAGCGTCCTCTGTGATTGCATCCATGTGCTGATCTCTGCAACCACTTTTCTATATACTAATCTTTTTTCTCTATTAAATCCCACTTTTTAATGTATTTCTCGATCCTATTGCATAAATTTAAAATGTATCCCTCTAATCTTTATTTATGAATGAATCCCATTTCATTGTGGGCCGAAGGGCATGTTCCTGTGCTGCTCCAGCCAGCAGGAATACTGCATCAGGGAATTGCCTAAAAAGGAATTCTCAGTGGATTTGGCTGCATAGTTCCTTAAGAACGATAAGAAACGAAGAGCAACGAGGTCCTTCTGCAGTTGTACAGAGCCCTAGTGAGACCACTCCTTTAGTATTGTGTGCAGTTTAGTTCCCCTAATTTGAGGAAGGACATTCTTGCTATTGAGGGAGTGCAGCGAAGGTTTACAAGGTTAATTCCTGGGATGGCGGGACTGTCATATGCTGAGAGAATGGAGCAGCTGGGCTTGTACACTCTGGAGATTAGAAGGATGAGAGGGGATCTCATTGAAACATATAAGATTGTTAAGGGCTTGGACACACTAGAGGCAGGAAACACGTTCCCAATGTTGGGGGAGTCCAGAACAAGGGACCACAGTTTAAGAATAAGGAGTAAGCCATTTAGAACGGAGACGAGGAAACACTTTTTCTCACAGAGAGTGGTGAGTCTGTGGAATTCTCTGCCTCAGAGGGTGGTGGAGGCTGGTTCTCTGGATGCTTTCAAGAGAGAGCTAGATAGGGCTCTTAAAAACAGCAGAGTCAGGGGATATGGGGTGAAGGCTGGAATGGGGTACTGATTGGGGATGATCAGCCATGATCACATTGCTCGAAGGGCCAAATGGCCTACTCCTGCACCTATTGTCTATTGTCTATTGCCTATTGCCTTTGTTTCAGAGACCTAGGTTGAAATATTTAATTTTAATTTTAAATGCAACGGATTTATGTAGCTCAATTTTGCTTTCTGTGCGTCTGCGAATGGGAGTTAAAATGCATTAATTCCTAGATGTTCCCAGTGAGGGAAAAGGAATGTGTGGTGTGGGAAATGGGAATGCCATGCTGTTGAAATAAGATGAATACAAACTGGAAGTGAATTTTCTTCTGCTATTGCCAGCGGGATTAAAGAAATCTGCTTAATTTGGTTCCACAGCGCAGAGATTTCATTGACAATTAATATTTATAGCCGTATTTAAATATTTTTGGTTTTATATGGTTTGCCGGCTGCACCTTATATATAAATGATTGTTGTAAAGTGATTCAAACTGGGACATGGAGAATTTAGTTTATGGTAGAATAAAAAGGAATTAATAGCAGTCAACCAGAAAAAATGCCTTTCACATTGTAATGTGTGAAACGCTGAAGCTCATTTGTATTCTCTTTCAGAACGGTTGGTGTTCTTGATGTTCTCAAAAGATGCATTGATTTTCTGTGCAGGTCTGTTATATGTTTGACTCTGATAGTGCAAATCGTTTCTTCTCTGCGATGTGCCAACAGAATACAACTGCTTCATTCAACAGGGTCATAGGCACACAATGCTGGAGTACCTCAGCGGGATAGGCAGCATCTCTGGAGAGAAGAAATCCGGCTCCAGTTTATAAAACAGTTGCCTTCTACACCAATTTACATTGAGCTCTGTGACGCCAAGGTTTGGCGGCATTTCGAGTCCATAGAGTGAAACGGTGTGGAAACAGGCCCTTCGGCCCAACTTGCCCACACTGGCCAACAATGTCCCGGCTACACTTGTCCCACCAGCCCGCGTCTGGTCCATATACCTCCAAACCCATCCTATCCGGGTAATCTGTCCTTTCCATTTTACAATTCATCATTATTTTAGCAAGATTATGAAAAATCTGTAATGCGTAGATTAAGGAACTAACGTTACTTGGTAACAGGGAAGCACAATACAGCCCGTTCCATACCTTGTTTTACAGGGAGCTTTTTCAGCTACATTTGATTAAACAGAATGGCAGAATTGCTAATCTCTGCCACCGGTGAGCCTGAAAATACCACAGAGCAGATAGAGTCATAGTCATAGAGTGATACAGTGTGGAATCAGGCCCTTCGGCCCACCGAGTCCGCACCGACCAGCGATCCCTGCTCATTATCACTATCCCCCACACACTAGGGGCAATGTACATTTATACCAAGCTAATTAACCGACAAACCTGTACATCTTTGGAGTGCGAGAGGAAACCGAAGATAGAGTCATAGAGTGATACAGCGTGGAAACAGGCCCTTCGGCCCAACTTGCCCACATGTCCCAGCCACATTTATCCCACATGCTGCATTTGGTCCATATCTCTCCAAACTTGCCTATCCATGTACCTGTTTAACTGTTTTTTAAATGTTTGGATAGTCCCTGCCTTAACTACCTCCTCTGACAACTTGTTCCATACACCCACCATCCTTTGTGTGAAAAAGGTTTCTCCTCGGATTCATATTAAATCTTTTCCCCTTCACCTTCAACCTATGTCATCTGGCCTTGATTCGCCTACTCTGGGCAAGAGACTGTAAGCTCAACATGGTGTATCTCAGCTGGCTGGTCTTTCAGAGCTGTGTTCACCTGTGGTGCTTCCTGTGAGCCTCCTGTTACAATGCCAGAATGGTTCATGAATTGTTTCCAGCACAATTGAGTGCTCTGTGCTGGGTGTGTGAAGGTTCAAAAGACAGACGGTCCAATAAGAGCAGTTCCATAAGACTTCCTTCATCCTTCAAGCTGCCTCGTGAACGAGAGTAAAATGTTTGGAATCATACATTGTTCACTGGTGTGGAGAAATTTGTCACGCGTTTCAGGTGTGGCCTAACCAGCAATCTGAAAGGTAGAGGAGGAGTTGACCAAGAAAATGTGGCTCCAAATTGAGAACAGGTGAAGAAGAAAATTGACAGACCACACAAGGCTTGTCAGGTAGAAGCATAGAAACGAGTCTGCACCGACCAGCGATCCCTGCACATCAACACTACCCTACACACACTCGGAACAATTTTACATTTTATACATTTACACCAAGCCATTTAACCTACAAACCTGTACGTCTTTGGAGTGTGGGAGGAAACTGAAGATCTCGGAGGAAGCATAGAAAAACAAAGAAAATAGGTGCAGGAGGAGGTCATTCGGCCCTTCGAGCCAGCACCGCCATTCATTGTGAAACCCAGGTGGTCATTGGGAGAACGTACAAACTCCGTACAGACAGCACCCGTAGTCAAGATCGAACCCGGGTCTCCGGCGCTGCAAGCGCTGTAAGGCAGCAACTCTACCCTTGCGCCACTGTGCCACCCAATCATGTTCTTTCATTATGAAGCTTGAGGAAAGGTGCGAAGAAAGCAATTGAGGCAGATTAGGCATGGAGGCTAATATATGTTATATTGGAAAGATATTAAAGTGCAAAAAGTCCTGAGACCTGGATATGATCTTCACTTCGGTGCTTGCTGTGGGGAGTTTGCACGTTCTCCCTCTGACTGTGCGGACTTCCTCTGGGTGCTCCGGTTTCCTCCTACATCCCAAAGACGTATGGGTTTGTAGGTTAATTGGCCTCTGTAAATTACCTCTTATGTGTAAGGAGTGGATGCAAAAGTGGGATAATATAGTTCTAGTGGAATGGGTAACCGATGGTCAGTGCGGACTTGGTGGGCCAAAGGGCTTGTTTCCATGCTGTATCTTTCAATCAATGAATCAAAGCTCTCGACCAAGGGCTGGAGTTGGCTCTGGTCCTAAGGAGGAATGGACAAGATGGGGTTGTGGTGGATCTCAGCCAGGTTGGGAGTCTGAGAAGAAGAAAGCGAATGGGATCAGCATTTTCGGGATGGTGGACAGAGTAGGAATAGGAATAGGAATACTATATGGTCACAGGTGAGTAGGCACAGTGAGATTCTTTGCTTGCACGCACAATGTATACAAATAGTGGCCACCTACAAAGCTCGCCGGCCCCCTCTGTTGTCCCCCCTCCCCCCCAGGCTTGTCCCCAATGTCCTTTGTCCCCACCCCCCATTGTCCATTGTCCTTCCCCTCTCGCCTCACGGTGGTTCCCCACGCTCGCATCGATCATCGACCGCGGGTCGACCCGTGAGGCACGGCGAGGCTTCACCACCGCCGAGGCCCCATCGTCGCGAGGCTTTACCGCTGCCGCCACCGAGGACTCACCGCTGTCGACGCCCCACTTCACACCTCTGTGGTGCTGACCTGTGCTCCAGTCGCAGGCTCCGTCGGCCGCTCTGCCCAGGCCTGGGCTTCTACCCACGAGGCCCCGGCTCGGTCCTGACCCGGGCTTCTACGCGGCAATCCGGGAGGCATCGAGATCGCGGCGCCTCGACAAAGGCCTCCGGCCGCGTTCCCAGTCCACAGTGGCGGTCCGCCGGCACCCGGTGGTCATTGGCAACAGGGGAGGGTGCAGGTTGATGGCGAAGAATTGTAAAGGAAACCAAATCACAAACAACCAACCACAAAGCACTAGATGCACCAACACCTCGATGACCACCATTAATGCACCAACATCAATGTACAAGACCGATGATGTTCATGATCCTATTGTCAGTGCTGCCAATGTTATTCAATAAAACTAAAGGGTCTCTGCTGCAGTTTGAAGCCACTGTGCATGCCTTGCAGCCACTGTGCATGCCTTGCAGTTTGATTATATTTTTTTTGTGCATGATACCTGCATCTAATTTAAGGAACTGTGCTACTGCTCCATCAGGTACCTGACGGCATTTAGCACATGATTTTCGTTAAAATTAATTTCTGCACTGCACTGAAGCCTTGTACGCAACAGCGCTTCAATGCCAGTATATTTTCTTGAAGGAAACATCTTTTTTTTACTTGAGCCCTACTGCCATCTGCCTGTGCTTCAAGGCAAGGAATTTATACCAAAGAATACGCTAAATTTCTTGACAGAAAGTGCAATATAATAGTAAGATTAAATGAGAACTTACCAGTTTGAAGTTTGATCTTTATTTTATGAGGAGTTACGATGAGGGATTACGCAAAGACCCCGCCAGCACGCATGCGTGACATTCTTCAAAGCCGAGGTGTGAAATCACAGAAAACAGAAGTTGACTAAATGTATAGTAAGATAAGAGAACCAGTTGATCTTTATATAGAGGGTTGGGAGCGGAGGGCATGTAATCCCTCATCGTAACTCCTCATAAAATAAAGATCAGACTTCAAACTAGTATGTTCTCGTTTAATCTTACTATTTTACTTCGGAGTTATGTGAGTGACTATGTGAAGATTTCAAAGCTCTGTGATTTCATACCATGGAGATGAGTCCATGCATCACACTAATGCATCAGTGAAGAGCTAATTTTAATAATGCATTCATACATGACATAGGTATAGACATGTTGATGCTATTAATGGACTCATATTGATAATAGTAACCTCCCTCAACCGGGAGGAACTATAACACAGGCCTAAAATAGAGTTGGCAAATACCCCCGGTCTGGCAAAGGGTATTTCTAAAATGTTTGGAATCGTTCGTTAGACCATCCTGCAGCCACCAGGATGTGGTCCCGTGAAACGTCCATCCCCTGCTGCTGATACAGGTGCAGCCTGGGTGGAATGAGACTTGTATGTCAGTGTTCACTCCTGTATCCCAGAACCCATATTAACCACCTGGAGATGGTCTGTAGTGATATTTTCTTATGAGGCTTCACGTGACTAAGAATCATAGCTAGTTCAGAGTCTCTAAGGCTCTAGTGACCTTAACATACTGGTGTAGATGTGTGGTCACATACAACCTAAGGTCCATTGGATATGCCAACAATTCTAGTTTGAGACCTAATGTCCCTGGCATATTCTGCTGATTAAGTCATAACATAAATGCAATTCCCCTGCAGAATAATCAACTTGTCCAGTCAGAGCTATGCAAAACTGGACCCGTTGTGCTGACTCAGCGCCATGAGCATAACTACTTGGTTAGTGAGGCAAGGACAGGGATGTTCCAATGTTAACATCCCAATCTCTGCGTGCCTGGCCTGCGGGGTGTCGAGTTAAAGATACCCTTCATAATCTAGATATCAGAAGGTGACCCAACAGAGTGGATTCTGCTCCTTGCAGCCAATATGTGAGAAGGCACGTGCAGCACAGTAAATGGCATTCTATTAATGATTGTCAAACCGCATATAGAACTGAACTTCAAGACGTCAGTCATCCGTGTAAACTAATATGTTAACAAAATACTTCCCACCTCTATGAGGGAAGTACTGTTTATTTGGTGCCATCCCTGCAATTGCAGTGAGCACGTCCATAGTTTGGTTTAACAATGCTAGCCGCAGGAACGGTCTTCCCAGTCTGCAAGTCAATTAATTGATTTATGTATGCAGAGGATGGTTTCCCAGTCACGGCTAATCAGCAATTTTGTGCCTGGAAATACCATATAAGGTTCTACCATCATTCCCAACATCAGCGGGATCATGGCTGTATAGGCCAGTCAGGCACTACGAAAATGCCTGAAGCGGGAAATTGCTGAATTTGCAAGACCCGTCTGGTTGGACACAAAGAGATTCTTCCCCAGTGAGTGAGAATGAATCCATCGCCACTGATACGCCACGTATTTTGCAACTGGTGATTGAGCCTGGATGCAACATTTTGATCTTTAGGCGTTCCATCGAGCCCACAATGTCCTTAAATACTGGCGATTCAACATCCATTCTGTGTTGTCATTGCATTTACATGATGATACACCAATGCCAAATGAAGTTAGGTAAACTATTACCGGATACATTGACTTGATTTCACCCATGTGATTAACATATAACAGCACCAGAGTGTATCGTTAGACTTGAGCATGCAGATTATGCATAATCGCACAAACCTTTAATCCACAGAATGCACCTAGTGTGAATAGGTACTTGATACCATATAACTGAACAATTGGTAACTCATGCAAACCCCATCTGCCTCCGTAACTAAAGATGGTATTTAGTAATTATCCATCTTTGAGCAATAGTATCAGTTAGTAATCAACTGACGAGTACTGATGAAGGTTAGTGGGGCAATGCTGAATACTGTTTGTCCACCATGGTGACTTTGATAGTTTCAGGTGGGAATAGCATCAGTCTGGTAGTAATGACTCCATGGTACCTGTGAGCTTGCTCCTTTGCACGCTGTATAGCTCTGATGATGCAAAGGCCCAAACAGCACAGCTGGAACCCAATATATTGCCAATCCCAGACAATTTAATAGTTAAAGGTAATCCTAATAATCATTTCAGTTAGTATCAACTTAAATTTAACTGGATGGATGAGAATCTAATTTCTGCATGATAGTCTGTGGCTGATACTGCTGATTTGGCAAAATATAGCGTTTTTAGAACATCATCCAGATAGCCCATAATAATAGCTTTGGTTCTGAGCAGCCGAGCACTGGTTTTAGTAATTTGGTAGATAGCCTGGGGGCTGATGTTTGCCCATTTTGCAATGCTTTTGACTGTAACATTGTTCCATCCAGCTAAATTTCAAATATCTTTGGTGAGCCCAGTGATTGGAAACTGTTCCCCTGTTGTTAGACAGTAATGAAGTTTTCTATTCAGAAAAGTCTATACTGCATATGCAAGTTGAACCGGTATCTTTCATCGTGACAATGAGCGGCCCGCAACTGCAGCCTGTCTTGAAAGGCAACTCTGTCTTGCCTAAAACAAGTGTAAATTTACCAACTTGTAAATGGTCCACGTACCTCATATTCCGGAAAGAACCAGACCCACCTACCTTCATGGTTATTGGTGGTCTTGTGGTTAGCCCAAAGGCCCCTGGTGCGGGTTCTAATTCCGTCCCAGATTTGGAGAGTAGGATTGCTGGGGTGCGTGGACCCAATTCCCTGAGGACCGGTTTGGGCCTTGGCCTGAAAGGCCTGCGCCCAGTTTTGAAGCTGCCACCAGCTTCAGTGAAACGCTTGCTGTCGATAGCGGCGTGGGGTGTGTTGTTGCCATGGTACCTTGAGAAGCCGGACAGCTTTAATTCTTCATCCGGGTCGCACCTGTTTGGGCAGGTTTTCTGAAGAGAGGATTTGGCGGCTGGACATTGCTGGCCTCACTTGAACCTGCAGATTTGGAATTTAAGGCAGGTCCGATGGCGTTCTTCTGGAAGCAGTTCATTTTGAAGTGTGCATTGTAGTCCCACATAGCGTTGTTCACTGCTGGTCCTTTCAGGAACAATTTTGCAGGTGCATGGTATTCCACAGCCGGCACCTGTCTGGTAATGATGTGGCGTGAGGTGGCTGCTCCTTCACGAGGGAACTCTGGCCTCCAGGTTTCTTCGTTACCGAAGGTCTTGATGCCATGCCAGAATTTTCTGGAACCTCACGCTTGTACTCCAGTATGTTTTCTGGACATACTTCCGAGTCTTCCGAGTCTTCCGCTCCATGTGGGGTACGTAGGCGGTGGACATTCCAGCCCGGACCCTGCTGAGTCTCCGGGGTTATCCGTTGGCGGGAAATTCCTCCGCAGGCGGTGAATCTTAGAGCCCGGAGCCTCCGAGTCTACAGGCTTATTCGCCGGCGGTATATTCGCGGTCTGGACTCTGCCAGGTCTCTGGGCTTACCGTCGGCGGTATATCTCTACTGATATGCCATACATGGACCATATCAGGAGGGAGCATTAGTGGGATGAGCGCTCTCTGACGCTATCCATGCTCCACATGGGTAAACGGCCGAGGACGTACCCATGTCGGAGGGGACCCTCCTGGCCTGCCCAGGCCTTTCAGACTCCATTGAACCTCTCTGGGCCGCTGGAGTCTGAAAAATGCCGCCGGCTATCCACACTTCTGCGGTCCGCAGCCGTGTCTTCACACGGTCCCCTCACGCGGTCCCTGTGGCTTTCCCCAGCCGGGTTATCCACGAGCACCCCAAGTTTATCCCGCTGGGTTTGCCTTCCCGCGGTCCCCCCGCAGCTGGGTTTCCCCGAGCCCCGGGTTCACCCCGCGGTTTGGCTTCTCCCCACGGGTCTCTGCCGGTTCATCCCGGGTTTCCCCCCCGTTTTCCCCCAGCCGGGTTCATCCCATCTTGGAGAATCTTCCCATGGTTTTCCCCGCGGCCGGGTTTTCACCCCATCCGGGTTCACCCCGAGCGGCCAGAATCTTCCCACGGTCACCCCCCCGCGGCCGGGTTTTCCCCCCCGATCCCGCGGCAAGATTCCTCTTGTTCCCGGTTCCCCGCCAATTCCAATCCGTGGTTTGCCACAGCCGGGATTCCCTCGCGGTCCCTGGAGACGGGATTCCCCACAAAGTCTGTGGTGGGGTTCCCCCCCCCCCCCCCCAGCCAGGCATCCCCGCGATTCTCGCAGCCGGGATTTCCCCGCGGTGTAGGGGAATCCGCGATATCTCCAGCAGGAACTCTATCAGAGCTTCCTGCAAGGAGAAAAAACAGACCTGGAGTTAAGTTAAAAAACTTACCTTCAGGTTTCAAACTTACCGCTGGTGGAGCAGCGCTTCTACAGCCTGTCGATGCGCAATGCGATAGACGATATGCCGTGCATGCGTGCTGGCGGGGTCTTCACGTAGTCACTCACATGACTCTGAAGTAAAATCTACAATTAACTTCTATACTTGCAGCATTGCACTATTCAGTTAGTGGATCCAGTGGTCATTATTCAGGATTATCAAAGCTTTATTCAAAGCTCTGGAAAAATGACAAATGGAATATGGCATCAATTTGAATTAAAATCTATCTAAATTTGATATATGAGATAAGCGTTTGATGGCACTGAGCCTGTACTCACTGGAGTTTAGAAGGATGAGGGGGGGCCTCATTGAAACGTACCAGATAGTGAAAGGCTTGGATAGGGTGGATGTGGAGAGGATGTTTCCACTGGTGGGAGAGTCCAGGACCGGAGGTTGTAGCCTCAGTATTAAAGGATGTTCCTTTAGGAAGGAGATGAGGAGGAATTTCTTTAGTCAGAGGGTGGTGAATCTGGAGAATTCTTTGCCACAGAAGGCTGTGAAGGCAGTCAGTGGATACACTTAAGACAGAGATAGATAGATTCTTGATTAGTATGAGTGTCAAAGGTTATTTTTGTTTCATTTTTATTTAGTCTTCTTTCGTGTGGGTGTGGCGTGCAGGAGCCTAAAGTTGTTGGACAACTTCTTCTATTTGATCTTCCGTTTGTGCACGTCGAGTTGATTGCATTAGTCGAAACAGGGCGGAACACGTGAAGGTTGCAATCTTCCACCCCATTTTTATTTATTAGAAGCAGTGTACAAAAATATAAGTAGCGGCCTATGACATAATACAGTTATTGTACAGCTTCTGTTTTAATTTTTAGCTAAAGATGAGAGTGAAGGAGAGGGAAAAAGCAAGAGCAAGAGAAAGTGGGTGTGCAAGGATAGAATCCCCAGACTACCATATTGGTGTAGCCAAAGAGTGAGTAAGTAAAAGAAATAAGAATGACGCGGATAAATAAAAAGACAAAAACAGAAAGTAAAACAAAAGGTGATGATATACCTGCTTTGTATCCCTCCCCACCCATCACCCAACCCGTAATTAGATTTAACTCCAAGATTGTGTTGCACCATACTATCCTTGTAATGAATCAATGAATGGTGTCCATGTCTTCGAAAAAATGCTCTGGTTTTCCTGCTGAGACAAGTCTCATCTTTTCAAGATGTAGCGTCTCAGACATGTTTGTCATCCACATTTTAAGAGTAGGGGCAGATGTATGTTTCCAGAATTTGAGTATTAGTTTTTTCGCCGTTATCAGAACATAATTGAGGAAACGTCTTTGAAATATTGATAGCACAGAGCAGGCTTCTGATATTCCTAGAATAATCAGTTCTGTGTCAGGGTCCAGTTTTGTTTTGAATATTTTTGAGACATTTTCAAAAATTCCTCTCCAAATGTTATGTAATTTTATGCAAGAGGCGAAGGAATGTATTATAGTTGCATCTTGAAGGAGACATTTGTCACAAATAGGAGATACATTTGGAAAGATCTTATTCAGTTTAGTCTTTGAATAGTATAGTCTGTGCAGTATTTTAAATTGAATTAAAGTATGTCTAACATTAATCGAACAATTGTGTATATATAAAAGGTTTTCTTCCCATCTGTCTTTTGGTATTTTTAGGCCTAGTTCCTCTTCCCAGTCTCTTCTAATTGCTTCTGATGATGGGATTTCTATATTTAGAAGGGTGCTATACAAATATGATGTTAACTTGTTTGACTCTGAATTTCTATTCATACATTCATCTAGTATATCTGGCAGCAGAGGTTGGTAGTCTTGGGTATATGTTTTCAAATAGTCTCGACTTTGAAGATATCTGAAATATTGATTACCTTTCAGGTGATATTTCGACTGCAATTCCTGAAATGAGAGAAGAGTGCCCATCTCGTAGAGATCTCCAAGTTTGTGAATTCCTAGTCTTTCCCAATAAGTAAACATTTTATCTATAATAGATGGCTTGAACAAAGGGTTATTGGCTATTGGTGAGTAGAGATACATTTCTGCATATTTTTAAGGCAGAGATAGATAGATAGATAGATTCTTGTTTAGTACGGGTGTCAAGCGTTATGGGGAGAAGGCAGGAGATGGTGTTAGGAGGAAGAGATAGCTCAGCCACGATTGAATGGCAGAACAGACCTGATGGGCCAAATTGCCTAATTCTGCTCCTATATTGATCGACTACAAAATATTAATGACATGAAGAAATACTACAAAGAAATTTCAAGTTTTGAAACCTATTAATTGGAACTTAAATCAGCACTTTAGAAAATAGTTTAAATTGAACCCGGAATGATTTAAAAATCTTTTCAATACAGTAAATTATGTTTTGGATGGTATGATTACTGAGAACAAAATTAGCATTTTCCAATAAAACCAAGGCTAAAGCAAGCTGCCCTTCCAGTGATGTTCAGTTGGCCAATGGCCAAACTGATGATAAATGTTGGCCAAAAATCTTTTGTCCTTTGTAACAAACGATAATATTAAAACTCTGCAAAAGCTGTAGTAAAAACAGGCTGGTGTGAATACATAGCTGCCTTTCGCTTTTCCCTGACTCTCAGTCTGAAGAAGGGTCTCAACCCGAAACGTCACCCATTCCTCCTCTCCAGAGATGCTGCCTGTCTTGCCTGTTGTGGCTGCCTCATCATTGTGACTAGCTAATATTTCAGATGCATCTGCTTTGATAAAAGGTGGCTTCTGCTGCATTTAGCACTTTTTTTTCTTTAACTATGCAGTTTATTCATTTACATAGTCATAGAGTTATACAGTGTGGAAACAGGCCCTTGAGCACAATTTGCCCACACCTTGTCCCAGCTACACTAGTCCACCTGCTCATGTTTGGCCCATATCCCTCTAAAACAGTCCTATCCATGCACCTGTCTAATTGTTTTTAAATGTTGTGGTAGTACCTGCCACAACTACCTCCTCTGGCAGCTCATTCCACATACCAACCACCTGTGGTGTAAAAAGTTGTCTTCCCTATGGAAGGGTGACCAAAACTGAACGCAATACTCAACATGTAGCCTCACGTGTTTCTTGTACAACTGCAACATGACCTCCCAACCTCTATACTCAATACTCTGATTGATGAAAGCCAATGTGCCGAAAACCTTCTTGACCTACTTGTGACGCCACTTTCAAGGAATTGTGTCCCTGTACTCCTCGATCACTCTGCTCTACAACACTCCCCAGTGCCCTGCCATTCACTGTGTAGGTCCTGCCCTTGTTAGACTTCCCAAAATGCAACACGTCACATTTCTCTGTATTAAATTCCATCAACTATTCCTCGGCCTACCTGCCCAACTGATCAAGATCCCGCTGCTATTTTTGACAACCATCATCACTATCTACAGTACCACCCACTTTAGTGTCATCTGCAAACTTTCCTTGTACATTCTCATCCAAATTATTGATATAGATGACAAACGTTGAATGGGTCTGAGGCACTCCACTGGTCACAGGCCTCCAGTCCAAAAAACAACCTTCCACCATCACCCTCTGCATGGAGCCAATGTTCTATCCATTCAGCTATCTCTCCTTGGATCCCATGCGACCTACCCTTCCACAACCACCTACCATGTGGAACCTTGTCGAATGCTTTGCTGAAATCCATAAATACAATGTCTACAGCTCTGCCCTCATCAACCTTTTTTGTTCAAATCTTCAAAAAACTCAAATCAGATTCATGAGACACAATCTCCCATGTACAAAACATGCTGACTATCCCTAATCAGCCCTTGTCCGTCTAAATGCATGTATATCTTATCCCTCAGAATACTATCTGGTAACTATCCAACCGCAGATGTTACTGGCCTGACCCAGACTTTTCCGTGCAGCCCTTGTTAAATAGAGGCACAACATGTGCTATCCTCCAGTCTTCTCGCACCTCATCAGTATGTAATGATGACAGAAATCGCAGCCAGGGTACCTGCAATTTTCTCTCTAGCATCCAACAGTGTCCTTGGACCTATCTGATCACGTCTGGGAGATTTGTCTACCCTCATATGCATTAGGACCTTCAGCACCTCCTCGACTGTATTACTAACTGCCCTCAAGACACTTCCATTGACTGCCCCATGTTCTCTGGTCCTCATATCTTTCTCCATGGTAGAAACAAAGGAGAAATACTAATTGAGGACCTTGCCCATCTCCTGTGGCTCCGCACAGAGTTGACTGCTTTGACCAGGTCAGAGTGAGGCCCAGCGCAAATTGGAGGAACAGCACCTCATATTTTTCTTGGATAGCTTACCAGCGGTATGAACATTGACTTCTCTAAGTTCAAATAACCCTTGCTTTCCCTCTCTCTCCACCCCCTCCTCCTTCCCAGTTCTCCCACCAGTCTTGCTGTCTCCGGCTACATTCTATCTCTGTCCCGCCCACTCCCCTGACTGAAGAAGGGTCTCGACCCGAAACATCACCCATTCCTTCCCTCCAGAGATGCTGCCTGTCCCGTTGAGTTACTCCATCCAGCATTTTGTGTCCTGAGGGGTTCCATTCTCTCTCTGGTTACCCTTTTCCCCCTCTATGTATTATACAACTTATCTCTTGGGATTATCCTACATGATGACAATAAATCCAGTGCGTTGTCCAAAATTCAGGTGTACTAATTCACGATGAAAGAAGTCGGAAGACTGACCCAGCCTCCACTGACCCACCTGTGATGTGGTTGATTCTTTTCCTCCCTCTGAAGTGCCAAACAGAAGGCAATTAGTGATGACCCATTAATGCTTGCCTTGCCAACTTTGCTCGCAATCTGAAAATAAATATAAAACACTCCGAGTTTCCTGACGCTTCTTCCAATGATGGGCATTCATTGTAAATCAATTGGCACTGTTTAAAAACGATCGACACAAAATGCCGGAGTAACTCAGCGGCACAGGCAGCATCTCTGGATAGAAGGAACGGGTGATGTTTTGGGTCGAGACCCTACTTTAGGCCTGAAGCAGGGTCTCGACTGAAGCATCACCCATTGGTCTGAAGAAGGATCTCGACACGAAACAACATCCATTCCTTCTATCCAGAGATGCTGCCTGTCCTGCTGAGTTGCTCCAGCGTTTTGTGTCTATCTTTGGTGTAAACCAGCATCTGCAGTTCCATCCTACACTGTATAAAAAATAATTGGATATCGATCTCTTTATTTTGAGATCACTCATCTACCGTTATACCTCCCACTCACCTCTGCCTCCCTTCCATATGAAGAAGGATCACTAACAGGGAGACATTCTGATCATGCTGTTCCGAATACAACGCTTCACATGACTGGTGCTACTAATTAAAATGTTTGATGAAAGGTTAGTACAACCAACCCGTTTTCTGTCTGATTCTTTGTCAGTTTTAGTTAAGTTTAGTTTAGAGATACAGCAAGGTAACAGGACCTTCGGCCCACTGAGACCATGCTGACCAGCTATCACCCCGTATATTAACACTATCCCACACACTAGGGACAATTTTACAATGACCAAATTATCAAATCCAATTAACCTACAGTGTGGGAAAAAACAGAGCACCTGGAGAAAACCTACTTGGTCAAAGGGAGAATATACAAACTCTGTATGGACAGCAGCTGTAGTCAGGATTGAACCTGGGTTTCTGGCGCTGTAAGGCAGCAACTGAATCAGTTGTTCTAATGTCCTCGGTCGGTTTGCAACTTGAGCCACATGTTGCCTTGTTCAAGGAGTGCTTAAACTAACAGTTGCCCGAGGCTTTCTTCCTCTCCTCTCAGATTACTGTTGCTAACAGATGTAGCCCCAAGCATCAATTTCCTGTTCATCCCCTCAGACAGCAGATAGTAATGGGCTGAATTTAAATTGTTAAGCTGCAAAGAGACACGTGCTAGCATTGGCTACATGGTTCATTTAGCTTCATACCTCATGGAGAGTGCAATCATTGACTAAACCATGTATCCAGAGACTGAACCACCGAGGGCACACGGTGTACTTGTTAGTTAATCCATTGTACTCGAAGATAATAAGCAAAATAAAGCATGAACATCATTGAATGGGAGTCAACAAAGTTGTTAATTCTATAAATTGGAAACATGGTCTGGAACTTAATATGTGAATTATATTGCTGCCCAAAGACTTTGCTGTTGAAGACATCTGTTATGTGTTGTCAAGGTGTATTGATCTAATCAATGCATGTGCCAGGAAATTGCTCTAAGCCAGTTTTGGTGCAAAACTCACATTTTGTGATCACTCCAAACGCTGTGAAAGTTGCAGAGATTTACATGTCAGGATATTGTAGATGATATGTGTGTACACCTTTAATTGATAGTAACGATGTCCATGCTAACCACTCTCCCACCAGTTAGTATAATTGTAACCCACACGCCCCTAGCTCTCTCTCTAGTGCTCGTGACAGACCACGTACAGCCAGGGCTATGTATAATGTATGCTTAATAAAGTACTGAAGACTTTAATGTGTCTGTGTACCTTCTCTACATGCCGTCAGAAGTGCTTCTTTCTGCGTCTCCAGTCTATCGCGTTTTATTTTCTTAGTCCCAGTACCAATGGACTGGCCGAGCGCGCGGTCCGCAGTGCTAAAGGATTGTTGGAGCGTTGTCGCCTATCCCGCTCCGACATCTACCTGGCCCTGCTGAACCTCCGAAACATCTCCCGCGACCATGCCCTGGGCTCCCCGGCTCAGCGACTCATGTCCCGAGTCACGAGGCCTACGGTCCCGGTGTCTCAGCAGTCCCTGTCCCCCTCCGTCTTTAAACCTGCCTTGGTCCGGGAACGCATTGCCGAAAGACACAGTATCCAGAAGCGTTCCCACGACAGGTCCTGCCGTGTCCTCCGCCCTCTTCTCCCCGGCCAGGTCGTCCGTATGTGGTCCTCTTCTGGCCGTTCCAGGCTGGCCGTGGTCGTCGGTTCTGCCGGTTCCCCTCGTTCGTACCTTGTCAACCACGACGGAAGGGTGTACCGCCGGTCCCGCCAGCATCTTCGGCTCGTGAACGAGCCTCTCCCTCCCCCGGCGGCTCCGTATGCCCCCCCGCTGCCCCTGTCGCGGCCCTGTGCTTTGCCCGTTCCTCTGGGGCCGACCTCCCCTCGTCCTCCTCCGGAACGCCTCCCGGCTGCGGTCCCGCTTTCTCCGGCTTCCTCGCCCTTCTCTTCGCCGCCCCCCCGATGCCTTCGTCGCCAAGGGGTTCTCCTGTCCGTAGCCCCCACCATGCCCTGGTGTCCCCGCTTGTTCCCGTCGGGGAAGGAGGTGATGGCGAGGTGCGGACCCGGTCTGGTCGCCTGGTCAGGCCGCCGGTCCGTTACGGCGATTACGTGTGATCCTGTATCCCTGTGCTTTACTGTTTGCACTCACCCTGGCGCATGAGACGTGGTCGCCCTGTCACTCACTGTTTGTTTTGGTAGAGGAAGGATGTAGATGATATGTGTGTACACCTTTAATTGATAGTAACGATGTCCATGCTAACCACCCCCCCACCAGTTAGTATAATTGTAACCCACACGCCCCTAGCTCGCTCTCTAGTGTTCGTGACAGACCACGTACAGCCAGGGCTATGTATAATGTATGCTTAATAAAGTACTGAAGACTTTAAGGTGTCTGTGTACCTTCTCTACAGATATGTCTAAAAACGGTACTGAAATTTACATTGATGATTCAGAATGGCATTACCTCATGTTGTAATTACAATTCTGTTGTATTCCAGATTCAGGGACAATTTCTTCCCAGCTGTTAACAAGCTAGTGAATCATCCTACCACATCTAGAGAGCAGTGCTGACCTCATTGGAAACCTTCAGACTATCTTTGATCGGACATTACTGTAGATCAATCATTATATTGCTGATCTGATCCATGCCAGGTTTTACTATATTTCTGATCTGATCCATGCCAGGTTTTCACAGTGTCATCTTGTGGAATGCAGCTAGCTCAGCTCAGTCTGATAAGAATGTAAAACTACACGGAGGCTTTTGCCTAGTCTCTGGCTTTTATATGGATATTACAGAACTTTATATGAAGTTAACCGACATGTTGTCTTCACGACTTCATACATGGTGTCAGAAGTATTCTTTAGGAAAGTCTTCGGCTGATATTTTATGAGTTTTCACAGAGTTTATTCATGGCTCAGATATGGCCGAAGCATTTAGAAGACCGGACCCGCTTGTTTTCAACAGCAACATCGGAGAGCGGTGGCGCATCTTTCAAGAACAGTATGATGTTCATCGCAGCCACTCACTACGAGAAACCGCCTCGGGCTCGAGCTAACATGGAGATGCAAGAAATTGCAGATGCTGGAATCTGGAGAAAAACATAAAGTGCTGGAGGAACTCAGCGGACTAGGCAATATCTGTGAATCGAATGGACAGACAAGCTCTCTGGTTGGGGCGATACAAAGCCTGGCAGATGATAGGTGGATGTTGGTGAGGGGGGGGGGGGGGAGTTGTTTTAGCAGATGGGGTGGAGTAAGTGGCAAAGGCTAGATGTGAAAAGGAGTCAGATAAAGGGAGAAGAGGAGTGAAAGGTAAAGCCGGAGGGATTTAAATGCGTGGAAGGGTACATGTGGAGGGGAAGGAGGGTGGATAATTGGGGGATTTGGGGATGGCGATGAGTATAGGAAGGTGGAGAAAGGAACAGGGCAACTGGGGGTGTGGGAGATGGTGGAGAGTGTGTACATTCTGGGGATGGACACAGGAAAGAGAGGGGTTAGTAAGGATATTACTTTTGCAGAATTCAATGTTTGTATGCTACTCAAATGCAATATGAGGTAGTCCTTTGTGTGTGTAATTACTCTGGTAATGGAAGTGGCCAAGGACAGAAAGGTCGGTATGGGACAGAAGATGAGCTAAAAGACAGACACAGTGCAAGTGTTGAGTGAAACAGTCACCAAGTCAGCCAATGTAACTCCACTATTTAAGAAAGGAGGGAGAGAGAACAGGAAGAATCATAGCCCAGTTTGCCTTACATCGGTAGTGGGGAAGATGCTTCAGTCGTTTATTAAAAAATGTAATAGCAGCGCATTTGGAAAGCAGTGACAGGATCGGCCAAAGTCTGCATGGATTTATGAAGGAGAAATCATGCTTGACGAATCTTATGGAATGTTTTGAGGATGTAACAAGTAGAATGGATAAGAGAGAGCCAGTGAATGTGGGGACTTCAGAAAGCGTTTGACAGGGTCCCACACAAAAGATTAGTGTGCAAAATTAGAGCACATGGTATTGGGGGTTGGGTATTGACATGGATAGAGAACTGGATGGCAGACAGAAAGCAAAGAGTAGGAATTAGGTCCTTTTCAGAATGGCAGGCAGTAACTAGTAGGGTGCCACAAGGCTCGGTGTTGGGACCCCTATTGTTTACAATATATATTAGCGATTTAGATGAGGGAATTAAATGTAACATCTCCAAGTTGCGAATGACACAAAGCTGGGTGGTAGTGTGAGCTGCGATGAGGATGCTATGAGGCTGCACGGTGACTTGGATAGGTTGGGTGAGTGGGCAGATGCATGGCAGATGCAGTATAATGTGGATAAATGTGAGGTTATCCACTTTGGTGGCAAGAAGAAGAAGGCAGTTTATTATCTGAATGGTGTCATATTAGGAAAAGGAGAGGTGCAATGAGACTTGGGTGTTCTTGTACATCAGTCACTGAAAGTAAGCATGCGGGTACAGCAGGCAGTGAAGAAAGCTAATGGCATGTTGGCTTTCATTGCAAGAGGATTTGAGTATTGGAGCAACGATGTCCTACTGCAGTTGTACAGGGCCCTGGTGAGACCACACCTGGAGTATTGTGTGCAGTTTTGGTTTCCTAATTTTAGGAAGGACATTCTTGCTGTTGAGGGAGTGCAGCGTAGGTTCATCATGTTAGTTCCCGGAATGGAGGGACTGACATATGATGAGAGAATGGGTCGACTGGGCTTGTATTCACTGGAATTTAGAAGGATGAGAGGATATCTTATAGAAACATATAAAATTCTTAAGGGATTGGACAGGCTGGATGCAGGAAAAATGTTCCCCATGTTGGGGAAGTCCAGAACCAGGGGTCACAGTTAAGAATTAGGGGTAAGCCATTTAAGACTGAGAAGAGGAAAAACGTTTCCACCCAGTGAGTTGTAAATCTGTGGAATTCTCTGCCACAGAAGGCAGAGGGGGCCAATTCACTGGATGTTTTCAAGAGGGAATTAGATTTAGCTCTTAGGGCTAATGGAATCAAAGGATGTAGGGAAAGAGCAGGAATGGGGTACGGATTTTGGTTGATCAGCCATGATCACATTGAATGGTGGTACTGCCTCCTGCACCTATTTTCTATGTTTCTATGTTCCTAATGAGTCTATGTTTGGTCTTGCCAATATTAAGGGGGCTACATTGGGAGCGCGGCAAGCAATAGTCAACGTTTGCAATCGCATGAACCTCTGCCTCACATGGTCGGGCTGCCAAGGTCCCTAGATGGCAGTGAGAGAGAGAGGAGGTGTCAGGGCTGGTGTTATATCTGCTGCAGCTGCAGTGGAAAGTAGCTGGCGAGGGGGTGGGAAGAAATGAGTGAACTAATGAGTTGCAGAGTGAGTCTTCACTTCTAGAAAGCAGAAAATGTGGTGACGGAATGATGTGGCCGATGAGGAAACAGGAACTGCAGGTGCTGGTTTACAAAAACATTGTAATCATGTGTTGTCTTTCTGCTGACTGGTTAGCACGCAACAAAAGCTTTTCACTGTACCTCGGTACGCGTGACAATAAACTGAACTGACACAAGGCACTGGAGTAACTCAGCCTGACCTGCTTACTCCAGCACTTGGTGTCTCTTCTTATGATGTGACTGTTGATAGGATTAAGGGGCTGTCCCACTTGGGCGACCTAATTGGCGAGTTTAGAAGTTTAGAAGAGTTTGAATAAAAGGCATGTTGTAGACCTCCTCCAACTATGTAGAAGACCTCCTTCGACCTCCTTCGACTATGTTGAAGACCAGCTTCGATTAACTTTGGGAAAATTGGACATCGAATAGTGGAGAGTGAAGACCTCCTTTGATCTCCTTCGATCTCCCTTCGACTATGATGAAGATTATCTACGACTTCCTTCGACTACCTTCGATTACCCACGACTAACATGCCGACCTACCACGACCAAACCTACGAGTAAAAAAGTATCGATATTTTCCATGGCGACCTTTTTTTACTCGCGGGCATTTTTCGACATGTTGAGAAAGACGCCGCGACCTAGCTGAGGCCTCGAGTACGCGGAGACCACTGTCGAGCATGAAGGAGAGTTACAAAGACCTCCTACGGCCTCGTGTCGACCATGCTGCGAGCATGAGTCGAGGGCAAACTCTTCTGAACTCGCGGATTAGGTCGCTGCAGTGGGACACGCCCTTTACGTTGAAGGTAATGGGTCTGTCTGAGTGGGTGATTTTGCTGCTGTGGTTAATTTAAAGGACTTAAAAGTGTATGTCAAATAACCGTGCGATAGATTTTATATTAGTGGAATGGCTGTTTACTGAAAACAGAGGGATAATTAACTCGGAGACTTGAGTAATGGTTTTGTGGGGGAGATTGATAATGCTTGTGTGCACCATTCAAGCACTCATTTATTACAGTAACTGATCAATGGCATTTTGTGTTTAAAGCGAAGGGACATAGGATATGCCTTCTGCATTTGGTCATGCCATAGGAAGGGTGCTGTGCCATGGGAGCTTGTGACATTATGCAAAAGACACCTCTCTGCCCACTCTCCTAACCTGTCCTTCTGCAGAGTCCTTGCTTCCTCTACACTGCCTGCCCCTCCACCTATCTCAGCATCATCTGCAAACTTGGCCACAAAGCCTTCAATCCCCTCATCCATATCATTAATATACAACGTGAAGAGAAGCGGCCCCAGAACTCCACTAGTCACTGGCAGCCAACCTGAAAAAGCACCTTTTATTGCAACTCTTTGTAGGCTTTGTGGCCAAGATAACAGAATTTGCTAAGATAGGTGGAGGGGCAGGCAGTGTAGAGGAAGCAAGGACTGCAGAAGGACAGGTTAAGGGCCTGTCCCACTTAGGCGATTTTTTCGACGACAGCCGGAAAATAGGCTGTCACCACATGGCCGCGGGGTGACGCCTATATTGTCATGAATGGTCCCCTTAAGTGTCGTTACTTATTTCTTGTCGCTGCTGGATTTTGAAATGTTCAAAACCTCTCAGCGTCAGTGGGCTTGACGTTCCCTGACGTTGCCTGTCTTCTCCTGTCGTAGGTTGTCGTAGGTTGTTGCCAGAATGACACCAGGTAACATTGGTTATCGCCGGGTCATGACCTCGGTGAATTCCATTGGCGACAACCTACGTCAACCGGCGAGAGCTCCGGCGTCAAGAGACGTCTTCAGTTGTCTTCATTTGTTGCCGACAGGGTCGCAGTTTGTCGCAGGTGGAGGTAGGTTGACTTTGGATGTCGTAGGTTGTCACCTGTGTGGTCGAAGGTTGTCGTAGGTGTGGTTGTAGATGGATGTCCGGAGTCGCGAGGAATTGTGTCGCCGGTTGATGTTGGCTGGTCAGGCCGCATTTGGAGTACTGTGAGCAAATTTGTGCCCCAGATCTCAGGAAGGATGTGCTAGGTCTGGAGTGGGTCCAGATGAGGTTTACAAGAATGATCCCAGGAATGAGTGGGTGAGCATATGATGAGCATTAGACAGCACTGGGCCTCTACTCGCTGGAGCTTAGAAGGTTGAGGGGGGACCTCATTGAAACTTACAGAATAATGAAAGGCATAGATAGAGTGGATGTAGAAAGGATGTTTCCACTGGTCGGCTAGGACCAGAGGTTATAGCCTCAGAATTAAATGCCACTCTGTTAGAAAGGAGACGAGGAGAAATTCTTTAGTCAGAGGGGTGTTAATCAGTGCAACTCATTGCCACAGAGGGCTGTGGAGGCCAAGTCAGTGGATATTTTTAAGGCAGAGATAAACAAATTCTTGATTAGAACGAGTGTCAAGGGTTATGGGAGGAAGGCAGGAAAATGGGAAACTCATGTCAGTGACAGGACTGGCGGGGACCATGTGGGATGCACACGTGGGAATTCTAGGGTGCTTGTGGAAGGTGAAGCCTGTGAGCATACAATCCTTGCCTACTGCCAAGACAGTCAGCAATTTCGAAGATAATCGCCAGAAGCGACTGGTTAGTGCCAGAGACAGGAGGATGGCTGCAGCCATAAATTTCCCACCACAACGACCATGTGCCTCCACCGCTCCCACGTGTGTGGTTCAGGCATCGGACCCATGAGCCACACTCCCTCCGACAAGACATGGGACTGCACAACCATCTACGGCGGGCCACTACCAGAGGACCAGTGATGCACACATGGGAATTCTGGGGTGCTTGTGGAAGGTGAAGCCTGTGGGCATACAATCCTTGCCTGCTGCCAAGGCTGTCAGACTGGCCGTCTGGCATCAAGGCGGTAAACAGAAAATATCTGAACAATTTATGAGCAGGAGAAACAGTGAGCTGTAAATTGCCATAGATTGGGTGATGAATTGTACCAGTCCGCTATCACATCAACAAACAGCAGCTCATTAATCTCTCTCCAAGATTCGTCAAATTACTGCCGCACTTTGGTGAATGAAATTTGCAGGCACTTGCATTGATTCATTCACGGGATGCTGCCAATTCGAAGGATTACCCATCATACCCTTTCCCCTGACTCTCAGTCTGAAGAAGGGTCTCGACCCAAAACGTCACCTATTCCTTTACCCCAGAGATGCTGCCTGTCCCGCTGAGTTACTCCAGCATTTTGTGTCTGTCTGAGGAGGCAGTGTTGCTGAATTGCTATCATTCTCTGTAATCCAGTGGATGGGGAGCATCACCCAGTGGTGGTGAAAGGGAACTGCCTGGTATTGCCAAGTCAGGATGATGTCCAACAGAGGAGAACTTGCACATGATGCTCATCCCATGGACATGCTACTCGTGAACTTGTAGCTGGTGCAGGGGACTGGATTGTTTGTGAAATATTTTGGAGAGTTGCTGTATTGCAGTGATAACCACTAAACACACAGTACAGAAGGAGGGAATAGACCAGGGGTGAGGAACCTTTTCATGTTGGAATGCCGCATTAAGTTAGCTGTAATCTAATAAGGCCGTATCCAAAAAACTTCAATTAGATATACTTCAAAATGTACATTATTTTGTTAAAATAGCCCTCGTGACTTACTAATGTTTTAATTGTGGCCGTCAGTCGGGCAGGATTATGTCATTGAATCTTCTTTTACTCTTTGGTATTTTAAATACGTTCATTTTAAGATTCAAATTAAAATAATTAAAGAGGAACAAAAACATATTAATAAAAATAAAAGGATTTGTTCTACAAAATTTGGATTAATTCAAAAGGCCACACTTAATGGCCTAGAAGGCCGCAGGTTCCCCACCCCTGGAATAGACAATCATAATGATTCTCAGCTCAGAAACAGGCCCTTTTGGCCCACATCATCCATGTTGATTCATAAGTTCATAAGTCATTAGGCCACGGCCCATCGAGTCTACTCCGCCATTCAATTATGGCTGATCAATCTCTCCCTCTCAACCCCATTCTCCTGCCTTCTCCCCATAACCTCTGACACCCTTACTATTCAACAAGCTTAGTGATGCTTGTGAACACAAATCCCAATTGTCTGCATTCGGCCCATATTTCTCTATGTTGCTTCTATTCAAATATACAAATGTAGTCATGGAGTGATGGAGCGATACAGTGTGGAAACCAACTTGCCCACGCCGGCCAACATGTCCCAGCTACACTAGTCCCACCTGCCCGTGTTTGGTCCATATCCCTCCAAATCTGTCCTATCCATGTACCTGCCTAACTGTTTCTTAAACATCGGGATAGTTCCGGCTTCAACTACGTCGTCTGGCAGCTTGTTCCATGCACCACCACCCTTTGTGTGAAAAAGTTACCCCTCAGAACCCTTTTAAACCTTTTTCCCTTCAGCTTAAACCTTTGTCCTCTGGTCCTCGACTCACCTACTCTGGATAAGAGACTCTGGGCATCCACCCAATCTATTCCTCTCATGATTTTATACACCTCTATAAAATCATCCCTCATCCTCCTGCGTTCCAAGGAACATAGTAAAGGGCTTATCCCACTGCTTGGCGAGTTTAGAAGAGTTTAGGAGAGTTTGAAAAAATGTCATGTTGAAGACCTCCTTCGATCTCGACCTCCCTTCAACTATGTTGAAGACCATCTACGACTACCTTCGATTACCTTTGACTACCCTCGATTACCTACGACTAGCATGCCGACCTATTACGACCTACTTCGTCTAAACCTAGGAGTAAAAAAAGTATCGATTTTTGCCATGGCGACCTTTTTTATTCGCGGGCATTTTTCAGCATGTTGAAAAATACGGCGCAACCTAGCTGAGGCCTCGAGTACGTGGGGACCACTCTCGAGCATGAAGGAGAGTTACAAAGACCTCCTATGACCTTGTGTCGACCATGCTGCGAATATGAGTCGAGGGCGAACTCACGGATTAGGTTGCCCAAGTGGGACAGCCCCTTAAAGGGCCTGTCCCACTGCGGGGGCCTAATTTGCGAGTTTAGAAGAGTTTAGGAGAGTCAAGGAGAGTGTCATGGTCTTGTTGTATCGCCGAAGTAGAACACCCCCTACGACCTCCTTTGACTATGTAGAGAACCCCCTACAACCATGTAGAAGACCTCCTTCGATCTCCTTCAACCTCCTTCGACTATGTTGAAGACTAGCTCCGACCATCTACGATTTACTCGCCGATGTTCTCTGGAAAATTGGACACCGAATAGTGGAGAGTGAAGTCGACCTCCTTTGATTACCTACGAATAACATGCCGACCTACTATGACTTACTTTGACTAAACCTACGAGTAAAAAAATATCGATTTTATCCATGCTGACCAATTTTTACTCACGGTCAATTTTTCAGCATGCTAAAAAATACTCCTCGACCAGTCTGAGGCCGCGAGTATGCGGGATCTTCTCTTGAGCATGAAGGAGAGTTACAAAGACCTCCTAGGACCACGTGTCGACCATGCTGCAAGTTTGAGTCGAGCGCAAACTCTTCTAAACTCGCAAATTAGGTCTCCACAGCCCCTTATAGCTCAAACCCTCCAGTCTTGCAACATCCTCATAAATCTTCTCTGTACCCTTTTCAGATTAACAACATAGTTCCTATAACATGGTGCTCAGAACTGATGGTCTCCACCACCTCCTTTTGCTGTTTGTTCCAGATATTCACTACCCTTTGTGTGAAAACGCTATCCCTGAAGTCTCCCCTCTCATCTTAAACCTGTGCCTTTTAGTTCTAGATAGACACAAAATGTTGGAGTAACTCAGTGGGACAGGCAACATCTCTAGAGAGAAGGAATGGGTGATGTTTTGGGTCGAGTCCCTTCTTCAGACTGATGTCATGGGAGATACATAGATAAGGACGTGTAAGGTGTGAAAACAGGCCAAAGGGGATGTGGATCAAGGAGAATGTAGAGTAGATCATTGTTAGGTGCAAGAGGGTAACAACAAAGCAAACAGAGATAAAATGTACTCGGAGAGAGTCAGATTCGTCAAAGAAATAGGAAGGGGGAGGGATGGAGAGAAGGGGAGAGCAAGAGTTACTTGAAGTTAGAGAAGTCAATGTTCATACCGCTGGGGTGTAAGCTGCCCAAGCAAAATATGAGTTCTAGTTCTAGATTCACCTGTCTTGGGAAAAAGATCCTGACAATCAATCCTATCTGCGCGCTTCATAATTTTATACATTTCAATAAGGTCACCCCTCAGCCTCCAACAGTTCCTTGAGAATAAAACCAGCCTATCCAATCTCTCCTTATAACTACAGGCCTCTATTCTGAGCAATATTCTAGTGAGTTTCCTATGCATTTTCTCGAATGCTACTACATTCTTCTAGTAGAGCGAGGACCTGGACTCTACACTATATATTGGACAATACAAAAGTATGGTTTAACCAATGCCTTGTATAGCAGCGAAATGATGCCCCAACTCTTATGCTGAGTGCAGCACCATGTTAAGGCTAGAATGTCAAATACCCCTGCTCATTACCCCATCCATCTGTGTTGCTACTTTCAATGATATTTGAACTTCATCCTAAAGTGCCACCATATATCAATACATAGAAGGTCATGCCATTTACTCAATATATCCCACCAGAATTGACTTCTCAAAGTGTATTACCTCACATTACCTTGTCTGGATTAAATTCCATCTGCCCCTCTGCCCATCCTTCCGGCAGCTCTTTGTCCAACTGTATTCTTATGGGCCTGTTCCACTTACGCGACTTTTTCAGCGACTGCCGGCACCCGTCATAGGTCGTTACAGGTCGCCAAAAATTTTCAACATGCTGAAAATCCAGCGGCAACCAGAACAACTTATGATTCTTTGGGCGACTATTCACGACCATACAGGCTTCACCCCGCGAGGGTGTTGCCTGTATGGTCGTGAGTAGTCCACTCAGTCGCCCAAAGATTCGTACCATCTTTCTGGTCGCGGCTGATTTCTCAACATCTTGAAAATGTTCGCCGACCTGCAACGACCAGTGACGGGTGCCGGCAGTCGCCTAAAATGTTGCATAAGTGGGACAGGCCCGTTAGGCATCCTTTTGTGTTACTTTCATTACAATTCTGTATTCCAGATTCAGGGACAGTTTTGTCCCAGCTGTAATCAGGAAACTGGATCATCCTACCACAACCAGAGAGCAGTGCTGAACTGCTATCCGCCTCATTGCTGACCCTCGGACTATCCTTGATCGGATTTTGCTGGTTTTACCTTGCACAAACCGTTTTTCCCTTATCATGTATCTATACACTAAATGGCTCGATTGTAATTCACGAATTGTCTTTCTGCTGACAATACACGTGATAATAAACTAAACTGGAACTGAGAAATTGCAGAGAGAATACCACATCTTCATGCCACACTTGTCTAATGATGCCCCACAGGCAAATGGGCTGGAATAATCAAGAATTCTGAAAATGTGTGTTGCATTCACAAGAATTTGAATCTTAGTAGTGAAATATTTAACGCAAAATCTGACTCCATGATATTATTATGGGTGGATTGCTGCTTTAAATTCATAGAGAATTATTGATTATACATACTGTAACCTCCAGCTGGCAATGCATCTCCTTGCAATTTCATTTCTAATTTTAGATGTGCCTTATTTCACATGGCAAAGTTATTCCAGGTAGTCAAGTGACTGAAATATATCTGAAATATATTGATTGTGTGACACGGAATGTGACAACAAGCCTGAAAAGAAAATGAACCACTACCAATTTCCATCCTGCAATCAAATTCACTTGGACAATCTCCGACACCTCCCTTCCCTTTCTTGATCTCACAGTCTCCATCACAGGAGATAGACTATCGACTGAAAATCTATTACAAAAACTCTATTACAAAACCACTGATTCCCACAACTATCTAGGCTACACTTCCTCCCACCCTGCCTCCTGCAAAGACTCTATCCCCTACTCCCAATACCTGGTTGTGTTCCATACCAGTGTGAGATATAGGTTGTGCTCACAATCACTACTCAGAGACTAAATCATGAAAACAAGAGATTCTTTATTTGCGAGTCTGCAGAGTCGGGTGCCTCTCCAAGTTGGGACACACCGAAGTCAGGAAAGTAAAGCCCCTTTATACGCACAATTCTACATTTAACCTCCCCTTCTGGCCCTCCCCAATCAGAGCACTGAGGTGCACAGTCTATAGGTACGTCCCCCCAGTACCTCCCACATCATACATCGCATGTTCATGGTAATGAGCAGTTTCTTGACCAGGGGGGTGTTAGTACTATTCATTTATTTCATTAAGCATGCTCAGTTGTAGATGACCTTCCCCGGTTTGCTCACCTCCAACTGACCTGTCTCAGTTCTCTTGTATCTGAATTAAAAGCTAGTCTCTACTAACAAGGGTCACATCCATCACTAGACTCTACTGATAAGGGTTACATCCATCACTCCCCTTCTACCACTATACTCCTGTTTGAGTACTGATGGGGGGCACAGCCTACCTGGGGGTAGCAACAGCGACCGGGCCTCCGGTACAAAGACCGGCCCTGTTGCTCAGAAGGGTAAGGAAGAGAAGAGGAGGGCAGCAGTAATAGGGGACTCTATAGTTAGGGGGTCAGATAGGCGATTCTGTGGATGCAGTCAGGAGACCCGGATGGTAGTTTGCCTCCCTGGTGCCAGGGTCCAGGATGTGACTGAACGTGTCCAAGATATCTTGAAATGGGAGGGAGAGGAGCCAGAGGTCGTGGTACATATAGGTACCAATGACATAGGTAGAAAAAGAGAGGAGGTCCTGAAAGGAGAATTTAGGGAGCTAGGAAGAGTGTTAAGGCGAAGGACCGCAAAGATAACAATCTCAGGATTACTGCCTGTACCACGCGACAGTGAGAGTAGGAATGGAGCAAGGTGGAGGATCAATGCGTGGCTAAAGGACTAGTGCAGAGCGCAGAGATTCAAGTTTCTGGATCATTGGGACCTCTTTTGGGGAAGGTGTGACCTGAACAAAAAGGACGGGTTGCACTTGAACCCGAGGGGAACCAATATCCTGGCGGGGAGATTTGCAAAGGCTACTGGGGAGACTTTAAACTAGATCGGTTGGGGGGGGAGGGACTCAAATAGAGAAGGCAAGTCGTCCGTTTGTGAGACAGGAGGCAGAGAAGAGAAGCAGTCAGACGCAACACGTAGGGAGGAAAGAAGAAAAAAATAACAAACGGAGAATAAGAAGTGGAGGGTTTCTTAAATGTGTGAGCAGAGAGACAGAGGTGTGTAAAATGAGGATAGGAGTAATAGGTAGCAAGGTGAAAAGTGGCAGGAAAACAAATCCAGGGCAAAAATCTAAAAGGGCCACTTTTCAACATAATTGTAAAAGGGCCAAGAATGTTGTAAAAACAAGCCTGAAGGCTTTGTGTCTCAATGCGAGGAGCATTAGGAATAAGGTGGATGAGTTGAATGCGCAGATAGCTATTAATAATTATGATATAGTTGGGATCACGGAGACATGGCTCCAGGGTGACCAAGGCTGGGAGCTGAACATCCAGGGATATTCAATATTCAGGAAGGATAGACAGAGAGGAAAAGGAGGTGGGGTAGCGTTGCTGGTTAGAGCGGAGATTAACGCAATAGAAAGGAATGACATTAGCTTGGAGGATGTGGAATCGATATGGGTGGAGCTGCGAAACACTAAGGGGCAGAAAACGCTAATGGGTGTTGTGTACAGGCCACCTAACAGTAGTAGTGGAGTTGGGGATGACATCAAACAGGAAATTAGAAATGCGTGCAACGAAGGTAAAACCGTTATAATGGGTGACTTCAATCTACATATAGATTGGGTGAATCAAATTGGCAGGGGTGCTGAGGAAGAGGATTTTTTGGAATGTATGTGGGATAGTTTTCTAAACCAACATGTAGAGGAACCAACGAGAGAGCAGGCTATTCTAGACTGGATATTGAGTAATGAGGAAGGGTTAGTTAGCAGCCTTGTTGTATGTGGCCCCTTTGGAAGAGTGACTATAATATGGTTGAGTTCTTCATTAGGATGGAGAGTGACATTGTTAATTCAGAAACATGGGTCCTGAACTTAAAGAAAGGTAACTTTGAGGGTATGAGACGTGAATTGGCCAAGATCGACTGGCAATTGATTCTTGAAGGGTTGAAGGTGGATATGCAATGGAAGGCATTTAAAGACTGCATGGATGAACTACAACAATTGTTCATGCCAGTATGGCAAAAGAATAAATCAGGGAAGGTGGCGCATCCGTGGATAACGAGGGAAATCAGGGATAGTATCAAAGAAAAAGATGAAGCGTAGAAATTAGCCAGAAAAAGCAGCCTACCAGAGGACTGGGAGAAATTCAGAGTCCAACAGAGGAGGACAAAGGGCTTAATTAGGAAAGGGAAAATGGAGTATGAAAGAAAACTGGCAGGAAACATAAAAACTGACTGCAAAAGTTTTTATCGATATGTGAAGCGCAAAAGATTAGTTAAAACAAATGTAGGTCCCTTGGTCAGAAATGGGTGAATTGATCATGGGGAACAAGGACATGGCAGACCAATAGAATAACTACTTTGGTTCTGTCTTCACTAAGGAAGACATAAATAATTTGCCGGAAATAGCAGGGGATCGCGGGTCAAATAAGATGGAGGAAATGAGTGAAATCCAGGTTAGCCGGAAAGTGGTAAATTGAATGGATTAAAGGCCGATAAATCCCCAGGGCCAGATAGGCTGCATCCCAGGGTACTGAAGGAAGTAGCCCCAGAAATAGCAGATGCCTTAGTGATAATTTTTCAAAACTCTTTGGATTCTGGAGTAGTTCCTGAGGATTGGAGGGTAGCTAATGTAACCCCACTTTTTAAAAAGGGAGGGAGAGAGAAGACGGGGAATTACAGACCAGTTAGTCTAACATCGGTAGTGGGGAAACTGCTAGAGTCAATTATTAAAGATGGGATAGCAGCGCATTTGGAAAGTGGTGAAATCATTGGACAAAGTCAGCATGGATTTACGAAGGGTAAATCATGTCTGACGAATCTTATTGAATTTTTTGAGGATGTAACTAGTAGAGTGGATAAGGGAGAAGCAGTGGATGTGTTACAATGGCTTGCAAAAGTATTCATACCCCTTGAACTTTTCCACTATTTGTCACGTTACAACCACAAACGTAAATGTATTTTATTAGGATTGTATGTGATAGACCAACACAAAGTGGCGCATAATTGTGAAGTGGAAGGAAAATGATACATGGTTTTCAAATCTTTTTACAAATAAAAAACTGAAAAGTGTGGCGTGCAAAAGTATTCAGCCCCCTTTACTCTGATACCCCTAAATAAAATCCAGTGCAACCAATTGCCTTCAGACGTCATCTAATTAGTAAATAGAGTCCACTTGTGTGTAATCTAATCTCAGTATAAATACAACTGTTCTGTGAAGGACTCAGAGATTTGTTAGAGAACATTAGTGAACAAACAATGTTCCTTGGGCATCATGAAGCCCAAGGAACACACCAGACAGGTCAGGGATAAAGTTGTGGAGAAGTTTAAAGCAGGGTTAGGTTATAAAAAAATATCCCAAGCTTTGAACATCTCACGGAGCACTGTTCAATCCATCATCCGAAAATGGAAAGAGTATGGCACAACTGCAAACCTACCAAGACATGGCCATCAACCTAAACTGACAGGCCGGGCAAGGAGAGCATTGATCAGAGAAGCAGCCAAGAGGCCCATGGTAACTCTGGAGGAGCTGCAGAGATCCACAGCTCAGGTGGGAGAATCTGTCCACAGGACAACTATCAGTCGTGCACTCCACAAACTGGGTCTTTATGGAAGAGTGGCAAGAAGAAAGCCATTGTTGAAACAAAGCCATAAGAAGTCCCATTTGCAGTTTGCCACAAGCCATGTGGGGGACACAGCAAACATGTGGAGGAAGGTGCTCTGGTCTGATGAGACCAAAATTGAAGTTTTTGGCATAAATGCAAAACGCTATGTGTGGTGGAAAGCTAACACTGCACATCACCCTGAACACACCATCCCCACTGTGAAACATGGTGGTGGCAGCATCATGCTGTGGGGATGCTTTTCTTCAGCAGGGACAGGGAAGCTGGTCAGAGTTGATGGGAAGATGGATGGAGCCAAATACAGGGCAATTTTGGAAGAAAACCTGTTAGAGTCTGCAAAAGACTTGAGACTGGGGCGGAGGTTCACCTTCCAGCAGGACAACAATCCTAAACATACAGCCAGAGCTACAATGGAATGGTTTAGATCAAAGCATATTCATGTGTTAGAATGGCCCAGTCAAAGTCCAGACCTAAATCCAATTGAGAATCTCTGGCAATACTTGACAATTACTGTTCACAGACGCTCTCCATCCAATTCGACTGAGCTTGAGCTATTTTGCAAAGAAGAATGGGAAAAACTTTCAGCCTCTAGATGTGCAAAGCTGGTAGAGACATACCCCAAAAGACTTGCAGCTGTAATTGCAGCGAAAGGTGGTTCTACAAAGTATTGACTCAGGGGGGCTGAATACTTTTGCACGCCACACTTTTCAGTTTTTTATTTGTAATAAAATTTGTAAACCATGTATCATTTTCCTTCCACTTCACAATTATGCACCACTTTGTGTTGGTCTATCACATAAAATCCCAATAAAATACCTTTACGTTTGTGGTTGTAACGTGACAAAATGTGGAAAAGCTCAAGGGGTATGAATACTTTTGCAAGCCACTGTATATCTGGACTTTCAGAAGGCTTTCGACAAGATCCCACACAAGAGATTGGTATACAAACTTAAAGCACACGGTATTGGTGGTTCAGTATTGCTGTGGATAGAGAACTGGCTGGCAGACAGGAAGCAAAGAGTAGGAGTGAACGGGTTCTTTTCAGGATGGCAGACAGTGACTAGTGGGGTGCCGCAAGGCTCAGTGCTGGGACCCCAGCTATTTACAATATACATTAATGATTTGGACGAGGGAATTAAATGCAACATCTCGAAGTTTGCGGATGACACGAAGCTGGGGGGCAGTGTTAGCTGTGAGGAGGATGCTAGGAGGCTGCAGGATGACTTGGATAGACTGGGTGAGTGGGCAAATGCATGGCAGATGCAGTATAATGTGGATAAATGTGAGGTTATCCAGTTTGGTGGCAAAAACAGGAAGGTAGACTATTATTTGAATGGTGACCGATTAGGAAAAGGGGAGATGCAGCGAGACCTGGGTGTCATTGGACACCAGTCATTGAAAATAAGCATGCAGGTGCAGCAGGCTGTGAAGAAAGCGAATGGTATGTTGGCATTCATAGCAAAAGGATTTGAGTACAAGAGCAGGGAGGTTCTACTGCAGTTGTACAGGGTCTTGGTGAGGCCACACCTGGAGTATTGCATACAGTTTTGGTCTCCTAATCTGAGGAAAGACATTCTTGCTATAGAGGGAGTAGAGAAGGTTCACCAGACTGATTCCTGGGATGGCACGACTTCCATATGAAGAAAGACTGGATAGACTCGGCTTGTACTCACTGGAATTTAGAAGATTGAGGGGTGATCTCATAGAGACTTACAAAATTCTTAAGGGGTTGGACAGGCTAGATGCAGGAAGATTGTTTCCGATCTTGAGGAAGTCCAGGACAAGGGGTCACAGTTTAAGGATAAGGGGGATGTCTTTTAGGACCGAGATGAGAAAATCGTTTTTCACACAGAGAGTGGTGAATCTGTGGAATTCTCTGCCACAGAAGGTAGTTGAGGCCAGTTTGTTGGCCATATTTAAGAGGGAGTTGGATGTGGTCCTTGTGGCTGAAGGGATCAGGGGGTATGGAGAGAAAGCATGTACAGGATATTGAGTTGGATGATCAGCCATGATCATATTGAATGGCGGTGCAGGCTCGAAGGGCCGAATGGCCTGCTCCTGCTCCTAATTTCTATATTTCTATGTTTCTATACATTGCCATCAATCCTTACTCAAGGACAGTTCTGGTAACTTCACCCACAGCTGTGTCAGAATCCTCTCCCTGGCCTCTATCGGTTAGAATCCTCTCCTGAACCCTTACAATAGTGGGGTTTAATCATTGTAAACCTCACAATCCTCCCTTTTTCTTTGCTGCATCTATTGATTAAACCTTAATTTCAAGCTCCTCCAGTAACATTGAAGTAACATTGTCCTAATCTCCTTTTCCTGTGGATCCTGGACCTTCCCTGGTCGCATTATCATTATTTTCTGTATTACCCCTTTCTCTCCCATAGGCACTACTACAGCCTGCATTTGACATACTCCTTGCAATAAGTTCCCTAAAACAAGGGATACAACAGGGGATAAAGATCAGCCCAGTCAATGCACATAGAAACACGAGTCCCACCGTTCTCCACCATGTTCCTCCGAGGATGGAATCCCACCATCGGGTACCCATAATCGAATTCCTCTTCTGTATTGGAACATGTGCCAACTTACGGATTCCTTCTGATATGTCCATCACTGCCTGTCCATTATCATCGATGTTTAAACAGCGATTAGAGAGGTTGAATTTCCTGCATACCCCTCCTTCTTCTGCCAGGAGGTAATCTAGGGCCAACCGGTTCTGGTATATTGCTGCTCTCATCTGTGTCTGCTGCTTTGCCACATTTTTCCAGTGCCACCGCAGTTTGGTTGGTAATTACTTCCAGTACTGCCTGAAGTCTTATGATCCGGTTTAACATGTATACCAGGGTTCGGTAGCCCCAGGAGCCATCCTGTGCCCAAGTGGCTGGTCCATAGTATGAGATGATTCTTGCGGGTGGCTATTCATCATCTACACATTCTCCAATGTCTATTTTCCTCTTCTTCCGATATAGGTCGTCAAATACAGGTGTTCCTAGCGACCGCCCTTCTTCGGTGTTTAACAGGAAAAATCCCGGTTGTACCAGTCCAATAAAGCAAGTCCCGCTCCAATTTGTTGGTAACACCGAGTATGCCTTGTATCCGCATATCCATAACAGTCCTTCAGGGGCTGGTCCACTAGAGGTAACCTTGTTCCATATGTCTCGCAACACCGGGATTCCTTGATAAGGGTTGTTCCCGGTGCAGTTCCATAGTCCAGTCGATTCCATTCCATCAGTCTTCATCCAGATAGTGCAGTTTCTCCCGTCTTTCCTAGTTGGATACCATTTAGGCTCCTCTGGCCACCACACTCGGGACTGATTTGGCCACTGGGTGACGATGCGCTGGCAGGGGCTGCTGCCTACTAGGACGGCATCCTTTGCCCAGGGCCTAGCGATACACTCAGTCCCAACCGGAGCGTCTGTCAGGACCCATGCCTGGGGATCTCGGTCTTGTCCAACTGTCAGGTTCCACTCCATCAGGTCCCATACTTCAACAATGGATCCTCTCCACGGCCAACGTGAGCTCATCAGTGGTCTGCCACAGACCCAACAGTTAGTCACATTCAGAATTCCAGCTATCCGGAGGGCCAAGTCCACAAACAGGCTTTTCCCTCCTTCAGGGATCTCAATCTGCTTCTTTATTTCTTCATACATTGTCTGGTGCAATTGAGGCTGAGTAGGTGGGGGGAGGGGGAGGCTTGGTGACTACTACTTTCGTTAACCTTTTTATTACTTCCTCCTTCATTTTGTCTAATGTCCATCTTAAGGCATGGAAAGGGAGATCTAACTGTCCTGTCCTAGTCATACAAACCCATCTCTCCCCCTTTGGGCAGGTAACGTACCCAAACCTCCCTACATATCCCCTATTCTCTACCATATAATACTTCTTTCCCCCATCCTCACAAATAGTTCTAGTCCTCAGGTTATAGCAAGCATCGTTCACATGGGGATGATAGATAAATGATCTGGTCGTCCACCCTCTGTATCTGATAGGATTATAACATTTATCACAGTTATTAAAACGTTTTACAATGGTTACCTGCAGAGTAAGCAATACCATGACTGCTCCTTTCATACTGTCCGTTTTCTACATTTTTTTCTTACTAAAGGTTAACGCTAGGGGCTTTGACTCCTATGACAGAGCGAAACAGGGGCTAGAGATTCCATGCCAATAATATATGTATTTGGGAGAGTATATCCTCAAATGCCCTATCAGGAGTGAAATAAATCTGGATATAAGCCCAGACAGGACTGGGGTCCCCAAGGGAGGGAGGGATCTCAAGGGGGAGGTCAAGGAAGGCTAGTAAGGAGATAGGTAATGGATAAGGTGTGTTGGGGATGTGAACAGGTATGATAATCAGGATCCCTTTAACAAGAAACATCCACAAGCAAAACCTTTTAGTCCCCTTCATTCAAAGGCTCTGACTGTAAAACATTTCTCAGACTTGTGTGTCCTTCTTCATTATTATTCATTATTCCTTCATTATTCCCTGGCTTCACCATCCACTGTTCCTCTTTATCAGGAGCGGGTGGGTCAACGGGTCCTTTAACCCGGATTGCGTGGGTCCACCCTTTTTCTTTTGTTCGTACTGCTGTCTCGGTTGTCAGTAATACTAGGTATGGGCCGGTCCACCTGGGCTGGAGTTTCTCCTCCTTCCAATTCTTGACCAGTACCCAGTCGCCAGCCTTTACAGCATGTATTGGAAAGTCGAGTGGTGGGCTTTGAGCCAATAATCCTCTAACTTTTAATTCTGTATGAAAACAAGATGCCAGTAAATAGTTCCTTAAGAATACATCACTGCCCTCTATGGTGGGTATTCTTTCTCTCTTTCCCAAATAAGGTAACCCAAAGCAACATTTCATAGGGGGATACTGCTAACTTTGCATGGGGTCTCCGTTGCTTTTCTCAAAGCCTTTCTGTTTCCCTACTGCTCCAAACGTGCCAGACTCCATGTACATATGCTGCTCTTAAAGCCTTAATTTCTGCCAACTGAGCTAAGCAAGATTGCAGGCAAGCTTCCAATTTGATTACCTTAAAGTCTAATTCATCCTGATGCATCACTTCAAACCCTGCATACTTGCTATTATGATCCCTTTAACAAGAAACATCCACAAGCAAAACCTTTTTGTCCCCTTCATTCAAAGGCTCTGACTGTAAAACATTTCTCAGACTTGTGTGTCCTTCTTCCTTCATTATTTTCCTTAATGGCATCACAATTTCAACATACTTCCCAATCTAGTCTGAACTATATCCTGCCATTCCCATGATCATCATCATCTGTTCTACTGTCTGAGGTTTGGGAACTTCAATTAGATACTGTGCTATAGCTTTTACTTCTTTAGATATTACTCGTCCAAAATATTCTACCTGCTGCTGACAAAACAACAACTTCTTCCTTGATACATTATGACCTCCTGTGCCATCTTTTCCAAGATAATTACAATGTCTCCCTCTCACATTGCTTCTCACTTGTGGAACAAACCAACAAATCATCCAAATACTATATCCAAATCTGCCTACAACATCTGATTAAAAACATGGGACTAGTATTTAAAACCCTGCCGCATCCTAGCCTAGGTGTATTTAATACCTCTTCTTAATGTTCTTACCATAGCTATGTTCACCACTATCTTAATATAATTATTATTATTTCCTGATTATCATACCTGTTCACATCCCCAACACACCTTATCCATTACCTATCTCCTTACTAGCCTTCCTTGACCTCCCCCTTGAGATCCCTCCCTCCCTTGGGGACCCCAGTCCTGTCTGGGCTTATATCCAGATTTATTTCACTCCTGATAGGGCATTTGAGGATATACTCTCCCAAATACATTTATTATTGGCATGGAATCTCTGGCCCCTGTTTGGCTCCGTCATAGGACTCACTGTGTGATCAATTATTTCAGACTTTTCAACCAGGTCTGTTGTTACTGACAACATTGCCTTTCCTTTTTCACGCTCTTTCTTTTTGAGCTCTTCAAGTTACATTTGTATCATTTTTCTCTGCACCTCTTCCTGCTGGTCTGCAAGTCTTTTTCCTATCTTTGCGATATTTCTCAACCTCATTGACCAAATGATCACTGAATCAGGGGTGGGAAATAGATGACAATCCCACCACCTCCTCCAATCTAGACTTGACTTTAGGAGGAATGACATCCACCACAGTGGTTCAGAATATAGTGTTCATTAACTGGTTGACTTCTATTTCTTGTTCAGTTTCCAGTCTCCACCTTTTCAGCTTGTTCTCCAGCTAGGCTGCTGGATTATTGTCCAAGGGCCTGCCATACCCCCTGCCTGACTGTGTCAAACAGCATGCCATTGTTTATTGCATTGTTCACAGCATTTTTATACCAGCCATCTTCAGGAGTTCTGTCAGTTTAGTGGTTCCTATCACTTTCACCAACAGTGCCTTCAAATCTCCCATAGCCAATAATCGTCCCACGTTCTCCTCTTCCAAAGTCATAATCCATTTCCTGACCCATCAGGAATATTGGGTAAGGTATTTTTTAGCCCTCTCAGTTTAGGAGTGCCCCAAGGATAATCTGTGTCTGGCCTGCTCTTATCTTTTTAAAGCAGTGTCATCAATTTATCCCTCTGCTTCCCACTTTAATCCTTTTTGATATGCCTTCTTCCTCATTCTAAACTCAATTTCTTACTTCTCAGATAGTCTATCCTCCTTTGCAAATTTATTCACCTTCCTTTTAAAATCTTCCACTTACTCCTCCTGATTTATTACTTTCACACCTGTCGTTTCCTACTTCTGTTACTTCCTCACTGCCTCTCCCTCCTTTCTCTCTAAACTGCCTAAGGACATCTAATTCCTTTCCTCTCCCCTTTTCCCACCTTTCCACCTTATCTGTGACATATAATTCATTATTAACACTTCCATCTTGTCACACATTTATCTTGAAAGTGCCTTCCTTGGGCCACTTCCTCAAAACTGTTTCTGAACATCTCAACAAACAATCATTACCCTTCTCCAACCAGAATGTTTATCTAAACAAACCACAAAAGCTGGTCATGTTTCAGCAATTAACTTATTTCCAATTTATTTCAATCCATTCTCACCACTATTTTGTTCTAGTAACAATTTTCCAAATTAACTTTACTGAAAAGAAATCTATAGAAACCTAGCAACCTACATGTTCCAACTTTCCCCTTTTAAGTTGCGATGATACAAAGCGTTGTTCGTTACCTTACAGCTGTTGGTAACCTCCCCCATTGCTTACAATTTCTTAAAGGAACACACACACCTACCCTTACAGCATGTGGCCTACAACAGAAAACTTATCACATATATGAACTTCCTCATTCATACAAAACCGGTTTTTACACACAAATCACATTCGTTCCATTCTTACTTCAATGAAATTGTGCAATTTCCTACACAGATTAAAGTTTCAAAATGAACATATTTTGCACTAACTCCTCATGTACCTGACCAATCTGTATATGAGTTTCTTCTATAGATTGTGTGAAACAACTCAATATTTCTTTCATGTGCTTAAGATGAGCTTCTTCAATTTCCTGAAATTTCTTTGAGCTTTCTGTCAATTTTTTTTAATAGATTTGACAGTTGCCTTTTCTATTTCTTTCTGTGTTGCTCCCTCCTTTTTTAACTTTTCGTACTCAAAACATTTGGCACTGTGATTTTCCTTAGATTTTTGCAATGTTTGAGTGATACTCTGAATATTCTGTACAGCATTCCAAAGTGTCCAATCCTCATCAGAGCCCAGTCGTGGCCACCAGACTGAATTCCCCCTTATTGGTTCCTTTGGTTATTCAAAATAACAAAACTTTATCATTGTTTCCTTACTCTTACCCAGGGTACCCTTCACCCCACCTGTGCAACATTCGCCCCAACGGACTATCGGGCGGAACGTGCGGCTCTTTACCAGTATGAGCCTTGTCCTGTTTTCCCGGACCCTCACTTTTCCCGTTCTGGTTACCCATTGTCTTATTGTACTATTCCCGTCCGACAGACCCTCGGTCGCCCGGGCAATACTTAATAGTCAGTTTTCTTACCCGGGTCTTGTGCACAAGAATCACTCGACCGTCCCTTCTTTATTTTTCTGACACTCCCTCTTGTTTCCCGAGTCTCTTGTCCGGATATCACTCGCTCAAATCGCTAATGGCAAGCAAGGAGATCAGAGACTGCTGAAATCAGCAGGGTGTACCTTCCCTTCCTTCCGTGCCTCCGCCGAGCGGCCGGAGTGGCGATCCCACACACCGAAGTCAGGAAAGTAAAGCCCCTTTATACACACAATTCTACAGTTAACCTCCCCTTCTGGCCCTCCCCAATCAGAGCACTGAGGTGCACAGTCCATAGGTACGTCCCCCCAGTACCTCCCACATCATACATCGCATGTTCATGGTAATGAGCAGTTTCTTGACCAGGGGTGTGTTAGTAATATTCATTTATTTCATTAAGCATGCTCAGTTGTAAATGACCTGCCCCAGTTTGCTCACCTCCAACTGACCTGTCTCAGTTCTCTTGTATCTGAATTAAAAGCTAGTCTGTACTAACAAGGGTCGCATCCATCACTGGACTCTACTGATAAGGGTCGCATCCATCACTCCCCTTCTACCACTATACAATGCCATCAATCCTTACTCAAGGACAGTTCTGGTAACTTCATCCACAGCTGTGAGAGAATCCTCTCCCTGGCCTCTATCGGTTAGAATCCTCTCCTGAACCCTTACAATAGTGGGGTTTAATAATTTTATCCCACACACCAGCACATCCAAGATGTCATCATTCTTTAGGGAATGGGGGTTCCCCTCTCCCATCATAGATGGGACCCTCACAAGTGTCTCCTCTGTACCCCACAGCTCCGCCCTTGCTGCCCTACCCGCTAGTCGCAACAGGGACAGACTCCCCTGAGCCCAGGGTTGGGAAACCTGTGGCCTTCTAGGCCATTATGTGCTGCCTTTTGAATGAATCCAAATTTTGTAGAACAAATCATTTTATTTTTATTAATATGTTTTTGTTCGTCTTTTATTATTTTTATTTTAATCTTAAAATGAATGTATTTAAAATACCAAAGAATAAAGGAAGATTCAACGAAATAATCCTCCCCGACTGATGGCCACAATTAAAACATTAGTAAATCTATTATTTTACTTCAGAGTCACGTGAGTGACTACGTGAAGAACCCCGTACAGCCGCACGTGCGTCATTACGTCAGACGCTTTCATGCAGGCGACTGTGGAGCAGCGCAGCTCCTCCAATGGTAAGTTTAAACTTCAAGTAAGTGCTATTCCTCACCTGTTGTAGGTCTCCTGCAGGAACCTCAGAGGTTTTTGTGGGATGTTCGCGATGGCCAACGAGGGAACCAGCCTAGGGCTTTCGGGAAACCCTGGTCCAACCTCAGAAGCGGGGAGCTGGCGAATGTCGGGTTTCGCGATCAGAGTCACTGATAACGCGGTCAGTGACTCCACACGTTGGGTTCCCGGGGAGGGGAAATCCAATAATATGCGGTTTCCAACCGCAGTAGTCCCCAGGGTATGAGGCTAAACTGACCTGAACGGTCAGACTAGGTTCCGGGGGAGGGGAAACCCAAGAATATGCGGTTCCCAGACTGCAGTAGTCCCCAGGAGATGGGGTTAAAACTCACCTAAATGGTTAGCCCAGCTATATATTTATATTGATTCCCGGGGAGGGGAAATTCAGCTATGCGGCTCCCAAACCGCAGTAATCCCCAGGATATGGGGACAGCTGACAAAATGGTCAGTACAATACAGAAAGATGTTGGGAGATTTTCCCTCTGGGAATGAATCTAGAGGCACTCCTTCAGCAGGAGTTGGGTCAGCGCGGGTTAATGTGAGAGCCCGTGTCAGCAGTAAAGTTTATGACAGTGCCAGCCTATTGGAGAGGCTATGCCAGCAGCACCTTTGCTCAGGGCTGCTCATGGGGATGCCAAGCTATGGCAGGCTAGCCTATTGGAGAGGCTGTGCCAGCAGTACCTTTGCTCAGGGCTGCTTCATGAGAACGCCAAATCTATGGCAAATACTGGCCTATGGGAAAGGCCGCGCCAGCAGCATCTTTGTTCAGTGCTGCTTCATGGGCGCTAGCGGTTCCTTGTTCAGGGCTGCTTCATGGGAATAGGTTACTTAGTAGGGTATTCTATTTACAGTGATCATGGGGGATGAGGAGGCATTGCTAGGATAAGGCAATATAACAGAATGATGACAAAAAAGCATTCAAAGAGAACTATTCACAGTTCAAAAACACTGATATTGTATGTGCTAAAATCCAGTGTTAAGTCTCAAACTATATTTGAGAAATTGGGCTCCTCTATCCAGTTAGATTAAGTTTCTATCAAATAGATTTGTAGTACATTGGGATTCACCTTTAGCTATTCAATTGGGCGTAGACGCAGGCCTGGGCAACAGATTACAGTCAATAGACTCCTGTAACAGTTTTGTTGTTATAAAACAACTTTCTGGTCGTTAAACCAATTGGTAATAGTATAGATGCGATTCAGCTTTGCAAGTAGGACAACTGTTATCTTGTTAAATGGTTAACTATTAAGTGCCATGTAGGTCATTGTTAACACACCTTGTTATCACCAGCTGAAATTAATAAAGTCACAATTATGGACAAACAGTATTCATTACTGCTCCAGTAGTTGTTAGGTAAATCTTTCATTATATTGCAAAATGGTGCTAATGGCCCTAAATGGGAAATTGCGTTAGCAGCAGGCCTGCTTAATGTCTCCCTCATGTAGGAGGAGAGCATGCCGCATCAGTATTAGTCTGACGCTGGGGCCATGGCAAAGTCGGCGTATTGCTGAAGCTGCGCCAGCAGCACCTTGTAACAGGGCTGCTTATTGGCTCCCTCATGTAAGAGGAGAGCATGCGGGATTGGTATAGCCTAACGTCGAGTCTAAGGGTATAGCCGTAGAGCATGCCCAAGGGATGTAGGGTATGCGCCAGAGGTCTAAGCCTGGCAGAAAAGTTGCCATCCCAAACACATATGCAGTGAACACTGCTCTCAGGGGGACATTAGAGCTAGCCGCCGAATCTTCTATTCAGGTAAGACCTTTCCAAAGGCAAAACCTGGAGGACGAAGCACAAGCTATTGGAACGAGCAAGGTTTCATAGTTTCGGCAACAATGCACCCCACCTCTTCATCGGCAGTAAGCGGTTCGCTAAAGTTGGTGGCAGCATGAAAGCTGGCCAGAGGTTCCATGCACTGTACCTGTGCTACTCTACAATTAAGGGACCACTTACAACCTGGTAAGGTGTACACTTAGTTATACATTACAAATGATTGAAACATTATCAGCTACTTTGAGGGGTCTAGCCATGTAAAATGGACATTACTAGCATTTCAAGTAGGTTAGAATTGGGCATGTTCAGTATAGGGGCCAAGATTGTCTTGCAAGACTGGCTCGGAAATTGCAAATATCATCTCGAGTTTGGAGGTGGAGCAGACTTGCATGACTTACCAATTTTTCTGTTATTGGTATCAACTATCTATAGACCCAACGGGCATTGTATGGGTTAAAGAATGATTGGGCAAATACGCATATCGTCATGCTCAGGTTCAGGTTGATACATTATGATGATGGCATATGTTAGTCAAGAGGGTGCAATCAGTTAAAGACCCCTGGAATGGTTACATTATCTCGTTTGCTGCAGGAGAATCATCAAGTATAGGTTAATGGCAACACAGAATTGGTGTTGAATCACACTGTATTATGCAATTCTGGTTAAATGGAACACCTAATATTTATATATATATATGTTGTGTTCATGCTTATTCACTGGTTGCAAAAAATGTGGCATAACAGTGGTGAAAGATATATTCTCGCTACAAGGAGAAGGAAGGTCTTTTATGGCTCCATTTTGCTTCATCAATCGTGGCTTCAAATAAAGTCATTAAGAGGCCGCTTTAGGTTCTTATTGTGTGATTGTCTTATGCAAATTGATTCCCGATTTGTTGGGCATAATAGTATAACCTTATTTGGTTATTTTAAACGTAATTTTGCTGGTTCAGCCTGAGGCTTGGGAAATCAGCCATTGCATGATAAACCTAAATTATGTTCTGCAGGTTTAATAAACTGCCCTAAGGTTTGGGTTGTTACATCTATCCTTCTATGTGTCCAAAGTGCTTGGATAGCACCAAAACGCAGAACTTTTCTTTTCCAGGAGATGAAATAGTTTGTTTATGCTCATGTTACATTGAAAATGGTATAAATTGCTAATGTTTGGAGTTCATGTTAAATGATTGTTTGTTAATTATTGAGTTGTACGGCCATTAATTGTGTCAGTGTGCTTTCTCATTGAGTTGGCTGTAGCAAACAAGACCTGCTCTGTCGGGTCCACATCGGATATCAAGTGGTAGGATATCTTCAACATAGGTCCCAGGACCAGTACAATGCCATATGCGATGTTGACATTTGTGAACACTATTTCACCAGGAGGCTCCAGCTATATCCTTAAATTTGGCTGGAGTTCATTAGGTAGTTATCCTTCTGGTGCTGGTTTAGCGCAGCAGGTTCAGTCGCCACATAATTGTGATGGTACAGGATGATTACATCTGTAAATTATAATATAAATATTATGTTATAAATACTTGAGCAGACCAGAAGGGGGTCAGGTCTCAAAATAGTCACTGGCATGCCAGGGGACCTTTGATAAGGTAAGCACACATATATACAACAATACGTCAAGGTCACCAAGAGCCTTGGAGGTTCTGGACTAGCAATGTTGTTAGTCACAAAAAATTTGAAAGAACGTATTTGTTCAGGCCACTGCAGATGATAAAAACGGAATTTGCGTTATGTAGGAATGGATTCTGATTCCAGATCTCATTCCACCAGGGCTGCTACAACATCAGCAGCAAGGGTATTTACATTCCGCTGGGTCGCATTGTTATGGCTGCAGCATGGTCCAATGAACGAATCTCCAAACATTTATAATAACCTATTGCTGAACCAGGGGCATTTGTTAACTCTATGTTCAGGTTATATTTTCCATCTGGGTGAGAGATGAAAATATTATTATTTCATTTAAACAGCATCAACATGTTTTACATCTATGTTATGACTGTATGCATTATGAATGTTTTCCCTTCATTTGTCAATGAAGCAGCTGTGGTTGTGTATATTCGTTTCACATGGCATGAAATCACAGAGCTTTGAAATCTTCACATAGTCACTCACGTGACTCCGAAGTAAAATAGTAAGATTAAACGAGAACTTACCAGTTTGAAGGTTGATCTTTATTTTATGAGGAGTTACGATGAGAGATTAAGTGCCCTCCGCTCCCAACCCTCATAAATATCATCTGATAATTCTAGTCTTTTGTTCTTACTATTATACTTCAGTCACTATTACCTGTGATTTCACACCGTTGCTTTGAACATTGACGCATGTGCGGCTGTACGGGGTTCTTCTCGTAATCCCTCATCATAACTCCTCATAAAATAAAGATCAAACTTCAAACTGGTAAGTTCTCGTTTAATCTTACTATTTTATGTGACACTTTTCAACAAGTTATAAGTATTGTTAAATATATTTGTGCAAATGCAACACGGCTTCGTCAGTTTCGTAATATGCTAAAGTTGGACGATGAGGCATTCAGTGTGGATTTGCCGTATCATATTTGGCTGTTGCAGGGATGGGTGTTAGCAAAATTTTTATCTTTGCGAGAACAGATAGTTACATTTCATGAAGAACAGAATCAGCAATGTGAATTATTGAAAGAAGATTTCTATAGAAATTCTGGATTACTGTGTGATATCATGTCAAAGCAAAATTATTTGAATGTTTCTTTGCAAGGTTAAACTCATAGCCCTGTCCCACGGTACAAATTCATTCCAAGAGCTCTCCTGAGTTTAAAAATATCAAACTCGTGGTAAGCACAGAGAATGAACGTAGCAGGTACGTCGAAGCTTGGAGACGTCTCTTAGCGCTAAAGGCAGCTACTCGGGAAGACTCGCTAATGGCAGGTAAGCACTGGAACACTCGGGATGATTTTTCAACATGATGAAAAATGTCCACGAGAGCCCCGAGTACCGACGAGAGGCCATTACCGCAAATCTCCGAGTTCGAATCTGGGAAAACTCGGGAGAACTCTTGGAATGAACTTGTACCGTGGGACAGGGGTTTAAGTCTATACTAGCCCAAGTGCAGACCCGTTGGATCTGTTCCTCGAACGTGCTTCAGCCCCCGAGTACGGGGAGGGTGGAGTGTTGGAGGGGGAGAGGGAGGGAGGGAAGGGGGGAGAGGGAGGGAGGTGGGGTGAGGGTGGATTGGGCGGGCGTGATGCCGAGTGAGCCTGCGGGCCAGGCGTATGCCATCAAGATGCTGTGTACGCTGTCGAGACGCTGCGTATGACGTCGAGACGCTGCGTACGCCCGGGGGGGGGGGAATGTATACATAAAAATGTCTAAATGTAATGAGGAGTAGATTAGTGAATGTAAAAGTGAAATCGCTAGCGAAATGGAAAAAAATCTCTGAGTTTTGGCGTGTGATTTTGGCGGACCAAGGAACCAAAGGCCAAAAATCACACACACACACACACAAAGTTTTAAAAGTATATAGATATGATATGTGGCAAACAATCCAAGCATTTCGAAAAAAGCTATATTTTTTCAAAACTCTTGTTCTTCAAAATGAAATTTTGGATGAACATTTTCCCCAGGTAGCGAAGGTCATTGATGAGCAGGAGGATTCATGCGAATCATTTGAAGAATACGCAGCTGCTATAGACTTATTAATTAAAGAATACAATGAAAGACTTTGAGAATCATGACATCACACTCAAACTAGCATTTCAATCTCAGTCTGAAGAAGGGTCTCGACCCGAAACGTCGCCTATCTCCTTCGCTCCTTAGATGCTGCTGCACCCGCTGAGTTTCTCCAGCTTTTTCTGTACCCTCGATTCTCCAGCATCTGCAGTTCCTTCTTTAACACTTTCAATCTCACCTAGTTGGTCTCCAAGGCTCCTAATGAACTATAGATGGAATTGATTGAGTTCTCAGAAGATGACATTTGATCCTTATTTGACGCTAAGAAAATTCTTAGGTTTGTTGTCACATTCTCAAGAATTATCAAGAAAGCTCACCAGCGCCTCTACTTCCTGAGAAGATTACGAAGAGTCGGTTTGTCGAGGACTCTCTCTAACTTCTACAGGTGCACAGTAGAGAGCTTGCTGACGGGTTGCATCATGGCTTGGTTCGGCAACTTGAACGCCCTGGAGAGGAAAAGACTTCAAAAAGTAGTAAACACTGCCCAGTCCATCATCGGCTCTGACCTTCCTTCCATCGAGGGGATTTACTGCAGTCGCTGCCTCAAAAAAGCTCGCAGTATCATCAAAGACCCACACCTTCCTGGCCACACACTCATCTCCCTGCTACCTTCAGGTGGAAGGTACAGGAGCCTGCAGACTGCAACGACCAGGTTCAGGAATAGCTACTTCCCCACAGCCATCAGGCTATTAAACCTGGCTCGGACAAAACTCTGATAACTAATAACTCATTATCTGTTATTTGCACTTTATCAATTTATTTATTCATGTGTGTATATATTTATATATGGTATATGGACACACTGATCTGTTTTGTAGTAAATGCCTTCTATGTTCTGTGTGCTGATGCAAAGCAAGAATTTCATTGTCCTATCAGGGACACATGACAATAAACTCACTTGAACTTGAACATTCCATGCCACAAAATAAATATCTTTCAGATATTCTCGACCTGAAACGTCTCCCATACCTGCTCTTCAGTGATGCTGCATGTCCTGCTGAATTACTCCAGCATTTTGTGTCTACCTTCGATTTACACCAGCATCTGCAGTTCTTTCTAACACAATAATTGTGCATGTAGTTCAGAGCTTATTTGGAGGTTGTAGTGTTTAATAGTAAGATTAAACGAGAACTTACCAGTTCGAAGTTTGATCTTTATTTTATGAGGAGTAACGATGAGGGATTACGTGAAGAAGCCCCGCCTGACGCTAGAACGGCATACTTCAAAGCAGCGGCATGAAAAACACAGAACACAATAGCCGGAGTAAGATAGTAAGGCTCATCATAGATTTAGAACTACCAGATGATCATTTATTTTATGAGGGTGTGGAGTGGAGGGCATGTAATCCCTCATCGTTACTCCTCATAAAATAAAGATCAAACTTCGAACTGGTAAGTTCTCGTTTAATCTTACTATTTTACTTCGGAGTCACGTGAGTGACTACGTGAAGATTTTGAAGCTTCTGTGTTTTCCATGTCGTAGAATTCTTCCATACGACAGTCCGGCTAGGTCAACACATGAGTAAAAACCTTTTACCAGACTAGTTTTAGTTCTTTCCATAAATCTTTTAATGATAAAAGAACATATAATAACCCTCTTTTTACATCTGAGGGAACCATTACAAAGTGATAAGAGATATAAGTGATATCATAATTGATAATATCAATCAATAGTGAAACAAAGCAAGTGATTATAGTGAACCCAACACCGCGTGTCCAAAGCCTGTCATTGTGTGAACAGGTTTATTGTAGAACTTTGAAAAAGTTTCTTCTTTACACCACCCTGCGGTTTCTAAAATATGTTCGAGTGGTACGTCCTGTAACTTCGCCGCGGATGTAGCTGCTGCCCTGGTGGAGTGGGATTTGAACACATCAGTGTCTACTCCTGCTAAAAGTAACACCTGTTTTAACCACCTTGAGATTGTTTGCACTGAAGCTTTTGTGTGTGGTTTCTTACGCGTAATCATTAATGTTTTTTCATCACCTCGAAGAGTTTTGGTAACTTTTACATAATGATTCAAATGTTTAACTACACACAACGTTGGATCAATGGGGTAAGCTTGAAACATTACCTTTGCTCCAGTTCTCCCTGGTCTGCTTTGTTTGATCAGATCGTAAACATAGAACACAATGTTATCTGCAGTCACATGCATACAGTCTAAACGTAACATTTGTAATGTTTGCACCCTTTGAGCTGAAACCAATGCCATTAACTTTACTAATTTAAATGTTAACTTTTCCAATGACAAAACTTCGATTGGAGTCCATTGCCTAAGTAAAGTAAGTACAATGCTAACATCCCAAATTTCTGTATATCTTGGTTTGGGTGGATTTTTATTAAAGATTCCTTTCATAAATCTGGATATTAATGGATGTGATCCAATTGATTTCTGGTCAGAGATTAGTCATAAATAAGATGATAAGGCACTACGTGCACTATTAATGGCACTATAACTTAAGTGTTGTTCAAAATGCAACTCGGCAAGGAACTCCAATATGTTTGCAATGTTCACAGTATGATAGGATATATTTGACTGTCTACAAAAATTTTCCCATTTCTTTATATGTGTCATATATTGTCTGAGTGCTATCTCGCCATGATGCGACTATAATATCCATAGTTCTATCCGACAATCCAAGCTCTTGTAGTGGTCTGGTCAAAACCTGCAGATTAACAAATTCATATAAGCATGTAATGGATGAATTTCTTTGGTTACTGGTTTTATCAATAAATCACTGCTGCTAGGAATTGACATATATGGTTCTTTAATCATGTTTAACATCAATGGGAACCATGGTTGTGTCGGCCAATTTGGAATCACCAATAATCCTGTGGCAGAATCTTGTTCTATTTTCTTCAGACATTGCTGAACCAGAGCAAATGGCGGAAAAGCATAAAAGAACATATTCCCCCAGTTTAGTGAAAAAGCATCTACTGCTACTGCATCTGGATCTGGTTCCCAAGACACATATTTAGGCAATTGATGATTTAGTCTTGATGCAAACAGATCAATGTCTGGTAACCCATATTGAGTCACAATTTTACTGAAACATTACTGGGTTCAACATCCATTCTGTGTTGTCTTTAAACATCCTTGATCTATTGTCTGCCACCACATTGTCTTTACCTGGGATGTAATTTGCCGAAATCCAAATTTGGTGCTTAATACACCATTGCCATATCTGATTGACCAAACAATCACATGATATCGATCTGACTCCACCCATGTGATTAATATATGCAACAGCTGTTTTATTGTCTAATTGTATCAGTACATGCAGATTCTTTTTTGTAGAACAATAGGCTTTCAACCCATAAAATGCACCCAATAATTCTAAATAGTTAATACCATATGTTTGGAGAAACATTTCCTCTTGGACAGTCCATCTGCCCCCACAGCTGGTGAATGAATCTGTCGCCCCCCCCCCATCCGAGAGCACTAGCATCTGTTTGTAAAATTACTTCAGGCTGCTGTATCAGAATGTTTTTAGCAGCTTGTGGGACATTTTCAATCCACCATTGTAATTCCAATAAAGCTTCTTTTGTTAATTGCATAGGCCTATCAAAATGGCCTGCTCTCTTTTTTAGAGCTCTTATTTTGTCCCTTTGAAGGTTTTGGTAATGTAATGGACCAAATTCTACTGCAGGAAATGCTGCCACTAATTTACCAATAACCTTTGCTACTTCTCGGATGGAGGGATAAGGTTTGTGAATGAGACCCCTACAGGTCACTAAAATATCATCAATCTTATCTGTTGGCAAAGTTACTAACATAGTAACTGAATTAATCACAAACCCCAAATAGTTAATTGACTGTGCTGGCTGCAGCTGGGACTTAATTGGATGAATCAAGAAACCTAACTTCTCAAATAAAGTTTTAGTTGCTGAAACTGATTTTCCAGCTGATTCCTGATTGTCATTGATGATTAAAATGTCATCCAGATAAGCCATAATGATGTGTTTTTGTGCTCTTAATTGTGCTAAAGCTGGTTTCAACAGCTTTGGAAAGAGCCTGGGAGATGAACTTAACCCATTTGGTAAAGCTTTGAATTGCCACAGCTGTCCCAGCCAATTAAATTTTAAATACCTTCGAAAGAACTGATGTATTGGTACTGAATAGTATGCATCCTTTAAATCAATTGTAGCCATATAACAATCTGCTGATATCAAATGTCTTGCAGTGTTGAATGTTTCCATCTTAAAATGTTTATATTCGACAAATTTATTAAAGTTTGTAAGGTCCAGAATAATTCTGCAACCACCATCTTTTTTACTTCTTGGAAATATATTTGACACAAATTGATGCTCATGTTCAACAGTTTTTTCAATAACACCTTTTTTAAACAATTTGTCAATTTCCACATTAATTTCTGCCTCTTCAATTGCAGAAACATAAAACCATAAGCAGGTTTATTTTGTACCGGAGAATTAACACCTTCTTTGAATGTAATAGTAGCTCCTGAAACTGTTTGTAAAATAAACCGATCAGATGTGATAGCAAGCCATTCATCATAAAACATTTGTAATCTCCCTCCAACTGGAGATTTGTCCAGTTTCTTTAAGAATAGAATAATTTTTTTGTACCTCTCCATATGAACGTGGTGGTCTCCTTCTCCCCGTATACGGGTGAACATTAGGCTGTGTCGGATGATAATATTTTCTTATCATATTCCTGCCTCTGTTTCCAAAATCAAATCCCCTTCTTGACGAAAAATACCTTTTTTTGTCCAAAGACGAAAGGTCTCATGTGGCTAATAGATTTAGCCTCTTCATCCATTTCTCTTATTTGCTTAGGCAGGTTCTCTCCAAATAGATAACCAGGAGCTTGAACACCACTTGATCGACACAGACCTGCAAACCTTGGATGAAATATGGGCCAAATCGCAATTTTCCTCATACAATTAATTTCATAGAAGGAATTGCATAATAAGCCCCAAAGTATCTTTTTGGATTTTATCCATCTCCAACCCCTCCATTTGCCTTCCAAAAGCAGTAATGGCAGCGGAAAATCAATTTGAGGATTCTTTTGAAATCTTATTTCTTGTCCTCTCATGCCTGGAGTCATAGGCGTCCATATAGACGGATTAACCGTAGGTACCTTCAATGAGGTGCAATTTTCCGGTGTTTTATATAATTCTGCTGTTTCAATCAGCACAGAATCTTGAAGTTGGTGAGATACCATATAATTAATACTGGCAGCTAGTTTTTTTTCCATAGCCTCACCACTTCCTTCAGGTATAGCAAAATCTTTTGCCATATCAGGCACATCTGGCCTCCTCTTTTTTATTCGTGGTGTGCACACTCATAATCCACATCACCACTTGCAAGGTCTTTTTTTGCAGCCCTGATACACTTGGAATTATATCCAATGAGACTTCCTCTGCCCTTAATCCTGGGTCTGGAGTTTCAAATTCCCAATTTGGCACATAGTCATATTCTGTATATTCAAACCCCTCAGGGTCATTTTGGGAAACTTCTGGGTACTGTGACCCTTGTCTCATTTTATTTTGGAGCACTTTCTCCATATGTTCCATTTTTAGCCATATAGCTTTATTATCCGGAGGACTTTCATTATCAGAGTCAATTTCAGAAAACCACGGGCCTCACGGATTTCTTTTTACTTTTTCTAGGAACATTTTCCTCCGTGGTTTGCATTTCTGGAGAAATTATGGTCTCACTAACGGGTGAATCAGCGGCCACCGGTATCGGAACCGGATCCGCACTAAACTCTTGTCCCGACTCTTTAGCTTCACCCCGGGACGATCTTTTTACCCGCAAAATTTTCCTTTGAGACTTCTCCATTTTTCTTTTTCATTATCTGGCTAAATCAGTACGCCAGCGTGACTCTGATTTTAAATTTTTACTTTCTCTTTTGCTGGTTTTACCAGTGTAACGTCTTTTTTAGAACGTCCCCTCTTTTCCTTGCACTTACCTGCGGGTCCATTCCGGCCGCTGCGAGGAGCTGCGCTCTGCAGCTCTTGCTTCTGCCGTCAGCGTCGACGTAATGCCATTCTAGCGCCAGGCGGGGCTTCTTCACGTAGTCACTCACGTGACTCCGAAGTAAAATAGCCTATTCGGTTTTCTTCTTCCCTGGGCCTTCAAGATGCCGAACCAGGCCTTGACGCAACCAGTCAATATTGGTAATTTTGTCCGTGATTTACTTTCATTATGGGGAAACTCCTTGTTAATTTATGGATATGAAAACTCAGTTTTGTGCTCCAGGCTTTGGTCAGTAGAATAGATTAAAATTAATCTACTCTTTTCAGAATGGCAGGCACTGGAGAGTGGAGTGTCGCCAGGCTCGGTGTCGCAAGGCTCGCTGCAACTGTTTACCATATATATTAATGATTTGGAAGAGGGAATTAGGAGCAACACTAGCAAGTTTGCAGATGACACAAAGCTGGGTGGCAGTGTGAACTGTGAAGAGGATGTTAGGAGGTTGCAGGGTGGCCTGGACAGGTTGAGTGAATGGGCAGATGCATGGCAGATGCAGTATAATATAGATAAATGTGAGGTTATCCACTTTGGTGGCAAAAACAAGGGGGGCAGATTTTTATCTCAATGGGGTTAGGTTAGGTAAGGGGGAAGTGCAGCGAGACCTGGGCGTCCTTGTACACCGGTCACTGAAAGTTGGCGTGCAGGTACAGCAGGCAGTGAAGAAAGCTAATGGAATGTTGGCCTTCATAACAAGAGGATTTCAGTATAGGAGTAGAGAAGTTCTTCTGCAGTTGTATAGGGCTCTGGTAAGACCACATCTGGAGTATTGTGTACATTTTTGGTCTCCTATTTTGAGGAAGGACATCCTTGTGATTGAGGCAGTGCAGCGTAGGTTCACGAGATTGATCCCTGGGATGGCGGGTCGGTCATATGAGGAAAGATTGAAAAGACTGGGCTTGTATTCACAAGAGTTTAGGATAAGGGGAGATCTTATAGAAACATATAAAAGTATAAAAGGACTGGACAAGCTAGATGCAGGAAACACGTTCCCAATGTTGAGCGAGTCCAGAACCAGGGGCCACAGTCTTAGAATAAAGGGGAGGCCATTTAAGACTGAGGTGAGAAAAAGCTTTTTCACCCAGAGAGTTGTGAATTTGTGGAATTCCCTGCCACAGAGGGCAGTGGAGGCCAAATCACTGGATGGATTTAAGAAAGAGTTAGATAGAGCTCTAGCGGTTAGTGGAATCAAGGGATATAGGGAGAAGGCAGGCACGGGTTATTGATTGGGGATGATCAGCCATGATCACAATGAATGGCGATGCTGGCTCGAAGGGCTGAATAGCCTCCTGCACCTATTTTCTATGTTTCTTCCAATTTTATATCATTTTAAAATTTACTTTTCGTATTTTCTAACATTTTAAAATGGAATGATATCACTTACTCAACATGGAATGGCCTTGCAAGATGTGATACATCTGTGGGGTAAGGTTATGACTGGGGGACGCGGCACAGAACTCGGCATTTAGTTCTCCTATTTTCTAACCTAATTCTGGACAGTGGAACGTGCTGTGGACACGAAGAGCACTAGGGCGGCAGTAGAGTTGCTGCCTTACAGCGCCAGAGACCCAGGTTCGATCCTGACTACAGGTGCTGACTGTATGGAGTTTGTACGTTCTCCCCATGACCTGCTTGACCTTTCTCCGAATTCTTCAGATTCCTCCCACACTCCAAAGATCTACAGGTTTGTACTGTAGATAGAGCTCTTGGGTCTAGCGCAATCAAGGGATATGGGGAGAAGGCAGGAACTGGTGTGACTATCAGCCATGATCACATTGAATGGCGGTGCTGGCTCGAAGGGCTGAATGACCTACTCCTGCACCTATTGTCTATGTATCTATGTTAAAAAACGTCCCTAATGTGTGTAGGGTAGTGGTAACATGCAGGGATCGCTGGTCGGCGCAGACCCGGTGGGCCGAAGGGGGCCTGTTTCCACATTGTATCTGTAAACTAACGTAAACACAACAAAACCTAGGGTCATAAAAGCGAATCCAGTTGTTGACATGCTACTTCCTCCTTGTTAGGATGTGGCTTTGGGTATGCTGGAGCCCTCGAGGATTTTGCCTAGAGCTAGGCAAAAGGTTAAAAAGCAGGACCTCGAGGGCATTAATGTTCAGCTGGTTCTGCATGGTATGCTGCTCTGGGAGGCTGGGATGATCCAAAATGTGGCGAAGGCCAGATGACTCCCTCTGTGCTGGTCACAGAAGTGGATCTGCAATCGCGCATTACATTTGCTCCACTCTTTCGAATCTCTACTCCGACAGCAGCGTTCTTACTTTAACTGTGCTCTTCTTAATCTTCCTTCAGATCTATCGATTCTCCGACTCTTGGCACCCGAAAACCGACCGCATTGACTATTGGCGCGACGACCTGGAGCCTGCGACCGACACTACCAACCTTCCCCTGGAGCTACCGGCCTACGACCCGAGCTCTGTGCCTGACCGTCAAGAGGCCCCAACCCACAGGAATCAATTCTGACAGTTCTATCGCTCCCTTTGTTCTCCCTTCAGGCCAAACATGACCGACCGCCCTGACCACCAGCGTAACTCCCACCCCCCCATCACCCGACCATGACGACCCTTGACCTATGGACCCTACAATGGGTCCTGTTAATGGCAGATCCCAGCAGCAGGACCTGAGCCGGCCAAAGACATGGCTTACAGGAAGAGCCGACACCAACCCACTGATCCACTGATGAGAGCCAGCCAGGCCCGAGGTCCGAGCAGTGACAATGCTAGCCCGAAGGCACAGCCGCACGAAACCCCCAGGCACTCGCCTCCCGGCTCGTCCAGGGACTCCACCAGGCACCCGGCACCGGGCACCGGAGGTCAGCCCAACTCAAGGCCAAACGTCCGCGGCCGAGGTCCGGTCCACGCGACGACTCCAGCCCCAGGCAACCGTCCCGGATGGAGCCCTGAGCCACCGATACTCCCGCGGCATGGACCGACTCGCCTCTCGGGGCTGCCGACACCTCCACCGGGCGTGCCCTCTTACCTCCGGCCCCTCCACCGTGCGTGCCCTCTTACCTCCGGCCCCTCCACCGGACATGACCTCTCACTGACCCCACAACTGTGCGTGACCTCTCACCTCTGACCCCTCGACCCGGTGTGACCTCTCACCTTCGACCCCACCACTGGGCATGACAACTCACCTCTGACCCTTCATCCCAGCATGACCACTCACCTCTGACCCTCCCTCCCAACATGACCTCTGACCGCTCCACCCAGCATGACCTCTCACCTCCAACCCCTCCACTGGGCATGACCTCTCACCTCCAAGACTCCACCATGACCTCCAGTGGTGACCCCTGCCCAGAGAATGGGCTCATGCGTTCCAAGTGCTGCCACCTTGTGCGGAAACAGTGTAAGAGTGCAGGACTGCAAGTAAAGGCCAAAACCACTGGGATTTAAGACCTGCCTACCTTACATTCTACTGCAACTATTGTAGTCTATGGAAAGCAAGCTGGTGAACTTGAAGCTACGATAAACATAAAAAGCTGGAGTACCTCAGCGGGTCAGATAGCATCTCTGGAGAGAAGGAATAGGTGACGTTTCAGGTCGAAACCTTTTTTCAGACACGGTTTCTCCAGAGATGCCGCCTGACACACTGAGGTACTCCAGCTTTTAGTAGCAATGTTACAAAATTTTGAGATTTTAAAAATCAAGTCTGCAATTTATCCCATCAGATAAAGCATAAAAAGAAGTTTAATTTGGCACCTAATTCACTTTCATACTTTCAGTATTAAAAAAGTTATGGCAATTTTCCTACTCGGAAATTAGCATCTTGTTCCCTATTGCTTTTCCATTGACTTGACACAAAAGCTGTGATCGAGGACAGTCAAAGCCCATAACTTTCTTAAAAATTAAGAGAACTGGAAGAAATTTTCATTTATTATAGATTGAAGTATTCTGAAACAAATATGAAACAATCTTACTTGGATGACCTGAAATTAAAGCATATAATTAGTTAGTTACCCAATTGTAACTAACTACAAAATTCAATTACTTGATCTAAACATCTATCAATTTCTTAAGAAAAGATGAACATTTTTTGTTTTTTTGTTTGTTTATTTTTGTGAGAAGTAAGTTCAATAGTGTGGTACTTGAGTACCTAATACATACATACATATTTCTATTCTTGTCCAACTTCATACTTTTGATTTAATAATAAAATAACAGTGAGAGAAAAAAGAAATAAAATGTCGGAATAGATAGTCAAGCGAGTAGAAACAGAAAGCAAAAGAAACAAAGGATAGAGATGAGAAGTTAAAAGATTGAAAGAAAAGGAGAAAGTAAAGAAAAGAAAGATTAGGAGAGATCTACCTATCTCGTATTTTTTTTTTTTGCCCATCCATCATCCGGTTCTAAACCGTTTAATTTCTAAGGTTATGTTATGTTGCACCATATGCTTGTAAAAAGTTGATAAAAGGAGACCAAATCTTTAAGAATAGGTCTACTTTGCCTAGTAGGAGGAATCTCATTTCTTCAAGATGTAGCGTTTCAGACATACTTGAAATCCACATTTTGAATGTTGGCGTAGGTGCATTTTTCCAAAATTTGAGTATAAGTTTTTTTGCTGTTATTAGACTGTAATTAAGAAAAGCTCCTTGGAATATGGTTAGTTTACTTCCCTCTTCCATTGATCCAAAGATAATCAGTTCTGTATTGGGGTTCAATTTTGTGTTAAATAGTTTTGTAAAAATTCCAAAAATATCATTCCAAAATGTATACAGTTTTGTACAAGAGACAAAGGAATGTGCTATAGTGGCATTTTGAGTTAGACATTTGTCGTAGATGAACATTTTTAAATAGCCTATGTGTCCAAATAACATTCACACAAGAATTCACAATATAACATGATTTTTAAATCTCATTGTCATTAATTTATAGTCCAAATGGAAGGAATTTAGTTTTAATTCCTGTAAATTAATGGCCATTTAAATCATCTTGCAAGTGAGAATTTCTGGAACGCGATCGATTGTAACGTTGCGGTGAATTTGAACCCCATATCGGCAGGAAAAATACTGCCGGTTCGTATGGGGAATAAATCACCTTCTCGCAACGTGAAATTCTGATTAAAGGTATCCTAAGAAGCACTTTTTAATGAAAAAATAAAAATAAACTGTGTACCTTGCCTTGTCCCCTACACGAGGTCCGTCCTGTTGTCGGCGTTCACGGATTTAGAAGATGATTTTAAATTTACTACAGCAATAAAATTAGCAACCGCAGTTTAACAATCACTTTAGAGAATGGCAGTCAAAGCGATTTTTCTTCATCAACTAAATAGCCTGTTCAAGTTCGATTTGAATTGACTTCCGAAATACCGCATTTTAAACCCGCCCCCCTCTCAAAGGTGCCAAAGTCGCGTAGAAGCTGCAGTGCCGCTAAAGGTAAGTATTGAAACATACCTACTTTTAGTGTCTATTTTCGATGAACATAGTCTCGAGCCAAAACACCCTGAAGCCCTGGTCATTGTAGCCGGAGATTTGAATTAAGCCAACCTCGGAGCGTACTACCAAAGTATTACCAACATGTCGCTTGCCCCACCAGGGGCCAGAACACTCTCGACCGCTGCTACACATCAATAACCGCTCTGTTCCTCGGACACATTTCAGGAAATCTGATCACCTAGCTGTGCTTCTGCTCCCTGCCTACAAACAACAATTGAAACTGGAGGATCCGATACAGGCAGTTGTTAACTGCTGGTCAATGGACACTGATGACATCTTACACGACTGTTGTGAGTCAGTGGACTTGTCCATCTTCAGGATTCTGCAGCTAACCTGAATGAGTACGCCACTGCCGTGACTGACTTCATCAGCAAGTGCGTAGAAACCGATCCGAGTGTTTCCCAGCCATAAACCACGGATGAACAACAAGGTACATTCACAGGTGAAGGCCAAGTCCGTAGCAAAAAGTCAAGCGATCCCGAGCAGTACAAGAAGGCCCACAATGATCATCGCAAAGCCATCAAGGGTGCCAAGGAGGCAATACTGGGACAATCCTGAGTGCCAGTATAATCACTCGGACACATGGAGAATGTGGCAAGGTCTGAATAAGATAACTGGCTGCAAAGCAAGGTCAGGCAACATAATTGGTGATAGTGTGACCCTACCTGATGAACTGAATGCTTTCTCTAAAGTGCTTTGAGCAGATGGCCTACATGGCAGTGACACCTGGCCCTTCAGACTCCGATATGTCTCTTCCCAGGGTCACTGTGCAGAGGTTATATTGGCCCTCCTGACGGTAAACCCACTGAAAGCTACTGGCCCAGACGGAGTTCCTGGCCGTGTCCTTAGTAGCTGTGCGGACCAGGTAGTATTCATGGGGGTACCCATCTGCTTCAAGAAGACTGCCATCATCCTGGTGCTGAAGAAAAGCAAGACCTCATGCCTAAACGACTACCATCCAGTTTTGAGAGCCTAGTTATGGAATGCATTAATTCCAGTCACCAAGCAGCCTTGACCCATAGTAGTTTGCCTACCACCACAATGCCATCCCCCTGACGCTACACTCATCCCTGGTACACCTGGGTAAGAGAGACACCTTCGTCAGACACTTATTCATAAACTACAGCTCTGTCTTTAACACCATTATATTCCAATTTCTCCACCAAACTTACAGGACTTGGAGTCAGCATCCATCTCTGCACCTGGATCCTCATGTTCCTGACCAACAGACCCCAATCAGTAAGGCTAGAGGACAAATTATCCTCTACGATAATCCACAACACTGGTGCTCCATAAGGATGCATTCTCAGCCCCTTCTTTACCTCTTGTACACCCACGCCTGTGCAGCCATGTACAAATCTAATTCAATTTACAAATTTGCAGATGATACCACCATTGTGGACCGGATATCAAATAATGATGAGACAGAGTACAGGAAGGAGATTGAGAACCTCATGTTCTGGTGCGGATATGACAACCTTTCTCTCAGCAAGATAAAGGAGATAGTGATCGACTTCAGGAAGTGAAGCGGTACACATTGACAGTGCCGAAGTAGAGATGGTTGAAAACTTCCAATTTCTAGGACTTCTCCTGGACCACACAGATTGAAGCAATGGCGAAGAAAGCAATGTTCTTCCTAAGAAAGCTTAGACAGTTCAAGCATGTCCCTAGCAACTCTCACCAACTTCTATAGATGCGCCGTACTCAAGGAGAGGGAGATGATACTGTTCTTGTTGAGCATGCATTTTACTTCGAAGTCACATGAGTGACTACGTGAAGAAGCCTGCCAGCCCGCATGTGCGTCAATACGTCTAACGCATGGCGCACGACCGGCTGGGAGGAGCGTCGCAGGTAAGTTTCAAACATTCTGAGGTCATATGTTTTACTTGGGAAATCTCTTTTACAGGGTTTACTGTGGATATGGAATCCAGGGTGAAATCCAGACGTAGGAAACCGGCTACGGAGGACTGCGGAAGTGCAGGTAGCCGGCGGCCGTTGGGTTCGCCGTCCGAGTCGCTGACAGTGCGGTCAGCAACTTCAGACTTAGTGCCTTCAGTCAGCACCTTGGCAACCCCAAAAGCAGGGAAAGCCAAAAGGAAGTCTGACAGGCCTGTTTACTCAGACGAGTCAGGCCAGGAGGAGTCGCCTCCTACAGTCATGGATAACGTCTTCGGGCATTTATCCCGGATGGAGCACCTTATGGAAAGGATGCTCCATCATGATATGCTCCGTGAAACAGAAACATATCAGCACAGGTCTCCTCGGGGGCCTGCGGCAGTGCCTGTGTCCAGGGCTGCATAATGTCTCCCACTCTGAGGAGGGGAGCGTACGGGGTCAGTATTGGACTGACTCTGAATTTGGAGGTATGTCTGGGGAACATACCGGGATGCACGACATATGTAAGGTTCAGGAATTGCCTGCCATGGCATCAAGGTTCGCGATACCCTCCCAAACAGGGGAGCCGCTGCAGGAAGAGCTAGCTGCCTGCATAAACTACCTCACGTCGCACCAGTTGCAGGAACAAGTGATGGTGGAAACAACTACAAAGTACCATACACCTATACATTGTGCGTCCCTGAAAGTGCCGGCTGTGAACAGCTCTATCTGGGGATACATTGGATGGAGCATCAAAGCCCAGGAGATGAAACTCCAAAGAATCTTAAAATTGCTGGCGTCAGGCATTATGGCATTTGCCAGATCTGTGGATGGGGGACCCGCATCGGACATCCAGCAGGATGCCCTGGCATTGATGTGCAATGCACATTTCAAAATAAACTGTTTTCGGAAGAACTCTATTAGACCTGCCTTGAACCCCAAATTTGCAGGCTTATGTAAGGCCAGCAATGTGTAGCCGCCAAATCTTCTGTTCGGGGAAGATCTACTGAAGCAGGTAAAAGACCTGGATGAAGAAGCAAAAGCTGTCGGGCTGATCAAGGCGCCAATGACGAGCAAGGCTTCACCATTTCAGTGGCAGCACCCCTACGCTTCCATCATCAACAAGCTGGTGGCAGCTCGAGAGCTGAATTCTCTGGGCAGAGGTCTTTTATAGGCCAAGGCCCAAGTCGGCCCTCGTGGAAAATGTGCAATCCACGCACCCCAGCAGTCTTACCCTACAAACCTGGAGGGCGGAAATAGAACCTTTCGGCCCACCATAAGACCACCGGTAACCATGGAGGTAGGTGTGTCTGGTTCTTTCCGGAACATGGAGTGTGTGGACCAGTTACAAGTTGGTGGTAGATTACACTTGTTTTTGCATGAATGGCGTTGGATAACATCAGATCCGTTTATATTGCACAGTATACAAGGGTTCCAAATTGTACATCTTCCCAATTCATTGCCACCCACACAGCATACACCAAGCCGGACGTTTGTTCATTCCCAACAGGAATGTTTGGATATACAGGCTGAAATTCACACATTCGACACAAAAGGGGTAATCAAGAAGTCGAGTCATGAACATCACCAGTTCGTCTCTAATATATTCCCCAGGCAAAAGAAAGATGGAGGGTGTCGAATCATCATTGACTTAACAAAACTGAACTCTTATGTGCAGTATAGACATTTCAAAATGGAAAACTTTGTAACTGCCAAATGGCTGATTTCCATAGGATACTTTATGGCATGCATCGATCTCAAAGATGCATACTATTCGGTGCCCATTCACAAGGATCACCGGAGATATTTAAAATTTAGCTGGAGGGGGCAACTGTGGCAGTTTAAAGCATTGCCTAATGGGTTAACGTCAGCCCCCAGATTGTTTACCAAGTTATTGAAACCGGTGCTTGGGCTACTTAGAGCTCAAAAACACATTGTTATGGTATACCTGGATGATATTCTAATCATAGGGAAAACACTGAAATGATCTAAATTAGCTGTTTCAGCCACAAAACTCACATTTGATAAATTGGGGTTTCTCATCCACCCAGTTAAATCCAAATTGATACCAGCTAGAGTGATTACTAATTTGGGATTTACCATTAACTCTATCAATATGGCTGTGACTCTGCCCTCGGTTAAGAGATTGGAGTTGATAGAAGCCCGTAACAACCTTGATGTTATGGAGCAGCCATCTATTCGACAGTGGCTAGTGTAATTGGCAAATTAGTGGCTGCCTTTCCAGCTGCACAATTTGGGCCTTTGCATTATCAGAATTTACAACGTGCAAAGGAACAAGCACTTAAATACAATTTAGGTTATTTTAACAGACCTATGCCCTTACCAGCTGAAGCTATATCAGAACTACAATGGTGGATGTCCAATATTCGGCATTGCTCCAGTAACATTTTGGTCAGTAAACCTTCAGTTATATTACATGCTAGTGCTCAAGGATGGGGAGCTACTAATACCATCTCTAGTTGCGGTGGCAGATGGGATGTGCATGAGTCATCAATTCTTCAGTTACATGGTATTAACTACCTAGCGATGCTGTGGGTATTCTATAGGTTGAAAGCTTATTGTGGGAATATGCATCACTTGCATGTTCAACTACAGGTTGACAACACTACAGCGGTGGCATATATTAATCACATGGGTGGAATCAAGTCAGTATCCTGTGATAATTTAGCTAACCTCATTTGGCACTGGTGTATTAAAAGAAACATTTGGATTTCAACTACCTATTTGCCAGGTAGGTTTAATATGGTGGCGGACACCAGGTCACAAAAATTTAATGACAACACAGAATGGATGTTGGATCATAAAGTATTTAACGACATAGTTTATGTCAAACCGGATATCGATTTGTTTGCATCTAGGCTCAATCACCAGTTCCCAAAGTATGTTGCATGGGAGCTAGACCCTGGTGCAGTGGCGATAGATGAACCTTATATGGTTGTTTCCAAACGCAAAAATTTGCTGGTTCATCCCGTAACCTGGGAAGGCCACCCGCTGCATGATCAAATCGATTTATTGATTTGCAGACTTTAAGAAGACCTTTCCTGGGGCTCGGATTGTCAGATCGAACTGTGGACGTGATAGCACCAAGGAGGGATAGCACCAAGAAGCAGTACATCTCTTACCTCAGGAGATGGGAAGAGTTTTGATTGCAGTCTGACATAATGTATGATACAGCACGTATAACTAACGTCTTGGAGTTTCTCTCAAAACTATTCTTTGACAAAAGATGGAGTTATAGTACCATTAATTGCGCCAAAAGTGCCTTGTCATCATACTTGTGGCTGGGATCGGGACTCCACTCTGTCGGGTCTCACCCGCTGATATCCAGGCGTATGAAGGGTATTTTTAACACAAATCCCCCCAGGCCCAGGTACACGGATGTATGTGATGCTAACATTATGCTAACGCTGCTTCGCCGGTGGGCTCCAGCTACATCCTTATCTTTGGTCAAGCTCACATATAATGTTGTTATGCTCACGGTGCTGGTTTCTGCGCAATGGGTCCAGTCATTGCATAAGCTGCGGCTGGATAGAATGGTTACATCTGCCAACAAGATAACGTTTTATACACATGAGCTAATTAAGCAGAGCTGACCAGGGGTGTCAGGTCTAAAACTGGAGTTTATGGCATACCCTATGGACTATAGATTGTGTGTGGTCACACACATGCAACAATATTTTAAGGTTACAAAGAGCCTTAGAGGCACCGAATTGGCAATGTTTATTAGCTATTAAAAGCCACACAAGTGCAGACCATCTCCAGCTGGTTAAGACGTGTATTGGCTAGTGCTGGAGTGGACACTGATATTTTTTAATCTCACTCCACCAGGGCTGCAACAACATCAACAGCAAGGTTTATGGAGGTTCCACTGGACCACATCCTAGCGACTGCAGGATGGTCGAAAGAACGATTGTTCCAAACTTTTTATAATAAACCGATTGCCAGGCCGGGGTTGTTTGGCAACTCAATTTTAGGTTCTGGTCTATAATTTGCTCCCGGATGTGAAGGGCACTATTATTTTTATTATCATTTGTTTATTAAAAGCATGTTTTAAATCTATGTCATGTCTGAATGCATTATCTTTTCAATCATTTCTGGTCAACTAATGCAGTGTGTTGCATGGACTCGTGTTCGCGGCATGAAATCACAGAACTTTAAAGTCTTCACGTGGTCACTCATGTGACTTCGAAGTAAAATAGGAAGATTAAATGAGAACTTACCAGTTGAAATTTTTGTAAAATATTTTTATTAGAAGTAAATACATATTAAGAAGAAATAATATAAAATTGAAAAAAAAAGAAAACATATTATTCGTCACATACATTCTTAATATTTTTAAAATTTACGGTCATTCTTTATTATTTTATAACAGTAGGAAATAAAGAGAAATAATAAAAAGAAAAAGAAATAAGAAATAAATAAAAAATCAATAAAATGAGTGGAGTATTAAGCAAGATATTCTTCATTGGAGATATATTCGTGATCTATTGTATATAATTCTTCATCTATTCCTTCATTCAGGCTTCAGTCAGGGTCTCGAACCAGACCACCTTAACCCTTTAAGTATTCAATAAATGGAGCGGAGGGCACGTAATCCCTCATCGTAACTTCTCATAAAATAAAGATCAAAATTAAAACTGGTAAGTTCTCATTTAATCTTCCTATTCCCTGCCACACATCACCAAAGCAGTGGTGAGCTACACAATGTGAAGAGTATCAGCTGCCACCAGGAGAGATGCAGTGGTTCTCAGGGTTATTTCATCCTTTGCCTTCTTTCTCCGCCCTTAGGCCAAAAGCAAGAAGGCAACCCCTCTCATCCCTCACATTTTGGCCCAATGTGGTGCTCAGACTGGTCCCATCATGGGTCTCCGAGCCACTGTTGGCAGCAACTTTAAGGATGTCATTGGCAATCTTTCACACCACCTCTCCCATATTTAACCAGTCTTTACCTCAACATGGGAGAATTATCTGCAGCATGGTCACTCCAAAATGCAGTCTCATAGAATACAGTCGTGAGCTATCAAGAAACATGTAAACAGTAACTCCAACTCTCCCGCTTTCGGCGGGAGATCACCCGCCGAAAGGGCATTTTCGCAAAATCTCCCACTCTCCCGCTTGAGATATAATTTCTCCCGTCCACTCCTGCACCTATTGTCTATTGTCTATTGACAATACTCCAAATGTGGCCTCGCCAATGTCTTGTATAACTGTACCAAAACTCCCACTACTCTGATTAATGAAGGATGGTGCTGAATATATTCCTGACAACCCTACCTGTTTACGACACTACTTTCAAGAAACTAAGTACCTGCATTCCGAGATCTTCCTGCTCTAGAACACTCTCCAGAGCCCTGCCATTCACTGTGTAGGTCCTGCCCAGGTTAGCTTCCCCCAAATATTACACCTTGCACTCATCTGCATTAAACTCCATTGGCCATTCTTCAGCCTACCTACCAAACTGATCAAGAACCTGCTGTCATTTTTTAACAACCATCTTCGCTATCTACAATGCCACCCACTTTAGTGTCATCTTCAAACTTGCTAATCATACCTTGTACCTTCTCAACCAAATCATTGATATCGATGACAAACAATAATGGGCCCAGCTCCAATCCTTGAGGCACATCACTAGTCACAGGTCCCCAGTCCGAGAAACAACCTTCCACCATCACCCTTTGTTTCCTTCCATGAAGCCAGTTTTCTATCCAGTCAGCTCTCTCTCCTTGGATTCCATGTTATCTAACCTCCCATGTTGAGTATAGGAGCAAAGAGGTCCTTCTGCAGTTGTACAGGGCCCTAGTTAGACCACACTTGGAGTATTGTGTGCAGTTCTGGTACCCTAATTTTAGGAAGGACATTCTTGCTATTGAGGGAGTGCAGCGTAGGTTTATAAGGTTAATTCCCGGGATGGCGGGTCTGTGATATGCTGAGAGAATGGAGCGGCTGGGTTTGTACGCTCTGGAGTTTAGAAGGATGAGAGGGGATCTTATTGAAACATATAAGATTATTAAGGGTACACAAAATTCTGGAGAAACTCAGCGGGTGCAGCAGCATCTATGGAGTGAAGGAGATAGGTGACGTTTCGGGTCAAAACCCTTCTTCAGACTCCTGTACAAAACTGTGATGACTATCCCTAATCAGCCCTTGTCTATCTAAATGTATGCATATGTTATTCCTCAGAATACCCTCCAGTAACTTTCCGACCGATATTAGGATCACTGGCCTATAGTTCCCAGGCTTTTCCTTGCAGCCCGTCTTGAAATGGCACAACATCTTCCGGCACCTCACCTGTATTTAATGATGAGTCATATATCTCAGCCAGGATACCCCCAATTTCCTCTCTAGCTTCCCATGGTGTCCTCGGATAGATCTGATCAGGCCTGGGTGATTTTTCTACCTTCATACGTGTCTGGACCTTCAGCACCTCCTCGACCGTAATACTGACTGCTCTCAAGACACTTCCATTGACTGCTCCAAGTTCCCTGGTCCTCATGTTTTGCTCCACGGTTAAAAACAGAGGAAAAATACTCATCGAGGACCTCTCCATCTTCTCTGGCTGCACACAGAGTTGACTGTTTTGATTCCTGAGGGGCCCTATTTGCTCTCTGGTTTCCCTTTTCCTCTTAATGTACATAAAATCTCTTGGGATTATCCTTAATTTAATTACCAAAGTTATCTCCTGCCCCCTTTACCTCCCTCCTGATTTCCTGCTTTAGCGTGCTCCTCAGTTCCAAAGCTTGCAGTCGGCCGACCTGCCTTGCCCTTCACTATAATAGGAGCATGCATACCCTGAACCTGTCACCACACTTTTAAAAACATCTCACTTTCCACACATTCCTAGTTCCTGCAAACGGACTTCTGCATTCAACCACAGCGAGTTCCCTTCAAAGTTGTGCATTTGTCTTTGTGCTGTGTACAGTAAATAAGGTGATAATATTTAAAGGCCACATTTAATTAATAGAAAAGGGCCGAAGGAACTCTGACATCAACCTGAAGAAGGAGCCCGACACAAAACGTTTTCTGTTTATTTCCCTCCACAGATGATGCCTGACCTGCTGAGTTCCACTCCAGCATCTATAGTCTCTGTAGATAGACACAAAATGCTGGAGTTACTCAGCGAGACAGTCAGCATCTTTGGATAGAAGGAATGGGTGACGTTTCGGGTCAAGTCCCTTCATCAGTCGCAGAAGGGTCTTGATCTGAAACGTCACCCATTCCTTCTCTCCAGAGATGCTGCCTGTCCCGCTGAGTTACTCCAGCATTTGTGTCTCTCTTCGGTTTAGACCAGCATCTGCAGTTCCTTCCTACAACATCTTCAGTCTCTGTGTTGCCTCACTTAATCAGTAGGACTTTGGTTAGGCTGTGTTTTGCAGATTGCATGCTGTTCTAGTCGTCCCATTGCTGAAAAGTGGAGGCTTTGAAAAGTGCGCAGAGGAGTTTTACCAGAATGCTGCCTGGATTTCAAGCGTTCAGCTGCAGGGAGAGGATGGATGGACTTGGATTGTTTTCCCTGGAACATTGGTGGTTGAGGGGACACTTGATAGAAGTACATAAAATCATGAGGGATAAATAGGGTAGATGATTTTCCCCAGGGTGGAAACGTCCAATACTAGAGGACATAGCTATGTGAGCGGGGGAAAGGTTTAATGGAGATGTACGAGGCAAGCTATTTTACACAGAGCGTGGCGGGGCCAGGAACGCATTGCCTGGGGTGGTGGTGGAGGCAGATATGGATAGTGACGTTTAAGAAGCTTTTAGATGGGCACACGGATGTGCAGGGAATAGAGGGATCTGGATCATGTACAGGCAGGTGAGATCAGTTTAACGGCATCATGTTTGGCACATACATCGTGAACTCATTCCTCTGCTGCACTGCTCTACATTCCATGTTTAAAAAATTGATTGCGCATGTTAACCGTTACCTGCAAGAATCTAAACCTAATGACCACTAATATTCAAGACAAATCATTAGTTGTGAATGGGGTGGGAGATTGCAACCTTCACGCAGTCCGTGCTGTTTCGACGAATGTAATTACTTTGGCGAGTCGAGACGGGGTGGGTAAGTAAAATTGTTTTATTTTGAGAACGAAAATAACGAAATTACCCGAGTGGCTAAAGACAGCCAAATACACGATGTTGGTTCCACACGCGTGGCGCTAGAATGAATCGATACAGTAAAAATCCCGCGAATAAAACACCCACGCTCACGTGGCTTCTCCAGCCAATCGCGAGGGTTCGATTACACAGAGCAACCACCAGGTGTCACTGCACAGTCAAATAAGATCAAATAGAACAAGTTGTCCAACAACTTTAGGATGTGCATGCCAGACGCAAGAAGAAGAAGATTCCTTGTGAATGAACAGTAATTTATTTTGAAATGTCTGAAACTCAAATCTATCTTGCTTTTGTTTCCCTTCAGCTGATATCTTTTAACTTTCCACCAACTTTCATTTAACAAGCAGCTTGAACAAGGCAAAACTTCTCAAGCACTTCACAGGAGTGTGGTCAAACATGAAATGCGAGCCACGAGAGATGTTAGGACAAATGGCCTGTTGGAAATTCCAAAGTTTAGGAAATAGACAGCTGAAAGCAGTGTTGCCATTGCAGCAGTGATCACACAAAGCTGGAGGATTTTACGGATCAGTCTGAAGAAGGGTTTCGGCCCGATACGTTGCCTATCTCCTTCGCTCCATAGATGCTGCTGCACCCGCTGAGTTTCTCCAGCACTTTTGTCTACCTAGGATTTTACAGGGTCTCGACCCGAAACGTCGCCTATCTCCTTCGCTCCTTAGATGCTGCTGCACCCGCTGAGTTTCTCCAGCTTTTTGTGTACCCTCGATTCTCCAGCATCTGCAGTTCCTTCTTTAACAACATAGGATTTTACAGAGACAGGCAGGAGCTAAAACATGGAGAAAGTTGAAAACAGAGAAGAGGATTTAAAAAATGGAGTTGTTGTTGGCATCCATCCACCTGTGAGAGATGACGGTGTGACTTTCACATTGTCCTGTTTGGCGAGGGGAATATTTCATCTTGGCTGCAGTTCCCGCTCTGGTTGACTAGGCCTGTCCTTGACAAGTAGACCCTCCCATAGTTTCCACAGGTGCTGTAGTCTCTGGCCGTTGGACAGGGGGAGTGCGTTGGTGATGCTGTCGACCATTTTGTGGCGTTGGCACCTTGGCCTCCAGGGTCTTGAACCACATGCTGTCAAGGTGTTCATACCCCCCGGAGGTCCTATCTCCACCTCCCCCTGTCCACAGCAGCCATTTCCTAGTCGTCAATGCCAATGCTAAAATGTTTCATTTCTCTTTTGATCTTCTCCCTGTAGTGGAGCTTTGTTCTTCCTCCTGGCCTCCGAGCATCGGTGACCTCCCCGTACAGCATATCTTTGGAGATGCGTCCATTTCCCATCCCATGTACATGCCCAAGCCAGCGGAGATGCTTCTGCTTGACGATCTTGATCTGCTTGAAGATGCTGGCATGTTGGCCAGGGAGGGGACACATTCATTGGTGGCTTTGTCCTGCCAAGGAACCACCAGGATGTGACAAAGACAGCGGAAATGAAAATGATTCCATCTCCGTTCTTGATGTAGTTAAGTCATCCAAGCTTCACTGCTGTACAGTAACATGCTCAAGACCACAACACACGCTTGATAGACAGTTATCTTGGTCTTGGTTGTGAGATTCCTGTTCTTCCATGCCACTCACTTAGCTTCTCAGTAGTGGCTAATACATTTACTCTACGTGAATTGGTTTCCTCACCTGGAGAGGGGCTACCTGTCACCTTGGATCCTAGGTAGGTGAATTTGTTGACCGTTTCCAGCAGTGGTGTTTTTTTCAGGTGATTTCAGGTGGGGGATTGGATTCCCCTGACCCACTTCTTATTGATATTGGTTGCAAGCATGGGACAGTCTGTCCATCAGCCCCTGAAGTCCTGCTTCTGTTGGGTCGATGAGTGCAGCATCATTAGTGCGCAGGAGTTCCCTTATAAGCACAGTTCTCACCTTCATCTGGGCTTGCAACCTTGCTAGATTGAAGAGCTTCCCGTTGCCTCTGGTGCTGAAGGTACACTCCTTCTGTGTCCGTTGGGAAGGTAAAGGACAGCAGGGCAGATAGGAAGATGCCGACAAGCGTGGGAGCTCGGACACTGCCCGACCTCACTCCACGTCTCACGGGGAAACTTGAAAACGAGGAAGAGAATGATAAAAATCGAGTAAGGTGTAGATTAATATGTAGCTGGAGTTAGTCAGTAAGGATGAGCTGAACACGTTGTGATCTTGGACACAGGTATGGATGGCTCACATTATGGAGAGTAAAATACGGGAAGGCAGTGAAGAGTTCTGTGGAATAGCCACACCTGAAGATAAGGGAGCAAAGGAGCGACAGAGACGAATGGGATTAATGGATAAGATGGAATTAGTCAGTTTACTTTCGCTTGATAGGTTAGCGGCACGGTGGCGCAGCGGTAGAATTGATGCCTTACAGCGCCAGAGACCCGGATTCGATCCTGACTACAGGTGCTTGTCTGTACGGAGTCTGTATGTTCTCCCCGTGACCTGCATGGGTTTTCTCCGCAAACTTCCGTTTCATCCCACACTCCAAAGACGTATAGATTTGTAGGTTAATTGGCTTGGATTGGTATAGATATTAAAATTATCCCTCGTGTGTGTAGGATAGTGTTAATGTGTGGGGATCACTGGTCGATGTGGACTCGGTTGGCCGAAGGGCCTGTTTCCCCACTGTATCTCGAAACAAAACTAGACCCCTATGGCAAAGAGGCTAAATGTTTTTGCAGAGCATGTTGGTTAATTTACCTTCTGGCATTCTCACTGTTGATAGGAAAATGTAAGCCAATATCTGTGCCTTCTATCGACACCACATCAAATTCAGGAACTTACCCAAGAGGAAATAAAAGATGGAGAATCTGTATCCTGCCAAGCTCTGGCTTGACACAATGACTTCCACGAATAGTTAGATGTTTAGCCAAACATTATTAATATTAACTCAGAGTTCACACCCATATATATGAGGATGACTTCCCATCACATTGTAAACACTGGAACATGTGTGTAAAATACTTTGACAGAAATAATGACACAATCTTCAGATTAATACTTTTCTGTGCCAAAATTAGGTTATGTCTTCATTGAGTCTTCACTTTCACATGGTCACTTAGAACAAATCAGTAGAGAAGACAAAAATACAGTAAACAATTTTGAATGTTTACTGCACAATTCTTGAAATGGTAACTGCTAATCTACTCCAGCCATATTAAATCTTGGCAAGCGAAAAGTTATTTAACTACTTTAAAATCGTACTCGTGTAAGTGCAGACTTGGATAAGGATAATTCAACATGATATTTTCATACCTGAAGAAGGGTCTTGACCCTAGACGTCACCCATTCCATCTCTCAAGAGATGCTGTCTGTCTCGCTGAGTTTCTCCAGCATTTTGTGTCGATCTATGATATTTTCAAAGTGTGACGAGCAACTAGAACAGGGGTTGGCCAGAAACCAGCAGTTTGACCTTCTGCTACTCGAGCAGTTTTTTTTTTTGCTGAAGATTCCAGCATCTGCGGTCTCTTGTGTCTCTGTGTTGCCAGCAATCCTGCTGTCCAGAATGTATCACTCGCCAACTTTGTACAGATATGATGAAAGCAAAGTGATAGCTGAGAATAGACACAAAATGCTGGAGTAACTCAGCGGGCCAGGCAGCATCTCTGGAGAGAAGGAGTGGGTGACGTTTCGGGTCGAGGCCCTTCTTCAGACTGCAAAATCTTTTTTCAATTCCTCTGCTTGCACATGTTTGGACAATGATCCAATTAATCTCTTAGAAACATAGAAACTTAGAAACATAGAGAAAGAGGTGCAGTAGTAGGCCATTCGGCCCTTCGAGCCAGCACCGCCATTCAATATGATCATAGCAGATCATCTAAAATCAGCACACAGTTCCTGCTTTTTCCCCATGTCCCTAAGAATATATATGAAGAAAATGAGAAGTGCATTTCCCACTTGATTTAGTTTCCTTCCACTCAAAATGCAACTCCCCACCATCGAAGGGATTTTACCTGAGTCATTACCTCAAAAAGGCAGTCAGCATTATCAGAGACTCACACCATCATGGCCACACACTCATTTCACCCCTGTCATTGGGAAGAAGGTACAGGAGCCTGAAAACTGTAAAGTCCAGGCTCAGGAACAACTTCTTCCCAACAGTCATCACATCAGTCTATCAAACACAACAACCTCAAATAAACTCTGAACTACAATAGATTCATATTTGTTATTACTGCACTATTGTTGTTTGTTTTTTATGTATATGTATATGTGGGTATTTGATATATATATATATACATATATACACTGAACCTTTTCCCTCGTTTATTATATTATTTACAGTGTACTATGTTTACATATTCTGTTGTGCTGCTGCAAGTAATAGCCCTGTCCCAGGGTACGACTTCATTCCAAGAGCGCTCCCGAGTTTAAAAAAAATCAAACTCGTGGTAAGCACGGAGAATGAACGTAGCAGGTACGTCAGAGCTCGGGGACGTCACATAGCGGCACGTAACGCTAACGGCAGGTACTCGGGAAGACTCGCTAACGGCAGGTAAGCACAGGAAGACTCGTGAAGATTTTTCAACATGTTGAAAAATGTCCACGAGAGCCCCGAGTACTGATGAGTGGCCATTACCATAAATCTCAGAGTTCAAATCAGGGGAAACTCTGGAGAACTCTTGGAATGAACTCGTACCATGGGACAGGGCTATAAGAATATCATTGTTCTTTCTGGGACATATGATAATAAAACACTCTTCATTCTCTTGACTTGACTCTTGACTAAATCTTACCAAAGATACCTTAATATAAGTTCTTATGAAGTTTCCTCTGGACATCAAAAGAACCCCTTATTTAATTTGAGGATATGTTATCCTTAATATGATGCTGCTTAAGAGCCATGATGCTCATTTATATTAAAGGAAAATGATCTCTAACTTCCAAGATAATGTCCCACAAATGACAAATTGATTTAAAATGTCTATTTACCTTCAGAGCTGATCTGTGTTCACCACAGACAATTGGTGGTGGTTTTGTGGTCTCTCACACAGTTGCAAGGTTTAAAGGTTTGAACACTTTTCCAGGCAATCCCACTGAGGGCAGTCACGGTGGCGCAGCGGTAGAGTTGCTGCCTTACAGCGAATGCAGCGCCGGAGACCAGGGTTCGATCCCGACTACAGGTGCTGTCTGTACGGAGTTTGTACGTTCTTCCCGTGACCTGCGTGGGTTTTCGCCGAGATCTTCGGTTTCCTCCCACAGTCCAAAGAAGTACAGGTTTGTAGGTTAATTGGCTTGGTATAAATGTAGACATAGTCCCTCGTGTATGTAGGATAGTGTTAGTGTGCGAGGATCGCTGATCGGCAGACTCAGTGGACTGAAGGGCCTGTTCTCTAAACTAAACCTAACTAAACCATTGGGGAAAATGTGCTGATGCTCAAGAAACAACTACACATTCAGGAGTGAAGACGTTAAGAGATAGATCCCAGTCATTAGTGGGATTCCCTTTCAATCTGGCATTGTGGAAAGCCGACATCCCTGCTAAATCTTTTTTTAAATTCAAAATGAAAATTATTATTCAAAGTGAAAAATATGCAAAAAGTCTTCCGACATTCTCGGAGGCCATTCAATTTGCCGTTACGTAGTATATTCACAATTTTACCCCACATCCTTGCCACTCAAGTGGCCCCTGTAGATTGATGCTGTTCAGCCACTAACCACATGTTGCTAGCTTTAATAACTCCACCCCATCACCAGAGCTATAACAGCACTCCCCTCCTCCTGCAGTCAGTCAGATGCTGCATGAGGTCCTGTCGGCTGACAGCTTCCTATGCTGTGCTTGTACAACAGTGATTAAAGTTATGTTTGATCTAATGATCTATTGTGATCAGTTGCACATTATTTACAGCCCCCTAGGGTGATATCCCTTCCCTTGTTTTGGGGGGGGGCGTGGCCACCACACTCTGCCCCCCATGTCCTCCCCCACCGAGCCTTGGTGTTGGCTGCACCGAGCGTCACTCCTGCAGTCTGCAGCGGGCCAGTCAACAAAATTAACCCAACGGACATCTCACTCTGCTGGAAGGTCAACAAAGCTCGGGCTGACCAACGAGCGTCTTTCACCGAGTTGATGACCTTCCAGCAGCATTTGACGTCCGTCTCCGAATGTGTCCCTGGGAACAGTCCGTAAATCACCACACTGCCCATGAAGCCACTCACTGATGTTAAACAGGGCGTAGCCATTCCTGTGTGAGCGCAGTGCTTTGGAAACCTCCGTGATGTTGGGGTGAGCAGCAGATTGGAGAGGTAACTGCAATCAGCTACGGCTGCAGGGTGAGAGATTTAAGGGACAATGCATCTTTGAGTTGCACAGAATGAGCAGTCCAAGCACAAAGGTCTGGCTGAAGGTTTTTGCTGTAGTGTGTCGTCAAATTCAGTGTAGGAAGGAACTGCAGATGCTGATTTAAACCAAAGATAGAGACAAAATGCTGGAGTAACTCAGCAGGACAGGCAGCATCTCTGGAGAAAAGGAATGGGTGACGTTTCGGGTTGAGACCCTTCTTCAGGCTCAGTCTGAAGAAGGGTCTTGACCGGGAACGTTACCCATTCTTTCTCTCCAGATTCTCTGCCTGAACTGCTGAGTTACTCCAGCATTTTGTGTCTATAAACTATTGTGGAAGAAATTAATTTAGAGGGAAATTAATGAAAAATGAAAAGCAGGGACTTTGCAGATTTGCTTCGAGATTTTATGGCATGATATCATGGAGAGATGGTTGCCGTAAACTGCCCACCAGTTCTCTGACTTCATAGCAGAATTAGCCGACAGTTATACTGTGCAGTAAACAACTTTTTTTAGATACACCTTTCAGGCAGGCCGAGCCAATCATAAGCCTCCCATTTACAATAACATTTCTATGCAACAAGCGGTAGGGGTTGTGGGTGATCTACTGTGACTCCTCACAGAAAGTTAACCAAGCTTCGTTATCTCCTCTACTATTTCATGTTAACATTTAGCGTCCACCCTTCAACACATTCCCAGCCAAGAGGTAATACGTCTAATCTTACATTTACGCTTCCCACAACCTCTTCTGCACCTGGTCAAATGAGAGCTGCCAATTGTCACATCCAAAACACCCATTCGTTAGCTTGTTCAATTCCAATTTATTTATCTTCCACAACTATGAAGGTAGATTAATTGCACTTTGGTTCAAAGACAGTGTGTGTTAAATCCTAAAGATCCCATATATTCTGGTAAGAGCAGAAGTGAGCATTGCGCTATTCGTGACACCATCAGCAAGCTTCTGATAGTTTGGTGCAGAGGTACAGCAAGGAAACAGGCCCTTTAGCCCATCGAGTCCACGCTGACTATCGATCACCCTTTCACACTAGTTCTATGTACTCCCACTCTCTACAAACTAGAGGCAATTTATAGAGGCCAATTAACCTACAAACCAGCATGTCTTTGAGATGTGGGAGGAAACTGGAGAATCCGGAGGAAGCCTATGTGGTCCCAGAGATAATGTGCAAACTGTACATACAGTGCATTCAGAAAGTATTCAGACCCCTTCACTTTTTCCACATTTTGTTATGTTACAGCCTTATTCTAAAATGGATTACATTCATTTATTTTATCATCAATCTACACACAATGCCCTAGAATGAAGAAGCGAAAACAGGCGTTTAGAAATTTTTGCAAAGTTATTAAAAATAAATAACTGAAATATCAGTTATTCGTAGTAACGTAACAAAATGTGGAAAAAAGTGAAGGGGTCGGAATACTTTCTGAATGCACTGTAAAATTTAAACAGGAGGATAGTCAGACTGGTCGGACAACTGGGATAGAGGAGGGATGGAGAGAGAGGGAAAGCAAGGGCTACTTAAATATTGACATTAAATAAGTCAATATTCATACTGTTGGATTAAATCAGATTACTCCTGGAGAGTTGCTTCTCTTTATCTTGCTGTTTTAGCAAGTTTAATTTGGGTAGGTAGGATGGCCTGAACCTATTTGGATGGGGAAATATATGCTCTCTTGTCTCTACAGCACCCAATGTTCTCAGCCTATCACCAAAATGACACCAGGCTCATCATTACATTATTCTCTCCTCGTTCTTGCCATTAAGACTACTGATCACTAGGTGGCGCCTGAGGTGTATCAACAGCTCAAGATAGCTTTGCCAGTCAGTGCATGAATTGGCCGGGAAACGTAAACATGCCCAAATAGAGATGTTTGAGGATGGGTGAACCTTCTTGAAAAGGTCGACAGCACTATTCCAGGTCTCAGTACTCACTGCTCATGTTTTGCATTTGTGCACTCACCAGCCTGTTACTAACCCAATCTTTGATGGGGAGTTCCATCATATCAGGAGATGGTGACTTGACCACCCTGCTGGAGATCCTGGCCTCCCACCACTGAGCCAGATAGGCCCCATGTACAGGTAGTCGCCGGGTTATGTTGCCGACTGGCCCGCTCCAGACTGCAGGCGTACGTGCTGAGGGACACATTGAAACTCTGTGCAGCCAACGTCAAGGCTCTGTGGGAAGGACCACAGTCTAGGGTCCTTCCACTACTGGACATTAGGGGGCAGGGTGTGGGGGAGACGCCCCTCAAATGAGGGAAGGGATATCACACAAAGGGTGGTGGGATGTATGGAACAAGCTGCCAGAGGAGGTAGTTGAGGCTGGGACTATCCCAATGTTTAAGAAACAGTTAGATAGGTACATGGATAGGACAGGTTTGGAGGGATATGGGCCAAATGCAGGCAGGTGGGACTGGTGTAGCTGGGATATGTTGGCTGGAGTGGGCAAGTTGGGCCGAAGGGCCTGTTTCCACACTTTGACGCCATGATTCTTTGACCTCTGGGGGCCGCATGAGGGACTGGGTGTGGGGTAAAATATGATATGATGCAAATTAATATATGTATTGCCTCTGAGAGTGTCGGAAGAATTTTTGCACACCTCCTGTTTTGTATATACTTTTTACTCCGAATAAAGTTTATTTTGATTACAAAGAAGATAGTCCCCGGATTGCGATAAGGTTCAGATGCTGGGAACTATTTGTAACCTGAACAGTTCGTAATTTGGAAATGAACAAAAACAGTATTTGAGAAGATGACAGAAGCAGCTGCAAGGGAAATAAAGTGCTTCAGATGAACAGTAATGCGGTATTTTATTTTTTTTATGTCCAAATAGACTACAACGTCTTAATGCGCTCTTTTAAACACTGGAGGAAGATAATAAATCTGAGGAAGGGTTTCAACCCGAAACGTCACCCCTTCCTTCTCTCCAGAAATGCTACCTGTCCGGAGTCTTGTGTGCAGTTTTGGTCCCCTAATTTGAGGAAATGCATTCTTGCTATTGAGGGAGTGCAACGTAGGTTTACAAGGTTAATTCCCGGGATGGCGGGACTGTCATATGCTGAGCGAGGAAGGGATCTTATTGAAACATATAAGATTATTAAGGGTTTGGACACGCTGGAGGCAGGAAACTTGTTGCCAATGTTGGGGGAGTCCAGAACCAGGGGCCACAGATTAAGAATAAGGGGTAAGCTATTTAGAACGGAGATGAGGAAGCACTTATTCACACACAGAGTTGTGAGTCTGAGGAATTCTCTGCCTCAGAGTACGGTGGAGGCCGGTTCTCTGGATGCTTTCAAGAGAGAGCTATATAGGGCTCTTAAAGATAGCGGAGTCAGGGGATATGGGGAGAAGGCAGGAGCGGGGTACTGATTGGGGTTGATCAGCCATGATCACATTGAATGGCGGTGCTGGCTCGAAGGGCCGAATGGCCTACTCCTGCACCTATTGTCTATTGTCTATTGTCCTGCTGAGTTTTCATGCATCTTTTTGTGTCTATCTATAAGACTGACATTTATTGAAAGACACAAGAGACTGCAGATGCTGGAATCTTGAGCAAAAGCAAACTGTTGGAGGACAGCAGTGGTTCAGACCATTTCCTTTAAGTTCCCTCCCATCTTGATCCATTATGGCAGAGCTCCACAAAGCCGTAAGTTAGTGTCTTCTCATTTTGATTTAGCAAAGTCATGACATTGTCCGGTAACTGGATGGGAAACTGAAGATGCCGGTGCTTCCACACAAAGTGTTTTACTGTCACATGTCCTAATATATAACAATTACATTCTTACTTGCAGCAGCACTGTAAACCACATAATAAACAACAACAAGTAATAGTCCAAGGACAAAAAACAATTGCCCCAAATTGATGTAGTGTGGAGTTTATTTGGCGGTTGTAGTGTTTAATAGCCCGATGGTTGTCGGGAAGAAGCTGCTTCTGAAGCTGGATGTTAGAGGTTTTTGGGCTCCTACACTTTTTCTTGATGGCAGGAGTGAAATGAGCGTGTGGCCACAGTGCATATTTGGGAAGTACTAAATGAGCCCTCCTCAGTACGTCCTATACAGTGACGCTCCTTGGCAGACACAAACAGTGTTCTACATGCCTGGCCTGGAGCTCCAGCTGAGGTGATGATATCGCTCTGTGCCACACACCTGGATGAGGATAAGGAGACTCACATAATGTTTTGGAGGGAGTGTGTAGGAAGGGACTGCAGATGCTGATTTGAACCGAAGATAGACTCAAAATGCGGGAGTATCTCAATGGGACAGGCAGCATCTCTGGAGAGAAGGAATGGGTGACGTTTAGGTTTGAGTCCCTTCTTTTGGAGGGAGTGTTGTTTGAACGTCCAGTATAACCTCCCGTTTGTCTGCATTTGCTGCCTTGTGTTCCAGGTGGACCTTCCTCCTGTCTTTATTGCTTCTCTCCAGTCCAAATTGGGGGACATTATCGGTCATATGAATATTATAGATGTGTCTACAAATTATCCAGTGCAAGAACAAAGATCTTTCTTAAAGTCAAAACTGAAGTGTAAAATACAGATATTGGACTACTGTCACTATCAAAAACACATCAAGAAAAACAACCCCAAAGCCAAAGTAGGATTGAAACTACTTATGGACACGTATGATGTGCATTCCTGAATTTGTTAGACACAAAAACTGAAGGTCTTGACCCGAAATGTCACCTACTGCTTTTCTCTAGAGATGCTGCCCTGAGTTACTCCAGCTTTTTGTGTCTATCATCGGTTTAAACCATTATCTGTAGTTCCTTCTTATCTATGTAATTCAGAGCTATTTGAGGTTATAGTTTGATAGCCTGGTGGCTGTAGGGAAGAAGCTGTTCCTGAACCTGGACGTTACAGTTCTCAGGCTCCTGTACCTTCTTCCCGATGGCAGGGATGAGATGAATGTGTGGCCAGAGTGGTTTGGGTCTCTGATGGTGCTGGCTGCCGTTTTGAGAGCGACTCCTGTAAATCCCTTCAATGGTGGGGAGGTCAGTAGCTGCGATGGTGGGGAGGTCAGTACCTGCGATGGTGGAGAGGTCGTACCTGCGATGGTGGGGAGGTCAGTACATGCGATGGTGGGGAGGTCAGTAGCTGCGATGGTGGAGAGGTCAGTACCTGCGATAGTGGGGAGGTCAGTAGCTGCGATGGTGGGGAGGTCAGTACCTGCGATGGTGGGGAGGTCAGTACATGCGATGGTGGGGAGGTCAGTACATGCGATGGTGGGGAGGTCAGTACCTGCGATGGTGGGGAGGTCAGTACCTGCGATGGTGGGGAGGTCAGTACATGCGATGGTGGGGAGGTCGTAGCTGCGATGGTGGGGAGGTCAGTACCTGCGATGGTGGGGAGGTCAGTACATGCGATGGTGGGGAGGTCAGTACATGCGATGGTGGGGAGGTCAGTACATGCGATGGTGGGGAGGTTATTAGCTGCAATGGTGGGGAGGTCAGTAGCTGCGATGGTGGGGAGGTCGTACCTGCGATGGTGGGGAGGTCATAGCTGGGATGGTGGGGCGGTCAGTAGCTGCGATGGTGGGGCGGTCAGTACCTGCGATGTTGGAGAGGTCGTACCTGCGATGGTGGGGCGGTCAGTAGCTGCGATGGTGGGTTATCACTGCACGCACTGTTGACATTGGGAGTTCATGCATTTGCAAATTTTTTCTCCAATCCTGTTGAGGAGCAAATTGTTCTGAAGTCAACGTTTGAGTTCTCATGTTTAATATCTATATCTATATATGTGTGTGTTTGTGTATATAAACGCACACAGAATTTTTTTCTTAAAGTGTACTATGTTTACATATTCTGTTGTGCTGCTGCAAGTAAGGATTTCATTGTTCTACGTGGGACATATGACAATAAAACACTCTTGACTCTCTTAACTCCAGTTCCTGGTAACAGTTGGCATCCCAATGCGTTTTAATGTTGAAGATAGACACAACATGCTGGAGTAACTTAGCGGGTCCGGCAGCATCTCTGGAGAAAGATAATAGGTCGAGACCCTTCTTCAGGCCAGATCCCGGGCCTCTGGGGCTGTAAGGCAGCAACTTAACCGCTACACCGCCGTGCCACCCTCTGCAAATTTCTGGCAGTAACAATCTCTTTAGAAGGAAGATAGACCCAAAAAGCTGGAGTAACTCAGCGGGTCAGACAGCATCTCTGGAGAGAAGAAGTAGGTGATGTCGAGACTCTTCTTCAGAGAATTCCCTCCAATTTGAACACCGCCTGGACCTACCTGATCTCCCGGTTACTAAACCCTTGAATTCCCCTTTCCATTCCCACGCAGACCTTTCTGTCCTAGGTCTCCTCCATGGTCAGAGTGAGGCTAAACGCAAATTGGAGGAACAGCATCTCATATTTTGCTTGGGCAGCTTACAGCCCAGTGGTATGAATATTGATTTTTCTAACTTCAGGTAGCCCCCGGCATTCCCTCTCTCTCTACCCCTCCCCCACCCAAGTCACACCAGCTTCTCGTTTTCACCCAACAAACAGCTAACAATGGCCTGTTTCCTTTATCATCATTACATTTTTGCATATCTTTCATTCATTGTTCTTTATCTCATCATCATCTATATCTCTCGTTTCCCATTGCCCTGACTAGTCTCGACACGAAACGTCACTCATTCCTTCTCTTCAGAGATGCTGTCTGTAGGGTTTCCAACTGTCCCATATTAGCCGGGACATCCCGTATATATTGGGCAAAATTGGTTAGTCCCATACGCGGCCGCCCTTGCCTCGTATTTGCCGCATCTGGCCCCGCCACATCCGTTCCGACGTAGTGCAGCCCATGGAGTGCAGCAGCAGCAGCGCCTCGCCCGTGGCTCCGTCGGTCGGAAGCCCAGCCAGCTGTCCAACCTTTGGATCTTTGCTTACTGCTGATACCACCACCCCACCTTCACTTGGCCGATCATCCTGTTCATGAGTCGGACGGGGCGCCGGACTTTGCACGCGACGTCGCTCCTGGGCCAAAACACCTCAGCTGGCCCGCCGGCTGGGCTTTGTGTGCAGTCCAACACCCGGGCCAACTCATCATTCACCCAGCCACGGCCGAGTTGGTCAACAAATTGCCTTCGGGAATTTGACCCATATTTTGACCCTTTGTCCCTTAATTGGGAATGAACCCTAGCTGCCTGTCCCGCTGAGTTACCATATAACCATATAACCATATGACAATTACAGCACGGAAACAGGCCCTCTCGGCCCTTCCAGTCCGTGCCGACCATTTATTTTCCCCTAGTCCCATCTACCTGCACTCAGACCATACCCCTCCATTCCCCTCACGTCCATATACCTATCCACTTTACTCTTAAATGTTAAAATCGATCCTGCCTCCACCACTTCTGCTGGAAGCTGATTCCACACAGCCACCACCCTCTGAGTAAAGAAGTTCCCCCTCACATTACCCCGAAACCTCTGTCCCTTAATTCTCATGTCATGCCCTCTTGTTTGAATCTTCCCTACCCTCAATGGGAAAAACTCCAGCTTTTTGTGTCTATCTTCGGTTTAAACCAGCATCTGCAGTTCCTTACTACACCCTCCAATTTAATATTGTGTTCAGCTGTGAGAAGGTGAGTCAGTGTATGCTGAGCAACATGTTCCGCACTAGCAGCGCTGGTGTTGTATCAATATTGCCTGCAGGCTGTCGACATAAATATGTGTAGGAAGGAACTGCAGATGCTGCTTTACAGAATCTGGCCTAAAGAAGGGCTATGACCCAAAACGTCACGTATTCCTTTTCTCCAGAGATGCTGCCTGTCCCGCTGAGTTACTCCAGCATTATATGTCTGACTTTGGTTTAAACCAGCATCTGAAGTTCCTTCCTACACATCACTTTAGAAGGTGCTGGCTCTGTTCGGCTTTTGAGTTTAACATATAGCCATTGCAACTAACAATGCCATTCCACATTCCACAGGCCAATTCATAGGGCTTTCGGCCGCAGTATGACATAGAAACATAGAAACATAGAAAATAGGTGCAGGAGCAGGCCATTCGGCCCTTCGAGCCTGCACCACCATTCAATATGATCATGGCTGATCATCCAACTCAGTATCCCTTACCTGCCTTTTCTCCATACCCCCTGATCCCCTTAGCCACAAGGGCCACATCCAACTCCCTCTTAAATATAGCCAACGAACTGGCCTCAACTACCTTCTGTGGCAGAGAGTTCCAGAGATTCACCACTCTCTGTGTGAAAATGTTTTTCTCATCATTTACGCAATACTCCAGGTGTGGTCTTACCAAGACCCTGTACAACTGCAGTAGAACCTCCCTACTCCTATACTCAAATCCTTTTGCTATGAATGCTAACATACTATTCGCTTTCTTCACTGCCTGCTGCACCTGCATGCCTACTTTCAATGACTGGTGTACCATGACACCCAGGTCTTGTTGCATCTCCCCTTTTCCTAATCGGCCACCATTCAAATAATAGTCTACTTTCCTGTTCTTGCCACCAAAGTGGATAACCTCACATTTATCCACATTATACTGCATCTGCCATGCATTTGCCCACTCACCCAACCTATCCAAGTCACCTTGCAGCCTCCTAGCATCCTCCTCACAGCTAACACTGCCCCCCAGCTTAGTGTCATCCGCAAACTTCGAGATGTTGCATTCAATTCCCTCGTCCAAATCATTAATATATATTGTATAGCCCAATGCCTTTCTTTCTGTGAGCATTAGTTTTGCTTTAAGACTATTTAAATGGAATAGTTTAGAGTCATAGAATGATACAGTGTGGAAACAGGCCCTTAGGCCCAACTTGCCCACACCGGCCAACATGTCCCAGCTACAATAGTCCAACTTGCCTGCGTTTGTCCATATCCCTCCAAACCTTGTCCTATCCATGTACCTGTCTAACTGTTTCTTAAATGATGGGATAGTCCAAGCCTCAACTACCTCCTCTGGCAGCTTGTTCCGTACCTTTTTGTGTAAAAAGGTTACCCCTCAGATTCCTATTAAATCTTTTCCCCTACCCCTTGAACCTATGTCCTCTGGTCCTCGATTCACCTACTCTGGGCAAGAGACTCTGTGCGTCTACCCGATCTATACCTCATGATTTTGTACACCTCTATAAGATCACTCCACGTTCTCCTGCGCTCCATGGAACAGAGACCCAGCCTACTCAACCTCTCCCTGTAGCTCACATCCTCTAGTCCCGGCAACAAGTTTATGTTAGAATTTGTCAAAAGATGTGTTAATGCTGATACTATGTATAATACAGCACCGGCATGTAATCAATATCCTGATAAGAGATTGATCAAGGTGTGAAGTTTCACCTTGATACACTACATGTCACCTCTTAAGCAACACTTTGATTTATTGCAATAATTTATAATGTAAACTATGTGAGTTCCTGTGTAATCAGAGGCTAGAAATTAACTTTGTTCTAGATAATGATCCAGTCATCTGGCACAGCAAGGACAGAGGTTTCATCTATAAATATATACTGACCAAGTTTATATAGTTGCACTGAAGAAGGGTCTTGACCCGAAATGTCACCCATTCCTTCTCTGTATAGATGCGGCCTGTCCCGCTGAGAGACTCCAGCTTTTTGTGTCTATCTGCCACTTTAACTAGTTCTGTTGGCGTTGCCCAAGTCTTTTTGAAGTGAAGATAATAACTACTGCATTTCCTTTCTGGTGCAGGGTTAGACATAATGGAAAGTACACTCTCACTCAATTATATTTGAGACAGAAAAGGCAGGGCTGTCTTCCTTTCAGCAGTTGTAGTCAAACTCAATAGACTTCCGAGTATTGGTTGTGTATTGCGGTTATGGGATTTGACAGATGATGCTCTTCCCCTGTAACTTTTATCACTCAGCTGTCCCCTTTTTACTGCTGCTTGCCAACTACTCTGTCACACTATCAACTGATGGGAAATGAACTAGCGACATCCTGCCTGGAATGGTGCAAAGAATCTCCTAACATTAGCAACATGCTCCAGACAACTTGAGTAAGTGCGCTTTAATGATCTGAACTGAAGGTTAGTCTACGGACTTTGCATTTGTTTACATTGCAAATTATTTACTTCACTTTGCAAAGATTTAAAATCACATTGTAAATCACTAGATATTTATAATGTTGGCACGTTCTTTAGGATTGTACAGGATGTTTTTGTCATATTTTAAATTATTACTTGCTTATAAAAGACTCTTCTATTAAGATGAGGCCTGCAGATGTTCAAAATCTCTTATTATTTAAATACTATCGCACTTGATGACCCACTTTGTTCTCCCACCTAATATAGACACAAAATGCTGGAGCAACTCAGCACTCCGGCGATAAGGAATGGGTGACGTTTCGGGTCGTTACCCTTCTTCAGACTGAGAGTCAGGGGAGAGGGAAACTAGAGATATAGACGGTGATGTAGAGAGAAGTAGAACAAAGAAATTAAAGAGTTGGAGGGTTTGCATATCTTTCATTCATTGTTCTTTATCTCTCCACATCACCGTCTATATCTCTCGTTTCCCTGATCCCTGACCAGTCTGAAGAAGGGTCTCGACCCAAAACGTCGCCTATCTCCTTCGCTCCTTAGATGCTGCTGCACCCGCTGAGTTTCTCCAGCCTTTTGTGTACCAAAGAAATTAAAGACATGCATTGATAATCAAAGAAGCAAGCAGTCCATTGTTAGCTGTGGGTGGGTGGAAACAAATTATACGCATCTATGGCGCTAAGGTGTACAAAGGAACTGCAGAAGCTGGTTTAAACCAAAGATAGATACAAAAAGCTGGAGTAACTCAGAGGGTCCGACAACATCTCTGGAGAAAAAGAATAGGTGAAATTTTGGGTCGGGCCCTTTCTTCAGACTGGGGCTGTGGTCCTGTGGCTGATGCACAGCTCTCAGCTGTTCAGTTGTTTGGGAGATGACATTAAATGTATGATTTTCAAAGTCGATCTCAGGAATTAAATCCTCCTGGGTACAATTCAATCGGTCCATGTTCACCAATACCTGAAGTAAATTAGACAGCAGCATTACATGGGAAATGTCAAATTGCCTCTCCCACTCACACTGCTCCACACATGACTACAGCATCTTCATCAAAGGCACGGCCTAGAAATGTGTGTAAAAGTGCATTAATGCTGAACTTGTTCATGAAGTTAGCTCCTCAACACTCCAGATAAAGTTAGCCCTGGTTCATTTTGTTTAAGTCAAGTTTAAGATACAGCGTAGAAACAGGCCCTTTGGCCACCAAGTCCACACTGACCAGTCATCCCCTCACACCAACACTATCCTACACCCACTAGGGACAATTTTTACATTAACATCAAGCCAATTAGCCTACAAACCTGTACATCTTTGGAGTGTGGGAGAAAACCGGAGCGCCCGGAGAAAACCCACGCAGGTCACGGGGAGAACGTACAAACTCCGTATAGACAGCACCCGTAGTTACGATCGAACCCAGGTCTCTGGTGCTGTAAGGCAGCAACTCTACCATTGCACCACCGTGGTCGTCTTCTTTTCGGGTCCATCTTGTTACATATGTGGACCTCGCTGTCATCGCCCGTCCTGAAAAAGACAGAAGCTTCCGGTGACAATCAATGGAAGCCATCACTTGTCGCAATAGATGATGGTGGTAGCAGAATTAGCTCAGGATACTTCCAGTCTCCAGTCCCGCGATGTGGACTCTTCTGCTGTGGGGCCACCACCATGGTTTAAGAATTTTTTAATTATAAAGGTACAGATCTCATTCAAGATAATACTTTAAATTAATTCCTAATTTGATTTATTATCTATTGTATTTATCTTCATATCTTTATTGGGGCATTCTTGTATATAACTTAAATCAAATCTAATTCCTCCTTGTTTATACAATCCAACGGTCAGTTAGGATTCATTAATCTCAACGTTGAAGAACCATGTTTGCTTTGCAGTGGGAATCAACCATGCAAAGAGTTAATAGGCAGTCTGAAGAAGGGCCTCGACCCGAAATGTCACCCATTCCTTCTCTCCAGAGATGCTGCCTGTCCCGCTGAGTTACTCCAGCATTTTGTGTCTATCTTCGGGTTTAAACCAGCATCTGTAGTTCCTTCCTACACAATTCATTTACTGTTCTATATTATCAGAGAGTGACTACATTACATTATTGTAGTGGTTTAAAGTGAAGGGATAAATTTAGGGTGCAGCAATAGACATGAGTGAAAATACTCAGGTCAAACCATGACCATGGGCACATCACCTGGCATTTTTGACATTTGACAGAGGTTCTTAATCAAATAATAATTTAACACTAAGGCTTCAATAGAAGATCAGAATGAAAGGAAATATTTAGATTCTGTTGTTTAGTAGTGTAGATAGATGCAAGCATCACCTCCAAATGGACACTTTCCTTGTGCTTTGGAGCAACCATATGAAACTTGCAAGCTATTGACAATTACAATCATGTTGCAACCCACACCTATCCCACCTACACCAGTCTCTAATCCCTTTGTATAGTTGATTCCCACTGCACAATGATGTAAGCATCAGGCTTTGGTTCCGTCACATGGTCATAAGTGATTGGGGCAGAATTAGGCCATTCGGCCCATCAAGTCTACTCCACCATTCAATCATGTCTGATCTATCTCTCCCTCCTAACCCCATTCTCCTTCCTTCTCCCCATAACCTTTGACACCCGCACTAATCAAGAATCTGTCTATCTCTGCCTTCAAAATATCCATTGACTTGGCCTCCACAACCTTCTGTGGCAAGGAATTCCACAGATTCACCACCCTCAAACTAAAGAAATTCCTCCTCGCCTCATTCCTAAAGGAACGTCCTTTAACTCTGAGCCTATGACCTCTCGCCCTAGACGTTCCTACTAGTGGAAACATCCTCCACGTCCACTCTATCCAGACCTTTCACTATTCGGTACGTTTACAGGAGCCACTGCAAGCGCATAGCAAAACTGTTTACCCCGATCTTGCTAGGAAAGGCTGTGGAGGCCAAGTCAGTGGATGTTTTTAAGGCAGAGATAGATGAGATTATTGATTAGTGCGGGTGTCAGAGGTTATGGGGTAAATTGAGTTAGGAGGGAGAGATAGATCAGCCATGATTGAATGGCGGGGTAGACGTGATGGGCTGAATGGCCTTATTCTACTCCTATTGCTTATGACCTTATCTTATGGATATGTTGCTGTGATTCATGGTGCTGTGGAGCATCACCCTTAGACTTTATCTTCTGGGACATGTGTTTAGTTAGTTCAAGTTAGTGTGACTAATTAACGTTAGTTAAAGTCACACTAACATCTTGACTTTAGTGTGTTGACGCTGTCTGACTCACTGAGTTACCCCAGCACTTTTTCTTATAAACCAGCATCTGCAGTTCCTCGTGTCCCCAGTTGAGGAGCAACCTCTTTTTTTCAAACTACAGTTAGCTTTTTACATCAGAAAAGTTGGCGAGCATTTTGTAAGTGTACAAAATCTACACACTGAGTGAGATAGTCATAGGGACATCAAAGATATTCCACCATACAATAGCTATCAAACATTAATGGTCTTTTAGGCTCTATTTTTCTACATGCATTAGAAGTCGCTAATACCTTTCCTTAAATTCACGTTGGCAAACATATCCCAGGGAGGTAACGATTATTAAGAGCTGATAAGGATGTCTTCAATTTTAGTCTTTGCAAATTTAGGGTTTAAATTATTTCTCGCAGCAGAGCTGTTATTTTGTGGAAGATAACTGTCATAGGGAAAGAAAGTGGTGAATTTTTCCAGAAAAATTAACAGAAACCGTAAACAAATAAGGGGAAAATCCTGTTCCCTTCATCTCGGCCAATAGTCCATTGAAATTCCATTTGGAGGCAAAGAGAATCAATCCTTGTGATAGGTGCTGATTTGCTTTGTCAAACAGTTGTGCCTCTGGCCTGTTTTGTCCACCAGATGGCAGAGTGGTGCTACAGTTGTAAAATAAGTGTTATTTTTTTCTTAGGTTCTCATATAAAAAATAAGGACATTAATACTAGTGTCCTTCGCTCCTTAGATGCTGCTGCACCCGCTGAGTTTCTCCAGCCTTTTGTGTACCCTTAATACTAGTGAACTGGAATTCAAGGCCACCTGAGAGTAGTACTGGACAATTCCTCTGTTAATGTCAACACATACACACTAAAATATGTTGAGGTAAATTATCAGACAAAAAAATGTTCAAGTCTCCTTCAAGGCAAATTGTAAGAGCTTCAGGAATTCCTCTACAAATTAGATATGACCCCACCTAAAGGAGGCACAAGACTGAAACGCAGCTTTCCATTGGAAATACACAGCAACTGTTGAGTATTGTTTGAACTCAACACTGTCACAAATTAAATACAATTGTATCCTCCAGATTATAAAAAATGGCTGCGGAAAATATAGTTGGCAATAAAAAACTTGATACTTGAAGATACTGAAATAGAGGAGGAATATAAAAATAGGAAGCTTTGTTGATAAAAAAGACATCAAGGAAAGTATATGTAAAAGGTGCTTAGTTGGGATAAGTAAAGTAATAGTTGGAATAAATAACTGAAAGAACTATTTAAAATAGAGAGTTTGAAAATGGACAAGAAAGTAACAAAGCTGTAGCAAGTGGGCAGACAGGAAGACAAACCTTTAATAGTTATTAAAGAAGGAACTGCAGATGCTGGAGAATCGAGGGTACACAAAAAGCTGGAGAAACTCAGCGGGTGCAGCAGCATCTAAGGAGCGAAGGAGATAGGGAAGGTTTCGGGTCGAGACCCTTCGTCGCCTATCTCCTTCGCTCCTTAGATGCTGCTGCACCCGCTGAGTTTCTCCAGCTTTTTGTGTACCCCTTTAATAGTTATTAGCAGGTCGTTAACTTTGAAGGACATAACAATTTGTAGCTATGGAGCAGCTTTTAACCTGGGAAATGGTTTATGTGATTAGTTTAGTTTAGAGACACATTGTGGAAACAGGCCCTTTGGCCCACCGAGTCCGTGCTGACCAGCGAGCATCCTACACACTACTAGGATCTAGTTCTATCCTACACACTAGGAACAATTTACGGAAGCCAATTAACCTACAATCCAGTGGTTTGGAGTTTGGAGTGGGGGAGGAAACCGGAGCACTCGGAGGAAACCCATGCAGCCACAGGGAGAACATGTAAACTCCACACAGATAGCACTCAAGACCAGGATCTAACTCGGGGCTCTGGCGCTGTGAGGGGCAACCATGCTGCCTGCTGTAATAGAACCTGGTATAATGGAATTGTTACCAAATAAAATATGACAGCTGACTCAGGATAAGCATGCAGGCACAACAGGCAGTGAAGAAAGCAAATGGCATGTTGGCCTTTATTACAAGGTTGTATATAGGAGTTGAATGTAGGAGCGAAGAGGTCCTTCTGCAGTTGTACAGGAGCTGGTGAGACCACACCTGGAGTATTGTGTGCAGTTTTGGTCTCCAATTTAGAGGAAGGACATTCTTGCTATTGAGGAAGTGCAGAGCAGGTTCACAAGGTTAATTCCCGGGATGGAGGGAAAGTCATGTGTTGATAGAATGGTGTGGCTTGGCTTGTGTACTATGGAATTTAGAAGGATGAGAGGAGATCTTATTGAAACATGTAAGATTAAGGGTTTGGACACGCTAGAGGCAGGAAACATGTTCCCGATGTTGGGGGAGTCCAGAACCAGGGGCCACAGTTTAAGAATAAGGGGTAAGCCATTTAGAATGGAGATGAGGAAATACTTTTTTGCACAGAGTTGTGAGTCTGCGGAATTCTCTGCCTCAGAGTGCGGTGGAGGACGGTCCTCTGGATGCTTTCAAGAGAGAGTTAGATAGAGCTCTTAAATATAGCGGAGTCAGGGGATATGGGGAGAAGGCAGGAATGGGGTACTGATTGGGGGAAGGCATGATCACATTGAATGGCGGTGCTGGCTCGAAGGGCCGAATGGTCTATTCCTGCACCTATTGTCTATTGTCTATTGATGTTAAGAAGGCTGACCAAACATTATATGAACAGTATATACACTAGCTTCTCACTTTCACCCAACAAACAGCTAACAATGGCCTGTTTCCTTTATCATCCTTCCTTCTTTGCATATCTTTCAATCATTTGTTCTTTATCTCTCTACATCATCGTCTATATCTCTCGTTTCCTTTTCCCCTGATTAGTCCGAAGGAGAGCCTCGACCCGAAATGCCACCCATTCCTTCTCCCCAGAGATGCTGCCTGTCCCGCTGAGTTATTCCAGCTTTTTGAGACAAAAATTATTGCAATTATCACAAGGCCAGAATTGACAGGTTAAAGACATCTCAGAGAGCTGTAGACCTGGAGATTAGAGAGTGAGGGATAAGGATTTTTTGAAAACAAAAGTAAGAATTTGAAAACTTGGTTGGAGTCATGGAGTCATAGTGATACAGAGTGGAAACAGGCCCTTCAGCTCAACTTGCCCACACCAGCCAACATGTCCGCTACACTAGTTACGCCAGCCCACATTTTAACTAGTTTAACAAGGAGCCGATGAAGATTAGCAAGCACAGAAGATGTTTGTGAATGAGATAATACAAGTTACAACATGGGCAACAGCCTCTTGCATGGCTGCGGCTTCATGGACAGTTTAACAAGGTGTGAGATGATATAATAAAATGAAGTTTAAAGATAACAAAGGCAAGGTTGGGCGTTTCAGAAACAAATGTCCTGGGGCAGGGGCAGTCAGACCACGTTACAGGTGGAAATATATGGTCTCGGTGGTTAAATGTTTACGTGGCCTGAAGTTCACATTGGGGTCAAATATGACACCAAGGTTACAAGATCAGGATGGAGCTAATACCAGACCATGTGAAGGATGGAGACCCAAGTTGTTGGCTTTGATCTGCCTAATGTTTAGTTGAAGTAAAATTCTGTTCATCCAGCACTAGATGTCAGAGATGAGGAATGGGCTGGGGAGGAGGGGTTGACAGGCATTGGTGATGTAAAACTGGGCTTCAAGGGCATAACATAGAAATATAGAAAAATAGGTGCAGGAGTAGGCCATTCGGCCCTTCGAACCAGCACCGCAATTCAATATGATCATGGCTGATCATCCAAAATCAGTACCCTGTTCCTGCTTTCTCCCCATATCCCTTGATTCCATTAGCCCTAAGAGCTGTATCTAACTCTCTCTTGAATACATCCAGTGAATTGACCTCCACTGCCTTCTGTGGCAGAGAATTCCACAGATTCACAACTCACTGTGTGAAAACGTTTTTCCTCATCTCAGTCCTAAATGGCCTATCCCTTATTCTTAAACTGCGACATCTAATTCTGGACTCCCCCAACATGGGTAACATTTTTCCTGCATCTAGCCTGTCCAATCCCTTAAGAACTTTATATGTTTCAATAAGATCCCCTCTCAACCATCTAAATTCCACTGAATACAAGCCCAGTCCACCCATTCTTTCATCGTATGTGAGCCACCGGGAGCCTCGTGCAGCATTACTTTGAATGGATTCCCAAGCAGAAGAAAAAACTTGCAGAAGGTGCAGTTGGAAGATGAGAAAACAACTTGGTCTAACATTTGATAAAGTCTCTCGTGGGAAACTGATCCAGAAGATGATGACGTGTTGGATCCCCAGTGAAGTGTCCGTTTGGTTCGAAACTGTCTTACTCACACAAGACAGACGGTATTGGTGGAAGAGCACTGGTCAGGCTGCATATGGAATATTGTGAGCAGTTTTGGGCACCATATCTGAGGAAGAATGTGCTGGCTCTGGAGAGGGTCCAGAAATTGTTTACAAGAGTGATCCCAGGAATGAGTACATTAACCAATGATGAACGTTTGTCGGCACTTGGTCTTTACTCGCTACAGTTTAGAAGAATGAGGGGGGACCTCATTGAAACATATGACCTATCTCTCCCTCCAAATCCCATTTTCCTGCCTTCTCCCCATAACTCCTGACACCTGCACTAATCAAGAATCTATCCAGGGTACACAAAAGGCTGGAGAAACTCAGCGGGTGCAGCAGCATCTAAGGAGCGAAGGAGATAGGCAACGTTTCGGGCCGAAACCCTTCTTCAGACTGGGGAGGTGGGGGGGGGGGGGGGGGGGGGGGGGGGGCAGGGAGAAGAAAGGAAAAAGGAGGAGGAGGAGCCTGAGGGCTGGGGGAGAGGTGGGAAGGGGAGGAGACAGCAAGGGTGAACAGAATTGAAAAAATTCAATGTTCAAGCCAAGAGACTCCGCAAGCGGAATATGAGGTGCTGTTCCTCCAATTTGCGGTGTTGCTCACTGGCCGTGGAGGAGGCCCAGGACAGAGAGGTTGGATACAGAATGGGAGGGGGAGTTGAAGTGCTGAGCCACCGGGAGGTCGGGTTGGTTAATGCGGACCGAGCGGAGTTGTTCGGCGAAACGATCGCCAAGTCTCCGTTTGGTCTCACTGATATAGATCATCTGGCATCTAGAGCAGCGGATGCAGTAGATGAGGTTGGAGGAGGTGCAGGTGAACCTCTGTCAGACCTGGAAGGACTGCTTGGGTCCCTGAAAGGAGTGGAGGGGGGAGGTGAAGGGACAAGTGTAGCATTTCTTGCGGTTGCAAGGGAAAGTGCCCGGGGAAGGGGTGGAGCGGGAGGGAAGGGAAGAATTGACAAGGGAGTTGCGGAGGGAGCGGTCTTTGCGGAAGGCAGACGGTGGGGAGATGGGAAGATGTGGCAAGTGGTGGGGTCACGTTGGAGGTGGCGAAACTGGCAGAGGATTATGTGTTGATAGAATCTATCTATCTCTGCCTTAAACATATTCACTGAAACGGCCTCCACAGCCTTCTATGATAAAGAATTCCACAGTTTCACCACCCTCTGACTAAAGAAACGTCTCCTCATCTCCTCCCTAAAAGAACATCCTTTAATTCTGAATCTGACCTCTAGTCCTTGACTCTCCCACAAGAGGAAACATCCTCTCCACATCCACTCTATCCAAGCCTTTCACTATTCTGTATGTTTCAATGAGGTCCCTCCTCATTCTTCTAATCCCCAGCGAGTCCAGGCCCAGTGCCGACAAATGTTCTTCATAGGTTAACCTACTAATTCCTGGGATAAAATCTAATACCAGGAGTGGGATTTGAACCCACGCGGACATATGTCCATTGGATCTTAAGTCCAACGCCTTAACCACTCGGCCATCCTGGTTAGAGATAAGGGAAATGGATCACATGCAGACAGGAGTGATGAGTTGTGCTTTGCATCATATACGCCACTTACATCATGGGTTGAAGCATCTGTTTTGCTGCTTTACTGCTCCATGCTCAATGCAATATCACAACTTTCATATCGCACGTTGCATCACAGAAGTGTTGTTCAAACCTAATGAGGAAATATTTATTTATAAGAACAATGAGGCTGGACAAAGGAGTAATTTAAGGGCAAATTAGGAAGGAATTCGTGCAAGCATAGGTATTATTGTCAAGTCAAGAGTCACAAGTGTTTTATTGGCATGTGTCTCAGATAGGACAATGAAATTCTTGCTTGCAACAGAATATGTAAACATAGTACATAACGGAGAAACAAAGTTTGGTGTGTATCTACACATGCACACATACTCAATTAATAAACAAATCTAGTGCAATAATAATAATATTGATCTATTAAACCGTTTTGGACTAAAGGGCCTGTCCCACTTGGGCGACCTAATCCGTGAGTTCTGCCGAGTTTGCCCTCGACTCATACTCGCAGCATGGTCGACACGAGGCCGTAGGAGGTCTTTGTAACTCTCCTTCATGCTCGAGAGTGGACCCCGAGTACTCGAGGCCTCAGCTAGGTCGCGGCGTATTTTTCAACGTTGAAAAATGCCTGCGAGTTAAAAAAGGTTTCCATGGAAAAATTGATACTTTTTTTACTCGTAGGTTTAGTTGTAATAGGTTGGCATGTTAGACGTAGGTAATCGAGGGTAGTCGACGGTAGTCGAAGGTAGTTGTAGATAGTCTTCATCATAGTCGAAGGGAGGTTAATGGAGATCGAAAGAGATCGAAGGAGGTCGTCTTCAATCTCCACTATTCGGTGTCCAATTTTCCCGAAGTTAGGCGCAGCTAGTCATAGCTAGTCGAAGCAAGTCTTCAACATAGTCGAAGGAGGTCGAAGGAGGTCTTCTACATAGTCGAAGGAGGTCTTCAACATGACATTTTTTCAAACTCTCCTAAACTCTTCTAAACTCGCCAATTAGGTTGCCCAAGGGGGACAGCCCTTTAATGAACTTATTCTCTCAGATCAAGACAAGAAAGTCAAAAGTGTTTTAAAACAAGGAAATCAATTATATAATTCTTAATTGCAGCAACACAACCTAGTATATGTAAACCTAGTACACTGAAAACAATGTAAACAATCAAGATTTTTTTTTCAGTGTGTGTGTACTCACACTCACACACACACACACACACACATATATATATATATATATATATATATATACATATATATATATATATATATACATATATACCTATACTTACATACACACACACATGCATACACATTCAAAAACTGTCAATAATATTAAGATTAAAAGAGATCTTACCAGTGTGAAGTTTGATCTTTATTTTATGAGGAGTTATGATGAGGGACTACGTGAAGAACCCCGTACAGCCGCACGTGCGTCAATCTTCAAAGCAGCGGGGTGAAATCACAGGTAATAGTGACTGAAGTATAATAGTAAGATAACAGAAGACTAGAACTACCAGATGATATTTACGAGGTTGGGAGTGGAGGGCACATAGTCCCTCATCGTAACGTCTCATAAAATAAAGATCAAACTTCAAACTGGTAAGTTCTCATTTAATCTTACTCTTTCACTTCATGTGAGTGACTACGTGAAGATTTCAAAGCTCTGTGATTTCATGCCGTGGGAAACGAGTCTACACAACCACAACTGCTTCATTGACAAATGAGGGAAAAACATTCATAGTGCATACAGTCATGACATAGATTTAAAACATGCTGATGCTGTTTAAATGAAGTAATAATAATATTCACATCTCTTACCCGGATAGAAACTATAACTAGAACATCAAATAGAGTTGACAAATACCCCTGGTCTAGCAATGGGTTATTATAAAATGTTTGGAGATTTGTTAGTTGGACCATGCTGCAGCCGTAAGGATGCGGTCTAGCGGGACGTAAATACCCTTGCTGCTGATGTTGTAGCAGCCCTGGTGGAATGAAATCTGGAATCAGTATCTACTCCTGCATAAACCAAACTCCGTTTCATCATCTGGAGTGGCCTGAATAGGTACGTTATTCTAGGTTTTTGTGACTAACAAACATTGCTAGTTCAGAGCCTCGAAGGCTCTTGGTGACCTTGATGTTTTGTTGTATTTTCTGTGTGCTCACATTACCAAAGGTCCCCTGGCATGCCTTTAACTATTTTGAGACCTGACACCCAATCTGCTCTGCTTAAGTAATTATAAACATAAAATATCATATATTATTATTTACAGATGTAATCATCCTGTACCGTTGCAATTATATGGCGATTGAACCTGTTGCACTAAACCTGCGCCAGAAGAATAGCTACCTTATGAGCTCCGGCCAAAGTTAAGGATGTAGCTGGATCCCCCTGGTGCTGTAATTGTTATATGGTTATATGTTATATGGTTAAATAGTGTTCACAAAATGTCAACATCCCACATGGCATTGTACTGGTCCTGGGAGACCTTGTGTTAAAGATATCCCTACAAACTTGATATCCAGGGTGAACCCGACAGAGCTGGTCTCATTTGCTGAAGCCAATTCAATGAGAAGGCATGTTGGCACAGTTAATGGGCGTACAACTCAATTATTGACAAAAGATCATTTAACATGAAATCCAAATGTCAGTAATCTATACCGTTTTCAATGTAACATGAGCATTAAACAAACTCTTTTCATCTCATGGGAAAGAAAAGTCCTGCTTTTTGGTGCTATCCAAGATGTAACAACCCAAGCCGTAGGGCAGTCTATTGAATCTGCAGAACATAATTTGATTTAATCATGCAACGGCAGATTTCCCAAGCCTCAGGCTGAATCAGCAAAGTTATGTTTAAAATAACCATATAAGGTTGTATTATTATTCCCGACAAATCGGGATCAAAGTTGCATAACCCAATCACACAATAGGAACCTAAAGCGGGCTCTTAATTACTTTATTTGAAGCCCTGATTGATGAAGCAAAATGGAGGAAGACATAAAAGACCTTCCTTCTCCTTGTAGTGAGAATGTATCTTTCGCCACTGTTATGCCACATATATTACAACGTGAATAAGCATGAAAACAAACGTATCTATATTAGGTGTTCCATTGAACCAGAGTTTTATAAATACGGTGTGATTCAACACCAATTCTGGGTTGTCATTGACCTATACTTGATGATTCTCCTGTGGCAAACGAGATTATGTAACCATTACAGGAGTCTTTAATTGATTGCAACCACGTGACTAATATATGCCACCATCATAATGTATCAACATGAAGTTGAGCCTGCAGATATGCATATTCGCTCAATCACTTTATCCCATACAATGCCCGTAGGGTCTATTGATAGTTGATACCAATAAGTGAAGAATTGGTAAGTCATGCAAATCTGCTCCACCTTCAAACTAGAGATGATATTCGCAATTTCCCATCTTAGGGCCATTAGCATCATTTTGCAATATAATGAAATATTTACTGAAAAAACTACTGGAGCAATACTGAATACTGTTTGTCCATCATTATGACTTTGGTAGGTTCAGCTGGTAATAACAAAGTTATGTTAACAATGACCTACATGGCACTTTACAGTTTACCATTTAGCAGGATGACAGTTCTCCCACTTGCACAGCTGAATCACATCTATTACATTGCCAATTAGTCCTAAAGAATAGAAGGCTGCTTTTTAACAACAAGGCTGTTACAGGAGTCTATTGGCTGCAATCTGTTGCCCAGGCCGGCGTCAACGGCCAATTGAATAGCTAAAGGTAAATCCCAATGTCCAACAAGTCTATTTGATGACTACTTAATCTTAACTGGATAGAGGAGCCCAATTTAGATTTAAACAGTGGATTTTAGCAAAATACAGTGTTAAAATATAATCGAGACAATACATAACCAGTGTTTTTGAACTCTGAGTAGTCCTCTTTGAATGCTTTCTTGTCATCATTCGTGGAACCTCTGGCCAGCTTTCATGCTGCCACCAGTTTCAGTGAACCGCTTACTGTCGATGAAGACGTGAGGTGCGTTGTCGCCAAAACTATGAAACCTTACTCATTGTTGGCCTTACTTGGTCCAATAGCTTGTGCTTCATCCTCCAGGTTTCGCCTATGAATATGTCTTACCTGAATAGAAGATTCGGTGGCCGGCTCTAATGTCCCCCTGATAGCGGTGTTCACTGCATATGTGTTGGGATGGCAACCTTGCTGCCAGGCATGGTACCTCTGGCATGTGCCCTTCATCGCTTGGGCATGTTGCACGGCTATACCCTCAGACTCGGCGTTAGATTACACTGACCCCGCATGCTCTCCTCTAACATGAGGGAGACATTAAGCAGCCCTGCTACAAGGCGCTGCTGGCGGGACTTCAGCAATACGCCGACTTTGCCATGGACTTGGTGTCAGACTAATACTGACCCAGCAGCGTCCATGCCTTGAGGTATGCTGCTCTGCAATACCTCCAACCTTAAGCAGCCCTGTTACAAGGCACTGCTGGTGCGGCCTCTCCCATAGGCCACACTGCCATAGACTTGGCACCCCCACTATGCAGCCCTGTGTAAGGTGCCGCTGGTGCGGGCTCTCACATTGACCTGCGCTGGCACAACTCCTGCTGTAGGAGTGTATCTAGATGGAGCCTCCTCTCTACTAGGAGCTCCATCCTGGCCAACCTCCAAAATGTTTCACATTCCCGGAGGGGAACCCTCCCGGCATCCGGGCTGGCCATTTTTGTCGGCTGTCCCCATATCCTGGGGCCCACTGCGGTTTGGGAACCGCATTGCTGCTGGATTTCCCCTCCCCGGGAACCCCAGCGTCCAGATACATACCCGCGGTAACCCTCCCGGCACCCGGGCTGACCGTTCAGGTCAGTTTAATCCCATATCATGGGGACTACTGCGGTATGGGAACCGTATATTATTCAACTTCCCCTCCCCGGAAACCCAACATCCAGAGTTACTGACCGTTCTTATCAGTGACTCTGATCGTGAAACCGACTTTCACCAGCTCCCCGCTTTCACTGTCGGACCAGGGTTTCCCCACAGCCCTTAACTGGTTCCCTCGTCGGCCGTCGCGAAGCCTCCGGCAAAAACCTCTGAAACCGAGGTTCCTGCAGGAGACCTAAAACAGGTAAGAAATACAACTTACCTGAAATTTAAACTTACCGCTGGAGGAGCTCTGCTGCTCCAACCGGTCGCCTGCACCAATGCGTCTGACGTAATGACGCACGTGCGGCTGGACGGGGTTCTTCACGTAGTCACTCACGTGACTCCAAAGTGAAATAGTAGGGGGTAGGGTACTGACGAGGAAGGAAAATTGGTTGGCAGACAGGAAACAAAGAGTAGGGATTAACATGTCCCTTTCAGAATGGCAGTCAGTGACATGAGGGGTAGCGCAAGGCTCGGTGCTGGGACCGCAGCTATTTACAATATACATTAATGATTTAGATGAAGGGATTAAAAGTAACATTAGGAAATTTGCAGATGACACAAAGCTGGGTGACAGTGTGAACTGTGAGGAAGATGCTATGAGGATGCGGAGTGACTTGGACAGGTTGGGTGAGTGGGCAGATATATGGCTGATGCAGTATAATGTGGATAAATGTGAGAAGGCATTATTATCTGAATGGTGTCAGGTTAGGAAAAGGGGAAGTGCAACGAGACCTGGGTGTCTTGTACATCAGTCACTGAAAGTAAGCATGCAGGTACAACAGGCAGTGAAGAAAGCTAATGGCATGTTGGCCTTCATAAGAAGATGATTTAAATATAGGAGCAAAAAGGTCCTTCTGCAGTATTCTGGAGTATTGTGTGCAGTTTTGGTCTCCTTATGAGAGGAAGGCCATTCTTGCTATTGAGGGAGTGCAGCGTAGGTTCACGAGATTAATTGTCGGGATGGTGGGACTGTCATATGATGAAAGAATAGAGCAACTGGGCTTGTATTCACTGGAATTTAGAAGGATGAGAGAGGATCATATAAACAAAAAATTATTAAGGGATTGGACAGGCTAGAGGAAGGAAACATGTTCCTGATGTTGGGGGAGTCCAGAACCAGCGGCCACGGTTTAGGAATAAGGGGTAGGCCGTTTAGAACTGAGATGAGGAAAAACGTTGTCACACAGAGAGTTGTGAATTTGTGGAATTCTCTGCCTCAGAAGGCAGTGGAGGCCGATTCACTGGATGCATTCAAAAGAGTGTCAGATCGAGCTCTAGAGGCTAGCGGAACCAAGGGGTATGGGGAGAAAGCAGGCACGGGGTACTGATTGTGGATGATCAGCCATGATCACATTGAATGGCGGTGCTGGCTCGAAGGGCTGAATGGCCTACTCCTGCACCTATTGTCTATGTATCTATGTATAACAATAATAATTTATGTAGTTCAGAGTTTATTTGGAGGTTGTAGTGTTTCATTACCTTTCACAGCAACTGGGACATTTTAAAATCAGTTGATTAAGTAATTGGGAATAGTGCTAGTATTAGTAATGGTGTGAATGAAAGCACATGATGTTGGTTAGCATTCACCTGATTGTTTATGCAAGGAATTTACCCCACCTACCCTTTCATTATCATCTGAAGTGGCGAAGCAACCAAACAATTAAGGGCAGCTAATAAATGCTGACCAAAAAAAGGAATAAAAGTGGGGGCCTTGACTGTAGAGAGCAGAGCAGAGCTGCCCATTGGGGAAGTCATTAAAAATGGGCATGGTCAGGAATCAAGAATTGATATTGGATTATTTTAGATATTGAATCGAAATCAAGGAAGATAGTTTTGCAATGAAGCAGCTGCCTGACAGGGTGCCTGTACGATTGGAGCACAGTGGTAAAGGGGAAATGGGATGGTGTGAGTTGGGACACTGGGCCTTTTTATAGGTATGTTAAAAAACTTACCTTCAGCGGCGCTGCAGTTCTGTCGCTGGCCGTGTGCGGTGGTGGGGGGGGGGCGTGGTAAAATGCGGTTTTCCCTTGCCATCCGGAATTATATTTTCTCGGAGTGCGAACTTTTGCTAAAGATTCGCTCCGACTGCCGGAAAGTGAAATTTATTATTTTTTTTAATCACCCGACTGTTTCAGCGCTACAGTAAAATAAAAATTAGCTCCTAATGCCGTGAACACCGACAACGGGGACGGATTTTACGTAGCCGACAGGTAAAGGAAAGCTGGTTTTATTTTTCATATGAACTTGCTTGTTTAGATGACCTTAATCCAACTTTCATGTTGCGAAACGGTGATTTATTCCCCAGAATTTTTCCTGCCGATATTGGGTTTAAATTCACCGCAACCGCAACGTTCCAATCCATCGCGTTCCAGAAAATCCCACTCGCAAGCTGATTTAAATGGCCATTAATTTACAGGTATTAAACACTAAATTCCTTCAATTTGGCCTATTAATTCATAACATTGAGATTTAAAAATCATGTTATATTGTGAATTCTTGTGTGAATGTTTTTTGGACACATAAGCTTTTAAAAAAATGTTAATATTTTCTTAAGAAATGGATAGATGTTTAGATCTAGTAATTGAATTTTGTAATTAGCTACAATTGGGTAACTAACTAATTATATGCTTTAATTTCAGGTCATCCAAGTAAGATTGTTTCATATTTGTTTCAGAATGCTTCAATCTATAATAACTGAAAATTTATTTCAGTTCTCTTAATTTTTAAGAAAGTTATGGGCTTTTGACTGTCCTCGATCACAACTTTTGTGTAAAGTCAATGGAAAGGCAATAGGGAACAAGATGCTAATTTCCGAGTATGAAAATGGCCATAACTTTAATACTGAAGCTATGAAAGTGAATTGGGTGTCAAATTAAACTTTTTATGCTTTATCTGATGGTATAAATTGCAGACTTGATTTTCAAAATTTCAACATTTTGTAACGTTGCTAGTTTTTAGTTTAGTTTAGTTGAGAGACAGCACGGAAACCGGCCATTCAGCCCACCGTGTTTGCAACCCCATGCATTAACACTATCCTACACACACTAGTTACAATTTACATTTCCTAGGCCCCTATCGGTTGTGGCTGACCATGGGTGTCTCCAGGGTGCTATTCCCTATATGGAGGATGCCTGTGCGTGACTTTATTTAACATGGGGAGACTGGTGGACAAACAGCGACCCCACGGTCCTTGACCGATCTGGGTCAGGATCCAGTGGCATGGAGACCAAGACAACCGGAGACCCTTTTCTGCTGCAGCCTTCATCCGCCTTCCCAGCCGTTGTGACGCTCCACTAAGGTCATCCTCCGCCTGTTCCACCGTTGAGGTCTTGGTTGGATTGCTCTTTGTCAGAGTCCTCCCCCTCGACTATACCGCCCTGGGTGGCCCTACCAGGAGCATAGTTCCAGACGTCATTGCTCTCAGGATCTCAGGTCCGCACAAGCTTCTCCACCACGACAGGGTGACAATCCACAGACATTTATACCAAGCCATTAACCGACAAACCTGTACGCCTTTGGAGTGTTGGAGGAAATCAAACCCATGCAGGTTCGCGGAGAGAACGTACAAAATCTGTACAGCCAGCACCCGTAGTCGGGATCGAACCTGGGTCTCTGGTGTGGTGGCTCTACCGCTCCCCCACCCTACCGCTAATGACTTCTAATGAATCTAATGAACTCAGAATTTACAAACCAACAGAGGAATGGGAACTAACAAAGCAATGAAGGTTTTAACAGATTATTGGGATTTGTTCTCGTCAGTTAGTAATTGAAAATGGGGCTATATTTAATTTCAGTTGGCCAACTATCTGTCTGAGAGATAGATGACCTGTTTCCTCAGGTCAGTGATGTGAAGGAAGTCGGGAATCAGTGGAAATGTGATGTAGCCAAAACTCAAACAAGAGGAGCAAAACAAACAGCAGATGCTAGCAATTTGGATGGCACAGCAGTAGAGTTGCTGCCTTTCAGCGCTTACAGCGCCAGAGACCCGGGTAGGATCCCGACTACGGGTGCTGTCTGTACACAGTCGGTACGTTCTCACCGTGACGGTGTGGGTTTTCTCCGAGATCTTCGGTTTCCTCTCGCACTCAAAAGACGTACAGGTTTGTAGGTTAATTGGCTTGGTATAAATATAAATAGTCCCTAGTGCGTGTAGGGTAGCGTTAATGGATAGGGGATTACTGGTTGGTGCAGACCCGGTGAGCTGAAGGGCCTGTTTCTCCGCTGTATCTCTAAACTAAACTAATTCTGAGATAAAACCAGAATATGCTGGAAGAATGTGTCGGAAGGTACTGCAGATGCCAGTTTTAACCAAAAATAGACACAAAAAGCTGGTGTAACTCAACGGGACAGGCAGCATCTCTGGAGTGAAGGAATGGATGATGTTTCGGGTCGAGACCCTTCTACCAATCTGCAACAGTGTTTGAAACATGATCAAGAAAGTGTCATGACCTGAAACATTAATTTTGTTTCACTTTCCACATTGCTGCCTGAGCTACTTCAGCATTTTCTGTTTTTTAATTTTAAATGAGAAGCTTATAGGGCTGTACAATGTTACAGGATTATATTGATATTTATGCTTGAGAGGAATTAGTAATGGTTTGGCTAAAATAAGGTTTTAAATAACGTTGGCTTTGAATGTATGATATCACTGAAGATTTTAAACTAAACTTGTCGTGAATTTTGTTTTCAACGTTTTTTTTGACAACTTCATACAGAAGCATTTTACAAACTGCTACTTCTGAAACTGTTTAAGCATCATGTAGGACCTCTGAGAGAATTACATTAATGAGGGACAACGGATTAGAAAATCAACTAGGAATGCTATCTGTACTAACGGTGGAATAAATAGGAGACAAAAGATAAGCCAATGGCTGGTGGACACAAAATGGCGGAGTAACTCAGCGGGATAGGCAGCATCTCTGGGGAGTAGGAATGGGTGACGTTTCGGGTCGAGACCCTTTTTCAGACGACTCGTCACCCATTCCCTCTATCCAGAGATGCTGCCTGTCCTGCTGAGTTACTCCAGCATTTTGTGTCTACCTTGGATTTAAACCAGCATCTGCAGTTCACACACAAGTCAATGGCTGGCGTGCATAGAGATAGCATTCACTGTAGCCTACCCAAACTGCTATTTTAATCCACAACACTGGTGCTCCACAAGGATGCATTCTCAGCCCCTTCTTTACTCCTTGTACACCCACGCCTGTGCAGCCATGTACAAATCTAATTCAATTTACAAATTTGCAGACGATACCACCATTGTGGGGCCGCTTATCAAATAATGATGAGACAAAGTACAGGAAGGAGATTGAGAACCTTGAACCTGGTGTCGAGACGACAACCTTTCTCTCAATGTCAGCAAGATAAAGGAGATGGTGATCGACTTCAGGAAGGGAAGCGGTAAACATACCCCAGTTTGCATTGACAGTGCCAACGGAGATGGTTGAAAACTTCAAATTCCTAGGAGTCAATATCGCCAACAACTTTTAGACACCCATATTGAAGCAGTTGCCAAGAAAGCACAACAACGCCTCTACTTTCTTAGAAATCTTAGGAAGGTCGGCATGTCCCCAACTCTCACCAACTCCTGCAGATGCACCATAGAAAGTATTTTATCATGATTCATCACAGCTTGGTTTAGCAACAGCTCCATCCAAGACCGTAAGAAATTGCAGCGAATCGTGGATGCAGCCCAGACCATCGCACAAACCAACCTCCCTTCTATGGACTCCACTTGTACCTCACGCTGCCTCGGCAAGGCCAGCAGCATAGTCAAGGACGAGTCACCCCTGGCCACTCCCTCTTCTCCCCTCTCCCATCAGGCAAAAGATATAGGTGTGAAACCTCCAGATTCAGGGACAGTTTCTTACCAGCTGTTATCAGGCAACTGAATCAACCTACCACGATAAGAGAGCAGTCCTGAACTGCCTTCTACCTCACTTGATCAGACTTTACTGGCTTTACCTTGCACAGAATATGATTTCCCTTATCGTGGATCTACACATTGTAAATGGCTCAGTTGTAATCATGTATTGTCTTTCCGCTGAGTTTAGAAGAATGAGGGGGGACCTTATTGAAACATACAGAATAGTGAAAGGCTTGGATAAAGTGGATGTGGAAGGGATGTTTCCACTAGTTGGAGAGTCTAGGACCAGAGGTCCTAGAATTAATGGACGTTCTTTTAGGAAGGAGATGAGGAGGAATTTCTTTAGTCAGAGGGTGATGAATCTGGAGAATTCTTTGCCTCAGAAGGCTGTGGAGGCAGTCAGTGGATATATTTAAGACAGAGATAGATAGATTCTTGATTAGTATGAGTGTCAAAGGTTATGGGGAGAAGGCAGGAGAATGTGGTTAGGAGAGAGAGATAGATCAGATGATCGAATGGCGGAGTAGACTTGATGGGCCGAATGGCCTAATTATGCTCCTATCACATTATCCCATGATCTTCCAAAATGTTATTCCCGTATCATGAATGGAATGAATGTTTATTGGCCGAGTATGTACACATACAAGAAATTTGCATTGATGCTCCGCTCGCAAGTAACAACACGACATACAGTAAACCATTAAGAATAAAACATTAAGAATTTTTGGTTATTGAGTAGAGCGACTAATCGTGGATAAAAGCTGTTTTTATGTCTGGCTGTGGCAGCTTTGACAGTCCAGAGTCGCCTTCCAGAGGGAAGTGATTCAAAGAGTATGTGGCCAGGGTGAGAGGGGTCAGAGATGATCTTACCCGCTCGCTTCCTGGCCCTTGCAGTGTACAGTTCGTCAATAGGGGGAAGGTTGCAGCCAATAACCTTCTCAGCTGATCGGACGATTCGCTGCAGCCTCCAGGTGTCGTGCTTGGTGGCTGAGCCAAACCAGACCATGATGGAGAAGGTGAGGACAGACTCTACGATGGCCGTGTAGAATTGGACCATCATTGCCTGTGGCAGATTGTGTTTCCTCAGCTGCCACAGGAAGTACATCCTCTGTTGTACCTTTTTGACTGTGGAGTTGATGGTGGCCCCCCATTTAAGGTCCCTGAACGGCTGCGATGTCACTGAACGGCTGCAGAACATTCTGGAGGGGGAGGGTGAACAGCCAGTTGTCGTGGTGCATGTTGGCACCAACGATATAGGTAAAAAAAGGGATGAGGTCCTACAAGGTGAATTTAGGGAGCTAGGAGATAAACTTAAAAGTAGGACCTCAAAGGTAGTAATCTCCGGATTACTACCAGTACCACGGGCCAGTCAGAGTAGAAATAGGAGGATAATGCAAATGAATACGTGGCTTGAAAAGTGGTGCAAGGGGGAGGGATTCAAATTTTTAGGGCACTGGGAACAGTTCTGGGGGAGGTGGGACCGGTACAAACAGGACGGTTTGCACCTGGAATGGAATGGAACCAATGTTCTTGGGGGAGTGTTTGCTAGTGCTGTCGGGAGGATTTAAACTAATGTGGCAGGGGGATGGTACAAGAGCAGAGAGGCAGGAGGGTGTAAAATGAGGGTAGAAGCATTAGTAGCAAGGTGAAAAGTAAAAGTGGAAGGCAGACAAAACCAGGGCAAAAATCAAAAAGGGCCACTTTTCAGCAAAATTGTATAAGGGGTAAGTGCGTTGTAAAGACAAGCCTGAAGGCTTTGTGTCTCAATGCAAGGAGTATTCGTAATAAGGTGGACGAGTTGAACGTGCAGATAGATATTAATGATTATGATATAGTTGGGATCACGGAGACATGGCTCCAGGTTGACGTAGGCTGGGAGCTGAACATCCAGGGATATTCAATATTCAGGAGGGATAGAGAGAAAGGAAAAGGAGGTGGGGTAGCGTTGCTGGTTAGAGAGGAGATTAACGCAATGGAAAGGAAGGACATTAGCTTGGAGGATGTGGAATCGGTATGGGTAGAGCTACAAAACACTAAGGGGCAGAAAACGCTGGTGGGTGTTGTGTACAGGCCACCTAACAGTAGCAGAGAAGTTGGGGATGGTATCAAACAGGAAATTAGAAATGCGTGCGACAAGGCAAAACAGTTATAATGGGTGACTTCAATTTACATAGATTGGGTTAATCAAATTGGCAGGGGTGCTGAGGAAGAGGATTTTTTGGAATGTATGCGGGATAGTTATCTAAATCAACATGTAGAGGAACCAACGAGAGAGCAGGCTATTTTAGACTGGGTTTTGAGTAATGAGGAAGGGGTAATTAGCCGTCTTGTTGTACGTGCCCCCTTGGGCAAGAGTGACCATAATATGGTTGAGTTCTTCATTAGGATGGAGAGTGACATTGTTAATTCAGAAACAATGGTTCTGAACTTAAAGAAAGGTAACTTTGAGGGTATGAGACGTGAATTGGCCAAGATTGACTGGCAAATTAATTCTAAAAGGGTTGACGGTGGATATACAATGGAAGACATTTAAAGACGGGCATGGATGAACTACAAAAAATTGTTCATCCCAGTTTGGCAAAAGAATATAAATCGGGGAAGGTAGTGCATCCGTGGATAACAAGGGAAATCAGGGATAGTATCAAAGCAAAGGATGATGCGTACCAAAGTAGCCAGAAAAAGCAGCATACCAGAGGACTGGAAGAAATTCAGAGACCCACAGAGGAGGACAAAGGGCTTAATTAGGAAAGGAAAATAGATTATGAAAGAAAACTGGCAGGGAACATAAAAACTGACTGCAAAAGTTTTTATAGATATGTGAAGAGAAAGAGGTTAGTTACGAGTTACTTATAACAACGTGGAACACTTTTTCAAGACTCCAACAGAAGCAATGGAATTTGCAAAGCAGTTTGACACTTGAAAACCATCTACAAGCAAATATACTGCCTTTTTCTATTTTTAAAGACCTAGCACGGTCTCTTGACATTTTATGAAAACTCTATACGACAACATGGAATTAGAAGAAATCAGAAGGAATGGACAATGTCGTATGGAACGAAAGACCTAGCACAGTCTCTTGACATTTTATGACTTTATACGACAATATGGAATTAGAAAAATCAGAAGGAATGGACAATGTCGTATGGAACGAAATGTTTTCCCAGATTGGGAAGAAGCTCACCGAACTAAACATAAACAAATAACACACCTACTAAAATGATAATGCGGTTTTATTATTACTATGACTGTTATTAACCAAGACTCTGCACTATCGCTAACTAATACTACTAATAATTAATATCTTATGTCCTGTTACATATGGGGATATCCCTTCCCTCAATATATTTCTCCCTTTTTTAATAATGACTTCTATTTTTTGTATTTTTTAAAAAAAAAAAAAAAAAAAAAAAAAAAAAAAATTTTTTTCTTTAACTGTGGCTTTATAATTGGATTTTTTTTTTTTTTTTTAAACTAACCTTAGATATATATTACATTTATGATGTTTAATATCACTCTTTTCATTTCTTAATACTATATTCCCGTTAAAATATTACTATGGAATAATAATTCCTTAAAATTAGGAGCTGGCTAAATTAATAACAATCAATGCCGGAAGCCATTAGATTAATGGCCAAACAACAACTTGGCTTTCACAAACTACAAATATTTTATTTGGTAGTTCTTCTATTCTTTATACACCTTTCTAAGCTTTTTATTCACTTCTCACCATGTTTTATGTTTATATATTCTTTCAGTTTGAATGGAGCTATATCTGGAACAAGAGATACACTCGTGAAGCACATAAGAAAGATCTAAAATCATCTACTCGGTGTTTCGGGTGTAAGGTTAGTCTAACAGCGCGGACCCTTGGACCCTATCTAGATTCCCACAAATCTAAAATGCAGGTATTTAAAAGAGAAATATGGGGAACGAGGGATTACCATTTGCAGTTGGAATATTAAAGGTATCAATAATAACCACTATAATTTTAAAGAGCATATTTTATTGACAAACTTTAAAGGGGCAAATGAAAGCTGAGTAATTACAATCAAGAAAAACTCACCTAAGAAAGACGCTGATGAATAAATAGGCTGGGGAAAGCTAAATGGATAGATAAAAATTACCACTCTTCCTTTACACACTCAAATCAAGAGGCGTAGCAATAATTATTTCGATGAGGTTCTTTATTTAAGCATTTTTACTATATGTCTGAGTAAAGATGGCTGATAAATTATTGTAATAGGAGAAATAAATAGGGAAAAGAAAAATGATTTTTGTTAACATCTATGGTCAAATTTTGATAGTCCTTTATTCTTTTAAGAAAGTTCTTATATATCAGAATTAACACATTACAATTGATAATTGGAGGTGAATTTTATTTGTACATTAGACCCCTTATTTAGATAGGTCTTATTAAAAACAAAGGAAATACTAAATCGCACTCTAGTGATTTATTAAACGCATACATTCAAAGTACAACATTAAAGTTGTTGGGAACAGGAAATCCTAACTCCCGTCGAATTATTCCTTCTACTCGCCAGTACATAAAACCTATTCAAAGAATGATTTGCTTCCTAGTAGATGCAAAGCTTATTTATTACTTACGTATCCAAATATCATAATTTTATAATTTCAGATCACGCACCATTAAACATTAAAATTATAATAAATGGTTTTTAAATACAGGAAATCTAGGACATGGAAACATTAATCCCACAAATTTTAAAAAAATGTAAAAACAATACTCAGGAATACATCATACCTAGATTAAAGATGTTTTTTTTGAAAAATAAATGATTCAACCAGAAATATCTCGCTCTTATTATGGGAAAAAATTTAAAGGATATCTTCGAGGAATTATGATTTCTTCACAAGCGCATTCCATAATAAAAGATTCGTAAGGAAACACATGGGACTTAGAAAGGGAGTCAAACAATTAGCTATACAGAATGCAACAAAATAGATATAATTAATACATAATAAAATTGTAGCATTGAAGTCTAAAATAAATAAAATATATACTGATCAAGTTCTACAATATTACCAAAGATACTAAAAAATTGTGTTTGATTTGGAGACAACAACCACCCAAACAAACTATTGGCTCGGACAATTAGGAAAATTGAAGCGGAAAAAATTATACATAGGATAAAATCACAAAACGGTGAATTAATTAATACAACCCCAGATAGTCATGAAGATTTATGCTAAATTATAAAATTTGTATACTGGTAAACACAACATTAAATAAAACAGAAATAGATGCCTATTAAATGGGATGTAACTTAAAAGAATTAATTTACAAAATAGAGAATTTTTAAATGCCGAATATTTCAAAAAAAGAAATCAAGAATCTATTAAATCTTTAAAAATGGTACAAACTCCAGGACCAGATGGTATAGGCTCTTAATTTTTAAAATTTTTAGGCCAAATGGTCCATATATAAAATCATTATATTAAACAGATATATATACAAGAGAAATTACCAACACATGAACGAATCTATTATACAACTTAACCCAAAATAAATAAAGACTTGGATGATCCAGATCGTATGAGCAATTGCTTTATTAATACTGAACAAAAAATTTTAACAAAAATTCTTGCACAAAGACTAAGCAAAATTGTTAATGAATTAATTATACTGATCAAACAGATTTATACCTACAAGATATTTCTTCAAAATTTAAGACGGCTATATAATATAATATACTCGAAAAGAAGTGGATAAAAAAGATTTAGTAGACCATATCTCGTTGGATGCAGAAAAAGCTTTTGACCAGGTGGAATGGCCATACTTTTTCCGGTGAAGGAAGCATTAAGCATGGTGATAAGTTACTACTTGGATTAAATTATTATACGCAAATCCAACAGCTGAATAAATAACAAATTAATTGTTATCAACTAAGTTTAGTTTATC